>OZ010786.1:374091036-375291036 GCA_963932465.1 Maratus speciosus | reverse complement strand
CTGATGCGTAAATTTTGTACACAGTGACCTGGAAACGAAAAGTATTTATCAAGTTTCGTTTTGCTCTTTTACTTCGTCTGATAAGTATTACTTTTCTGTTCGTTACATAATAATACGAAACCATTTTGTTAAAATTGAAAAAAAAAACTATTTTAAGTTTGAAAAATAAATAAATGTGCAGAGAAATAATAATGCTTCATAACAGGGGCGTAGAAATAAATAAAACGAAAAGTGCCCAGTTAAACTGATGGCATTGAGCTCACAGGCTATTCACACTAATTGTATATTATACTCTTATTTCAAAGAACAATGGCCCTCGAAAACAAATTAAAGGGAGATTAACCCCCTCTCCTCTGTTTCCGATCTGTATACTTAACCAATGAGCCTCCAAATCTCATCAGGGAAGTGCCTTATCAGAATAAACCGGTATACCAAATTTGAAGCAAATCGTATAGAAAAACCCATTTACCGAAACTAAGGGGTATTAGCTCCCCCCCCCCCTTTGTAGTTAAACAATGAACCGCTAAATCTAATCAGTGAAGCGCCTTATCAGAATTAACCGGTATACCAAAGTTGAAGCAAATCTGATAATTCTGCAGGAAAAACCCATTTGTCTAAGTTAAGGGGGTTAGCACCCGTTCCCCCCCTTTTTATACTTAACCAACGAATTCCCAAAATTAATCAGGGAAGCGCCTTTTCAGAATGAACCTAGAAAAAAATTTGAAGCAAATTGGATATTTCTATCAAGAGTTATCGCGTTACGTACATACATACATACGTACACATGTACAGTCGTGGGAAAAACAAGTTGGAAATTGCTCGTCAAACGTGGCAAATGAGGTGCGTTCGTACTATAACTAGTTTTATAATTATTTTTTGCACCCCATATTGTACTGAATGTATATTTTTTTGCGCTTCATAAGCGCATAGTCTGTAACATCATTAAAATGCACTTACAATAATATTTTCCCCATTCCCCGTAATGTAACGGAAAACTTTTGACTGTCCCTGTAATTAAACTATACATTCGATTTTCATAAAATTTGAAATGGCTCGACAAAAGTTTGCAGCAATTATATATTTAAAATTTCAGACCATTCGGAAGGCTGTAAAATCATTAAAATGCATTTGCAAATAATTTTTACCCATTGGCCATAATGTAACGGAAAACTTTTGGGTGTCCCTGTAATTAAACTATACATCCGATTTTCATAAAATTGGAAATGGCTCAACAAAATTTTGCAGCAATTATATATTAAAAATTTCAGACCATTCGGAAGGCTGTAAAATCATTAAATGCATTTGCTATAATTTTTTCTCTTTGGCCGTAATGTAACGGAAAACTTTTGGGTGTCCCTGTAATTAAACTATACATCCGATTTTCATAAAATTGGAAATGGCTTGACAAAATTTTGCAGCAATTATATATTAAAAATTTCAGACCATTCGGAAGTCTGTAACATCATTAAAATTCACTTGCAATAATTTTTCCCATTGGCCGTAATGTAAAGAAAAACTTTTGACTGTCCCTGTAATTAAACTATACATCCGATTTTCATAAAATTGGAAATGGCTCGACAAAATTTTGCAGCAATTATATATTAAAAATTTCAAATCATTCGGTCGGGTAGTTTTTGCTCTGTTATATGCGGACGGACAGACAGACGGACGGACAGACGGACGGACAGACGGACGGACAGACGGACGGACAGACAGACGGACTGAACGACGACTATAGGTGCTACGTATTTATATAATTACGAACGCACCTAAAAAGTAAACACCCACTACTAACTCCTCAACAAATTATCGTAGAAGAAAGTTACTGGTATCGAACGATTGGAAATAAAGTCTACTTTTAAATTATGCATATAAAATTTGCTTAGGGGGCCATTTACATATTAAAACTTCATTTTTTTCAATGGCAATACACAATTTTAACAAAATATTTCAAACCTTCGGTTCACATTATGCCTAGACACCAAATTTCAAGTCATTTGAATAATAATTTTTTTAATTATAAAAATTCAAAATTTAGTGCTTCTTATGTTAAATTACATTTTCATATTTTATTAATATCTCCTGAAATTTTACTCCTAATGTGCTAATATTTTGTGTAGCAATAATACTAAAATACTCAAACATAAATACGTTAAATTTGCAATGTTCATAATTTTATTATATGAATTTTGAATTATGAAATCAATATTAGAAAAAATTATGAATCGCAACCTACAGTTTTTTTGATGGATTTAGATTTATTAAGTCCTGCTTTCTGGAAATCCAAAACTTCACATTTTAATTCCAAGTAGTTTTCAAATTATGCTTAAAAAATGACAAAATGATTGTTTAAGGGGCCATCTATGATAGAAGATATTTTGAAATTTCTTATGCTAGACTAGAATCTAGCAGTCTTCAATGACTTCTTGAGTGACGCTAAGATGCTTTGATCGAGAAGGGGGCTCTCTCAGTCAACAATCGAGTACCGAACTCCAATTCGGATAAGTCCCATAATCCTGAATCTGGAGTTTTCTAAAAATCCGTGGTTTAGTTCTTGAGATATAGCCGGTGTGTAAATCATGAATAATGCAGCACACCAGCGCCACATGCCGGGCATTTTACACCAAAAAGTAATCAGCACTAATTTATATAAGGGATTAACTGAATCTAAAGTTTTATTAAATTCCGTTCATTAATTCTTGAGATAGAGAAACCACAAAATTTGTGTCACACAGAGACAGACATTTTGTAAAAACATGTTTTTCGGCATCTCTGACCCCTAAAATGTGTAAATCCACCGAAAACAGATTTTCGAAAATTTTCACGAATCCAATACTTACTTCTTGTAAAGATAGAAGAAAGTAATAATTAGTAATAAGTATCAATATGACGAATGGAGGAATACAAGTACCCCCAGCAGACAAGCAGACTGCAAATGTCGAGAGTAAGCCTCTCTCTGCAGACGTCACTGCCCTGACCTGTCTTCTTTCTTTCAAAGAAAATATTTTTGGATAGTATTTTGTTATGAACAGTAAATAAAATATCGTTTGAGGGCAAAGTAGCCACCTGGCTATTTTGGTCGATCCCTTTGTAGTCACTTCGCCCGGAATGACACCATCACAAAAACTATGGCCAAGCAACTAATCTACGTAACTTAGCGTTTTCAAACATACAATCCTTTAAAAGGTTACTTCACAATGATCAAACAGCATAAGAGCAAATAATTATAACACTAAATATTATTTAGCTATAACCAAGAAATTGTACCACTTGTCCAAAATCAAAAATGCGAAAAAACAATAAAATGAGTTCAAAACTAGAAAAATGTAGCTTTCCGCATCAAAGTCACAGACAATACTGCCAGCATTTGTGATGACTGTTTCACTCATTTCTTTCTTTCAAAGAAAATACTTTTGGATAGTATTTTGTTATAAACAATGAATAAAATATCGTTTCAGGGCAAAGTAGCCAACTGGCCATTTTGCCCTCACTGGCTACCTTATCCTCCTTTTACCTAAATTTAACAATATCAAAAATTAACAATCTTCATATATTAGGGGTATCATCATATAAAATCATTTTTCCCATTACAATTTTTAAAATAAGGTAAGCACAGTTTTACTATAAATTTTCGCTTTATTTCATCGCAGAACATTTCTCGAAATTGTACAGTTAAACAACGTGATCGCAAATTGTCCGACTTCGATATCAAATAGAAATTTTCTAACGTGAAACAGTGGAGCCAGACTCCTTGGATGAACGACATGATCGCAAATTATGCGAATGAAATATCAAACTAGAAAACAGGACTTCTGCTTTTTCAAAATTTAGTGTCGCCCCCGATGAAAAAAATAAATGTATATATAGATTTAGATAAAAATAAATGTATATATAGTAAATGTAAATATAGATAGTTCAGTTTTAAGGCTTAAAACACACGCTGTTATTTTATATAAAACGAAGAACTCCTTATTTACGATCCAGTCTTAAACAACATCTACGGTAAAGTATGCATAGTACGTCACTACCTAAGATTAATACACAAATCCAGCAAAAAGAAATCAGCAAGAAACTCGACAAAAAAATCGGCTATCTAATGATTCATATGCCTTCATTTGCTTGTAATATTAATATAGATACAAAATTAAATTTAGTTTATAATAGCTCCATTGTTTTTTCAGAAATCATTCATTTATATTTTTTCAAAATAACACGTTTTTTAATTACATTTTTTACAGTTTTATGGGAAAATGACAACAAAAGGATATAATTGCTATTTTCTAACTATTTTTCCTTTACTTTCTACAGAAATGGAGTATTTGCGTTATCAAAATTAAACAAATAGCACAAAAAACTACCAAAAAAATTAATATCTCAAAAATAAATTGAGATGCAGTTTTCAAACAAATTGCATTTAAAAGTTACTTTTTTCCAATACGACGGTATAAAAATTGAGAATGGGCAATGCTTAGAAAATTAAAAAATTGCAGTAGAGATTATTCTGTACAATGATGCATCTGCTTTGTTCTACGGCTGGCTTATAAAACAGAACGTTATTTTTTGGAGACGACACTTAAATTTCTGGGAGAAAGAAATAGCATACCGGGGGCTAATATAAATTTTGTATCATGAATCTGTGGATCTAGACTTCTCTGATGAACGACGTGATCGCAAATTGTGCAAGTGAAATATCAAATAGAAAATTTCCAACGTGAAACAGGCTCCTTGGAAAATCCAAGGAGCGTGCACGCCTTGTATGAACTAAATCTCCCGAAACTATATGCTTGAAATATTACCTGCAGTAATACTAATATGAAAGAAATGAAGATGCGGTTTACAAGACGAATTTTGAGACCTGTGATCTGCAGATTTAATATTTAGAAATGCAATCGATATTTATAGCACTTCTTCAGTTATGAAATTCTTTTTTTCAGATATCAATTGATTAGTTCAACAAACACTATATTTTTGTGCGACGAATATGTCAATAAGGAAGTTGGACTCAATTTGTTTGATTCTATCGTGGTAAAGCACGCAGGAATTCTCGACGTTTCATCTTACTATTTTTGATTCACTGTGGTCTACAATGGTATGATTGCACTATTACTAATTGTTGTCGCTCATTTAATTGACTGCATGCTCCTGTTTTCAGTCATGCAGTGCACGTTGATATGACTGCATATTAATATTTTTCCTCGCCAACTTCATTGAATATGTGATCGTTTGGGGCGTACCATCCTTGATTCAAAGGCTGTGTAATATTTTTCATGGCTGCTGGACAGATATTGACACACTCTCTATAACTGGTAATTTTATTAAAAATTCTGTCCAACATTGCCAAACACCACTAACAAGTCACGTTGGTACATTTTAATTTACCTTAATAAATCAATTGTTGTGATCGTACATCATAAACCAATTCTGGTGTTAGGGCAACACGAGTTAAAAAGAAATAAAATAACGCTTGCGCTAAGCAGATTAATTAACTATATATATATTTTTTTTATTGCGCTGTGAATACTTACGTGGGCTCTTTCACTTATTAATTTTGCATAAAGATTAATTATAAAGTAATTTTGACTTTAAATTCCTATTATAAAAATTAATAATATTATTTATAAGTTTTCCTTGTAAATTAAATGTACCTAAAAAGTAAAACATATGCACAAAAAGAATTATTTTTAAAAGAAATGGCACACCTTCAGTTAGGTTACTAAAATAAAGAGACTGAAATTATATCTCGACTAATTATTTATTTACACATTACTATTAACCCAATGTTTACAAAATTAGTAAAAGTCGAAAAAAAAAACATAAGCAGATTTAAAACTGCTGGAAGCTTCATTTGACATTATAAATTCTTTTACAAACTTTATCTTAATAAAAATGAATATTTTAACATTGATTTATGTTATTCATTATTTTATATTTTTTCATGTATTAATAAACAAAATTATTTTATTTATTTTTAATCTTAGCTTCTATTGTTGAGAGCATGAGTTTTTAAAGATTTTCTAAATTTTTAAATATTATATTTTACTAATATTTAATTCTTAGAAATAGATAGCTTGCTCGGATTCTTAGAATTGCTATCTTATTTGGACTCTTACAATTTTTATTTATTTGGATTTTCAGAATTTTTATTTATTTGGATCCCAGTCGTCAAATTTACCTTATTATAAATATCTTTTTATTAGAAAAACAGATTATTTAAATTGTGGTAAAACGTACCTTTGATTTAGTTGAGACTTCTCCTGAGTATGGATGAATAGGACTTGAGGCATATTATTATGGTCATCTGGGATGAAAGGGAAACTCGTTTAATAAACCGGCAGCAGGATGCATTTTGGGGCGGCATGAATTCAGCTTAGATTCGGGAGCCCTCATCATCTTCGGTAGCTGCGGATCTCTCCTGTTTTATATCAGAGCATTTTGATCACTTCTGCTATTCTTAGCTACGGCATCTCGTCCATTTCTTTTAGGGCAGAGCATCTTGAATATTTTTGCTTATTCTGTATAAAAATCTAATTTATCTCTGAAGCCCCTTAATTCTTGATAGGCCGGGCTAAAATAATATTCAGCTTCGTTGGTCGTAACTTTCTGCGAGGGCGTGTCGCTGTCCTAAAACTCTGGTTAACAATGTTCCCATATGCATATGATTAACCAATTTACGGTTCTTCCTCAGGTCAGAGGTTAAGAGCCATAAAATAACGTAGGACCATTTTATGACTTTAAATTTTCCCGTTGTAAATACTGTAATGATAGCATTGTATACGCTGTCACCTTTAGTTGTTAGCAAGGCTAATGCCAACGTGGCTGATGCTCCCTGGAATCCAAAATTAATCCTGCGTAAAATTCATAAAATAATACAAATAATAATTTCATTATAAAAATATACATTGCGACTATAACTAAGGGATCATTTTGTGTGGATATCTTTACTATTGTATATCCTAATAATTAAATTTTCACATTTGTATGACATTTGGAATATTTTATACAAAAATATTTGTAACATAACAGTATAAAATTACGCAAAATGTTCATCTGCGTTTTAAAAGATGCTGAAAGCGAATGCTGCACCAGCAATGGTTGTTCATAGAAATCGAAGAACTTCTGCATTCAAGTAATTGCTGTGCATTGCTTATATCTTGTCATATGCATCTAATATATACATACTTAAATCGTAGTAATTATGTAATTTATTTATAAAGATATGAACAATTAAAAAAAATTCTAAGTTAAAATAGATGTGTTTTAATTTTTATACAATGCAAAAAATACTTGCATAATTTTATTAGGTGTGACTGTTAAATTTAATTTTTGTTTACTTCTGTTTAAATATCTGTAACTTTAAATCAGTTTGGCACATTTCTCTGAAAAAAAAAAAAAAAGATAATTTTTTCAAAAAATGAATGAATTTTTTAAATATTTAATTTAATCAGAAGAAGAAGCATTTTGCATTTTCTCAAATATAATTGATTTAAAAAAGAATAATTACAGAAAAATTCCGAAAAGCATAAAAAATATTTATTCTAATATATTTCTTCTTATTATTATAGTTACGCTCATAATTTCAGAAAGCTCATAATTTTAAAGAAACAAATTACTTTCATAAGCATGCGAGGTTTCAACTCTCTACCTTATATTTGATATTTGAAGTCCACCGAAGTGGAGAATGCTTTGGGGCCTATAGCAACAATGGCTGTCGCCTCGAATGATCCTTATTATACATAGAAACAACAACAAGTCACAACAATTTTTATTTTCCATTACACATATTGTATAACTACAATGGGACATTCACAATTACATCCAAGTCTTACCCAGGGACTCGAACCCGGGACCTCGGGATGACAGCAGCCTCCGCTTACTGACCACGCCACCGGGCGACCTCTACCTTTAATATATTTTATAATAAGTGTACATAAAGTTGCAAAAAATGCATTATGAGAAACCCGAATAAAATATTCTCGTATACATAATTAGCATGATTTATTTTGCACTGAAAAGTTCTGTTTTATTATTTATAATTTTATGAAACTATATAAAATACAGGGTGGTCATAAAAAAAAGTTTGCCGGTATATGGGCCTCTAGCAGTCGGTCCGTTCAACCGATCAAGATGAAATTTCAGATATAGTTATTCAAAGGTATGAGCTCAAGATTATGTGAACGGCAATAAAATGGCGCTCACGGTTACGGTTATAGGCACAGAAACTCGAAATTTTCGAATAGCAACGCCCATTTTTTCCCGTCACAAAATGCTCAGCGCCTGTGAAAACCCTAAAAAAAGTTCGAACGGTGCGTGTATCACAAGAAACGGACGTGTTATGCGCACTCAAAAATTGGCTCTACGAACGGCCTAAAAAAAACATAAATCGGCGCGCGCGGAGAAAATTTGCGTATGACAGAGGCAAGACACCAATCACAGAACGCAAGTCGACAGATATTCAACTTGGAAAACGGATAAAAATTGGTGTGGGAATGTTGTTTCTTCAGTCGGGAGCTCATACACGCCGATGAAATGACTCTGCTAGCGAAAGTTCGTGGTGAATTGGTAAAACTTATTATCAAAATGGGATTAATGCCGCGGAAGTCTTGCGTGTTTACCGCCGAAACCATCACCAAATACGTGGCCCATGTACCCCACAAGCTCTGCGTGATTTAGTAAAGAAATTCGAAGAAACTGGCTGCACTAGTGATAGATCGCAATCCAGACGACCAACTGTTCCTGAAGACACTGTTATGGAAGTGCATCACATAATGACTTCTGGACGCATGCAAACAGCAAGAGGTGTAGCTCGTGTATTGGATATACCGAAAACAACGGTTCTAAAGCCTACTGCGCTCTGTAATCCGCATGTTTCCACACCGGTAGCGCGTCCAGATGTTGGACGCGGGAGACCATCAACAACGTACAGACTTTGCAAATGAATTTCTTATCCGACATGATGGCGATAACGACTGCCTCTTTGCACATTATGAACGGACGTGGCACATTTCACCTTAACTGGCAACGTCAATACCAAAAATTGAGTGCACTAGGCAGTCACGAATCCCTACGCGGCTGTGGCACCAGTATCTTTATAGGACGCCAAAGTTACTGTGTGGTGCGGTATTGCAGGCACAATTGTTTTCTACCCTTGCTTCTTTCAGGAAGCGACACCAACGAGTTTTGTAACGTGCTCTGGGACAGGCTTTCGCTATGCAGCTATGCTACAAAATTACGTTATACTAGAATAGCTGCGGCGAAATGCACTGAATGACATCGTTTGGTTGCAAGATGTCGCATATCCACATATAAGTCTGTTCACAGGGTCCTGGATCATTTTGGCGGTCGCGTCATCTTACACCATTTTCCATTTCCTTGGCCTTCGCGACTCCCCAACCTCACTCCTATGGATTTCTGGTTCTGGGAATATCTGAAATCTAGAATGTACATGTACAATCCGCAAGCTTTGCCGGATTTGAAAGACTCTATCAAATGTGCGATAGCAAACATCCCTCATGCTATGTTATTTTCGGCTGCATTGTCCACAGTCTCCCGCTTGCAATACGTAATTGTCTGTGATAATAACCATGTGGAAAACATGTAATCCAAAAAAAGTTTTCTTTTCTCCGATCTGTGTAGCAGTCAGTGATTGGTGTCTTGCATTTCTCATATGCAAATTCCATTCGTATGCCCCAATCGTGGTTTTTTTTGCTCGTTTCCAGAGCTGTTTTTGTGTGTGCATAACACGTCCGTATTTTGTGATACACGTACCGTTCCAACGCTATTTAGGGTTTTCGCATGCGCTGAACATTTTGCGACGAAAAAAAATGGGCGTTGCCTTTCGAAAATTTCGAGTTTCTGTAGCTATAATCGTAACCGTAAGCGCCATTTTGTTGCTATTCACATAATCCCGAGCTCCTATCTCTGAATAACTATATGTGAAATCTCATCTCGATCGGTTGAATGGATCAGCCGCTAGAGGTCCATATATTGGCAAAGTTTTTTTATGACCACCCTGTATACTTTTGTAATTGTCTGAGTCTGGTTTTATGTTTAAGCGTATAACCGAAAATTCGAAGTATTTTGCGTTCTCTGTGTCCTTAAGAAATTCCATTCCATGTTTTATGTCATTATTTATTTAAAATATTCTCACAATAATATCTCGTACAACTTAAATATCTCTATTCCAAGTATTTTACTGGCTTTATTTATAGAATTTTTTATTACAGTTTGCAGTATAATAAATGTACAAAACTTTTTTTTTCCTTTTCACTATATCTTTGCATTTTAAATTATACTTTTTCAAAATGTTTGCGCGCACTCCCTATTTTCACATATTTTTTCATGTTATTTCATAATCTTCCATTAAAAATACATCATGAAATAATACATCGTAGATTTTATCACTGCACATGCACTTTTTAAAACGACATACATTGATCTTATTACGTAATATTTATTTAAATATTTATACTTAAGTGTACAGTCTCTATCCCAAGCATTAGCACATTTTGTTTATTGCATTGCATTTTATATCTTTAACAATTAACCATAATTACACGCGCACACACAAAATCAAAGAACTCCTGCAATTACGTAGTTGCTGTACGCTGCTTGAATGGATATCTCGTCATATACACTTATATACAGGGTGTCCATAATTGACCACGCACACTGGGCGGAGTTTGCAATGTTTCCCACAAGCAGTGGGGTATTTGATAGGCTTTTGGTGAGCACTTGTGGGAAAAATCAAGAAGCTGATTGGCTATAATCCATCGTGACGTTGTATGACGTCAGTAATGCTTGTGGTCCATTAAATGACCCTACCTTAAAGGTGTCTACATGCGAAACTATTGGTCAGAAAGTTGTGAAATTTTGCGACGAACATAATAAAGAAATGGGAATTTTTTGAGAGAAAAAAATTAGTTCAAAATTTCGCCACCAGGGGGCGGTTTTTAATAACATACACATTTAGCCACCGCCCACTGAATACTAGACCTGAGCTCTGCGAAAAAAATGGCGGCTGTCGTAGGCGGATTTTTTTTTCAGACTTTGTACAGCCCGTTCAATTCGAACACCAATACTTTTTAAATGTTTTTACGCTTTATTTTTTTCAGGGGCGGTCTGCATATTTTTCTTATTTAATCTGAGAAAAATAAACTTTTTAAAATGTGTAATTTATTTTTAAAAAACGCCCTCTGGTAGCCAAATATTGAACTATTTTTTTTTTTTTTTCACTCATACAAATTCCTATTCCTTCATTATGTCCGTCACAAAATTTTACAACTTTCTGACCAGTAGTTTCGTCAGTAGACAACTTTAAAGTACGGTCGTTTAATTATGGACATCCTGTATATCGTTTTATTTAGTATAGTGTTGATAATTTTGTAATTTATCTATAAGGAGATAACAATTAAAAATTATTTCTAAAAACAGGACTGTCAACTAGATATCCGAACAAACTTTGGAAATGCAAAATAGCAAAGGAATACGAATCAGACAAAACGTGCGCATGATGTGTTGCGTTATCGTACATAAGGGTATGTCTGTTAGCCGATATTTCATTAAGTAATCTGTGTTTTCCGAGAATGGTGTCGAAAGAGAAGTGTCTGCGTACGAGTGTGTACAAGTTTTACGAAGGAAATATTCATCATGGGAAAAGTTCATTGTGAATCATTTATTTTGCCGAAAATATCCCCAAATGAACTATATACGATGTTCTACAACGCTACGAAAAGGGACTCCCGGTCAAAAGACAACCGGGATCGGGTAGGAAGGACTAAAAACTCACTAAGCCAAAATTACAGCAGTTGAAACGACTATTTCGCAAAAACGACCGAGTATTAATCCAACCCGCAACTGCAAAATTCAATGTTACTCCCTGCCACCAACATAAAACAATCACTAAGAAGCTTAAAAATCAAATATCACAAGAAAAGGATCATGCCAAAACGAACAGAAAAGCAAACGGTTGCCGCTGGTCGCTTGTTCAGAAAATTCTGTGATCGAGCATTCATCTTGGACGACGAGTCATATTTCACGTTCATTCACTCCACTTTTCACGATAATGGCGGCTATTGCACATCTCACACCTCCACGACACAACCTAATCATCAAATTCTAAAGAGAAACTCGAAGACAAAATCCTCGTTTGGATTGCGATGGGTCCGAGAGACATGAGGCGTCCGTTCCTCCGAAAGTCTGGGTTCGTTGTTCATGGGCAACGATATTTGAAAAAGTGCATCCGCCGTCGCCCCATCCCCTTCATCCGTAGTAGTTACAACGGCGATGATTAATTCTTATGGACAGACTTTGCCAGCTGTCATTACTAAAAAAACGTTCCCAGTTGTGCCGCCAGCAAGACTTCACTTTCGTAGAGAAGTCCGGTAACCGGCTAACATTCCCGAAATTCAACCTATTGTTCTGATCGTATCTGAAGTCCAAATTACATGCTAAAATCTGGGAAGTAGATAATATCCAGAAATTGATCAATCTAGTCAAGTACTGTCCCAAAATTATGGACGTAAATTTTGTCCAACATCTAGCAAGTACCACCAAAAGTAAAATTGATAATGTCCGACCAAACGGTTTAATTGGAACCCGATAAGTTTTACAGAGTAATGTAGTTATTAAAGCTACCTTACAGTTCCTATTTATGTTTTTTGTCTCGTTTTTTCATAGCTTTCCAGTCAAGAAAAGTCGGTGCGGATTTCTAAGAAACAGTCCTTAGATACATTTTAAGTTTTATACAACGCAACAAATACTTGTGTAATTTATTAGAAATGATTGTTTAATTTAAATTTTACTTACCTCTGTTTAAATGTGTACAACATTAAATCAGTTACGTACACATTTCAGAAAAATTAATAAAAATAATTTTTTCAAATCATACATGATTTTGTTTAATATTTAATTTAACAATAAGAAAAAACATTTTACATTTTTCTCAAATATAAATGAGTTTAAAAAATAATAATTAAAGGACAAAATTAGAAAAGTATGTAAAAATATATTCCAATAAACTTTCTTTAATATTAAAAGTTATGTTCATACTTTTCGATAGTTTTAAAGAAACAAATTACTTTTGTAAACATGCGAAGTTTCAACGCTTTACTTTCAATCTTTAATATATTTTATAAGTGTACCTAAACTTGTAAAAAATGTCCGTTCGGAGAAAACCGTTTAAAGTATTTGCCAATATATAATTAGAATGGTTTATTTGTCACTAAAAAGCTCTGTTTTATAAATTTATAATGTTATGGAACTATATACATTACATATTTTTCTAACTGTCTGGGTCTGATTCATTTTTATGCATAAAACCGAAAATTTCTAAATATTTTATGCGCTCTGTGTCCTAGAGTAATTCCATTTCATATTTTATGTCATTATTTACTTAAAATATTCTCCGAACAATCTCGTACCAGTTAAATTCCTGCATTCTAAGTATTTAACATGATTTATTTATATGATTTTTATTATAGCAGCATAATAAATGCACATTTTTTCTTTTTACTATATCTTTGCATTTTATACCATACTTATTCAAATTGCATGCGTTCACTCCCCCATTTTCACTTCTTTTTTCATGTCATTTCATAATCTTTCATTAAAAAGGCATTATGAAATAATGCACCGTAGATTTTATCACTGTACATTTTCTGAACTTCTTACATTCATTCCTCTTTTTTAGGTAATATTTATTTAAATATTCATGTTTAAGTGTACAGTTTCTATCTTAAACATTTCCACATTTTTTCCCCTTTAATGATTAACTATAATTACACGCACACATACGGAATTAAAAGCAGCTACAAAGATTAAAATAAAAAACATGGATGAAAAATGAGGTGTAGGGCATAGATTATGAAACACTTTCCAACGCATTCAGAATACTATAACAAAACTTCATAGTTTATTAAGGCTGTTTTCAAATCCAAAAGGGCAACTTTATGATATAAGTTTTAATTTATTTTTGTTCGGAAATGCATGAAACTAGCAGGTGTTATTGTTCAGAAACTATGTAATAGAGCTGTTTTTTTTTTTTTGCAAACGCAGCATTTTTCAGAAAATAGTGTCAAAGTGGGCGTTACACTGAGAAAAAAAATATGGTTCTGGCATCTAGAATCTAATTTGTAGCTCTAGAAAAAATAGTTCCATATCATGTCTATAAATTCTAATTCTCTTTGCGAGAGAGTTCTAGAGACTCCTACTAGAATTCAAGAGTGTTTTCCTACATTCTCGTGGTCAAACTTATTTAAAAATCTCTGCAAATAAATGCGAAAACAAGAGGTTAGTTTTAGTAACTATAATTCTAGTTATGATAACATTCCAGAAATTAAGCGATAATTTCACGCTACTGAAACGATTCATTATCGTTTTGTCACCTAGAAAATTACAGACCAGAAATTCTAGATCATTTCGTCTATTTAAATTTTCAGCATTGTTGTTTACCCTATTCGCATAGTTCGGAAATCTATATTTCTAGTTTAGGGATTCAGAAAATGACTACCTATTCTTTCTAGGTGATGACAGTATTTTTTTTTTTTTTCAGTGTTTGAACCGAATTTCCGTGCAAAAGAAAAATAATATGGCTCAAGAAAAGGAAAAAACATCTTTCTCACGTGATCATAATCGCTTATAAAGGAAAAAATAATATTTTCTAATTTTTTTTTCTTACCTTTATATTCAAATATATAAAATTCGATGCACAGTTTTATTTATATATATAAACCAAACTTGTATAAAAAAAAAAATATTGGGGATTTTCATTGATATTCAGTTCGCATGGGGCATTTTGAAAAGTTCTAAAATATTACAAAAATTCCTTTTTTTCTCAAAAAAAATGTGATAAGTGTATTTCATAATGCATATAATGTACCCTTGAATAATATTTAAAGTGAAATTTATAAAAAAATAAAAGTTGATTTCAAAGGTCCCTCGTCCCTTAAGGTGAAAGATGATTTCTAAATGAACAGTCTGGAAAACGCATAACCATAACGTATTTGAAAAACAAATTTCTGCTATTACCATAAATAGTCGGGAAATATGCATTCTTTTCAGCCCTGTATATGATTTATTGATATGTATGTATCCTACATAGTATGCTAAAAGTTAGTTCATTTAAGAGCATAGCACAGTTGAAACTTTCGATGCAGTTATTTCTGAAAATAAACGGATGTTGTTGAAAACTTTTGTGCAGCCTGTATATGATCTACAGAATTTATACACACCAAGTAACATTTAAAAAATAATTAAATTTACAAACGCATATTAGAACTGAAAACGCACTTCCAGCAGTTATTGTCCTTAGGCTTCAATTGTTAATTATTGTTCATTTTATTCTGTAGCCAAACATTTTTGGGTGTCCCTGTAAATGAACGAAAAAGTCTACGCTCACCATGCTCTACAGTAAGAACCTTGTAGTAAACTTCAGTGATAAATATCAAGTTCAATATGTTTTAAAAAAAGTCCTTCCGGCCAGTGTCGGGAGGAAGAGGTAGCTTTCATATTCCTTATTTTAAAAAAGCCAACTTATATTATTCAAACACACGAAGCTCAATTAAGTGAAAACCGAATGTAGGAGATTCAATACTAATTTTTATCAATACTAAATCATTATGAATGAGAATTTCGCGAAAGTAGTCAGCTTTATCCAAGCTGCTTTTATTTAAAGTAACTTATATTTGGCTGCCGAATTCGGCGATTTCTTAAAGTGCCTGCCATTTTAAGACAACATGGTGGATGAGGCTAACCAGTGAACTTGGTCGAGACCTTAGTAATTGCTGTGCACATGCTGACCCACATCGGAATCGGTTGATATATACGAGTGCTGTCGCAGGCAAAAAAATCAGATTTTTCAAAATGTCACCCACGTTAGAAATTGAAACTGCTATATCTGAGCCATTTTTTAAGATAAAGACAAACAAAAAATGCTCCTGAATCCTTATATCAAAGTCAAATACTTAAGAAAGAAACCTTTTTCAATTTCTAATTTTTTTGCACCTCACTTTAAATATATATTTTTTTAATTTAATGGCCGCCATTTTGAAACAAGATGGCTGATGAAGCTGGCCAGCGAACTTGGTCGAGATATTGATGTATACTATCCACATGCCTTCTTCCATCGACATAGGCGAATACGTGTGGTATCGCGAGACAAATACAAGATCGTTTCAAAGTGTTAGCCATGATAGAATTTCAAAGTGCTATAATTCAACCACTTTTTAAGATATAAACAAAAGAACAAATTTTCAGAAACAAAAACTGCTCCAGAATCTTCGTATCAAGGCCAAACACATAAAAAAAATCTTTTTCATTTTCCAATTTTTTAATACCTCATTTTAAATTTTAAATTACATTTTTTCTATGGCAACCCTTTTGAAACAAGATGGCGAATGAAGCTGGCCAACGAACTCAGTCGAGACATTGGTATGTACTATGTACAGACCAAGTTACATTCAAATCGGTTCATAAATACGCCTGTTACCGTGTGACAAAAATCAGGTCGTTTTAAAATGTCAGCCACAATAGAAATTCAAAATGTTATAACTCAGCCATTTTTTTAGATATAGACGAAACAAAACCTGTTCCGGAATCTTTGTATTAAGATCAAACACATACGAAAAAAATCTTTTTCATTTTCCAACTTTTTGGTATCTCATTTTAAATTTAATTTTTAAAAAAATTTTTTAAATGGCCGCCATTTTGAAACAAGATGGTGGATGAAGCTGGCCAACGAACTAGGTTGAGTTATTTGTATGTACTATGTACACACAAAGGTACATCCAAATCGGTTCATAAATACGTCTGTTATCACGTGGCAAAAATCAGGGCGTATCAAAATGTCAGCCACACTAGAAATTCAAAATGCTATAACTCAGCCATTTTTTAAGATATAGACGAAACAAAAACTGCCCCCGAATCTTTTTATCGAGGTTAAACACATAAGAAAAAAATATTTTTTCAATTTTCAATTTTTTGGTACCACATTTCAAATTTAAACTTTTCTTAAAATTTTAAATGGCCGCCATTTTGAAACAAAATGGCGGATGACTTTGGCCAACGAACTCGGTCGAGACATTGGTCTGTACTATGTATAAACGAAGTTACATCCAAATCGGTTCATAAATACGCCTTTTATCGCGTGACAAATTTCAGGACGTTTCAAAATGTCTGCTTCGTTAGAAATTCAAAATGCTATAACTCAGCCATTTTTTAAGATATAGACGAAACAAAAACTGCTACGGAGTCTTTGTATAAAGGTCAAATACATAAGAAAAATATATTTTTCCATTTTCATTTTTTTGGTACCACATTTCAAATTTTAAATTTTTTTTAAATTTTTAAATGGCCGCCATTTTGAAACAAAATGGCGGATGAAGCTGGCCAACGAACTCGGTCGAGACATTGGTATGTACTATCTACACACCGAATTACATCCAAATCGGTTCATAAATACGAGAGTTACAGTGTGACATAGGTCAGATATATATATATATATATATATATATCAATTTTGAACGGAAGGTGGTTTCGGGGTCTGGGGGTCATGATCGATGAAAATATACCAAAATTTTTTGAAATCGCTTTCCTCCGAACGGCTGCAATAGGTAGCTTTTTGTAAAGAAAGCTACCTAATAGTGTAATACTAATATCATTATACTACACCATAAACGATTTTTCCCCATAGACAGTAATGAAATGGAATTATTTTGTGTGTTCCTGTAAATGAACTGTAAATGCTACACACTTCTTTTTTAATACTGAACCTGCCATAGTGATACCCAATAAAATATATCCATCTCATGGCAAACGGAGAATATTTACGCGAGTTAGAGTACGGACAGACAAATCGAATTCATAAACATTATTCAACTATGCTGGAAAGTATTAATTAGATATTTCTTAAATCGACAGAGTAGGTATTCTTTTTAATTGCAGGGAAAATTGTTTTAGATTTATAGTAAAAGCACAAAGGTTATGGAAATGTACCTGGATTACTTTATTATGTGTAACTGTTAAATTTAATTTTTATTTACTTCTGTTTAAATATCTAACTTTAAATCAGTTACGCACATATTTCTGAAAAATAAATTATTGATAATTTCTTCAAATCACGAATGAATTAAAAAAAAATATTTAATTTAATAATAAGAAGAAGCATTTCGCATTTTCTCAAATATAATTGAATTGAATTATATTTGATTTTAAACAAGTGTGTTTGGAGATGGGCGTGTATGTAGGCGTATGGTATTGAAAATGAAGTGTGTTCCATTTATATGTCCTTTACATCAGGGACTCACAAGAAATTTGCGTTGCATCATGGTCTATGAAGAAAAATCATTTTCGGTATATTTTTGTTGCGATATTACGATGTTACAAGCTGTGTTATTTTCTTTTGGTAAAAATCCTGTTTACAGAAAATTATAGGACACGCCGATTACTAAAATTCTTCAATGTAAACCGCCTAATTCTAACCGTCAACAAAGAGTAAAAATAAAGATAAAAGTTTATAAGCTGTATGTTTACATCAGTATTTGTGAATTACATACTAAAATGTTTTTAACTTACGTTACTTAAAGCTTGATTAACACATGGAAGTTATTTCAATGCAATGCGATTATAACACGTTTATTTATTTATTTGTAAGATTAAGGTGACTGACTTCCTTTAAAATGCAATTTTCGGTCAAAAATCAGATTTTCTCTATTTGGTTTAATATTAAAACTTAACATTTTAGCTTTCTAAATCAGTTTGAATTTTATTTCTATCTTGCTTAGAACTTCAGTTACAGGCATTTCAATATTAGTAAGTTGCAAGTTTTTAAAACTAAAATTAGCCCTTAGCTACCGAAGTGACCTTAAATATTTGCACATACAAAGAAAATTTTTAAAAACCATCAAGAAAAAAAGAAAAACTAATGTAAATAACATAGATGGTGCACTTTATAAGGAGCTTTTTAAAATTAGATTTTTCATTTAATAGGTAAAATATGGTTTTTAATCACATTTTCTGCTTTTCCTCACAATGTGATTTTTAACATTTTGTTTTATCGCAAAACATCATAGCTCGAAAAACAATAATTGTAACGGTATGAAACTTCGCAAAAATACTCTAAAGGAGTTTATTTAGGTGATGTGCCTCTATTGTGATTACAGTTAGTTATTTTTTCATATTTTAGTTGATACAAGTTATGAATTGTCATATATTTTCTTGATTTTTCCGTGCGCAAAAACGTTAACCTCTATATTTTTATTAATAACACAATTATAGTTATGAAAATGGCTCAGTACGTCAGGAAAGTTTCATTAATCATAATCAATTTTACAGAATAAAATATCTTCATTTAAATTTGAGTTTTGATTTTTGCAAAAGTGCCATTTTCTAGCAATTCTTATATATGTTTTGAGCTTTAAAATCAAAATATTTAAAAATATAGTGGACGGTAGTACACAGTGAGACAAAAATTATTATTACTGAACGAAAGGCAACTGTTTTATTCGTTTGAAAAAAAAAATTCTACATCTTTAAGCTACACATTAATGTATAAATGGTTTTAAAAAGGTTATTTATAAAAGCACAAAAGCAGCATAACGGAGTATCGAAAATTGTCTCATTGTGTACTACAAGTGGTACACTGTGAGACAATGTATATATTTTCATTAATCATACATTTTTACACTCTATCAATACTTTTCTGCAGTTTATGACTTCTAATTAATATTTCTAGGTTTAAAAATTTTTTTAAATATGAACCTCGGGTGGACAATGGCGGACATTGGGCTACCTTCATGCAAATTTTCAGCCTCTTAGGCTTAGTAGATTTGACTAGCCATCGCACGCCCCCACACGCACACAGATAGAGAGAGAGATAGAAAAACCTTCTTTTATTAATAAATAACTTTTTTTTTTACATCAGAACCGCATAGTAGATATACAATGAGGCACGCCTCACTGTGTACCACAACTGTGTGTCTCACTGTGTACTTTCGTTACGTTGTAACAAAATGGATGCGACATCTGTTACATCAATTGCATCGCTTTAAAAAATGTATGTCGTTTTGTTGAAATAGTCTATTATTAGATATAGCTAGGTTTGGTTAAGTAAATATATGTCATATTGAAGGAAATAAACTCTAAAATAGACGTTTATGTAACTTTAACCACTATAAAATAAAGAATTATTTACTATTTTGTCGAACGCGTAACTGAAGTGCCGAAACTACATCCACGTGTTGTATAAGATCAGGTGGCTCAGTGTGTGTTCCATCTAGGAGAAAAAGCTATAACTATGTGTCAAAATGGATGCTGTCTCACTGTGTACCATGTCTCACTGTGTACTCTCCTACCTTATATACTTTTTACAAGTTATTCACAATTCTTAGATATATTCTATAATATAATGCACACCAGTAGGAAATCTTTCAAGTATTAAAAAAAATCCCTTCCGAAGGTAGGCAGGCACCTTAAGCTGACAAAATTCGGGCATATCTTTTTTTTTTCTTTTCTCTCTGTTTAAATCTAAATCCGCTTCTCATGTTAATATAATCTTAAGGAAGAGTACCCTGATACCATTTCTAGAGTAAACTGATTACTTTTATTTTTTATAGAAGCGTTTTAATAATCATAAAACGCGTATTTCGCCTCTCTGCCTATCCAACTGGCCGTGCTGTAACTCTCGTGAATATACTCAGATTACTAAATAGTTTTTATGTTATTGAGGTTTAATAATGAAAATGAAGTTCTTTGCATTCCTTTGCAAAACATTTCTGTAACATTAAGGTCTGTGGAAGAAAATCGTTTCATCATGCTTAATGAGGTTACACTATGTAAAACATATTGAAACTGATATACAGGGTGATTCAGAAGTATAGAAGGCTTGCATTGGCGTCACGTTGCTATTAGCAACGGCTGGTACTCTAATCTGGTATTGCATCTGGAGCCCACACGGGACGTCAGAACTCCCCGTTTGCCGTTTTGTCTTTCTGTTTAATTTATATTTTTCTTATTATATTTTTAATAAGTCTAATAAGTCAAATGGAGAGCACCAAATTCGTCTTATATTTGGGCGCCATATGAAATAATGCCAGATTTTTCTGAACATGTGACGTTATGTGCAGGCCATCTACATGTCAAAAATGTAAAGGTTAGTAGAGGGGACCTAAATAAGAAGATCTCATAAAGGAATGTTGGTGCAGAAATGCAGCGTTGAGGCAATAGAGGACGCTGTTAAGTTAAGTGGATGAAAGCGCTTTGCTAGCTTGAATCGTCATACCCTCACGAATTTCGAGCAACACGCATCGTTACACCAAAGCGGAGCTTGCCGACATGCATTTTATGTATGGGGCTAAGCAAGGAAATGGTTCACACGCATCGTACGTCCAACACCTTTTGGGCTTGTCGAAAGACTATTCTCTACTGTGCTTAATACTGCTTCTTCCATTGCAGGAATTCTGAGATATCTTACAAAGCCTTTATCACGCTTGGAAGCATAAAACGATCCACTCCCGCTTAACTTTTAACGAAGACACTCAAATATTTGGGATCCTGTATAATCCTACCCGGGAATCGTTCAGTCTAAATCCTTTGAGCAGCCAATCTATATCCTTGCAAAATTCCATACATGAAATGCATCTCGGCAAGCTCCACATTGGTGTAATGATCCATGTAGCTCGAAAACCCTTCGGGAAATGACAATTCAAGCCAACGAAGAGCATTCATCCGCCGCATTTAACAGCGCCCACTACTGCCTCAACACAGCCTTTCCGCACCCACATTCCTATACGAAATCTGCTTATTTAGGTCCCCTCTAACTACCTTTACATTTTTGACATATAGTTCTGAACCACGCTGCATATCACTTAGGTGCGCAACAATATACAGTGACACAGAAAGTGTTTCGGTTTTAGTATAGTCTGTGAGTGATAATTATTGGAAGTGTGGTTTTAATTGTGTTTTATTTTATTGATGTTACGATATTTCAAACATAATGAGATTAATATGCCTCACTGTGGCAACCTACCGCTACGGCATGCTTTCTGAGGAGTATAAAATAAGTAACATTTATAGTTCGTATACAAAGACGCATAAAAAAAAACATTACATTATGATCTATGGGAAAAACCTCTTGCAGTGCATTTTAATGATGTTAGGATACTTCAAACATAGTTAAATTAAAATGGGTCACTGAGGTGCGTTACAACATGTTTTCTATCGGTTATGGGGTACTTTGCATTTATCTTTCACAACAAAATTTGGTTATAGAACTGAATATGATAGATAATAAATAGTTGGAAGTGTGCTTTAGTTTTTGGTATGTATTTATCTGTTATAATGTATATGCAGTTATGTGCTTTTTATATTTCTTATTTAGATATATAATTTCATTGGATGAAAAAATGAAATGTCTTAACAATATTCCGCAAGTATTGGGAAGTGCTTTATAATGTATGCCTGATGCATGATTTTTCGTTTTTGTTGTTTTTATAATCTAGATAATATACTCTTAACAATAAACTTAAATATCCGTTTGATTTATATTTTCTAGAATTATTTCTGAACTGCTATCATTAATATACTTTTAGTTAATTATATTTCTGAACTGCTATCATTAATACACTTTTAGTTAATTATTGTTTTTTTTTTATTTTATAGATTTTTGCTGAAGAGGCAAGTAATGGAACAGGCAACAATCGTGTCAAGGTTCGCTAAAGCAGTTCAAAGCTTTCTTTAAGAGTAAAATGTTTACCAGTGAAGAAAAAAAAAATACTTATTCAACAAGAGAGATTATTGTTTTTGTTTTGTTTCTTTTTTTTCTTTATACTTTTACGTCTGATGAACTTATGAATCAATAGCATTGTAATGTGATTTCTTATATTATGATAGTTAAGAGTTCGTGTGTTCTGTTTTTTTTATTTATTTATTTATTTATTTATTTTTTCACCGAGATATTCGACTAGAGATATTGCAAGAATATATTTTCATCGAGTGAAAATACGCCTTGACTTACTTTTGAGAAGTGGATTTAACGTTATTAAAAGTAGAGATCGACGGATATTCGATTTCGTTTTCGGAACAAAATCTTAGTTTTGCCGAAAACGAATTTTCGGCGAAAATGCTGCCGAAAATTCGGCCGAACCTAAACTCTATCTAAACTATTTGTATTCCAAAAAATCTTGTTTCTTTCTTCAAAATTTTCAACATTACTCATTGATTTGAGCTGTATCGGCTGAAATAAGACACTCTTTATTTATTGCTATGAACTTCACTGTTTATAATTATCAGTCATGACTGACTCAAGATGTGAGTGCAAATTATAGTATGAGTATAGATATGGGTGCAATGCATGTATGACTAAACTTTGATGACGCTTTTCACGCGCTCATTAAAAGCTGCAGCCTTAAAAGTATAATAGAAAATTTTTAGTTTGAAACTGCAGAAGTGTTTAGAATATTCTTTGAGAAAGTTCTGGTATAACAGATGATCATTTACAAAAATCATTATAAAGGATAAATCGAAGTATGTATGCCTATAAATTTATTTAATTAGACGAAATTCATATAGTTAGAAAATCATTTTGTGTCATTGATGAATTAATTTCATTTTATTTTATAGGAAAATAAAAGTTTTAGGTGGCACACGTTTAATTAATTCATAATTATGTATATTTAATAAGCACGTATAGTTCATTAATAAATATGTATATTTATGTATGTATTAATTACTTAGAAAAACCTTTTGGACACTTTCGTTTTCGGTGAAATATAGGAAGATTAGAGAAATTAGGTTTCGGTGTTAAAAAGCTGTTTCGGTCGATCCTTAATTAAAAGTGCATACAAACGAGCATAAAAGTGGCCAATGTAAGGAAATGCGAAGGGGGATAGAGAGCAACACACATAATTGAAAATTTTATTTCTTGGCATATTCAGCTATAAAACTGTTCATAACTATCAATATTTGTTTAACAGGAGATGACAAATTTTAATAATATTAATAGCGACAAGGTCCTATTTCATTCACTACGGTTTTTTTTTTTTTTTTTTTTTTTTTTTTTGCCTTCGTCAGTAAATGGTAGATCTCTTATGGGCGACTACCATAAACAGTTGCTATTCTTAGAAATATAATAACTATTAGGGTTGGCCAAAAGAACTTTTTTCGATTTTCGATAATGGTTAGTGCGGAGAAGTTGCCACTGGTAAAAAGCACTAAGTTCACGCAAAAAAATTGAGATTTTTTAGACAATTCCTTCATTTGCCGCAAATGGCTTCAAATTCCGCTCAAATGCTGCTTTTTGATCTTTTTTAGCAAAACTTTTAAAAGCGTTAAATTAAATTTATTTTAGCTGAATTTACTTCAGCTATCATGTTTAGTGTACGAAATGTTTAAAAAAGTTCTGATTATGTATTATTTAATAGTCATGTGTATTTTGAATAAGGCGATTTTTATAGCCTTTTCGTGTATAAGTGAGCAAAAATTGTGAGTATTGTTTGGTTCATTCGTCGGTTTCTCTCTTTTGTCTTTATTATGTCCCTCGCTCTTCCTTCTATTTTTCGATGTGTTCAGAGTCACATATTTGGATGACGGACCACAGCTTGTCTTGACAGCAGTTCTGAAATGAGAGGAGAATGTGAAGCAAAAACCACTGAAAACGCAATCTGTCATCATGAGGAAGAGAGAGGAAATAGGAGATGGGAGTAACTACGAGATGGGATGTTAATTATTTTTCTGCTCTGAAATACAGATTTGTCAGAAGATTCAAATTGTGGGAACTTTGAAGCAGGCAGTTTGTCTGAATCAGAATTTGTACAAGGGCCTTCAAAAGCAAACACTCCCAAACGTATACCCCTTTCTCGCTCTTAACGCAATTTACCTATATACCAGTCTTAAATGCGGCGAACGCTGTGTGAGAAAGGAATATGATTCTCAATTCAAATTCTGATTCAGAAAAACTGTCTGCTTCAAAGTTTTCAATATTTGAATCTTCTGACAATATCTGTAATTTAGAGCAGAAAAATTAACATCCCATCTCGCAGTTTCTCTCATTTCCTATTTCCTCCCCCATCCTCATGATAACCGATTACATTTTAATTGGTTTCTGCTTCACATTCTCCTCTCTTTCCAGAATTGCTGTCAAGACATGCTGTGGTCCGTTATCCAAATATGTGACTCTGAACGCATCGAAAAACAGTAGGAAGAGCGAGGAACATAATAAAGACAAAAGAGAGAAACCAACAATCGAACCAAACAATACTTACAATTTTTGCTCACTTATAAGCGAAAAGACTATAAAAATCATCTAATTCAAAATACACATAACTATTAAATTCCCAGGGAGTGTAGAACACAGTTTTGTATGGATATTACATTTTTTGATCAGGTTCGTACCGAAATCATCTGAATCAAACCGATTTACAAATCAGTGTATATGTTACACCATCATTGGCGTGGTTTCGCCAATACACTTCGTATACTTTCAGATGTGGGGATACTTATGCAGAGAGAGACAGAATCCAACTAAACCGTTACATGAAAGCCTATGGGGATATTTTAAATTGCTGGCGAGAAACAGGGAAAGGTTTACCATCGCCAAATTATCATCTACGAAATGTTTATATAAAAACATGAAATAAATACATCTGCCCTATTAATTTTAGCAGATGAATAGAATGGGAAATTATTAAAATGAGACAGTAATTACATCATAAATCTTGTTATATTAAAGTACGTTTGCATGCCTCTGTTAACAAAATAATTTCGTAACAAAAATGGTTTCAATCTATTTAATTTTTTATTACCTACATTTGCGTTAATGCAAAGAGAGTTTACGGCTGTTGAACATTATTATATTTATGCTGATTGTTAAAAGCAACCGTTACATATAAGTAATGTAGAAGCGCAAATTGAAAAGGAATTGTTTTTATTTATTTACATTGAAAATACATCTGTGGAGAAATCTGATGTACGAGTAAGCATTTAATAAAAGCGTTATCATAAATAAACTAAGGAACATGGTACAATGGATTTATAAATAGAATTTTAAAAGTTTAAATTAAATGCAATTTTTTTATAAAAATGACAAAGGTCTAGAAAAAAAAAGAATATATATAATGCAAACTTCATTATACCATCACTTAAGAATATTTTACAAATCGCAAATTTCAAAGTTAAAAAGTCAAAAAGTAGCGAAAATCTGATATTATAAAATAGATGTGATTGTTGTTTTTTTTAACTTCTGATAATTGATTTATTTGTATTTTTAATTACTATTTTATAGTATAAGATTGTCGCTATTTTTTAACTTTTTAACTTTGAAATTTACGATTTTCGAAAAATTCAGATGTAATGGTTAAAAATGAAGGTCATTTTCAGATTCAGTGCTAAAAAGTGCATAAAATAAATTATCAAAATTAAAAAACACAACCATTACATCTATTTTATGGTATCAGATTTCCGCTATTTTTAGACTTTCTAACTTTGAAATTTATGATTTGTGAAAATTCCTTGATGGTTAAAAATGAGGGCCATTTTTGGATTCAGCGCTAAAAAATACGTAAGAATAAATTATCAAAAGTTAAAAACACAACCATCTTTTCTAATTTTAGCATAAGATTTTCGTCATTTATGACTTTTTACCTTTGAAATTTTCGATTTGCGAAATATCTTGATGTGATGGTTAAAAATGAAGGTAATTTTAAAATTCAGCGCTAAAAAATACATAAAAATAAATTATTAAAAGTTTAAAAAAAAACACCCATCGCAGACTTGTGTATGTGTAATCAATGAAATTAGGCCCAACCTATCCAAATTTAAAACCTGCAAAAAATTGCAAATATTCTTAAAATCACCTTTATTATAGTAAGTCTAAAATTCGTCTTAAAGGATTTCGTTACATTTCTACACAAAAATTTGAAATGCAGATTTTTTCTACTTTTTATGGCCTCCATGGAATATGGATTATCAATTACAATACGAAAGGAGATTCAATGAAAAATAAATATAGATTTAAAAATTTAATTAAAATGTTTTAAAAACATCACAAACTTTTCTTTAAAAAGAAAAGATCTTTCAAACTCTTATTTTTTTTCTTTCCCTGTTATATTTGTTATTTTATTTTTAAAATAAATAATCCATTCTCTAACCTATACCCCCCTCCCACATACACAAACACACACGCACGAAACTGTAGTTTTCCTTTTACTGTCACTCGTACTGAGCTAACAATGTTTAAAGTCTTAAAAACTATTTCATTTTTTAATTTGTTTCTGTTCTATTTTTTACTTTGTAGTGACAATAAAAAAAATAATTTAAATTACATTTTCACATTAAAATTTCTGCCCCACTCCCAACGCTACCAAGTTAACAAACTTTAAAATCTTTAAAGCAATTTATTTATTTAAAATTTTCTGCTTTTTTTTTATTTTTCTTTGTGGTTACTTTGTGCCCTCCGAAATTTCAGCTTCTACGATTCCTTTTCAACAGGAATCACCCCCCCCCTCCCTCCCGCCACTCACACAAAATTAACTTTGTTTAGGTTGATTTCTTTACAAATCAACTTACTGCAATCACTTATTTTATCTGTCTATCTACCTATCGATGATGCAGATCTCTTCATCACGATAAAACTCAAAATACTGAACCAATTCAAATCTAATGTTGAAAATGTATCTTTCCACCATCTTGGTCAACTTGCCAAACCATGTATGCAACTTTTACAGTTCATTTCCACGGTTACACAAAAGCTAAAAACATGCAAAATTTGTCATCCAAATAACGTCCAAAATACTGAAACAATTCCAATCTAATTGGAGCAGTAAATTGATCTTGAAAGCATCTTAACTGAGTTAGGAATCAAGCATGTAGCTCTTATAATTCGTCTACAAGGACACACAAAAGCAAAATGTGTAAAACTTGTCATCACAATAACGTGCAAAAGACTGAACTAATGCAAACCTAATTGATCAGTGTATTGATTTTACAAGTATTTTGGATGAATTTGATAATCATCAATCATAATTACTGCTGTTATAGTTTACAAGGACACAAAAGTTTTTAATGGCATTCATTGAATAGTTTGTGTTACATTACATAAGGGAAATTTTTAAGCTGTGATTTCAAACTTATAGCATTTTTGGTGTAATTTCCTCATACTCATTGAATTACATTTAGTAGCTTAATTAAAATTGCTAATTACGTTTTTCTTCCGAAAAAGCGAACTTAGAAGGAGTGAAACCACTTTGTTTGATTTCCATTAAATCTGACGTAGTATGTAATCTTAAAAGAAATAAAGAGAGAAATTAAAGTACGCTATCGTCTGAGCCGGAAAGATAAGTTTTTTTTTGTCTTCTTAAACATCTGTCTAAATGTTCAATATTTTGCTCAGATTCCTACATAAGATTTTAGCACATGTAAAATCTTACACTGTGCTTGGAAAAATCAGTCATTCGGAGCAAATTGGAAAATTATTTTTCAAGTGGCCGATATATAAAACTATTCAAAAACAGCAAAAAAAAATTATATCATAATGATAAAAAAAAAACCATACATGTATCTGCATCGTACCCTTTCTCTACGAATTAAGAAGGAAAGATAAGAAGAACGATATTATCCGGAAAAAAATCTCCGAAAGATATTAAAACTGGGCCTAGACGAGTATTTAGAAGAAAAAAATTAAAACCGATCTCACCCCGAGTCTTTTACATAAAATGTAAGTCCGGTCAGAGATTAAGAAAATAAAATTTCCCCGAACTCGAGCTTCAGATCCGGCACGGGCTCACAAAGATTACTAAATATATACAGTGGTTAAAATAACTATTCGACATGCATGATGCATGGAGCTTCCAATGTTTTGTCTTATATTTAAAAAGAAATGAGAAACACCTCTTGATTCTAGTTCATGTGCTTTAGCTAATAATAGCTGCGCTTTACTTCAATCAATATTATCTTAATAAATTTAAGAAGTAACGAAAAATAGCAATTAATTCTTTAACCCTTTATGTACTGAATTATGAATTCATGAAAATTTTATCTTCTAAAGCATTTTTCGTGAATTTTTGAAACTACATTAGAAGATTTTCATAATCATTTAATAAATTTTATAAGGATTTTAGAAGTATTGAAGGATATAGAAGGATTAATTAAATTTGAATTTATAGGGATTTTGTGCAATATTTATAACCCCACTCAAATCTTTTATTTTCAATATTTTTCTTAGTATTTTGTAGAATTGGGAAATATACAAATATAATGTTCTTGCAATAGAAATATAGAAATATTTCTGAATTGAAAAATCCCCCCCCCCCTTCCAACGTCAAGAAAGCTGAAAAGATGCAAAGGCAAAAGAAATCATGCTTTTAAACATATTTTTGTTTTGTGTAACCAAAAATGCTTTTGGAACAAGATAAATTAATACATCTATAACTCATTCTAAACTGTATTACTACTAATCGATGTATTAAATGAATTTTATAACAAGTTATTTTAATAGTACTTATAAGTACCGTCAGTAGATAAAGGGTTAGCACCCATAATTACGAGATCGAAAAATATTCGACAATGGTGATATTGTTGGAAATTCCTGGCTCTTTGCCAAAAATCAGCCTTTAAAGTTTTGGAAATTACAAACACGTAGATTGACAATATTAATTTGTGTTTGTTTGATGCATTTTGTTTAAGAATTTATGAAAAAGGGAGCAAAAAAGCAAAGAGACACCAACTCAACTGAAAAATATTATAATTCAGAATTTTCTTCAAAGAAAAACAGGAAATGCTAGTGCTGAAGTTGCGCAAAAGCCTAGAACAACTATCCACTATGTAATTAAAATGTATGAATCAGATGGAACGGTGGAAAATCAGCCTAGAAGTGAACTGTCTAGAATAAATAAGTCTAGAATAAAATTAGTCTAGAAGAAACTGTCTGAGGCTGCTCAAAGATTGATTGTACGCGAAGTTAAAAAAGATCCTCCAGTAGCAAAAATTGCACCAGACTACACTCTAAAAACGACATTTTCAAAACTGAGTAAAAAATACACAAATCTGAATATGTCGCATAGTCAAAATGGCTCCGAAACAAAATTACTCAAATTTGAAACATGTGTATACTCATTTCTGAAAACATGGACATACTCGAATATGAGCACATAACGCTTTATCCATGATGTTTATTCACGATTATACACGATGTTTGTATTTATATATTGTTGATGGCTGTCAACTCCGATTTGCGAAGTTTTTCCTTTACGAATTCATCCATTCTTCGATTTCGAAGGTTGAAGAATAAAATTTACGCTTTCGCAATTATATTACGAAGGATTTTAAGTGTTCTTCCGCGAATATGATAAAAATGTAGTTCGTCACATTTCATGTTATAAATTATTACTGAAAGGAGCGTTTCGTTCGAAATCATAACAAATGATATAATATGAATAAATTCAACTACCCTTGTAAAATTTACTACGATTAACGAATGAAAAGTAATTTTGTTTGAAACTGAGTATTTCTGGTATATCAGAATTGAAAGTATCGAGTCGTCATATTTGAAAGAAAAAGTTTCATAACAAAATGAAAACATGGATTTACTCAGATTTGAAAATGTCATTTTTCTCAGTGTACACGAACATTAGTGTTACTCCTCAAACAATTCGAAACACTTTGAAAAAATACATTTTTTAAGCACGGTGATGGGGGAGTACCGCTATGCAATGTATGGGAGCTTCGGGTGTCTGAAATTCAGTTGTAATAGAAGGTACCATGACCCAGTACTCATACATTGATATCTTCAAAAAAATTGCAACAAAGTGCAGATAACGCAAATTTGTCTTACGCAAATTTATAAGCTTTACCATGATAATGATCCTAAACATACCGCCCAGAATACATGACTTTGGTTGCTATACTAATGTCCAAATGTCATGAAAACTCCGGCTCAGTTTCCAGATTTAAACCCCATAGAACACAGTGCGCGTTGCGGTCATTTGGAAAATAAATTACGCAAACATCATTTTTCTTCTAAAACGCGTATGCAAGAAATGTTAATAGAAGAATGACAAAAATTTTACCTTGCAGTTAGTCAAATCGATACCAAATTTTTTAAAAGATGAGATTCGCCACCAAGGGAAAGCTAAATTTATTGGCATTATCATTCATTATAAATAAATAATTTGAAAGTTACTTGTCCAATACTTTTTTTGTTTTGTCATTACGAATGCCAATGAATTAATTGCTAATTTTTTGCTATTGTTAAAAGTTTTTAATATACCACCAATTGCAATAAAAATTAAATGTCAAAATCTGAATTTTGACTGCTAGAATGTTTTTGTTTATTTTGATAAAGATATAAGACAAAACATTGAAAACTACATATATGTCAAATTCTTATTTCGATCACTGTATATTACATGTGCCCTCCCTGCCGGGGAGGCCATGTCCCCTTGTCTGAAAAATTTGCGATCCGCCAGTATATAAAATCAATACAAAAACCCTTAGCGGGTTAAAATAAGTTTGTGACGCAACACTTTACCTTATGGCTCTATAAATTTTAAATACGGATCTTAAAAAGAATGTTGTAAAATTTTGATTGATGGTATGGTATGAATTGATGTATATGTTGTAGGCTAATTGAGAAATCAGGCTCTTTGCAAAGAGCCTAGGCTGTTTGCAAAGAGCCGGGCTAATTGGAGAATCGTCTTTCTTTTTCCAATTAGCCTGATATTTTTCAGGCTTATTGCAAAGAGCCTATACACTGTTAGGCTAATTGAAAAATGACCACTTATATCCCAGTCACGATGATTTTTTACGCTTATTAACCCATAACCCGGCCCGAACCCGAAAAATAAATTACAACAGACCGTATCTCGATCTGAGCAAGACAAAATAATTTCAGTCTGCACGCAACCCGACCCGAACCTAAAAATTCCATTTAAAAAAAAACCCGGAATCTGAACCCGACAACAATATTCCAATGAACCGTAACCGATCCGAGCAAGACAAATTGATTTCTGAGGACATGCAACCCGATCCGAACCTAAAAATTCTATTTGAAATAAAAAACGGAATCTAAACCCGACAAAAATATACCAATGAACTATAACCGATCCGAGCAAGACAAAATAATTTCTGAGGACATGCAACACAACCAGAACCTAAAAATTCAGTTTAAAAAAAAAACGAAAAATGTCACGAACCAAATCTGAATCCGACAAAATTATTCCAAAGAACCATTACCGGATCCGAGCAAGGCAGAATTATTTCCGTGGACACGCACCCGACTCGAACCTAAAAATTCAATTAAAAAAAAAAAACGAAATCTGACGCGAACCAAATTTGAACCCAACAAAATTATTCCAAAGAACCATAAACAGATCCGAGTAAGGCAAAATAATTTCCGTGGTCACGCAACCCGACTCGAACCTATTCTATTTGAAAAAAACCCGAAATCTGACGCGAATCAAATCTGAACCCGAGAAAAATAATCCATAAGAACCATAGCCCGATCGGAGAAAGAGAAAATAACTTCCATGGACATGCAACCCGATCCGAACCTAAAAATTTTGTTTAAAAAAACGCGAAATATTACCCGAACCAAATATGATAACCGACAAAAATATTCTAATGAACCATAACCCGATCCGAGCAAGACAGTAATTTCCGTGGACACGCAACCGGACCCGAACCTAAAAATTCCATTTGAAAAAACACTGAAATCTGACCTGAACCAAATCTGAATCCGACAAAAATAATCCCCCGAAACCTTAACCAGATCCGAGAAAGAAAAAATAATTTTCGTGGACACGCAACCCGACCCGAACCTAAAAATCCCATTAGAAAACCCCCGAAATCTGAACCGAACCAAATCTGAATCCGTCAAAAATATTCCAAAAAACCATAACCGGATCCGAGCAAGACAAAACAATTTCAGTCGGGATGAAACCCGATCCGAACCTGAAAGTTCTACTTGAAGTTAACCCGAAACCTGACCAGAACCCGAAATTAAAATACATCAGGCCGTATACCCCGATCCGAGCAATGCAAATTATTTTTCGCGTACACGCAGTACGACCAGAATCTAAAAATTCCACTGGACGTCAACCTGAAACCCGACACGAACCCGATCGGAACACGACAAACATACTTCAAAGAACCGTAATCCGATCTGAGAAAGACAATATAATTTTCTTCGACATACAACCGGATTCGAACCTAAAAGTTTCATTTGAATTCAACCCGAAAACCTTCCATAACCTGCGTTCGGGTCAAATTTCGGATTGAGTTTAACTAGAACTTTCAGGTTCGAATCGGGTTGCCTGTCGACAGAAATTATTTTGTCTTGCTCGGATCGAGTTATGGTTCTTTGGAATATTTTTGTCGGGTTAAAATTTGGTTCGGGTCGGGTTGCAGGTTGACTTCAAATGGAATTTTTAGGTTCTGGTCGTGTTGCCTGTCCACGGAAATTAATTTGCCTTGCTCCGATCCGGTTATGGTTCTTTGGAATATTTTTGTCGGGTTCAGATTTGATTCGAGTTTTTTGAAATGGAATTTTTAGTTCAGCTCGGGGTGCGCGTCCACGGAAATTATTTTGTCTTGCTCGTATAGGATTATTGATCTTTGGAATATTTTTGACGTGTTCAAATGCCGTTTTTTTAAATGAAATTTTAGGTTCCGGTTGGGGTGCGTGTCCATGGGCATAGTTTTGTCTTGCTCGGATTGCGTTGTCTGTCGACAGAAAATATTTTGTCTTGCTCGGATCGGGTTATGGTTCATTGGAAAATTTTTAGCGGGTCCAGATCTGGTTCGGGTCAGATTTCGATTTATTTTCAAATGGAATTTTTAGGTTCACGTCGGGTAACATGTCCATGGAAATTATTTTGTTTTGCTCGGATCCGTTTATGTTTCTTTGGAATAATTTTATTGGGTTCAGATTTGGTTCAAGTCAGATTTAGGGGTTTTTTCAAATTGAATTTTTAAGTTCTGGTTTGGTTGTATGTCCTCAAAAATTATTTTTTCTTCCTCGGATCGGTTATGGTTCATTGGAATATTTTTGTCGGGTTCAGATTCCGGGTTTTCAATTAGAATTTTTAGGTTCGGGTCGGGTTGCATGTCCTCAGAAATTATTTTCTCTTGCTCGGATCGGTTATGGTTCATTGGAATATTTTTATCGGGTTCAGATTTGGTTCGTTTCAGATTCTGAGTTTTTTTTCAAATGGAATTTTTAGGTTCGTGTCGGGTAACATGTCCACAGAAATTAATTTGTGTTGCTCGTATCCGTTTATGTTTCTTTGGAATAATTTTTTCGGGTTCAGATTTGGTTCAAGTCAGATTTAGGGTTTTTTTCAAATTGAAATTTTAGGTTCTAGTTTGGTTGTATGTCCTAAGAAATTATTTTGTCTTGCTCGGATCGGTTATGGTTCATTGGAATATTTTTGTCGGGTTCAGATTCCGGTTTTTTTTCAATTAGAATTTTTAGGTTCGGGTCGGGTTGCATGTCCTCAGAAATTATTTTGTCTTGCTGGGGTCGATTATGGTTTATTAGAATATTTTTGTCGGTTTCAGATTTGGTTCGGTTCAGATTCCGAGTTTTCTTCAAATGGAATTTTTGGGTTCGTGTCGGGTAACATGTTCACGGAAATTATTTTACGTTGCTCGGATCCGTTTATGGTTCTTTGGAATAATTTTGTCGGGTTCAGATTTGGTTCGCGTCAGATTTCGGAGTTTTTCTCAAATTGAATTTTTAGGTTCTGGTTGGGTCACATGTCTTCAGAAATTATTTTGTCTTGAACGGAACGGTTATGGTTCATTGGAATATTTTTGTCGGGTTCAGATTCCGGCTTTTTTTCAAATAGAATTTTTAGGTTCGGGTCGGCTTGTATGTCCTCAGTAATTATTTTGACTTGCTCGGATCGGTTATGGTTCATTGGAATATTTTTATCGGGTTCAGATTTTGTTCGGTTCAGATTCCGGTTTTTTTAAATGGAATTTTTAGGTTCGGGTCGGGTTGCTTGTAGACTGAAATTATTTTGTTTTGCTCGGATCGGAGTACGGTCTGTTGTAATTTATTTTTCGGGTTCGGGTCGGGTTATCGGTAATTAAGCCTAAAAAAGCATTCTGATTGGGAAATAAGTGGTCATTTTTCAATTAGCCTAACTGTGTCTAGGCTGTTTGCAATAAGCCTGAAAAATATCAGGCTAATTGGAAAAAGAGAGATGATTCTCCAATTAGCCCGGCTCTTTGCAAACAGCCTAGGCTGTTTGCAAAGAGCCGGATTTCTCAATTAGCCTACGACATATATAAATGTTACATTATTAGATCTAATCCCGCTATTTCCTTCTCTTATTCTAAATTATTACTTTATATTCACTAAATCCTTATTCTTAAATAACTCTATCGTTAAAACCGCTAAATTCCCTTTAATTTAATGTCCCGCTTGTGTAAATTACTTAAATATGACTCTTTTAGTATTCTTAAATTAAATGTTCCATTTCCGCTCTTTTTTCTTTTAGAATGTTCTTTTAGCACCCATTTTATTTTCCCTTCCATTTTATTTTCCCGCGCATATTCCGGGGTTATCCTTTTTACCTTCAAATTCATCCACTCGCTCTGTCCGCACTTTTTCAATGGCGTGGTATTCTTAATTATTAATTGATTGAGAGCGCGAGCTACGACATATTTGTATTCCTACACTTGACGACAAAAAGCCGATGCTCTCTGTGTTTTAGCAGATTTTAGTCGTATTTCCATTTTTTACCACTCCCTGGTCGCCGTCCACGTATTCGATTATCTACAACTTTGTTCATCCCTAAATTACTACTATGAAGCGATGGCCAATATTCTTGGTGGAAACTGCGCCGCCGAAAGATGTTTAAATAAAATGCTGAGCTGAATTTACGTTTTGTCTCAATTATTTCTGGGGAAATTTTCACGGAAAAATGTATCCCATGGCCTTCACTCGTCGACTGATACAACTTCTATATCATCATATAACATCAATGTCGTAGTCTTTGGCACGACAGAATTCCAGTTTTCGTTATACTAGTACAACATGATCGAATTTACCTGTTCTGACAACTTATATTACTCTATTACTGCTGGACGTGATCCACTACTGATATCGTGACAGCCAAGTTACTTCATTTCAACTAGAAAATCTTCCAATGTTGGGATAATGCAACACACACACACATATATATATATATATATATATATGAGGACGTGAGTTTCAAAACTCGCCTTATCCAGAAAATCAAATTTTGGAAAATCGCGAAAAACCTCTGACTGACTGTGTCCATTGGTTTTCATTGTAAACCAAAATTTTACAATGGCAGAAATACAGAGTAAAACTAGTTTTTTTTTTAAGACAGTTTTGTTTTTCGGTGCAAGTTTACCAATAGAATAGATTGTTAGAGCATTGCAACATCATATTGAAAGTTATTCTTCATCATATGAAAAGTCGTTTACGTCAAACTAATTAATTTTTAAAAGTGACAAAATTTTCATAGTTTCTATGTTCTATAAATTATCTTTACAAAAACGTTTTTCAAGCTCTGAAAAGTAAAACAATAAAATTTCATTTATGTAAGACTATTTATTCACTTTTGTACATTTTTTTCGGATTTATACGATGCCTTGAATTTTATGTAAGAAATTTTCAGCTTATTCAGGTACTACAATCGCAAAATCGCTTTAATTTTTCATTTTTAGATGATGAGTAATAACTGAAATGAATTCCGAATAAATATATTATGAATAGCTATTGAAAGCATATATTTATTAATGTAACTTTCAATCTAAATATTAATAATATTGTAACATCAATCCATACCTTGAATTACATATCTACAATAAATAAAAGAAAACATCTCTCATAATTAAAACTAAGTAGGATGTAATAAAAAGATTCCTTGTTTAAATTTAAATTTTCAAAATTCAACAATTTAACAAAATGTAGTAACTATAATTTAAGAAAAATCCAATGAATCCAGGAAATGAAAAGATTTAATTTAGCATATCTCATTAATTTATTACGCAATATATTTAATTAGGACACTCGTTCAGACTAAAGAATTTTTATCAATTTACATGAAAAATTCGAGCATTCAAAGTTAAAAGTGAAAAACAAACCCAATGACTTAAATTTCCAATGAATGGTGCACAATTTTTCAACAACAGCAGGCACTTAACACGAAAACTTTGCAACGTACACAACCATCAGGAAACGTTGAAATTTTTATGCATTTTCGACATCAAAATTTTTAAGATGAATGAGAAATTTCTTTATCAAATGTTGTCAAAATTTCGAAATTAAATATTACTAATAAATTATCAACTCTTGTGGTATAAATACAAATGGTAACTATAAATAAGAAAATTTTATTAAGTGAACTCGTAATTTTTTTCTTAAAGAAAAAGAAAAGTTGATATCGCTAATGAATTTTTCAAAAGTGAGATTTTATTCTTGAGATTTACAGAAAGTTTCTATAGCAACAAATAAAAATGTATTGATGCTCTCAACACCGCTTTTTCAGGCTATTCTAATTTCGTTTTTTCTGCAGATGAAGTTTTAGTAAATGAAAAATGTAACTATTAGCGAATATCTCCTTAAAATATGCTATTTAAATTCATTTCGTATCGCTAATGAATTTTTTAAAAGTGAGATTTTATTCTTGGGATTTACAGAAATTTTCTGTAGCAAAAAATAAAAATTTACTGATACAAGGGTTGCCAGATTGTACGTTTTTCCTGTAAGTTGTACGTTTTTTAGCGTTCTTTTGGCCTATCGTACGTTGTACGTTTAAATTTGCCTCGTACGATGATTTCTTCCGTTTTTCTACCACAACTTTTTTTCTTTTTCAGTTTGCTTTGAAATTTCACCTTTGTAAATAAGTGCGATTAGCAAGTCAAAATTACGTCAACTACTAACCATATCACAATATCAAAAATATTTATTTGCTTAAAAGACGTTATAAAAACACATTAAAAATCTATATTTACATGTTTCAACTCTTTTACTAAGTCGTCATCAGAATGTATAACAGAAAATTACAAATGCATATGAAAAATGGAAAAAAATCATCGAATGTAAACAAGTAATCATATAACGCGCGCTACATTTTCGCGATTGCTCGTGTTCCCTCTATGTCGCGACGCCGTAAGTTGTCCAACCATTCAACCCATAAATTCGGGATACGAAAAGATAATGTATCGGTGCAAACTCCTGAATCTCTTAAAGATGTAAAGAACATATAGCGGACATAAAATATAATAGAGGTAATACTGCTTTATCCCGGCTAAATCAAATAGAGAACATTAACATACTTTTTAACGAGAGTAAAATAATCTACAGGTCTAATTTTTATTTACAATTATTTATAACAGAGTCCATTGAAATTTATTTAAGAGGTTCAGGAGTTTGTAACGATACATTATCTTTTCGTATCCCGAGTTTATGGGTTGAATGGTTGGAAAACATACGGCGTCGCGACATAGAGGGAGCACGAGCAATCGCGAAAATGTAGCGCGCATTATATGATTACTTGTTTATATTCGATGATTTTTTCTATTTTTCATATGCATTTGTAATTTTACATTATACATTCTGATGACGACTCAGTAAAAGAGTTAAAACATGTAAATATAGATTTTTAATTTACTTTTAATGTGTTTTTATAACGTCTTTTAAACAAATAAATATTTTAATATTGTGATTTCACCTTTAGCCGAAAAAAGTTATACACATGCGCATGAAATGTAAAAATTGCTTGTTTCGGGCCAGAATAACAAACAACTTGAAAAGTTGGGTAATATTAACTGCTAATCCGCAAACTCTTGGGTAGCATTAGCTCATCTGAACTTGGCATTATTAGAGACTGTAAGTATCTACATTATAAATTTTTTAATTTATTATATCTGTATCTTAAGTTTTAATATTTTGTTTGATTTATTATCGCCCTTTTTGATTAAATACAAACATTTATTTTTATAGGGTGTCCATTGCTAAAATTTTCGTGATCATCATTGAATTGTAGGATGTTTTGATTCAGTTTAGTTCTTAAAATTCTATTAATTTTTCATTCGTAATGAAATGCAAATATTAGTTAGCAGCAAAATTAGTTAAACAGTGTTAATAGAATAATATAATACAAATACAATTGGAAAATAATGATTAAATCGATTAATTAATAACCTCTTTTAAAGCTAATTTGTTACCAAAAACATTACTGGCCCATTAGACATAGTTTAGTATACTACAAAAAAGAATGATAGTGCGATAAAATCTAAACTAACTAGTGTCAATCAAAATCTTCCGTTTTTTTTCTAAGATATAAGGTAACGGCAACCCTAACTGATACTCTCAATACCACTTTTTCAGGCTATTCTAGTTTCTTTTTTTTTCTTCTGCAGATGAAGTTTTAGTAAATTAAAAATGTAACTACTAGCGTGTAAATGTAACATATTTCCTTAACCCTTAAATGCCTGAGTTTTCAAAAATCATTTAAAACATGTTTTTCGGCTTTTTTTAAAGTAAATCATGGAAAACATACTTTAAAAAATCATATTTTGCTTTAACTATGGTTTACGGCTAAAAACTGTTTGTTAGCAAACAGCAATACTGGTGTTTAATTGAAAAAATAATTTTCCTTGATAAAATTCTATGGTATTAAACACACAAGAATTTTATGAATTATGGTAAAAAATAAATTTTACTTGCTCACTGCAGAACAAAATAGGGTATTTCGCAAGCTTCCAAACAAAACAAAAAAATATGTATTAACAATTGATAAAAATTAATCTATTTTTGTTCTTAAACAGCACGAGTGTTGCCATCTAAATGTTGAAAATTGATTTAATAATATTTTCAGAATGTATTTTATTGGAAACATAAGGCATTATAGCTTCAATATTATTCTAACAGTATTTTAGAAGCATAAATTGGGTATGCTGACGAAAAGCAACACCCGGCATTTAAGGATTAAAATACGATGCTATTTAAATATCTGTATCTATATTATAAAGGACAAAGATATCCGTCCGTGACGCGGACGTCATTTTGACGTTGCCAACAGCAGACGATTAGATATAATTGCTTTTATGACATTTTTTTTTTTTAACTTCTAAACATCGCACCGAACAGGGGAAAAATTGTACTTTCAAATGCAATTCGTTTTAAAACTGTATCGTAATTTACTCATTCATGTGGTTTTTAAAATTACATTCAAGCTGGAATGTTTTTTTTTTTTTAAATTTATCTCTGTCGTGTGCAGACGATTACGGAATATAAGTCCGCTTGCACTTAAAATAATAATAGCTAGTTCGTTGTTTGTTTCCAGGTTACATTCCATATCGATATTCATTATATAACTTCATTGGTAAAAAAGTAAACAAATAAAATAATGAAAAATAAGTGAAACACTGTTTAAAGACATGCAATTCAATTACGCGCTTAAACAACTAAAATTATCAGATTAAAATTGCTGCTGTAAATAGCGATCTTTGACGATTTCTTTGTCTATTAACTCTTGGTACGAGGCCAATACGAAAGTATCGCTTTTAATAAAGTTCAAAACTATATTTGGATATCTTACTGATATTTTTCAGATAAAAATTATTTTTGTTGTTATTAGTGTACAAAATATAAATAAATAAATGTAAAAATTTATTAGAGTTTTCAATAATAATAAAAAAAAAATGCGTTTCACCTGTATTCTGTAACTCGGGATTCCGGGTTGAATTCCCTTACGTTAATTAAAAGATCAAATCTTCATAACTGATATTTCTTTTCTCCGTTTGGTTGATTTTCATTTTTTTTTTTTATTTTCCTATTTAGTGACGGAGTATAGCTAAATATTCATATGAATTTCTAAAGAGAAAGAGATGCAAAACGTTTAAATATGTTGAAGTCTTGAGGAAGATGTCTTTAATTAAACAAGTAATATAAAAATTTTGTTTTTAAAGTCAATTCCTACTTAGGACATCAAAGAAAAATTTAATATAATCCCTTAAGCTAATATTAGTTTTTGTTGCATTAAAATATCTCAATTTGTTGATTTTCTATGAGCAAGTAGATTTATAATGGAAGTCTATAGGAATTTGGCGAAATTTTAGAGATATCGCCAAGTTGGCGTCACATTTGGCGACTCATTTTGGTCGCCAAATTTGGCGACAAACTTGGTATTTGGCAACAGAACAGGGTCCCCCCTATGGTAACCCCCCTTATAGGTATTAAGATGCATTAAATGCTTCAATAACCAATGACCGCCATTTTGTCTCCCATGTAAAACTAAAATTAATTAATTAAAATTTAATTAATGAATTAATATTTGAAAAAAATATATTAACATCAACTGTCATCCAGTACAAGTTAAAAAAAAATTATTTCAACTTGATAAGATGAATAATAAGTATTTTATTAACGTTGAAAATTTGAACAAGATATATAAATAAATAAATAAATAAATAAATATAGGGAGAGTGTGAACTAATAGTAGGAATTGAAAAAAATCATTTAAATTAATTACTTATTGATATTATAAGCTGCAAGGGCATTAGGGAGCCTTAAAAAAATTAATGTTTAAACGTAGGTGATAGTCACAATGGGAAAAATAACTATAAAAAGTTAAGAAAGAATAACTTAATAAACTTAAAGTACTCAAAGTTTAACAACACAAGATATAAAAGAGAAAGGACAAAAAGGAAATTTTTGAAAATAATTTTGCAGGATTTTGCCGCGAAAGAAATAAAAGTAGATTTTTCTTTTTTTAATTTTGGTACGAATCTTGATAAAATTTAAGTGGAATAAAATGTATTCCACCGCCCCTTAAAGGATTAAATAAAAGGCTTAAGGGGTTTTCTTCATACTAAATGTGTACCAAACTCTGAAGTTTTCTATGTTAACACCTAATTTTGGCAACAGATTTGGCTCTTACGGTAAATTTTATATTAGGATACCAAAAGATAAGTCATTCGGTCAAATAGTTAGAGCTTTGAATGTTTAAAGTTTTGAACCCCTAATATGTAATTTATTTGAAATCTTTCCAAAAAAGGCTGCAGTGTGAGTAGTGTTCTGATTCGCATATTTGAAGCTTCTATAAATCGATTTCTGTTGAGAAATTCATAAGTTAAGACTAATATTTGTTTTGAATATTATTTACAAATATATATATATATATGTGTGTGTGTGTGTGTGTGTGTGTGTGTGTGTGTGTGTGTGTGTGTGTGTGTGTGTGTGTGTGTGTGTGTGTGTGTGTGTGTATATATAACCATTAATTAAACATTACTGATCACCATCAATAATTGTGATAGTATGAATGAATATACAACAATACTGTGTCCCCCAAACACTCTGAATGGATACCAAAAACATAATAAACCAGCTACCATGTATAAAATAAAGTCCCTTGTACTATAACAAGAATTAATAATATAGAAAAAAGAAGAATATGGATTTCGATAAAAATAATTGAAAAGCTTACATATGGAATTACGTTATCAAGAGTACAGAATTCAATTATATAAGCAAAATCAGTCGTTTTCTGTGAGAAAAAAAGCTAAAAGCTGAAAATTATTTTTCTCCTGTACTCTAACGACCAATATAACCAAAAGAATAGTTTCAAACTGAAAACAGAATAAAATTAAATGCTATGAAATGGAAAAAGCAATACAACCTTTTAAATAATTAATATATAGCAAGGAAAAATAGTAATATTACACAAAATACCTAATATAATCTCAGTTATTTTATCCAAATACACATCAGCACATGGTATCCAAAATCACGATAAGTTTAATGTTATTTTTATAGTTAAGCTAACACAGTTTTTAAAACCTAATGTATACAGTTAATCTATTTTGAAATACCGTGATAAATGCAATTAAAATAATATAAATAGAAAATAATTACATAATAAATAAATAACCTCTTAACACTTTTAATTTTTTTTAAAATTTCTTAACTAAAGTAAAAAATACCAAAACTATAAGTTTACAAAATCACAAATAGCGAACATTAAGCTCCCCATGTTTTAAAAATTGATATTATTACTCTATTCGAAGCATCAGACAGAATCCAATTTAAATTTTAGAGCTGCCATCTATGATATTAACTTGAAACTGATATGAACAAAATGTCATAAAGATTATGCTATTATAAGTTAATTCATTCATAATATACCAACTACTATATCCCAACAAAACCTAATATAAAAATACCATATTATATTTCATTATTCATATAAATATTAAATTATATATATATATATATATATATATATATATATATATATATATTCGAAACAATTTTTCGAAACTTTATGAATGTAATACGTAATTTTTTTTAACAGAAATTGATTTCTAGAAACTTCAAATACTTCAATCCAAAATTACAGCTCATTTCGTCAAGCAGTTTTTGATTTATGTTTAAAACACGACCCACACTGCAATCTATTTTGCAACGATCACAAATGAATTTAACATTAAGAATTCTAAACACTAAACTTTGATAACTCCGAAAGTGCTTGACCGAATGACTTCCTGTTTGGTATCTTTTGGTAATATTTACCAACAAAGCCAAATTTGATATCAAAATGAGATGTTGTTATTAGAAACTAGTTCGAGAAGAGTTCGATAGAAATTCAGTATGAAGACGAAACCTTAAGCCTTTTGTTTAGCATAAATTGAAAGAGACCAAATTTTCAATCGAACGGCAATTTTTATTTTGTCTGGGACAATTGTGTGATTTAAATATTTAAATACACGAAATTTTTTCTGTTAGTTTGGCCGATTGTACTTTGTACTTCTAACTGTTACCATAAGTGGTAAGAAAGTATTCGAAACAACCGTACTCTGATTAAGTTTGTTAATTAAGTCTGACAGTTTGTACCCCCGAGCAGTTAAATAACGAAATAAATAAAATATATGATATTGCAAGAAACAATGGATACAAAGAAAACACCATAGAAAAATTAATTAAGAGCTTGAAGAATAAAAAGAAAATAAATTTCAATCCACATAATTCCACGTTATCCACTTTACAATATTTTCCTGGTTTCTTCGAACGTTTAAAATATAAACTCAATAAATTCAATATCTCCCTAGTCGCAAAAACCTTCCATGAAATTAAAAAATATAGTATGCAAGAAAATAGATCCAATTGAGTCATACCAGTTATCAGGAGTATACGAAATACCTTTCACCAAAGAAGATGGAACAAAGCAGTTTTATATAGGCATGACAAGCAGAAAACTTAAAATTAGAATCAAAGAACATATAGCCGACATCAAATACAACAGAAGAACCACAGCTTTGGCCAGATTATGCAGCGAAGAACCTTTACAGATTGATTTTTAAAATAGCAAGTTAATTTATCCATCAAGATTTTATTTACCTTTCATAATCCGGGAATCAATAAAGATATTTTTACGCAACGAGAATATTTGCAATGATTCAGTGTCCCTTGATTTACCTAAAATTTGGAATGAGATGCTATGCAATTTTAGTAACAATAGTAAAAATTAATCCATACTCGCAAATAGCCAAGTTAATTTTATTTTTATTTTATATTTTGCAATGTTTTTCATTATGCATGATATCTCGTGACATTGTTTACCGTGTTACTGTTAGTGCGTTCGTAATTATATAAATACGTAGCACCTATAGTCTTCGTTCAGTCCGTCTGTTCGTCCGCATATAACAGAACAAAAACTACCCAACTGAATGGTCTGAAATTTTAAATATATGATTGTTGGAAAATTTTGTCGAGCCATTTCAAATTTTATGAAAATTGGATGCATAGTTTAATTACAGGGGCAGTCAAAAGTTTTTCTTTACATTACGGCCAATGAGAAAAAATCATTGCAAGCGCATTTTAATGATGTTACAGCCTTCCGAATTATCTGAAATTTTAAATATATAATTGGTGTAAATTTCGGTGAGCCATTTCAAATTTTATTAAAATCGGATGTATAGTTTAATTACAGGGACAGTCAAAAGTTTTCCGTTATATTACGGGGGATAGGAAAAAAATATTGCAAGTGCATTTTAATGATGTTACAGACTATGTGGTGGCGAAACAGTACCGCACACCAGATGCTTTGGGAGATTGAAGTCCAGTTCCCATGAGAAGATTGTTAACCCAGCAAAAACTCAAAGTTGAGCACTGGGATCTGCAGAGATACTTTTCTGCGTTGGCTAGAGAAAGACGTTCTCTGCCGACAGCTCTCTTGATGACAGGGCGTTGCCCCTTTTATTTTATTTCACGACGGGATCTGAGTAGATCCAAGTTTCAACCTTTAATTAATTTATAAATATTGTACTCCTATATATATATCCTATAATTCCTATAGCCCAGAATGTTTAAGTACCTGTATTTTTAGTATAATCAAGAAGCAAATTATTAAATGTTTGTCAACTGAACAAGTGATAGCTTATTTTCGTCTGCCTGCACGTTCTTATTCCTACAACTATGCACTTGTGAAGTGCAAAAATATATACATTCAGTACAATATGGGGTGCAAAAAGAATTATAAATCTAGTTATAGTACGAACGCACGTCATATGTCACGTTTGACGAGCAATTTCGTACTTGTTTTTTAATTATATGAAAATTAATCCACGCTCGCAAATAGCTAGTTTAATTTTAATTTAATTTTATGTTTGCAATGTTTTTAATTATACATCATGTCTCGTGAGATTGTTGTTTTTAAATTATGTGAAAATATTTTCTATCGTGAATGATTTTGGAAATGTCGCCGTTTGTGCGATGATACGATCGTCAATCTTTTAAAAGATATTTTATCACTTTTTATAGCATTATTTAACTTAATCTATTTATAAGTGATTATTATACTTGTTGTTACAACCGTACTCTGTTAAAAAAGGATAAGTCTTCGGTTGGTATACCATGGTTGACGTTGAGTGTCGATAGATGCCACGAATGTTATTACTATGCGATTTCTTAAACCATTATTCCCTTATCACTCCTATCATCTCAAACGTAAATTTTTGCCACAGTGAATATCCAAATACATTTATTCTGCTCACACATATTCCAGAGAACAAACCAAAAATATTATTTAGTTATAATGACTCTAACAGCTTTAATACATAGTTCAGTCGCTGCAAATAACTTACATGATCATCGCCATTTGCTTCATGCGAGTCGCAGTTAACTTCACAGAAATAAAACCGCTTTCTTTCCGAAAATGCATGTCCGAAATGATCGCAAAATTAGTCTAATAGCTTAACGTACTAAATTTAATTGCCAGTTCCGATCCAGAATCTCGTGTAAAATCATATGATGAAGGAATTTCCTGTTAGTAGTCCGAGAGGCACCGGCACATTTTTTAAACCAATTTTAGTGTAGATGATTTCGGCATATAGGATAATTTAAATGTTACAGATAACAAATTTGCCTGTCAATTGGTGCATCAGTGGAAGTGTGGTGACACATGACACAGTAAGATCGCACAGCTCGTTATAATATGAAATGAATGGCAACCCGGTTTCTAATGCTACTCGTACTCGGATCACCATTTCGGGACATTTCAATGCTCTGGGGAGGGTATAACAGTCCCGGGCCATCCCCTGAATTCAACACTTTTTACGTATCCATAGGCAAAAGCAATGTTTACGATAAGTAATATTGATATATTATTTCTGAAATCAGTATCTCCTTATCACTGATACCACGTCAAATATAACTGTTGTCATATTGAATTACCGAATGCCTTTGTTTTGCTGACACAGATTCATGAAAATTTACTTCCCAAAATCCGAAATCAACGCATAATAGGCAAACATTCTTACATTATAGAGGTTAGTTTCAAACATTAAAAATTCAATATAACCTAATTACCCTGTAAACAAATTCCTGTCCAAAACTCCTGAATTTGCTCTAATTTTATTTAAAATATCCATTACCGGATATACATAACAATAATTAAACAATTTTATTAACAAATTAAACAATTTTATTATATGATGATAGTATGTACTATGGGATAAAACTCCAAAAACAATATCCTTTAAGTGTTAAATTGTTTATTAATGGCATAGATCTGAGATTAAATAAGACAAAAATTGCAATTCCAAAATAGTGATAACCAAATTCACTTGTTGCGCATGTCCTAAATACGGCCCTGGCCATAGCGATACATTCGAATCTGCCGACGTAGAATGGATGCTTGGCAGAAGTGTAATGCTTGACGTTGCGCATCGATAAGTACAGCAAATAATATGTGGTATTATTCCTATAACCACCATCTCTTTACGGATCATCTATTAATTACGTCACACTTCAGGAGGAGGGGGGAGGGGACCACAAAGTGTGACACTTTGCGACAGGAGAAGATGGCAGTAGTTAACATATTGTGACATCAAATCTAAAATATTAAAACAGTCAAGTAGGTATTATTCACAAGCAGTATAACAAAATATAGTAATACTTGCTAAGACGAAATCGAAAGGGACCAGAACAGTTAGGTTTCAGTCTTAGCACAAAGTGTGAGATTTTGAAACAGTAAAAAATGGGGTTAGTAACATGTTGCGACATCAAATCTAAAATATTAAAACAGTCAAGTAGTTATTATTCCCAAGCAGTAAAAGAAAATGTAGTAATACCTTCTAAGACGGAATGCGAAGGGACCAGAACAGTTAAGTTTAAATCTTAGCACATTATGCGTCAGCAAAGTGTGACATTTTGCGACAGTAGGAGATGAGCGACGTTAACATGTTGTGACGTCAAATCTAAAATATTAAAACAGTTAAGTAGGTGTTTTTTACAAGCAGTATAAGAAAATATAGTAATACTTTCTAAGACGGATTCGCAGGGACCAGAACAGTTAAATTTCAGTCTTAGGTCTTAGGTTTCAGAGTGTCCACAAAGTGTAACACTTTGAGACAGTAGAAGTTGAGGGGAGTTAACATGTTGTGACATTATCTAAAATATTAAAACAGTTAAGAAGGTATTATTCACAAGCAGTATAAGAAAAGTACAGTAATACTTGCTAAGACGGAATCGGAAGGGACCAGAAAAGTTAGGTTTCAGCCTCAGCAGTTATGTTTGTATTCCAGGATCATTTAATTTTCCGTTTAAGGCAGGATTCCGCCACTGAAAGGTATGTTTTTACAGGTTTTATTGTATGTATTTTTACTCAGGCAGTATTGGTTAATATGAAGCTTATATTAAATACACATAATTTACACATTCGTAAATGTAAAAAAAAAAAGACAATAATCAAATTGTAGTTTTAATTAACACTTGCTTTAAAATAACAGTTACAACTCATATCATGTCAAACGTAAATTATTGGAAGAAAGAATTACCAATGACTGGGTACACGCCTCCTCAAGAAAGTGGCTTTCACTTGTTCGTGACACAAGGGGGGAAAAACACAATATTTGCGGATTGTAATAAATTGAAAATCCCTTACAATTCATGTCAAATGGAAGTTAGACAGTGAATTTCCAAATATATTTTACTGCCGACACGAGTTCTTGACAAATAGGGTGACCTAGCCAGTAGTTGATCAAATAAGGTCGGTGCTACGGGGTTTTTATAATATTTCCTTTCTTTTAAGCTTTAGAAATAAACTAACATGATTTCTACAACCCTTAATGAATGCCCTATAATGGACAATAATTAAATTCTGCTGAAATTAAATAGCAACTAAATTATAAATAAATAGTTCTTTTAATAGCCATTTCCCCAGTAGTTGATCAGCCGAATCCAGTTTTTGATCGATTTCATTCCAGTGGTTGATTACTGGTCATTTTGATCATTTTTTCAATGTAAGAGAAAAAATTAAACAATTTGAGAATAGTAAACATTTTAATGAGACGATTATAAGTAAAAAATACAATAACTTATATGCAATATTGAAACTAATTAAGGGGCAGAGAAAAGATTTCTTTTTCTACTGATTTTTGTGAGTTGTATGTGGAAATAACTTGATCCCTCTATAAAAAAGAAAACTTCCATAGGCACCCACATGCCACCGTGGAAGCCACAGTCGCTCCTTCTTTTTTCACTTCCAATATTTTCCAAAATGACAATGCGGTCATCAATATATTTTTGCACTGTCTGCCAAGTATGGGCAGTTTTCTTATTAGAGGATTCCACTCACACACTCTCACCGGACGAAACTTTGGCATTGGATTCAAAGCTGTGTGAGTTGCTCAGTCATTTTGCCCTCCTAGTCTGAATTTTAGATTGTCCTATATCTTGTCTTTGATGTAGAAGTTGTTGCTTCCTCTCTTCCCTTTTCTGAATCATTTCTTTCTTTCGGTTTTCTTTCTCTTCTTTTTCCTTTTCCTTTTCTTCGAAAGACTTTATCTACTATTTCGACGTTGACGCATAAGGCAACCGTTTCCTTTATGTTTTTTTTCTTCTCTAGCGAGTCGTGAGGCCATAGAATGTTGTCTGCAAAAGCTGGACTGACATTTTTAACTTTAGCTAGACCTAAGTATTTTGGGCACTCAGGAGTCGCATAATTTGGAAATGGTCCGTCTGCCTTGAAGGACCTGGTGTTGCATGATCATAATCAAACGTTGTGGGATCATCAGATTGTAGAGAAATATAAGCAGTTGGTGTTAAGATATCATCAACTGGCGATTCAGGTTCGCTCTCTGATGTCGCAATGTTCGTTGAGTTTGTTCACAACATTTGCTCCGCATTTCCCTCCAGAAATGGAACAATTCAAGAGGTTCAACATCACTCTCCCATTCGTTCCCTTCCACGCTTCTGAAGTTCTGAGGTCTGCCTATTTTGAATAGGGATTCAATGTACAAAATCGTCTGGACTTTTAAGTTTTCCGCTACTCCTACTCTAGACTAATTTTCAGTTGGGTTTGTAGGCGGAAAATGTCGTTGCTTACTACTGATGCACCTTTTGTAGTCTACTGCATCTGGGTTAAACGGAAACAGACCGCATTTCCGGAAGCCGTTTTTAATGACTTTCGGAGTTGCTGCTTCTCGAAATACACTTGCACTCAAAGGTATAAATACTGCATTTGTGATCACTTTGTTTCCATATTTAGTTTTCCAATCGTAAACTGTTTCCCGCCAGCACACTTTGAGAGGCCTGAAAATAGCAACGTCAGCTGTTTGGAGTATGTGTGTTCGGGTAAAGAGAGAAATGAAGGATTTGATTCTCTGAGCATAACTTTGCAACTTCAAGAGTTAAGTGGCTCTTGTGGCCATCCACCAAAAGTAATATGGGAGTTTGATATTTTGCTTTCTCAACCAAGGCAAAAATACATTTGCGAGATATTCAAAGTAGGTTCTCCCACACCTACAACCGTTCTTTGATCTACCTATTTCCCAGTCATCCTGGCACATTCTGTGCAATTTCACGTGCTATTTTCTGCAATGGGTAAACGATCATCCCAGGAATAACTTCTCCTGCTGCATTGAAAGTAGCCATCACGGTTATAGCTTCTTTTACATTACCTGTTTTTATTCCATATAAAATGTTGAATGAAATGGGAACTAAAACTTTTCCCGTTTTTAGTCAAGTTTGAAAACCGCTTTCGTCAGCATTAAAAATTCTCCTGGAATCAAGAAGAATGTCAAGGCAGCCTTCAGTTTCAAGATATTTGTGAGCTTCTTGGAACCACTCGCGGATATTGGGTTCTGACACTTCTGCTCTTGCAGTGTTGATAGCATCTGCATACCTCTCAGCTATCGAACTGTTTCTTCGTAAGAATCCTTTAAACCATGTTTCCCGCGGAGTTGAGTTTGCAAAAGGGTTTGGCCTTTTATCGGCTTCAATGATGTTTTTTTACGGTTTCAAATAAAGTCCTCCTCTTAATCTGGAACTCTTCTTTGGCATAAGCATTTATCCAGTCAACAAGGAGCTGTTCCTCTTCTTTTCTTAAAACTGATGAATGTCACCCCGCCTCACCTCTGGCGTTTACCCTTTAACCTAAAACAAAAAAGCTTTTTAAGGAAACATAGGTGGAACATTTCGAAATTATGGAAACACCCTTTTCTCTTACGTCTTCAACGGCTGCTCACAGATCATCCTCTGAGTACTAGAAGAATTTCTTTTTCAGCGGCATAATGAATTCTGAAAATAAGCAAATAAATTAAAGAATGATCAACTAATAGCTACGCATGTTATTAGCCAGTAGTTGATATACTGATCAATAACTAGAGACCTTGAAACCAATAATTGATCACAGCTGATCAATTTCTGGAATTTGCTTATTTAATAAGACCAGAAGTTGATCAGTCACATTTCAACCCCTAAAAAGAAGTCTATCGAAAATCTAAAAATTAATATTTAAAATATCATCCTTGGGCTGTGATTAACAACAATTCTTATAAAAATATTAGTTGAAATAAGCAAGATGTAAGGGAATTATTTTAACTTGTCGTTATTGTCTCCAACTAATCAAAAACTAAATTTTTACACTTTCTAATAAAAAAATGCCATAATATGTCATCTCTTACAGAAGACAGCTGAAAACTATGTGTCAACAGGTGCACTAACATTCAAACAAAAATATTATATCTAGTGCCACTTGTAAAACTCATTTCCGCCGGAAATGGCACAATTTCAAAAAAATTATCAACTACTGGCGCAGTCACCCTAGTTATAAAATGTTAATTAATCGAGTATGCCTTCACTAGCTCTAATGCGCCGGCCAGTGGCAGAGTAACTTGCATTGCACATCGTCATGTGTTCCATACGCGCCACAGTCAACCATATGTGTCATTGCACAAACAAAGCCTTTTCTCTTCTAAAAATCTGTTTCTGAAATAATCTCAAATCAGGCAAATATAATGCTAAAGTATAATAAATGTTTCACAATCAGATTTACAATTTAACTTAGCAAATTTGATTACTCAGAAATAGAAGATACTGGTTAAACCAACATAAGTTGTCATAAGTAAAGCTTGTAATTCAATAAAATGAGTAAAATTTGATTATGACATAAATTTTAAATTACAAGGACATTAGTAAAAGTGTTTATTACTTTTACTTGTTCAATAAAGAATACATCATTTATTATATAGATTAAGTGAAAAATAAGAAGAAAATTTTATTGTGTTGCTGAAACAGTGTAACCAGAAGTAACAGTTTAAAAACAAAGACATCCTATTTCGTAATTCGAAAAAGCTTTAATAGCTTTTTTAATAAAATCGAATTTGGCAAAAAGAAATTTTAATAATAACTCAGTTTTCATTGTTTATAATTCTTTTATTTGTCAGCGGAAATTTTACAATTTCAAATCCGACGCATCTTTTCGTGCGACAAAAACAAGTGACCATGACACGATCTCTTAATGTATGCAAAATGGCACACAACAAAGGGATTTTACAAGAAGCATTACACCTTATACAGAAAATTTTGAATGTCCTTGCTTTATAAAAAAAAAAATAACAATAATTAAATTCTTTACGCTGGGGGAAATGACTGCTTAAACATTCATTAAGTTCCTTTTTTTCATTTTTACTATCTTACGACACCAATAATTCACAAAAACAACATTCGTGATGAAATTAGTCTCCGATAAGAAATATTATCCCTAAATAAAGGAAAAAAGATGAATTCACCGTTTAAAGAGAGCAGACGTCGTAACACCGACTGTTGAAAGTGTTACAAGGGCACGGAGAAACTAACATCCAGGATGTTACGATGTTCGCCTACTTTGAGATTATTTCGGAAATGGATTTTTGGGAAGGAAAGCGGCTTTATTTGTGCGAAGGAAGTTGATTGTGACGCGTATGAAGCAAGTGCGAAGTTGATGTAAGCTGCTCACGGCCACTGAGCGGTCTATTAGAGCTATTGAAGTCATACTCGATTAATTATAATACTTTTGTTTGATTTCGTTGTCAGGAATTTGTGCATAAACATATCCCATAACTCACTGTGATAACAGTTTATGTGATATGAATGATAAGGGGATGCTGGTTATAGCAAAATTACAGCAATATTATTTGCTGTATCTACCGATGCATAACATTATGCAAAATATTAACGGAAAATTTAAATTTTTAATCCAACTTTAAGAATAATACAGAATCAAAATGCACCTTTATTTAATTAGTGATGGGTGATGACGATATTTTTTATCGATTTTATCGATACTATGACCAACTCGATTTTATAGATATTATAAATTTTTTTACCGATATCAATGGGTAATATCGTTCATTTTTATTTTCCTTCAAATCATCATTGCGATAGTCTCGTTAACTCTTTGAGGACGAGCGACCAGTATTCGTGCTGCGTAAAGTGCTCTGAATCGTGGATTATTCTCACCAGTAAATTTTTATTGTAAATTTTGCCTTATTTAATCCGAGCATTTCCCCGATTCAATTAGGCAAAATTTTCTGTTTTAAAAAACCGGTGATTAAAGATTAAAAATTATGTAAACGACGCTCATCCTGAAGGGATTAATTTTTATCGATCACAGTTAGGGGTAAACGAGCATAAATTGATATTTCTGGTGCTAATTTCATAGCAATATGAATTTATTCTTTTGATTTTACTATTTTAGCGGCACAGATGCAGTCAAACTTCACTATAGCTTCATAAGGGCTTTTTCTTTTCCATGTTAAATTGTTACATTTTTAGCTTAGAAGCCTAGTTATTTGGGTTACTAATTTATTAAGTTGCTTTTCAAAGTTCGTCCTCTCCCACATTTCCCCCCAAAATTGTATATTCTTTCTTTATTGCAGTCTGATTTCAATTGGACCTTTTTGACGTTTTTTCCAAGTCATTTGTTTACTAGCTAAGCATTGATATTATATCTATAAATCTTGGTGACCACTTTTATGAACAATAATCAAAATTTTCGGGTTTTTTTCTAGTTCAAACTGGAACTGGAAGGGGACAAATTTGAGAGATATGATTTAAGAACTCTGAGTTACGTGGCTCTAAACCAACGATGGAATGTTTGAACTGGAAAAACCCGAGAGATATAATTTAAGAACTCTGAGTAACGTGGCTCTAAACCAACGATGGAATTTTTGAACTGGAAAAAGCCGACAATTTTTATTATTGTCAATAACAGTGGTCGCCAAGAGTTGCAAATATAATATCAATGAGTAGTTGGTAACCAAATGACTTGGGAAGAACATCAATAAAAAGGCCCCATTCAAATTGGACCATAATGAAGAGAGTTATGATTTGGAAGGGAAAGGAAGAAAGGAGACAGAGGACGAACTTGTAAAATTCAACTTAAAAAACTAGTTACCCAAATAACTAGGCTTCTAAGCTAAATATATAACAATTTAACATAAAAAAAGGCCTTTATACGAAATTTGACAGCAGCTCTCGTTCTAAAATGGTAAAATTGAAAGAATAAATATACTATATATTGCGATAAAATTGAAGCCAGAGGTATAATCTGTTGTCGCGATTCACAATCAAATTTCCTACAAATTGACTGTTAAATTTTGGAAGTATTGTTTTTAAGCTTATCTGTGTGAGTATCTATTGCAGAACATCCGATACTGGAATTTGGGAATCGATTCTTATTACGATCGATGTTGTTTTATGCGATGGCGATGTTTATCGGTACTCGATTTTTCCAGAATCATCCATCACTAACATAAATTTAATATCTCTTAACATGTTCACGCCGGCGCGGTGGGTCAAACTCGACGGTCTCAGAGTTACCAAGTCTCCGGCTTTTTGTACACCACTGTTAATTTAGAGAAAATGCCGTTCTTTTAAATCGCCCAATTGTTCTAATTAAATAAAACAACATTTTCTGTATTAAAATACTGGTATCCAAAAAGCCGGAGACTTGGCAGCTCCGAGACAGTCGAGTGTGACCCACCGCGCCGGCGTGAACCTGTTAATGGAAATGAGTTACTGTAATTTAAAATTAAAATAATCTCTAATCAAACAGTAGTAGTATTTATTATTAATAATATTATATACTGTAAATACCGCCGTATAACGCACTCCAGTGTATAACTTGCACCTAAATTTTTAAGACTTCATTTTTTTACTGCTAGGTTCATTCGCTGTATTATTTATTCACCTTCTATTTTGAAAAAAAAAACCTTCATGAGGCATGTAGTGAAATAAAAAATAAAGATTATTGTAAAGTATAATGACTGTTACTTTTCACTTAATCTGTTAGCGAAAAAAGTTTTCTCTTTCTTTCTCTCTTTCTTTTTTCTAAAGAAGAAAGTCGATTTTCGACGGATTTACTCGTTTTAGGGGTCAGAGATTTCGAAAAACATGTTTATACAAAATGTCTGTCTGTCCGTATGCCCGTGCGTCCGTATGTCCGCTTTGTACCATGCATAGAATTGAAATTATGCATAGAATTGAACCAAATTTCATGTAGTGTATGTTTGTTATTGGCAGGTCCTTCTTGGATTTTGAAATGTACCGCCGGTAGGGGGCATTGTAATAGCGATTTTTTGCTATTTTCAATATTGTATCATTGAAAAGTGTATGAAGTTATTCAAAGAATTAGACCAAATTTCATGTGTACACTTTTGGCTATGACCAGCAGGTGCCACATGAATTTGGGAACAATCTGCCGAACTGACACTGTAATAGCGATTTCTATCGATTTTTCATACTCTTGGTGTACATCGGCTGTTCATGCAGCGGAGGGGAATTCGCATCAAGCTAACCGAACGATTCTCAAGCAGCTGATGTTCAACAGAATAACAAAAAATATTGTTTTTTTTTGTTGTTGTTTTTTTGGTTTTTTTTTAATATTATGTTCGAGATTAACACATTTTTACTGAGATTAATAAAATGAAGCAGAAACTGAAGATCAAAATAAAAGTTGGTGTAGCATTGAAGTATTAACATGTGAAAACCTTTTTGAAATATTAACATGTTAGCATGTATGAAAATGACAAAAGTTTTGGGATTGGCATATCTGAATAGTTTATAAATAAATAGCATGTTTATTAAATTAGAAATTTTACATCTACCTACAATTTAATCTTAATTTTTCATTTTGATAACCGGCGTATGACGCGCCCCTGTAAATTTCGATCAATATTCTTGCATCAAAAGCGCTCGATATACTACGGAGTATACGGTATATTTAAACAAAACTACGAAATATCCAGGAAATGTTTTTGTAATTTATCAATGAACTCGAATGTCAAACACAGCTTGGTGCTTTTTGTCAGTTATTTACCGTAAGCGGTATAAGAACTTCTTATACTACAACTTTATAAGAATATTGTGTAAGATATTGCATAATACCAATTATTAATTATTTTTACATTATGTTTTTAATTATATTATATGTCCGATTTGAAACTGTAAATTTCTGTTGATAAATAAAATAATTGTGAAAAATGGAACAACTGTGGTTGTGAAATTGCCTTTCTGCCAAATTCAAATTTATTCAAAACGTTTTGTTAAAATTCCTTCAACTTATGAAATGTGATGATTTTGTATTTATATTTAGACTGTACCAGCAACAGATTAAAAGATTTTTCCCATTTTGTTTTTGTTTAATTGCTATAATAATTTTAAATATTATTGATCGAGCAAAGGCGGCAAACAATTTTACTCGTTCTTTTTGACTGAAAACCTTTGTCAAAATGTAATATTTCTTTTTTTTTTCATTTTGTTTATATGACACTATTTGTGTTGATTTAAATATTATTTTCTATCCTATACTAATAAAAGAAACTTTCGTTCTGTGCGTCTGCGTGTGTGTGCCTGCGATGACTAGCGAAATCTATGGCACGTACGAGGCTGAAAATTTTTGTGGGGATAGTGCAAGGACTCTTCTAATGCACCTGGGACTCAGAATTTTAAATTTCTAATGACTATCTGGGGTATTAATTAAAAACTCACCAAGCGGCCCAACTAAAAAACTATGTTTTTCTTCAAAAACACAAGCTGACTAGAATTGAACTAGACTGCAAAAGTCGCACACTACTAGAGGTCTGCACGGGCCGAGATTTCCAGGCCCGGGCCCTGCCGACTCATAGAGAAAAAATTTCGGCCCGGCCCGTTGAAAAAAAATATTGGCCCGGCCCGGTAGAAAAGTTAAAAGTTCGGCCCGAGCCCGCCCGGCCCGAGTGAATTGCTACAAAACATTGATTTTTGCGTCGATTTGGTTAAAAATTTGACTCTTACGAGGAGTTCTGACAAAAAATATTTATCTTAAGCTTTTTTTCATGTTTCTAAACTTCCTTTTTATATAGGTGCTGCAGGCTGCGATATTTATTTTTTTTTAATGAACCGCTATTTCTTCTATGTAAATGTTTCAGTTATCATTAACATTGTTAATCCATATTCCATGCATTGAATTGTTAAAAATCTGAAAAATGCTATACAGAAAATCTTCCAAGACTCAATTACATAGAAAAGAAAAAAGAATGCGTTATAGACAAGTCCCCTTCTTAGCAAATGTAAATGAATTATATATTCTTTTCTTACGTATTAGTATATTAATTTTGCATGCATCAACACGTTTTTCAGATTAAAACAGGATTCCGTCATAGGTAGGTTCCTTTTCACACGTTTTACTATATTTTAATTAGCGTAGAAATTTACTATTCTTTAAAAAGAATAAATGTTAATGTTTAATTGTAGAATAATGGCGATTCAAAAATATATGCATATTTCGCAAAAATCTTTGGGCCAGGCTTAATTTTACTGACCTTTGAACGGACAGATCACGCCGAGACAATGATTTTCATTCGATACGGGCCGGCTCAAAACTAGGACTGAAAATTTTGGGCCGTAAAGACTAGAAAAGAAACCAGTCCCGGCTCTGTGCTGAAAAATAAGTTAGGCCCGGCCCGATTCTTCCGGAAAAAAGTAAGGCCCGGCCCGTAAAGAGTAGTAACTAGGCCTGGCCCAGCCCGAGCCTTCAGAAAAAGTACGGCCCGGTCCGAGTGCCGCAAATAAAAATAAGCCCGCGTGCCGAGCCGGGCTCGGGCTTCCGGCCTCAGGCCAGCCCGTGCAGATCTCTACGCACTACTGTCCAATAACCACTCTCCCCTTGTCGCATCGAGGTTAGCGGTTTGCAGAAGGAAAAATCATAGATTTTAATGGGGCCGCAAAGAAAATTCTTTCTTAATTTCTTCTTTAAGTTGGGGTGTGGGGGTGTACCATAATTTACACCAAGAATTTTAAAGGGATGTGATATATTTTTTAATCTTTATTATCAATTATCTTTTATCGATTTGAAATTAACACGTATTTTTTATAGACCATTCCAAATATCTAATTTTCTTTGAAATCCGACCGCAATTAACGAATATACATTAATTAACAATTTTAATTTTTCGAGTGTTTTTTATCTGGCAACTGTTTGATAAATCGTTTGAGCAGCGCTTGCACAGTAGATATCAAATCATACAAATATAAGGTTTATTTAAGAATATTATTATAGCCCGGGCAACGCCGGGCAGGTCAGTTACTTTTCTATAAAACATGTCAAAAAAGTTTAATATAAATAGAAATGCAGTATCTATATACATAAGTGTCTTATACAGGGTGGCCGGTCTCAACGGTGTCCAATGGCTAATTCCTAAACAGTTAGTCATAGACATATAGTTCTAATTACAAAAATGTTTTAAATCAAGTAAAGAAATATTTTAAAAGCGATTTGGGTCAATAAACACATTTCTTAAAAAATTACGAAATTTAAATTTTTATACGGTCCCCCGGTCCTATAAGTTATATTTAGTAAAATTTTCCTATTAGACTGACAAGTAAGACAAAGTCCCATTCATATAACACTAAAATTGAGCAAGTTATGAAACTTTAAAAATGCATGACTTATGCCACTTTTCTGCTCTGAAAACAAATGAGTTCAGTTTGGCTTTGAGGGATCACATATCAACTGAAGTATTCGAAGATCTTATTTCCTGTGTATCTGCGCTTTGAAAAAAAGCGTACAAGTATTATGATTAAGTTAACATTTATTAAGTTTCAGATTGGTTAAAATAACATATGTTTTATTTTGTTAGGATTTGAGACTGTTTCTTTTATGATTTCTTTTAACAAAAATTATGTAATTTTTGTAAGTTTTTATATTACTTCAATGATCGTATGTATGTTTTTCCAGTTCAAAATTTATACTGGAACTTTAACTCACTTTCAAATATCCGATCGAGAATACATTTTACATACTGGCGCAAATCCGAGAGCAATCTAATATTATTATGATTTTCGGTAGTTACCATTTATACTTACTTTACAGGATAACACAAAAAATTTCGGATAGATTACCGCCAAGAAGTTTAAGAAAAAGTTTTAGATTAGATAATACAAAACTGCGATTTTGGGGGTTTTGTATGTATTTTTTAGCACTGAATCTGAAAATTACATTTTAACCATCATGTCAGGATATTTCGCAAATCATAATTTGTTAAATTTAAAGAATAACAAATATCGGATACTGTAAAGTAGAGGAAATGGTTGTGTTTTTTAACTTACGATAATTGATTTTTACGTACTTTTTAGCACTGAATCTGAAAATGACCTTCATTTTTAACCATCACGTTGGAATTTTTTTGCAGGTCGTAAATGTGTAAGTTAAAATATAGCGAAAATCTCATACTATAAAACATATGTAAAACTTTTTTATTTTATTTTATTTTATTTTATTTTATTCAATAATTTATTCGATATTTTTGCTTATGCTGGGATTCTTACAGCTAAACAGTTGAGTGGTCCGATGAGATGGGGAAGGAGATTCAATTTTAACTTTTAACTTTTTAACTTTGAAATTTACAATTTGCGAAAAATCTTGAGTTGATGGTTAAAAATGAAGGTCTATTTCGGATTCAGCGGTACAGAATACATAAGAATGAATTATCAAAAGCTAAAAAACATGACATTAACCCAACTTTTGCAGGCTAGTGCAAACTAATAATATTTTTAAATACGTATCATTTTGTAAAGAATTGAGGCTGTTAATTTAGCATCATTTTATTTAACAAAAATTCTGTTTTTTCTTTCTTCTTAAATGTTTATTACAAATTGCATATTTTGCATTAATATGTCAGAATGATTAAATATTTCAAATTTATATTGCAACGTTAATTTTACTCTCAAGCATCTTTTAATATATCTGACGAAGTTATATTTCGACTAAATTTGTGAATGACCCTCAATTTGCAGCAAAAAATATGCTCCATCTTTAAACAGCTATTATTCGGTCAATTTTAATCGTAGAATAACGGGACTTTTTTTGTATTACGTATCAGTGTAAAAGGAAAATTTTACTAAATATAACTTATAGGACCGGGGGACCGTATAAAAATTTTAATTTCGTAATTTTTTAATAAATGTTTTTATTGACCCAAATCGCTTTTAAAATATTTTTTTTTACCTGATTTAAAACATTTTTGTAATTGGAACTATATGTCTATAACTAATGGTTTAGGAATTAGCCATTGGACACCGTTGCGACCGGACACCCTGTATAGCTTAGGTGATCATTTTTCGCATTTATTCACCATTTAAGCGGTTTTCAGATATTCTTATATAAAATCTGTGAAAACCCATTTCTATAAATTCTGTCGTACATGGGAAATTCCCTGGTCACGGCGAAACCGTGACCACGGGATACAATGCTATCGCAGTAAAACCTGTAGAAACAGAAACTTTTTCAAAACAGACTTCTGTTTTAAAAAGAAAATTTCAAGTTACAGACGTGAAAAAAAAAAAAAAAAATGTAAACACCCCCTGCTAACATTGCAACAAATTGTTGTAGAAGAAAAATGCAGGTACCAAAAGATTGGAAATAAAGTCTACTTTTAAATGATGTACATAACATTTGATCAGGGGGCCACCTATATGTCAAAGCGAACCCAAATTGGTTTTTTTTTTTAATAGTTTAAGTTTGACACCATACATAAATTCTACACCCTTCCATTAGCGTAAATCCAAATTTTTATGAAATTCGTACAATTAGTTTCCGAGAAATTAATTATTTTAAAATGAGAAAATTTTAGGGGCTGTTTCCAAAGTTCGGTACTCGATTGTTGAAATACTACAGAATGACTATGTCACTTCTATTAATGTATTATTTCTTGCCAGTATGAACATCTCACTCGCTTAACGTATGTTTCGACTATTGCCAGCCCAAATGTTTCAATAAAATGAATAAAATATATTTTTTCAAATTATGCTTTTCTGCACATCAACATCTTAAACTATCATTTTGACGTTTTCTAATGATAATTCGAAAACTGCTTGAAAGAAAAATTTGAAATTGAGAATTCACATAAAGCAAGACATAATAAATGAAAATCTATCAAAAACATTGTAGGTTGAAATTCATATTTTTGTCGAATATTAATTTCATGGTTCATAATTCACATTATAAAATTTTTAAATTACAAATTTAATGTATTTATGTTTGTGTTTTTTAGTATTATAATCGCGCACCAAGTTATCACAATTGAATTATAATTTCAGAAGATATTAATAAAAATATGAAAATGTAATTAACATTAAAAGCTCTAAATTTTAATGTTTATAATCCAAAAATCTTATCATTCAAATGACTAGAAAATTTGTTTCTAGGCATAGTTTGAACTGAAGATTTAAAATATGTTATCGAAATTGGGTGTTGCCATTGAAAAAAAGCTTTGTCTGGTTTCGATTTGTAGATGACCCCCTAAAATATTTTTATATACATAATTTAAAAGTAGACTTTATTTCCAATCGATTGGTACCAGTAACTTTGTTCCATTATAATTAGTTGCAAAGTTAGTAGGGGCGTTTAATTTTTTTCCCCAGGACTGTACCTTTCGAAAAGAATACCATACAATTACAGTAAAATTCGAGAAAACAGTAATTGATTACAAGAAAATCGCGCAATATACGAAAAAATTCATGATAACGGTGAAAAGAATAGAATATAGTTATAACATACTTTGAATCTATTAACCCATTAACGACGGAATCATTTTTCTCTTTAAAATGGAAATTTGCATTTCACCCCGCTGTTTAAGAATAGTAATTTTTATCTTATTTTATATAGAAGTTTATGTCATCAATAAAACCAAATATTTAATTTTGTGAATTACTGATATGCAAACAACAAATGTATTGGAAGCTATGCTGTGTCCATATGACAACGCTAAGCCTTTATGGGCTAAGACAGAAACCTATCTAAAATTAAAATTTTCAGATCCCTTGGTATTACGTTTTAATATACACTGGTTTCCAAAAATTAAGGAAAAACCACAAAAAGAGCGATAACTCGTTCAAAAATAAACCTATACGTATGAAATTTGCATATGTTGTTAACAAAAAGATGCTAAATAAAATTACAAAATGCAAATTAGTGGCGCTGCAATCGGATTGCGTCATGTGTGAGGATCATGAAAATGCATGCTAGAGAGCACGGCTGCAGACGTCGCTGTGATTAGGAGATAAGAAAACTGAGATAGCTAATTCATTAGTATGACCTCGAGGTATCATTTGTCCGCAGAACTGCGATATAGAGCTATTAGAAAATTGAAGGCAGGTCAAAGTCAGACAGATGTGGCCAAATGCTTAAATGTGATTCATTCCGTTGCTCATACACTTTGGCAAAAATTTCAAACCACTGGTTCGGCTTCCAGAAGGTTCAGTCAAGAACGGACCAGAGCTACGACAAGCGCCGATAACCGATATTTGCGGTTATTTGTTCGAAGGAATAGAGCAGCAACCCCCTCTCATCATAGAGCCTATCTTACTGCAGCCACTGGAAGGTTGGTATCAACGTCTTCTGTGCATAGACGGCTTTATGAAGATGGTCTTTATGCGAGGTGATCAGCCATTTGTGTGCGGCTCACCTCACGTCACAGGACGGAATGTTTATGGAGAGGCACGTCAAATGTCCACTAAACGGCTGATCAATGGAGGCGTGTTTTCTTCACGAATGAGTCCCAGTTTAACCTCCAAAGCCATAGTAGGGGTTGTTTGATTTGGAAAGAACAAGGAGCACGCTATCATCCATCAAACATTCGTGAAACAGATTGATACGGAAGAGACAGTGTCTGTGTTTGAAGTGGTATTTCTTTGGGTGGGCGTACAGACCTCCATGTCTTTCCACGTGGAACTGTGAATGCTCACGACTATACAGATTACCTTCTTGATGCTTATGTACTCCCTTATGACAGCGCAATAGTTAATAGTTTTCTGTTACAGGGCGACAACGCTGGACCGCACAGGGCTCGCATCGTGTAAGATTACCTTCAGCACCAAACAATTTAGCGCATGGAATGGTCAGCTCGATCACTGGACTTGAATCCCATCGAGCATGTTTGGGATGCTTTAGGAAGATGTGTTGCTGGTCTGAATCGCCTCCTCAGATCCTTACCACGCTTACAACTGCTTTACAAGAGCAAAGGCTCGCACTTCCCAGCGAACTTATCAATCGCATAATTGACAGTATCACACCTCGCTGTGTACGTGCTGTATTGCTTCTAGGGGTGATCATACTCCATATTAAAGATACTTTTCCTATACCAAACTGTTACACTTATTTTGTTAATTTTATAATTGTGTTAATTTGTGAAACACCATAATTGTCTGGTTATTTCTTTTAATGTTATTTTACCCCTTACTATGTGTTGTATATTTTGGCTCAGTTTTATTAAAATCATTATGTAACATTTTGAGTAATCGCTATTTTTGATGATTTTCCTTAATTTTTGGAAACCAGTGTAGGTTTTAGTGTGCAATAAACGGGATACCTGCTAAGACCTGTCTAATAGGGCATTGTTTCGGTTTCTTTCTATTCCTTCTTAGCAGTTTTATATTGTACTATACTCGTACGTGTGCCTGAGAATTGCGAAAAGTTTTCTTCAACAACATATTTTATTTTACAGTAAATTTATTGAATTGTATTATATTTTCATCTAGTTTAACTAATCGTACATTTGATTAAGCATTATATCATTCTAATCAAACATTAAACATTTATTAATGATTATTTTAAATGATAGATGCTTAATTAGTTTTAATTTATTTAACCATTTGTTCATATTATTTTGCTGATTTATTCTTTAAAATTGCTGCATATAGCATTATCATATATATATATGCATTATATATATAACAGATTTTTCTATACATTTAAAATTAACAGATAAAAATCGTCAACTCAAAATTAAATTAGCTATTATAATTCGATAAAATATGCTTTATAAAAAATGTATACGTTACTGTTATTTAATAAACAACACATATTTTTGTATTATAATTAAAATTAATGAATTCTCTCATTGAGATTTCAAGTTTAAATTAGTTATTTTGATTACTCAAAATCATTCATAATATTAAGTAATGCTATTAACTCAACTCAAAATTAAATTAGCTATTATAATTCGATAAAATATGCTTTATAAAACTTGTATACGTTGCTGTTATTTAATAAACAACACATTTTTTTTTATTATAATTAAAATTCATGAATTCTCTCATTGAGATTTCAAGTTTAAATTAGTTATTTTGATTACTCAAAATCATTCATAATATTAAGTAATGCTATTAACGAAAATAATTGCACATTTTATACGGGATTATCATATTTTTATTCGTAATAATTTATTTGGATTAAGAAATATAATATATGGGTTGAATAAGTTTTAAGTGTTGCATTCATTATAGCTTTGTGGTATTCTCAGAGTAGAGTTAAACATTTAAATTGTACGATAGTAATTTTATAAATGTTTACAGGGTTTTTATAGGTTTTTAATCTCAGATTGTAAAAGTCAAATTTTTTATGACTTTGTTGTAATTTTTTTTCTGCGAAGGTTGAAAAAAAAACATGAATACCATTAAAATTTCAACAAGCTCAATTTTTATTTATTTATTTATTTATTTATTTATTTATTTATTGAGAATACATCAAATTAATTTATTTGTATATTTAAAGAATTGATGGACTTTAAAATCAGCTATCGTCTCATATATTGGAATTTTTTTCTTTTGTGTTAAAATTTCATCTGTGCTATAATTTTAAAAATATTCATATACTGCCATGCATTTGGCAGAAAATGTACTTTAAAACTTCAAAAATGTAAATGATTAAAAAAAACATATAGCAATGTATTTTAAAAGCATTTTTCTCCCGGGTTACAGAATATACGAGAAGTTGTACCCCTTTTTTTGTATTAATATATATTTCTGAGATTGCCAACTAACAACACCAAAAAGCATTTTTATTTGAAAAGTATCAATTTTTGTATTCAAATAAAGTTTTGAAATTTATTAAAATCATTACTTTAAAATGAGTTAATATATGAAGAAATCGCGAAATACGTCGTTACTTACAGCAATCTTTTTTTATTATCATTATTTCAGCGGTTTAGAAGCGTAGTTGAATTACTGTCTGTTAAATTTCTGTTTTATTTATATTATTTTATTTACTTATTGATGAAGTTTTAACTTCGTTATGGAATATCAACCAGAAACAAATGCTGAACCATTTATATTAACTTAAGTGCAAACGGATTTATTTTTCATAATTGTCTGCACGCAATAGAGATAAATAAAAAAAATTTATGCTTAAAAATTATTTTAAAAACCACAAAAAATGAGTAAATTGCGATACAATTTTCAAACAAATTGCAATATAGTTTTGAAATGACGTGAATTTGTAAATAAATTTTTTTCTCTATTCAAAGTTTCAAAAATTGAAAATGTGCGATGTTTAGCAGTTTAAAAAATTGCAGTAAAAACGAAATTTAATCGTCTGCTGTTGCCAGCATCAAAATGACACTGGAGGACACGTTTGTCCTTTATAATATAGATAAAAATAACCAACTCAGTGGACAAATTCAGAACTATATCATTTGTTCTGCATGAAACCAGCACAGAAGAAAGTTTTCTGCATCGAAGTAAGGTAAAGCCAGGAGAGATCGCGCACAAAGAGATTCGACGGGAAGAAGTTAAGTGCGCGCGCAGCGACTGCAGGTAGTTGTACAGTAGCATTAGTGCAGTGGCTAGATGAATGTGCACATTGATTGTTCCAAGCGTCTTGGATAAAGCATTGCTATTTTGTTTTGTTTTTCCAAAGTAAGTGCTTGAATTTTCATAACTGTTCGCCTGAATTTTTATAGAATGTCAGTAGAAATATTTTAAACTTAAACGATTTCTTATAAGATACTAACTTAGACTGAGGTTGTGAACGCCAACAATTCATTTTAGAAGTGGCCATGTAAGGTCGGGCAATCTCTCCTACCAAAATAGGAGAGTTTGCGCAACTGCTACTTAGGAGAGATGGCGCATTTCCCCATAAGTTTCAGTGATAGGAGAGATTACGCAGCTTGTTGGTAAATTCGCATGATTTGCAAATTACGTGTAAAGCATATGAATGAATGAATTTTGAAATAATTTTGGGAAAACACATAATTATCGAAACTAAATTTGGCAACAAACTAATTTTAAAAAAATAATTTTGCAGATAAAAATCTTGTTAATAAATTAATAATACTGTTGTTATTAAATAAATTTTATGTAATTATTTTTGTTAATAAATGAATTAAATATTTATGTATATATTTTTTAATTAATGAACAAATAATTTGCTAATAAATTAATTTTGTTAACTAAAATGAATTTTCTAATTACACCTACAATGTTTTGGAAAAGCTTTCACCCATTCCAAGTAGCTTAATGCCATCGAATTTAAAAAAGGAAACAGAGTTCAATTAATGTTACTGATCCACAAAGTATATATGAAAAAAGACTTAAGAAGATGCCGCTACAAAAAAAAGATGAAGATAAGATGTTTCCAGAAAAAGTGGAATAAAAAAACTGACGGAAAAAAAAAACGAAAGTCAATGAGGATAAATGCATTGAATGCTTGGAACTGTACCAGGAGAGAACTTCGACCAGTGGCTGGATTCAGTTTATTGCTTGTTGCCTGCGATTGCACGAAAGATGCACGATTTACAACAATAAGTGCATCGATTGTGGACGACGACAATTTCGTTTAGCAAACAAAATACAATGAAACTGTGGAAATTAAAATGAAGTAATTTTCAAGCTAAACATGTTATTAAGTAGATTAATGTTATTTTGTAAACATAGCAGGGAATCTTAGTAGTAGAGTAAATTTTTCTGATATTTTAATCTTTTCTTAAATTAAATTTTTTTTTAAACTATTGTTAAAATTCTTTCTTTTATTTATTATTTAAACATTTGGTTAAAATATTTACTCCTAATACAAGAATATTTACTCACAAAAACCTTACAAGAATGTCGATTAAGTTTAATTATTATTGTTAACAATTTAATAGTAGTTATTATTAATAACAATCTCTCCTACCCATGTGCGCAATGTTACCAACCATGTAAGGAGAGATTACGCAAAATAGTTTTATTGGTTTTATTACTGTTGTTCTATTAAATTACAGCATAACAACAAAATAACGATGAAAATGCATAAAAAACAAATTAACTCAAAATTATTTATGCATAGTTTAACAAAAAATTAATATTTAGATTTTTTATTATTATTCTTTTGAAATGTACGCATACTCTCCTAGCTTTACCTTATTAGAGAACATTGGCGAAGTCCTAAAAATCTTTGCAATTTCCTTGGTTATTCTAAGGGATTCTAACTTTGACATCAATCCTCACTGTTACATTACATATTATATTAAAAAATCTTCTCATTCGTTCTGGACTGTCGGCTGCGAATAATGCCTTAGTTGATGGAAATCTTTTTGATCAGATATTTTTTTTATAATCCCTGCTAAATAATATAAGCAACAAGTTAAACAAAATGCCAAGACGTAAGTAAAAAAGCGTGCAAAAAGACGTCCGTCTGACATTAGCCTAATTATCAGTGCCATCAAAGAAAAAAATATATTTATTGTTAAATAGCCTGTAGAATTTATTGTTATTAAAATACATTTCTTCGTTTAGCTTATGCAGTCATATTGTGTACCTTACTTTATTATGTTGGGAAAATGGAGTTGATTGAAACAGGTGATCAATGCGAAATCAAAAATGTTTATATGGTCTACAATCATAAATAAATTGGTATTTCATTTAATAAATTTTATCACTAAGATCGTTAAACAGATATTGTTTCAAAACAGTATATATTACGGAAGATTAGAATGTTCCACAAAGTATATTTTTCAACAAACAAAGTAAATTTTTCTATTTGAGCTTTAAAGCAATTAATAGATAATCGTAAAGTTTTATATATTTTTGCATGCTAAAATGATATAATCTCTTTCTATATTTATTGATATAAGGGAAAAAAATTTGACAATATTTTTTAAAACTAATCTTTTAAATTGTTTTATGAAACTAGTGATCTCAAATATTTTATTGACAGAATTTTTAAATTTTATAAGAGACAAATGCATAACATTAGTTAGCGAAATAATCTGTTGTCATTTTTATTGTAGCTATTTTATAAGGTATCTTACATAAAAGATATTTATTTTTTGAGTCCCCCACCCCCTTTTATATGGAACTTCAATCCAATGTTTGCTATCTTTAAAACAGTAAAATATTAAAACATATGTTATCAATAATTGGTAAATAAAATATACCATTATAGTGTGGAGTAAAATATGTTTTTCGCAAATTTTCATAGCTATCCCATTGATACCTGGAAAAATATGTATGCATTATAAAAATTATTAAAATTAATCAAGAATTTTTTCTTACTTGAAACTATCGTGCAAATGAGTTACTAAATATTGAAGTATTCTTTTAAACAATGCTTTGAAGTTAACATTGTATACACTTAAAGACTTAAAGTTACTGTCTAAATATGAAAATTGTCTCATTCGTCTACTCTGTCCTACTTTTAAAATTATATAAATTTATTGAATATAAAATGTCTGTTGAGATGAAAATAAAGACGTGAGTGTGCAAATAATGGATAATTTACTGCTACTAATTTTTAGAAGTCGGGATACACGACTGAATCTGCGGGGAACATTTGAATAATCGGGGCAACACTACGTTTTTCACGGTTTTTAAGAAAATTGAAAAAAATTGTCTTATTTTTGGAATGGCGTACTGTGCTTTCTATTAAGGTATTAAAAAAGTTGTAAATATGAAAGTTATAGGGAATTTTATCCTCTTTAATACTGTAATTGACAAATAATATGCTATGACAACGGGTCTCGAGATATTTTAAAAAAATCAAAAAAGGTCCCAAAATTTTGTTGTTTTTTTGGCCACAGAAAATTTAGCATTAAGAAATTTTGTTAGAAAACTTAGTTTTTCCATGTTGGTATCATTATAAACAAATCAGAAAAAAAATCTTTTACCCGACCTTTTACAAGGTAAAATATACATTTCCCCTGGACTATAAGCACGCTTCGAAAGGAGGTCGCAAAATTGCAACGCCGCCGCCTTGGTCCGTGTCACGTTTTTCCAAATAGGTTTTTAATTAACCTTTAAAGACACGGGTAACGTATTGAGAGCACCATTCAATGCAAACTAGTCGCTAATCCCGATGTAATTAAGTGATTAATTCTAATTAAATTAGTCTGTTTTTAACAATTTGACGTTTATTGCTTTTATATTACTTCTGGACATTTCATTACACAAATACATCATTAAAAGTTGTTATCTAGGCTTTAAAAGCCGTTAGCGCATAGAGTACACCGCCCGTGTCTTTATGTATGTCCAAACCGTCCTTGTGTTTAAAGGTTCTCCTTAATGGTACAATCTTGGGTAATTACCGATACTTTTTTTCGAAAATCATTATCAGCAATCCTTCTACACTTCCGTGACGATATTTACCTCGAGCGTCCCTCAATTCCTTTGCTGAGCGCCCGCGAATTGAAATTTGTGTGTAACGGAAAAATGTGATTCTCTCAAAAACTATGTGACCTACGGTAATCTCTATGATTTTCCTGAAAGGCTTAAATCAGCATCTACAACCCCTAATTTTTCATAATTTTAGTTTCAGTAGATTTGGAAACAGAGGTGGGGGTAACATATTTTTACACTGCATGTTCGACAAAGTATCTGAAACTGTAATACCTAAAATTTAAACAAATGTATTTTTGAGTTTTCCGTTACGATAGCTTTCACTCGATACCCCACACGATACACAAATAAAAGAAATTATTTTCAAGTAATTTAATTAGTCCCCTGAATTTTTCCAAAATATATTTGTGAATGTTAATAATCTAAAAATACGTTGGTCAATAGCCTTTATTACTTCTGCCAAACTTGAAATTTCAACATTCCATAGTTAACGAGAAAAACGGTTGCGACAGACGGACAGACACAGGAATGATTTTTATAAGACTGAACAACAGTGGTTTTATCCTAGAACTAAAATTATGTTGATTCTGGATCAGTTATTTGGGCTGATTCCGAATATGCTTTCCGATTATCTATAGGTGGTCCAGGTTTTGAGAAATTTCCATATTTAAATTTATGCAAATTTAAGCTTTTTTGTGCTATTTTATGCAAATTTTAGATACAATATATGTCACATCTAATTACGTTTTCTAGATAATGACTACTTGACTATTTGCTTCAGATAAATGTCACGATTTTCATATTCTTAACATTTATTTATCAGTTATTAAGCCTAATTTGCATATTTTTCAATGGTGTAATGTTTACATCACTATCAACTTTAAAATAGTTGCCACAGAATTGACGTACTGTTTTTCAAGGCTAGATTTTTATGCTGATTTAAAATCTGCAGTCTGTTTTCTTATGTCATGTCTAGTTTTTGAATAAGATGACTTTCTACTTTTGCACGGTATTAACACAGGTTTGATATAAGATGCTTTTTAGGGATGTGTAATTCATTGACAAGAAGGGTCAGATTCATATCAGAGACATAAACAAAAATTTATATAATCGAAAAAAAAAATAAGTAGTAGAATCTATCCTAACTAGTTGAAGTTTATCATACAAAGTATCATAAAAAGCTATTTCTGACTTTTTTGATGACTACTTGAATATTTGCTTCAGATAAATGTCACGATTTTCATATTCTTAACATTTATTTATCAGTTATTAAGCCTAATTTTCATATTTTTTAATGGTGTAATGTTTACATCACTATCAACTTTAAAGTAGTTGCCACAGAATTGACGTACTGTTTTCCTATGCTAGATTTTTATGCTGATTTCAAATCTGCAGTCTGTTTTCTTATCTCATGTCTAGTTTTTGAATAAGATGACTTTCTACTTTTGCACGGTATTAACACAGGTTTGATATAAGATGCTTTTTAGGGATGTGTAATTCATTGACAAGAAGGGTCAGATTCATATCAGAGACATAAACAAAAATTTATATAATCGAAAAAAAAAATAAGTAGTAGAATCTGTCCTAACTAGTTGAAGTTTATCATACAAAGTATAAAAAGCTATTTCTGACTTTTTTGACACAAAACTAAAATTTCACTTTTTTAAAAAACTAGACGTGATAGAAGAAAACAGATACAAGATTTGAAATCAGCTCAAAAAACTGGTTTAGAAACATATTAGCGTACTCGTGCGGCAGAAGTATTTGAACGTCAAGAAATATTATTAGAAAAACATGAAAAATATGCAAATTAGGTACAATATTTCATAGTCACATGTCAGTATAATCTCAGAAACAACGTTTTTGTGAAGTAAATTAGGTAGTAATCATAACATAAAAAAACCGTCTGATATTGCTTTATACCTTAAATTTGTAAATAATTGTATAAAATTTACTAAATTTGCATAAATTGAAATATACAAATATCTCTGAAACTTGACGTGCTGGAGTAAATCTAAAACTAGATTCGGAATCAGCACAAAAAACCGCATACAACAACTAATTTCTGTTTTAGGACAGAGTAAAAGTTGAAATTTGTTGACCAGTGAATGGTTCCGTTTTTACGTACGGAACACTGAAAATGCATATTTCCTTAGTGTAAGTTAAATCATTTTTAGATGAGACAATATTTGCAACAATTACAATAACTATCCCTATGTTTTGGTAAAAGCTAGAAAAACTAATTTGTACTTCATAAAAATTAACGTATTTACAATAAATTTAGATATTTTAAACTTATTATTCGGGTGATTATGATGTTCAGAAGATTTTAAAATTTTAAAAAAAATAACTTTTTTTATGTTTTACTTTATTTCATTGCAATGTAATTTGATATCCATGTGATAAAAAAATTCTTATATAATTTCTTATATAATTTTGCGAATTCATAAATTTTAGATAAAAGAAAAGATAAAAAGAAACGCTTCATTTTTTACCATATTTAATGTATGTTTAGCCAATAATCTATTTTTTTTTCTTTTACATTCACCTTCAAAATAACAATAATGATGAAAATTTAACCTATTTTTGACTTCAATTGAGAAAGAGCGGATAATGAATGAGTAAAGAGTTGAAGAGCGATCGTTACTCTATCTTTTTCAGAAGGTAAACTTTGCAACTTTATTTACAAAACCAAAGAACCGTGACCATCACGCAATTAGCCTTATTTCTTTCTTTCAACTTAAAATACTAGTATAATTTATTATTGAAATAACAACTAAGATTGTATTTTTTTTTATTAAAAAATAATTTGAACAGCGAAATCTACCAACATCAACTCTGAAATTAAAATATATATATATATATATAATAAATTTGAAATCACAAATATATGAAGAAATGGATAAAATTTTAAAGATGATTCAGAAATGAACATATGAAACCAGTATGCAATATAAGAAACTATGAATGACTCACAGAATCATCAGAGGAGCTTGTGAGTTCATTCATAGAAGATGCGTTATTTCATCCAATTTTGTCGGCATTAAGCCTAAAATGACAAAATTTAGCTCCTAATAACGCAAACATTACAAAAAACAGATAATAAAAAGCCAAGAGATCCAAAGAAAGATACACCTCACACAGGACATTAAAAATTATAAAATAAAAAAATAAAAATTATAAAATTAAAAAATAAAAAAATAATAAAAGGGCAATTGATTAATTTAATGTTTTAAAGACAAAAAATTGTAATATAAAAAAATGAGAATATAAATAACATTTAAAAAGATGAGGAATATTTGAGATAGTAAAATTTAGCCTTGTATTATGTAAATAAATTTGAAAATTTAAAAAGCAATGAGGAACATTGAGACAGAAAAATATATCCTTAAATGATGATGCAATATGTGGAAATATATTGTGTTAAATGCATGATAACCCGTATTTTTTTTATTATTATTATTATATGTCCATACAATATATAAGCATATATACATACACTTATACACGCTCACACACATAAAAACATACAAAGTTTTAATCTTTTTTTAGCATTCCCGACCTCAACCCTCCATAATGGTATTTTTATTTTTCTTGTGTTTTTTATGTTTTTAGTGTATAATGTATGGAAAAACATACACATACACCAAACTTTTTTTTTAAGAATATATATACATATATATATATTATATATATATACACATATATATACATATAATTTTGTTGCGTGCATGATTTTTATAATTTATTCAGCATTCCACATCCCACCCTCCATAATAGTGTTTTCGATTTTATGTTTTTTTTTTTTTTTAACATATTAAATGCATATACTGGTAAGGAGTAGAAAAAAATGAATATTAAGATTTGAGCCATGCAGATATAAAAGAGATGGGATAATTATAAGACAATGCTAATTGCTTTAATTTAAAAAAATTAGGCTGTAAGAATTGAGAGGAACATAGACGTTTGATACGAAGACAATGATTAAGCAGAATATTTCTATATACTGAAATATGCAAGCAGGAATTAAAGTTCGTAAAATTGATTACATTAAATGAAAATTCATTGCGTTTATCATAAATGTTGAATGTTAGGGTGTTATTCGGGAGAAAATTAATTTTAACATCCAAAAAATTGATACTAGAATTATTTGAAAAGGTAGTACTAAGTTCTAGATTAGAAGGGTACTTTACAGGAAGAGAGATAGAATTATTATCTGTAACAGAAAGAATAATTATATCATCTATGTATCTGTAGAGCAATAAATTATTATTAATAAATTTACGTTCATAAAAGTAAAGATATAAATCAGATAACATGCTTGATGAAGCAGCTCCTTGAGGTATGCCCTGTATTTGAATAAAAAAAGCATTGTCTTGGAAAATAAAATTATGAAATAGTAGAAAGTTAGTCAAAGACTATATATACAAAATAAAACGTGGTACAAGAACACCTGATGTATAATATCGGAAGTGAATAGAAGCAAAATTTTGAAAAAATAGCATGCAGTTGTTTCAAAGTTTCAAAAAGAAATATCGTCGTACGTGGCTAATACTACTTTTCTGTTGAAACAGCATTGAAAAACTGGTGATAACTCACAATTAACCGTCCGAGCGTCTTGCAAAAGAGTAAAATTGTAATGTTGTTTTCTTTGCATTTTGTTTTAAATGCTAAGAAAATATGATTCTTTCAACATTTTAAAAAGCAATTCAATTACAAATATGAATGTAATCCTTGAGAGTATTAATCATTCTTCCATGTATTTAAAATTCATTAAATGTATAGAATTATACTATCTTAAATATTGCTTGTATTGCTGTGAAACCTGGAGCTTAGTGAACGGAATATTACGCCCCGAAAACTTAGAGGGTTAAATAATATAACTTTGCACTAATCAACCTGAAGCAAAAGCACACACATGACGCGTTTCGGGATGAAAATATTAACAGCTCGTCATCAGCCAATGTAAACACGTGTCCGACAGGGGATAAGGTCACGAATGAGCATAAAATGCAGAGAGGAGAGTTTACAAGGAATGCAACAGGTGGCGCTAGTTAAAAGATAAACAACAATCACAGAGGAGCACATGCACAAGAGAAAAGTGTTGCCAAAATAATAGAAAAAATTAACAAAAAAGAAAAGAGTAAAGGAAATAAAAAGGGGTAAACAAATTAAAATAATAATTTTTGAAAAAAGAAAAAAGAAATTAAGTAAAAGAAATTAAAAAATAAAACTAAAAGGGAAAACGTAAGAAAAACACAAGAAATAAAAGAGATTTTTTTTAAATAAAAAATGAAAAGAGACAAGAAAAGAGAAATTAAACGCCTTTCTTCTTGCAATTATAAAATGGTTTCCTTAGATGTTAAATCTCTTTTCACTAACGTATCTGTTGATGGGACAATTGATTGCTTGGAAAGAAGATTACACGAATTTCATTACTTATTAAGGCATCCATATTAATTATATCTCAACAAGTAAGTTACCCGATTTGTGACGCAATGTCGATATGTCTGTTAAAAACATAGATGTCACGGAGTAGCATAACCTTTGCAAAGGAACTATAAATGAAATAGGTTGAATAGGCGAAAAATAATATCTTTGTTCATTGTGGTAAACAGTAGGCAACAAAAGATTATAGAAGAATACCCTCAAAAGTTGATAATTAGTTTGGTCCTTGCGGGTTACTTTGGTCCATCCCATAAAAAAAGTTTTTATTCTTTGTATTAAACAAACAATACAAGATAATTTGGAGTTTTTGCCCTTGAAAAATATTTTATACCCTACTATAGGGTATTTGAATAGTTTGGCGGTATTTTAAATTTTTTAGTGGCAACACTGGATGTGTTAGTAAACAACTGTTTTCCTGTGTAAATTTTAACTCTCCAAACTTTCTATAGTGAAACAATCTGGATAAGAGCTACAAATTAGGTAAGTGTGAAAATATTACCTTTAGTAACCTGTAACCCATGTGTGATCATAGTTTTTCCTTTAACTTTTTATTTTGAGAGGAAATGTTCGCGTTTTCATAAAGCTAACATGAAAACTAGTATTTCGGGGCTACTTTGTGCCAGGCCTTTTTTGGTCCGAAAATAGTCCCAATTACTTAGAATAGCCTTTTATACAAGCAAATCTGTTAAAACATGTTTCAAGTAACATTTTTTTCAAATGTTACTCTAGCAAAATGTTACATTAATTGTTTTTGTTCCAGTTGCTGAAGATAACATGGCGAAAACTGTTTCTCGTTTCTTTAATATTAACAGTTGTTTTATTGTGTTTAATTGTTTAAAAAAAATTGTTTATCGAGTTTGCAGTGTTAATTTATTAGAAAATGCTATTTCAAGGGAGTTTCAATAAAAATGTATTCATTTACACGTTAAATGCATTCATTTTATATGAAACTAAGTGAATGGACCAAAGAACTTTGTTCCAAAATTTTAAAAATAGTTAAAAAATAAAAAATAAAAAAATTCCTCTTTAAAACCATACAGTTTGCTTCATTGTTTCATGTTAATTGTATACAACTCCATTTCGACGTTGGAAAATCACATATAATATTTTTTAATAATGGAAATGTGAGTGGAATCGGGAAAAAGTGGCCCAAAGCTCGGTTGATGGTGTCTTTTTAACACTTTCCATCATAGTTGAAATGTGTTTATGAATTTGGTTTGTGTGTCTGTCTCTTATATAGAACGGGAAAGAGGCAGACACACAAACCAAATTCATCGAGGTTTACTATGGCATCTTCGGTATTGAAGAGGAAGCGTGTAGCGTTTACGGGGAGACTCAAAAGAAATCCTTTACATTAAGATCTATAAGAAAAAATCGTTTGCTGCGTATTTTAATCGTATTACGATATTTTAAACATATTGAAATTTATAAATACGACTGAGCTGTGACTATAAGGCGCTTACTGTAGAACAGGGTGTGAATAGAATTTGTCGTACATTTACAGGGACGCACAAAATGATTTGGCTGCAGAATAAAATGAAAAATATTGGAACTAGTGAATCCTATAAACAATAATTACTGGAAGCGCGTTTTCAGTTGTGATGCGTATTTTTAAATTTAACTTTTTTTATGTGAGTTGGTGTGTATAAATTCTATAGATCACATACAGGACGGCACAAAAGTTCTCAAATACATTTCCGTTTACTGGCGAAAATTGCTGACTGGAAATTTTCATCTGTGCTATGCGTTTAACTGAACTAATTTTTAGCATACTATGGAGTATACATACAAATCTATAGATCATATACAGGGCTGCACAAAAAAATTGAATATTTTTCGACTATTTATGTTAAGGGGGTCCGGGACACAAAAATCTTCAAAGATTCAATTTATTATTATTATTATTATTGGATTAAAAATTTCTCTGTCATTTTCTGCTTAAAATGATGTTTAAATCATGTTTCTATCATAATTAGAACAGGGAATATTAATTTTTTTCGTTTTGGTTTGTTTTCAAAATCTGCCTATCAAGCTATGGTTGTCAAGGAAACGAGTTCTTGTGAAATTGCGCTTTTCTTCATGATAGGTTTTTTCACCATTTCTCATATTTAAATTCTTATAACTCGAGAACCGTCAAAGATACAGGGTTGAAACTTCGAACATATCTTTTCAATTATTTTATTTCCCTTTTGAGCTAGCATATTTGAAAAAAAAATATTTACTTTTGAAAATGTGATTTTTTTTTTTTTTTTAAGTTGCACCACTTTTTTTTGTAATTTTTTCGTTAAATATTTTTAATTTTTTTAAAAATTAATATTTTTTAAAATGCTGGCTCTAAATTAAAATTTATATATTTCTGTTTATTTAAATGAAAAAAAATTGAAATTCTATAAATAATATTTCGAGTTATAACGATTTTAAACTACCCCACTTTTTTAACAAAATTTAAAATTTAAATTTTTTTTTTAAATTATGAGAAGTTTTATCATGCGATTTTGTTTACAAATAATATGGTTAACCATCACAAAAAATTTCAAAATTTTAACTCAATAAATAAAATTTTTTTGAAAATGTGTCCCGGACCCCCTTAATAGCAGAAATTAGGTTTTCAAATGCGTTATGTGCTTTCCAAATTGTTTATTTAGACAAAATGTTTCACATTAATAAACTGTGAAGTTTTTTTTCCGTAGTCTGAACGGAGTTGAAAAGTGTTCCACAATCTGTGCTGGACGTTCTTGTTTTTATTAATTTGATGTTTATTACTTTTATACTCCTACCAGACATTGAATTAAACAAGAAGCTTAAAAGTTGTTATTTAAGCTTTAAAATACCTTGGTGTATAGAGTACGCCGTCCGTGTTTTTACCCGACTGCCAAGAAGGGTTATGTGTTTCACGCGTATCTGGATATGTGGATTTCTTTATAGCCTCGAAACATCTGAACGGCTGGATGGATTTTAATGAACGAGGTCTCTATCGATTCGTCTTAACCGTCCGATGGTTATAGGCTAGGTTTTGTTTTTATTAATTCAAAATGGCGGCTGTAAAATACAAAATGGCGGTAAAGACGAAAATTTTTTTTACGCGCCCTATTGAGTGGCATATCATTGGATAAGTCTTTCAAAAGGAAGACGATGTTTCATTGACTATTTTACAGTCAGAAGATCCGTTAAGATATTACACAACCTGGGAGTTGTGTAGGTAGGATCTCTAGCTTTGCTGCAACTCTATAGGCCTCCTCAAAACAGTGTTTATAGATAGGAACTAACAATTAAACACAACTTAAAAGTCATCAATACAAGTAAATAAAAAAAAAATAGGTAAGTAATATAAAAAATAGTTTCACAAGAAACTATTAATTGAGAGAATAGTTAGAGAAAATAAAAAAGAAAGAAAAATGAAATAATGAATGAGAAATAATTAGTTCGCTTTTTACGCAATCGGGTTTTTTGATTTTTAAAATTTAATTTTTACTTGTTATGGGGAGGGTGGGGGTGGGGGGGTTATGTCAATGAAAATTGCTCGTTTTAGTTCTCTAGTCTTATCCGTACTCGTATTGAGCGAGTTTTAGCAGATTTTATGAGATGTATGGATTTTATTTGAAATTTCCTCCAGTCTAACAAAATACGACAAACTAGCAAATCCCCGACGTTCAATTTTCTATTTTCTAACTACAGGGTGTCCCAAAAAGGAGGGCCCATTTCTGAATAATTAACAAACGAATAGAATTATAAAAAAAAAAAATTCTTGCAGCAAACGGATGTGTGAAGTCTGGAATTTTGTTTAGAGTACTTTATTATGTTAGTTGAAATTCTTACCGACAGATGGCGCTGCGGATACTGCATTCATCAGACATAGTTGAAAATTAAATGACAACATTTTCAATATGTCCTCCATTCTTCACAATAACAAGTCAGAGTCTTAGAATGAAATTAGTTCTTGTTGATGTAAAACAGGATCGGCGAACCTTTTCACGTGCACGTGCCGAAAATTCACAAAAAATATCTATCAACAATGTAACGTGCCAAAGATATACAAAAATAATTTTGAAAAGTACGATGTTTATACGAAACACTGGTTATAAAATCAGTTGCTCTCATACCTCAACAATTAAAAAACATTAAAAGTCAGAATGTGATTTTTCTGTTTATTGTTTGCTCTGCTTATTTTCTGTTTCTGTCCATTAAATAAGTAGTATTTAATTAGTAAATAGGGTTCATTTATGCGGTAGGTGCTGTAATAAGGGGGAAATATAAGTTTTTGTTTCATTAATTTTTAACTTATTATCAATGCAACATCTTGGTTATAATTTTCTAAGTTGCATTAGACAATGTACTAATAATGTATTGATGAGATTTTTGCGGTTGTACGTCCGATGAAAAATACTTTCTTTATGTTTCGATTTTTTTTATTTTTACAAATATACATAGCTAAATTGGATTTATTAGCAATTTTATTGCGTGACTGTCAAATGAAATTTATTTAAAATTATATCTTAATTACATCTTTGAAAATTACATGTCGAAAACGCTGCATAGTATGACAGGAAAGGAAAATTATACTGATATGTTAATTGATGGGAAAATAATTGCATTATATCTGATAAGACCGTATGGATAAAATTTTTTGGTTATAACAGAAATAAAAAATGGATTTTATAACGATTACCAAATTTTTTTGCGTGCCAGAAAAATTAGCTTACGTGCCAACTTTGGCACGCGTGCGACAGGTTCGCCAACCCTGATGTAAAACTTTCACCCAATCAGTGATATTCTAAAACAATGAAAATTCTCTGTTCCAACGAATACACCATTTTCGAGAATTTACGTAACGACAACGACAACGGCTGTTTCCCTTGAAACGGTTACTACTGGACTTTCACGACCACATCTACTTCTGTCTGATCTTCACGCATGCTCCGTTTGTTCATATAGCCATCAAAATGTGCTGTGGCGCCATCTGTCCGTGAGATTTTGAACTATAATAATAAAGTGTTCTAAACAAAATTCCAGAATTCACAAATCCTTTTCCTGCAAAAAAAATTTAATAACTCTATTCGTTTGTTAATTATTCATTTTTAAAAATGGGTCCTCCTTTTTGGGATACCCTGTAAAAACGTCACATAGAATAAGGAAAAAATTATTTTATCTGTAATAATTTTGATTTTCTTGAATTGCAGCCTTTTCCCTTGCGTGGACATTATGTACACAGATACTACATTGGTTATCAAAAATTAAGGAAAAGTCACAAAATGATAATTTTCAAATACGCGAACACTCAAAAGGAAATAATATAATTCGAGTAATTACTATCTCTACAACACAGCTAGCTCATATAACATCTCATTCATGTCACACATGGTCACAAGTGTCACAGTCACTACAGTGAAGCAAAAAAATAGGAAATTCCATACATCTCATTATGAGTCTCAAATGATCACTATATGTGACTCCACTGAGACGTCACTGTGACTGCTGCTTTGTGAAGAGTCAGCATGTGACTTTACAATGTAGTTACATTGTGATTCTCATGTGACTGTCATTTGTAGACTCAATTTCAAAGTCATCGTGAACGCTGCATTGTGATAAGTTACCAAATAATGTCACATTAAACTTATATGATGACTTTCAGGTGACAGAGAGACTACTGTGAAGTCACCATTGTGCTCTTTTGGGAAAAGTTTCCATGTGACTATATTATGATATTATTTGGGGACTTATCATAATGCAACGTTCATGATGACTATGAAATTGAGTCTACAAATGACAGTCACATGAGAGCCAAAATTTAACTACATTGTAAAGTCACCTGGTGACTCGTCACAAAGCAGCAGTCACATTGACTTCTCAGTGGAGTCACACATAGTGATCATTTGAGACTCATAATGAGATGTATGGAATTTCCTATTTTTTTGCTTCACCGTAGTGACTGCGACTCTTGTGACCATGTGTGACATGAATGAGATGTTATATGGGCTAGCTGTGTTGTAGAGATAGTAATTACTCGAATTATATTATTTCCTTTTGAGTGTTCGCGTATTTGAAAATTAGCATTTTGTGACTTTTCCTTAATTTTTGATAAACAGTGTATGTACCTGATGGGAAACTTTCATTTATAGGTCTTTCTATTTGCTCTTGTACCGAATGATTTCATTTTTTTCGCTTTCCCCTACGACATAAACGACCCATAAGCAAAGAGTTTGCATATGAAACAACAAGCAACGACACTTTTCTTATTCAAACATTTTTCATTTAAAATTTTAAAATTTATTATTTTTTTAATTTCCTTCATTCAAATCAATTTCAATATTGTTTCATACAGGACTGGGAACAAACAAATGAAATTCATGGTCGTCATTCAATATTACTTGACATATTTGAAGGACGGACAAGCATGTAAACAGAACATAAACCAGACATTTTTTTAATCTAAAAACGAAAAAAAAGAGTACACTGTAAAAAAAAAAATACTGCCAGTTTACTGGTAGGAATCGGAAAAATAGTTGCCCTTATCGTACCAAAATGATTTCCGACCCAGCTCGGAATAAAATCCGTAAAAATAAGAAAATAGTCAGTAAAACGGTATTTTACGGATTTTATTCCGATTTTAAGGATTTTATTCCAAGCTGGGTTGGAAATTATTCCGGTACGATAAGGGCAACTATTTTTCCGATTCCTACCGGAAAACTGGAATTATTTTTTTTACAGTGTAAATGAATCGAAATAGAATATTATAACTGCTAAAAATGAGATTGAGAAGCACATTTATTTGAAATATACCTGCATAATAATAAAATCATTTAAATGCATCAAAATTATACTTTTTAATTTCCATTGTTCACACACATTATGTCTACTTCAGCGGACAGAGTAAAAAGTTATAATATTGAGGCTCTGCTGGAGTCCATTATAGTGCACATCACATGTACGAAATGTGGCTATTAAATAATCGCATCGGTGCTGCTACCTCCAAACAGCAAGCGTGGTGCAAGTCAAACTTTCCTTGCCACCTTTTCCTTGAAAAAAAATTTCAATGTAGGAATTTTATTTGAAATTTCCTTCAGTCTAGCAAAATATGGTAAACTGCATGTTATAAATACGTATTATTTTTCACGAAAACTTATTAAGGGGACAGTTTACCTAAAAATTGGTCAAAATGTCGATTTTATATATATATTTAAACACCTTCGGAACGAGTGCATTTTACAAAATATTAATCACCGGTTTTTCAAAACAGAAATTTTTCCCTAATTGAATCGGGAAAATGATTAAATACGACAAAATTTAAAATAAAAAATTACCGATGAGAATAATCACGGATTCTGAGCACCTTACGCGGCAGAGTTGGGCAAATGTGTAATTGCAATTATTTGCAGTATAATTACCATTTAATTGTATGTAATCGATAATAGTTACATGCATTCAAGGAAGGAAATTTTGTCAAATATTGGAATGGGGTGTGGTTCAGTCTACAGTGCTGCAAGAATAATTTTTAAGGCATGTGATTATAACCACACTTAATTACATACGATTAAATTGTAATGACATGTATATTGCAGATAACTGGGATTACAAATTTCTCCAACTCTGTTACGCGGCACGTATGCCAGTCGTTCGTCCCCAAGGGGTTAAATGAAAGCCCGTTTAATTGTGAATACGTTGACACGTCATTTTTAGCCATACAGTAATTATATCGCGAGATATTGTAAATTTTTTTAATGCAACCAGCGCAATTCCCCACACAAATGAAAATTTTAAACGGCCTTTTCTCTATGCTCATATATTCTTCACTTTCATGTTTAGAAAATGCTAAGGGTGTTTTTTTTTTTTTTTTTTTTTTTTTTTTTTGTATTTGAGATAGAGATTTAAAGTTTTTTATACAGGTTCTTAATTATATATGTAATAAATCTGCGTATGGAATTATCCTTCAGGTTCTTTGTTATTAAAAAAAAAATAAATGTATATGAAGATGTGTTAGATTTCATCATTTTACACTATATTTATCAATAAAAGAGTTATATTAAATGTAATATTAGATGTATCTAAAAATCCATACGCAGTCTTGTTTAATATTCATTTGAAAATCTTTTTTAAAAAATTTGAGCAAAAATATCAATATTTAAAAAAGTAGTAGGCATTTTAAAAATTCAAATTTTTTTTAACTTTTTAAAAAATTTAATTAAATATGCCGTTAACATTTTTCTTTCAAAATGTACGTTTTTTAAACATTGAAATGCAGTGACATTTGAACCATATTTTAAAAAATAAACAAAATTGTAAACTGTTCCCTTAATATAAAAATAAATAATAAAACTTTTTATGAATCATCATAAAACAAAAGAACACACAGGATGTGTTTCGGACTGGAAATTTTAACAGCCCGTCATTACCCAATTTAAACACGTGACCGTAAGGGGTCCGTTTTTTGTTTTATGATGTTTCATGCAAAGTTTTATTATTTATTCGTGCTTTATCGCCAGTATTTCGGTGCTATTTTATCTGCAACTTATTAATACGTTATATGTAAGAAAAATTCGTAGGCGGAACTAAGCATAAAGTGGTTGTCTTTATTCAATAACGTTTGCTTTTATAAATATGAGTACACACCTGGCCGGTAAACAAAATATTAAAGTGATCAACCATACATTCTTAATCATATTTTAATTATTAAACTTTCTTAATTATATTTTAATTATTTAATTATTAATTATCATTTATTATTAAGCATTTTTATAGAAATTCATCACAATCTGTAATAAACTCCGACAAAGTGAATTGTTGCATTTTCGTAATTGGATATTTTCCCTGTGTCAGTTACACATCAAAGACATTGTAACGTTGTGCAATCAACATTCTTTTCCTGCAAAATGTGAGCGATTGAATAACATCCTCCTCTCGTTTTTTCTCCTTGTAACACTTTGACAGACAAATGTGTGGGCTAATGTAATTCTAATTAACTGTATTTGAAGATAATTTCTTCTTTATTTTCCATGTTTTTACTGATTTTTGTTAATTTCAATTATTTTTTTTTTAATTAAACTAACACTTTAATAATTTTGTTATAATTAAACAACTTTTAAAAAATTTTCAGTTTAATTAACTCCTTTGAACTAGCGTCCCATGCACGAATTTTATTCAGTTTTTAAAAATATTTCCTTTTGGTTATTTAATCATGGAAATGCTTCAGTTTTATAAGGCAAATACAGTCCAACGTGGTTAAGACGCGTTTCAAGGAGGTGACAAAAAGTCGTGTATTAAGCGGAATCAAGTATTTAACGTGATATGTTGCAGGACCTGATCTTATTTACATGTCTAACCAAAAAATGAACTTTAGAGCTTTCATTTATTTATTTACGGTTGAAAATTGCGTCATTTAGAAATATTTAGATACATTTTTAACTGTATTCAACTTTAACTCATTGATTCTTTTTATGGGGCCGAAATAACAACTGAAAATAAATATGGATTCAAACATGACTTTATTGTCAATTAATACGTTACAACCAAAAATAAAACAATAAAATTATTTTTCTGCTAGACTAATTTTTTTTAGCTCAAAGATAAAAATAATAAATCTTTCAAAACCTCTCAAACAAAACGGGTATAATTGTCTCCATCATAATAATTTTTATGATGTATCTGAGCATACTGAATTTATCTATCTCTGTCTGCTAAAATAAAAACGAACACGAAGCAAAAGACAAAGAATGTTAGGACGCGGGTTCAAAGAAAAATTGCAGTATTGCAAATTGAGTGTTTATTATTATTATTATTATTATTATTATTATTATTATTATTCAAATATTTACAACTATTTCCTGTTAGTAATGTTTTCTTTAATTTATTAAAGGAAGCAAATATTATTATTCGAAACGATGGATAAATATCTTTAATAAAAAGTTGAATAAAAAAATACACCAAATTGGAACACTGGAAAAAAAAATAAAGAATTCGTATTTTGATCTATGGGTTCGCTTTTTAAATGTGGACAGAAAATCGGCCGCGTATTAAGCGGGATCGCGTAATAACCGTTCGTGTATTAAACGTGATATTTTTACATTAGCCTTATGGGCGATGTTCAAGGATCCGGAAAAAATTCCGCGTATGAAGCGAAATCGCATATCAGCCGTGAGCGGCTTAACCAGGTCCGACTATATTGTTTTTCTGTTAGGTCATCCGAACTACGATATATACTTATATTGAGATAATGTTGAAATTATTGAATGACGCTGGAAATTACGAACAAATTAATTTCAAAATAAGTTTTTTTTTTTCTTCTTCTTCTTGTTCTTCTTTCACGTACATTATAAAAGCAAAGTTTTAGTCCAAAATTCCGGTGGGAATATGTCATTTATCGATTAAAAGTATATTAAAACAAGTAAGAAAAAATCATGCGTCAAGCATAGATTATGAAACACTTTCGAACAAATTCAGAATAATGAAACAAAATTGCACCGTTTAAAAAATTAAAATATTACGTCTAATTCAACCCTATGGAAACGCATAATACATTTCAAAAACCAATTTCAGCTGTTCCCATCCACAATCGGAAATTATGCGAATTTTTTCAGCAACCCTGTATATGATTTATAGATTTGAATCTATTAACTATATGCATGCCAAAATTTAGTTCACTTAAGAGATACATATACTTCAGTTGAAAATTTACCTTCAGCAATTTCCTCGAATAAGGAGAACGTTAATACTTTTGTGCAGCCCTGTATTTGAGATATAGAATTTATATATAACGAGTAAGATGCAAAAAATTAAGTCAATTTAAAAGCACATACCAAATTTTAAACCGTACACTCCAGCAATTATTACTCCAAGACAGTACTGTACTGTAACCGATTTCTTTTGTGCGTCCCTGTAAATGAATAAAAAATGCTACGAATACCCTGTTATAACGTGATCGCAATGAAGTTCAGTAATTTATATCAGTTTCAATACATTTTAAATAGCATAATGTCATTAAAATACTCTGCAAACCATTTTTCCTCATATACCATAATGCAATGGAATACCTTTGAGTAGCCCTGTAAATGAACGATTAATCCTACATACTTCATATGCAATACCAAACATGCTTTGGTGACCCTAAATAACCTTTATCAATTTCATGAAAATCCGAGTATATTTACGAGAGTTAGAGCGTGGACAGACGGACAGACAAACTGAATGCATAAACACTTTTCTACTTTGTTGGAAAGTGTTAAAAATCGCGGAGCTTTCCGTATGACTTAATATATTAGTGGTACAAAATACAAATACTGTATACAACTTATAAAGATGTATATATGCACACATGACACAGAAGGAACTGAAATAGGCTCTTATGATTTTTTTAACAATTAAATAAATATTTAACATTTTTTTTAAATATTAAAATTGTGCATTTTCTCTTAATAAAATGTAAGTTCACCGATCATTGCCCAATTCCCTCTTATTTTAGGATGATTTCTTCTTCATTTTCGATGTTTTTACTCATTTTTATTATTATAAAATTCTGAAGATATAGGAAGATGTCCGAAATCGTGGTTAACTACGATGTTACCATGAATATTTTTTGTCAATATTTGAAAAATGTCCAAAAAATACATCTGATGTAGATCTAGATGACCATGAATCACGTGATGCCATTTCGTATTCACTTCATAAAGAAATAAAAAGAACATTCTTTATTAAAAACAAAAGATCTACATCTGCATACATTTTTTAGGATTGTTTTAAAGGTTTAAAGATATTTTTCAAATAATATTTTCAAATGTGAAATCAAATAATCGTGTACCATCGGGATTAAGACAGTTCTGATAAAAAAAAAAGAAAAAAAAAATGCCTTCTTTACTTAACAACACGAAAATTTCTGATGTATTCACGGATTTATGTTTAAATATTAAGCTATAGAGATTGAAACCAGCGGGCAAGACTATGAAAGTTATTTAAAATCCAATAATGTTTTTGATTTTACGATAAAATTAATAAATTTTTAGTTATACGCAATTTTTGGTCTCGAGACGACATTTCATGGGGTTTTGCGTTCGGAAATTTGGTTCAAAACAGCTTCGACAGCATTTTCTGAAATGCTGATTCTTTGCTTTTTTCAAAAAATGGAAAATGCTATTTGATTTCATATTTTCTTAATAAGAACACCTGCAGATTTTATATGTTTGCTAATAAAGATTATTTCAGGAATGCGTCAGAAAGTAACAAATTCGAATATGAGAACAACCTTAAATTTATTTTTTTTCTAATTGTGGAGTAAAATGTCCCTGAAACGCTTTGATTACGGTTCCGGTTCTATACGTCCCAGTGGACATTTTTAGGTAGATTTCATAAGAAATACTACCTATTGCAGTCGTTACCATGGTGCGACTTTTGAAACGTTCCTTCATAACTTTTCATTATATGACCCCAGGAACCCAAAACCACCTCCAACCAATATATATATATATATATATATATATATATATATATATATGTATGTATATATATATATATGTAATAAATTTCGTCCGCACGATAAAAGTCGCAATTAGGCACGCATCGTCTTCAAACTCACCAGAAACATTGAGATGGCTAATATCTCGGCGGGGATTGCCAAGGGAGTGGAAATAGGGATGAGTTTTGTGAAAACAGAAAAAAAGCAATAACGTTTTAATTATAATACATATCAAATCAATTTAAAGTTATTATTACTTCTAGAAAAAGGACCAAAAATTTATGTATGACAGATTTTTGATAAAATTAAAAATGTGCTCGAGGGGCTAAAAAATAGGGTTTTAGGGAGAAAAAAATTCATGACGAATTCCCAAGATATCAAATCCAATTGAATTTATTATAAATCTTCTTAATATTATCTACAACTTTTATACTGACATGTTTTTGATAGGACCAACTCTTACCCCAAAAAATAAAAAATAAAAACGAAAAATAAAGGGGGTAGGGGGTTTAAGAAGAAAAAATTTCATAACTTCGTCAATTCACATGATATCAAATCTGCTTGAATTTATTAAATCTTCTTAATATTACCTACAACTTTTATATTGACAAGTTTTTGATAGGACCAAATTAAGAATTATATACAATTAAATACAAATTAAGAATACACAGGGGTTGAAGAAAAAATTATCGTATTAACAGAATTCTGATAAAACCAGTTCTTACAGAAAAATGAAATTAAAATCTCATCAAAAGCGGCCAGATAAAATTGTTAAACTGAGTTTATCTCTAATCTTCATTTATTTTTTGTTGGTGAAATTAGTACTTAACTTCGAAATCTAACTGCGCCTGTAAAGCCGAGCCGTCAGGGATTTTTTCTTATTCTATTCATACCACTTTTTGAAAAATAATCTCTACCATACACTTATACTAGGTTATTTTCAAGAAACATTTACCACAAAAAAATCATGCTTGTGAATTGTGGTACGATTGAATATTAAAATAGTAGCCAGCCCTGACTAGCGTTGCTAGGTCTACTGTTGCAAAAAAGCGAGGCAGGGGCACAAAAAAAGGGGGGACAGCGACTTCTAAATCAAGATATTAAAATTCGGTAAATCCTATGAAAGTGGAACCGGTCTATAACGGAATCCTGTCTTAAGCGTAAAATCTTTAGGGTCACTGCAAAAGTGATACCCTATAAAAACACCTTCTAAGAGGCGAAAACCTGTCTCAAACGGAACCTTCCTCTGGTGATCTGACATTCCATCTTATAACGCTTTGCTGTATGAAATAAACACAATAATCGTATACAGTAAAGTCTGTGAAAGCAGTGTTTTGCTAGTTGTATCACTTAGTTGCCAGAAACAAAATTCCGTTTTGGGAAGTTTCCGATGGGCAGTTATAATTGCATGGTATTGCTTCAGCAGAGACTATGAAATTTTTACGTTTCAGAGAGAATTCCGCTAAAAACATACACCTTTTCAGAAGTTTTGTTAAGCAAAGTACCGTAAAACCTCTAAAAACAGAAAAGCTACGAAAAAAATACTGCTTATTAGCAGGTAAATTTCCACGGTATTCCTTTGGGCAGAAATCATAATATTTCGTTATGGACAGGTTCTGTTTTCACAGTTGTTACTGTTTTGAGTTCCACTCAGTACAAACTAACGAATGGCATGATACTAAAAGAAATTTAAATGCATTTATGAATCATGAAAAGTCGGAACATTTGGTGTCCCGCGGGAAGAATCTTGGAACGCCTAAAAATCGGGTCGTCCCGCGTAAATCGGGACACCTGGAAACATAATTCGTGACCCGTAATCAAATGGTTAAAAAAATTAAAGTATTATAACCTAAAATAAAAAAGGTAGCTTTCATATTCCTTGTTTTTTTAAATATAGCTTATTTTACTCAAACACACGCAGCTAAAATTAGTAAAACTCAATTCGATGATTCAATAAAAAAATCCTTGTTTCTTGGTTTTAAAATTTTGCAAATTTTGCTCAAATTTTACGAAGCTAAAATGCGACGAATCTGATAAAAGAATACTCGTCAATACTAAATTCGAATGAGAATTACGTCAAATTAGTAAGCTATAGACAAGCTGGCATCATTTAGGGTTGCTTTTTGGTCGCCAAATTTGGCGATATTTTGCCAAGTGTCGCCAATCTTGGAGAGAATTTGAAGTTAATGTTCAGTAACATTCATAAATTAATACCTGATTTTCTTTAATTGTTGTCTTGTTTCAAAATGTCAACCACCCTAGAATTTCAAACTGCTATATCTCAACCATTTTTTAAGTTAGAGACGAAACAAAAAATACTCCGGAATCCTTGTATCAAGGCCTAATACTTAAACATAAAATAAATTTGAATTTCTAAATATTTTGTGTATTTTCCTTTTAGTTTTAAATATTTTAATGGCCATTTTGGAACAAGATAGCGGATGATGTTGGCCAACGAAATCGGTCGAGACATTTGTATACACACAATAAATCGGTTTATAAATACGTGAGTTATCGCATGACAAATATCATATATATATATATATATGTGTGTGTATACACAAATCACATTAATTTTTCGGAAGTGCTTTCCTCCGGGCGCCTGTAATAGGTAGTTTTTAACTTTTTGTAATGAAAGTTACCTAAAATTGCAAAACGTATGATCCTGAAGAAGATTACATGCAACGTAATAAACCATACATTTTTAATTATGCTTCGCCATTCTTAAACACTTTAATAGCAATTCTCTGCAATAACTTCACACGAAGTTAATTGTTACCTTTTCGTAACCGGATAGTTAGTTTCACAGTATCAGTTACACATCAAAGACATTGTAACGTTGTGCAATTAGCATTCTTTTCCTGCAAATATGAGCGAGCGAATAATGACATCCTCCTCTCGTTTCTCTCCTTGTAACACTTTCATTGACAAATGTGTGAGCTAATGCCATTCTAATTTCCTCTATTTCAGGATAATTTCTCCTTTATTTTTATGCTTTTACTCAGTTTCATTACTGATGTTGTTATATTCTTATAACCAAACAATAATTTTTGTTAGTACTCATAAATCAAGTTCTTTATTGAAAACGAACTTTTTGTCGTAAAATCAACAATAAAAATGAGTTAGATAAATGCGAATATATCCCTTTATCATCCACAACTTCATTAATAAAGTATTTCGTAAACAAAACAAGATGTTTCATTCAGTAATTAGGTTATGCAAACAGTGATTGTTTATTAAGTAGTGGTCAAATTTTGAAATTTATCTATTTAGACTATTAAAAATGACGTGCTAGGTTTAACCAAATTTTGGTATTGTAGTAATTGCAACCTGAGTCCTGGATCGGGTCGGGTAAGCCGATTTTACAGCGGGTCGGATTGACGCTGATTTTTTTTAGTTCAAGGTCAGGTTGACTTTAAAAGTTTCTGGTTCGGGCCGGTTTCAGCTTTACCCTTTGACGGGTTGACCCGATTTTTCAAAAGAAAGCCCTGAAAATTTTTCAAATAAAAAACTATCTATTTGAATATTAATAAGTGTATATGTGTCTATTTTTACATAAAAAAGATAAAATTAATAATAGCGATATAATTGTCGACAATTTTCCATAATTGTATTCATCAAACATTTATTAATTTTCTTTCACTTCAGGTTAGTGTATTGGGTTTCGGGTTGCCTTTAAGCAGAAATTTCGGCTTCGGGTTGGATACAACGCGACATGTGCTCTAGCTGCAAACATAAGGTGACAAACATTTTACCATGATCTGGTACTTTACATTAACCATGAATAATATTGAATAGCATAATATTGAAATATAATTTTATTTTACGCTTAACCATTAATTTTTTGAACCATGAACTGGTTAAAAATATTGAACGTAAAGCGACTGCAGTTTTCCTTCTGATAAAGGGGCTAATCAGATCGAGAACTCTGTTTAAAAGGGTATCTGGCACTTTATAAACACAAGGGGATAAACTCGGGCTTCCCAGTTTACAGAATATAGGTAAAAACCATCATAGATATATATTTTTTTATTTTCTTCTATCTTTACAAGAAGGAAGTATTGGATTCATGAAAATCTTCGACTTCCGATTTTCGACGGCTTTACACGTATTAGAGGTCAAAGATTCAGAAAACATGTTTTTACAAAATGTCTGTCTGTAAGTTTGTCTGTCTTTCAGTCTGTCTGTATGTGACACAAATTTTCTGGGCGCTCTATCTCAAAAACTAATGCACGGAATTTAATAAAAATTTACATTCCAATAGTCCTTGATATGAATTGGCGCTGGTAACTTTTTGGTGTAAATCGCCGAACAGATGGCGCTGCAATGCTGCATTTTGGAGGATTTACACGATTTGGTATAGATGCCGTATGTTCCCTCAGCCGTTGTTGTTTTGAATTGTTTGTCGATTTTTTGTTGGCGTGTTGGCGGTGTTTACGAATATGACAAACTCGATATGGATACCCCGTGTGACGTATGTGTTGTGACGTTTCGTGTTCTGGCAACCCCTGAGAAGCTTAGATTTTATGGATGTATTTTGATTTTGATATCGTGTTCTATGGTTGTCTTTTTATTTTTGTTAAATTTATTGGATGTATTTCATTGACTATAGTTTCTGTAGTCCGTTTAAACGCTCTTGCTGAAGTAATTAAGAAATATGAGGAAATTTTGACAAGAAAAGGAGGTTTTGTTTATAGCGTGTCAATGCGTATTAAGCCTATTTTGGAAAATGACGCCGGGATTATATTTTGCGCTGTAGGTTTCAAGAAAGCAGATGTCTGTTAAGGTATGTTGATAATTTTATGGATATTTTGCTGCTTTAAGAGTTTTTTACATTTTGAGATTGCTACAAGACGAGAACTGCTGAATTTTGAGAATGCTATATCGCGAGAAATGCTGAATTCGGCGATCTTTTTATTTTGGTAAATGTGCGCGAAGCGCTCATACAAGGATTACTGATTGCCAGTTTAGCGAATTTTGTTTATTATTTACATTTTATTTTTGTTAAGCCAAACATGCGTATAAACCGGTGCTTGGCGACATTTACTACTTGGCGGAAAAGGGGTTTTCACGCCAAGAAGAATTCCAAGATGGCGGCCGGGGGGAAGTTATGACATCTGTTCCCACGATTTTCGCAATACTCTATCTCAAGAAATAATGCACGGATTTTCATCGAACTTCAGATTCAGTTAGTCCTTGACATGAATTGACGTTTTGTACATTTTGGGGCAAATCTCTCAACGGGTGGCGCTGCTATGCTGCATTTCGTGCGATTTCCGTAATCTATCTCAAGATCTGTCTCAAGAACCAATGCTTGGGTTTTAACAAACTTCAGATTCAGATATACCTGGATATGAATTAGTGATGTTGATGTTTTGGTGTAAATCGCTCAATAGGTGGCGCTGCTATACAGCATTTTTCACGATTTCCACAATAACTCAATCTCCAGAACTAATGCACGGATTTACATGAAACTTCAGATTCAGTTAGTCCTTGACATGGATTGACGTTTTATACATTTTGGTGTAAATCACTCAACAGGTTGGCGCTGCTATGCTGCATTTTTGCGATTTCCGCAATAGCTCTATCTCAAGAACTAATGTACGGATTTTCGTCAAATTTCACATTCAGATATATTTTGATATGAATTGGTGATAAATTGATGTAATTTCTTGTATTATTTAAATGATTTAATTGACGTGATTTATATAGAAGAAAGTTTTGTGATGGCCACAACATACTAGTTTCTGTTGTTAACATCCTTTTTTTCTGCAGATACTAAAGCCACAGCGATGAATGAGATATTTTTCGAAAGGCTCTTACACGCAATAAAAAAAAATGTTGTTTTTTAAAAAAATGCAGTTAATCGAAAATAAATTAAAAACCGTATCAGCAAATATCAAAAATTGCGGCGAGAAAGCCTTTCACGGTTTTATAGTTATATATATATATAACTCTAATAGATTTTTTACACGATATATATATATTTTTAGAATGCCCATTAATAATACTAAAATCATACTTATATGAAAAATAGCAATAATGCGTTCAAATAAAATCTGGAAATATAATAAAATATACATTCATATAGGCCTCGCGCCAGGATTTAACAGCTGAAGAAATCTATATTTACATTCAGTCTTTTTGATTCTGTTCATTTCAGTAGTTTAAGCTGGATTACATGTCTTAATTCGTCATTCATTTATATTTTATTGTTTTATTTATTGATTGAGGAATGTTTTAATTTCATTATGGAGTATAAGCTGGAAAGAAATGATGAACTATTTATGTAAATTTAAGTGCAAACAGATATATCTTTTGTAACCGTCTGCACGCGATAGAGATAGATTTGAAAAAAAAATTCATGCTTGAACATTATTTTAAAAACAATAAAAATTGAATAAATGGCAATGCAGTTTTCAAACAAATTGTGATACAATTTTTAAATAAATTGCATTTGGAAGTACATTTTGTTCCCTGTTCGACGGTGTAAAAATAGAAAATGTGGGGTATTTAGAAGCTTAAGGGGACAGTTCCCCTTCAACCGGTCAAAAATGCTAGAAAACTGATTCAATTTCCATACCTTTTCACAAACTAACTAATAAAGTAAATTCAATTAAATTTTTTGGATTGTTAAGTATAACTTTACTTGTTACAATAAACAAAACAGATTAATGAAAAATATTTAAATTAATTAAGAAAACTTAATTAGGTAACCTACTGTTTTTTTTGTTTTCATAATTACTATACATACTTGCGCGCATGATATCTCGTGTTCATTTTAATTTATTAACTTTACATTGATGTTAATTTAAAGATAATACTTTGCTTAACGTAATGAACTAAAATCTTTTAATTATCTTTATTTATAATATTTATAATTAATAATAAAAATTAGAAAATGATAATCTGTAAAATTTCTCGCATATTTTTTTGTAATAAATTTTTTATTATTTAAGATAATTCTAAGATTTTAGTTCATTTTATGCAGAAGTGTAATATTAATTCACTCCAAAAATTTCAACCCATTATCTTTACTAGTTTTTGAGAAATCATGCGCGCAGTGATATATGGCAATTACGAAAACAAAACAAAAAAAAACAGTAGGTTACTTCATTAAGTGTTCTTAATTAATTTAAATATTTTTCATCAATCTGCTTTGTTTATTGTAACAAGTAAAGCTATACTTAACAATTAAAAAAATTTCATTGAATTTGCTTTATTAGTTAGTTTGTGAAAATGTATGGAAACTGAATCAGTTTTCTAGCATTTTTGACCGGTTGAAGGGGAACTGTCCCCTTAAAAAATGGCAATAAAATTTAATAAAAGTTCGATTTAATCGTCTGCTCTTGCGACCGTCAGAATGACGTCACGTACGGACACGTTTGTCCTTTATACTATACGTACTATACATGGACTGGTATTTAAATCTAATGCATTCAAGTAAGCGAACATCCTCATGGTCTAAAACAGCGCATCGGAGGGCACAGAACTATTTGCTTTGATTGGCTGTTGAAAAATTTAATTTTTTTTGGAGTAAGTTGAAATCATTTTCGTCATTGAACCATAAAGAAGACTCTTTTGAAAGTTAAGAATATCTTCCAAAAATACCATGATGCACCAACATTATGATATTAAACATTTACAATACAGAAAAACTTACGAACAATACAATAGACTGTAGATATATCACGATTATTACAAAGTGTCTTAAATCCATTTGTTTTTCGCTAATATTCTATAACAAAATTAAAAATTCATCAATAAATATGAACAAAACACAAATTTAACAAGTATGTTGAACTATGCATATAAACACTCAAATAATTAGTATAAAAAAGGCTGTTGTAAATAAAGGAAACTTTCGTTTATGCGTCACCCACAGGACCGACAGTATGGCGAATAAATCTAAAGACCGTTACAAAAGTTACATTTCTATTTGTCAGTTTATAAAAAAGAATATTTAACCCCTTTTTTAAATTTGTTGTGTATTTTAGTTAGTAAAAAGCATAATTGATAAGAAAAATCAATTACGGATACAACTTTAGAATTTTTCGGAATAGATATCTAGTAACTGGTCTAAATCCAAAGTAATCTATAATACATTTTTGTTTGCGTTTTGATTGCGCTTTTACGGCAGCAAGATTGTGAATTCTACGTAATAAAAGTACAGTCATGGGGAAAAAAGAAAACACCCCTACTAACTCCTTAACCAATTATCGTAGAAGAAAGTTACTGGTATCGAACATTTGGAAATAAAATCTGCTATTAAATGATGCATATAAAATGTGTTTAGGGCGCCATCTACATATTAAAACTAACCCTAACTTCATTTTTTTTCAATGGCAATAACCAATTTTAACGAGATATTTCAAATCTTCGTCTCATAATATGCCTAGACACCAAATTTCAAGTCATTTAAATAATAAGTTTTTGAATTATAAACATTCAGAATTTAGTGCTTCTAATGTTAAATTACATTTTCATATTTTCATTAATATCTTCTGAAATTATACCCCTAATGTGCTAATGTTTTGTGTAGCAATAATACTAAAATACCCAAACATAAGTACGTTGAATTTGCAATTTTTATAATTTTATGATATGACTTATGAATTTTGAAATTAATATTCGAAAAAATTATGAATTGAAACCAACAATTTTTTTTAATGGATTTAGATATATTAAGTCCTACTTTATGGAAATCCAAAATTTCAAATTTTTCTTCCACGTAGTTTTCAAATTATGCTTAAAAAACGGCAAAATGAGGGTTTAAGGGGCCGTCTATGATAGAAGTGACTAGATATTTTGAAATTTCTTATGCTATCCTGTAATCTAGCAGTTTTCAATGACTGCTTGAGTGGAGCTTAAGATGCCTTGATCAAGAAGGGGGCTCTCTCGAGTACCAAACTTAAATTTGGATACAGCCCTAAAATACGCTCGTTTTAAAACAATTAATTTCTCGAAAACTTATCGTACGAATTGCATAACAATTTGTTTTTAGGCTAATTGAAGGGTGTAGAGTTCAATTATGCTATCAGAATTGTGTACTGCTATTGAAATAAACAAAGGTATGGTTCGTTTTAATATGTAGATGGTCCCCTAAGCAAGTTTTATATACATCCTTTAAAAGTAGACTTCATTACCAATCGTGTGGTATCAGTAACTTTCTTCTACGATAATTTTTTGCAAGAGTTAGTAAGGGGTGTTTACTTTTTTTTTCCACGACTGTACTTGAGTTGCATCGGTTTCCTCTTGCACCTTAAACCAATTAATGTAAGCCTTCACTTATGCATGACTGACTTCTGGATCATCATTCCCCGATTCATCGCATTCATTCGCTTCAGGTTACTCTTTATTCAAAACATTTTGAATAATTTCGTCATCCGTTAATTTTTGATAACCAATATCATTCTTGTCACAATCAAGCCAGTCTGTGATTTGATCAGCGGAAATATTTTTTAAACGCGGTACGTTTGACATAAAAAATATTGGCCCTAAACCTGCAAAAAAATTGACATTTTTTAATCATTCAAAAATATCAATCTCAATATCTCCAAATCATCAGTAGATGCTTCAGACTCTTGCATGCTATCAAAAATTTTACGTCGATGTTCTTTTCTGATTAAAAAAAAAAAAAAAAAAAAAATACGCGAAGGGGTGGTGGTGGTGGAGGGGGAACCGACGGTGACGGTTTTAGTGACGGATAATCAGTAGTTTATTGTACCAAAATCTTCGGTCTTACCTTTTGATATAAAAGTCTGGCATTAGGCTGATGCAAAATAATCACTTTTAATAAATTGAAAAACTTCATTTGAATAGGTATTTTACATTAAAAGTGTGTGTTTAGTGTTGTCAACTAAAAGTTATACTAACTGTAAAATAATCCATAAGAATTTTCAATAAGAAATGGTTTTCGCCTATATTCTATGCACCAGGCTGTTCTGTAACACAAGAAATCTGGGTTCAATTTTCTGGTATTATTAAAAGGCAGTTTGCTTGCACCATTACATTTATTGCTCATTCAAAAATATCAGATGACATCATAACATATCCCAATCACAGATTTCTCCAATTCAACAACATAGTTTGATATAAAATCATCTGCATTTAAAATTGAAATGATTCTAGGATTTCAAAAAATCATTTAAATAGAGAATAAAGTAAAAATAATAAAAATAACTTTTTTTCGCAATTTTAAATGAAAATACAATTTAAATAATCTGTTTTTTAATTAAATTTTCCACGAAAATGGTTATAACAGAAGATAATTTTGCATTATATTCCACAGCTTTATTAAATGAATGTTTTAATTATTAATTCGAAACAATTAAGAATGGGAATAAATGATTGTTTTATGCTGAAATAATAATAAAAAAAATATTATTAAGGTATTAATTGCTCAGAGATTTCAGATTAAGAATCCCCTGAAGATACTAAACAATTAGCGAAAATAATTTGTAATATATGGAAATTGTTCCAATTCATATATTTCATATAAAAGCATTTACAATTGAAAGCAGAATTATAATTTTAATTGCCTTTATTTTAAATTTATAACGCACAAAATAAATTAAATTTTTGAAATTTAATTAAATTTTAATTATTTTATTAAAACGATAATTATTTATTTATGCTTTTTAAAATCTTGTTTATATATTAAAAGGATTAGAAGAATTTTAAAGTGTATAACGGCATAAACGTAACGAATATATTTCAGACGGAATTAATTCAACTCAGGTTACTGTAATTAAAAAAAAAATTTAGAACAATAAAGTTTAAACAGCTGGCTGATATTTTACTATATATTTTCTTAAGTACTGAAGTACAATAAACTCTGTCTAAGGCGGAATCGATCGGGACCAAGAAAATTTTCCGCAGTAGACAATATTCCGCCTTAGAAAAATTTTGCTCTATGTCTATGGATTCGCAGGGACTTGAAAATCTTTCCGAGTTAGACATATTTCCGTCTTACACAGAGTCCGCCTTAGAGAGAGTTTACTGTATTTTTAACAGAAGCAAAGAGCAAGAACAACACTTTGTCAGAATTAATTTTAAAAAAAGTTATCTTTCTTCATTTATTGTTAAAAAGTGTTAAGAAAAAACTATAAAACGAAGCTGCAGCGAGTATTACGATAATTCTTTAACTTCGCATGCAAACAATTAGAGATTATTTGATTGTGCTTAATTATTACTTTAAAAAAAAGATAAAGAAAACATTTTATCACTAACATCAACAAAACCTTTTAATTCTATGTATTCCCTTATTCCAAAAATATCGTTTTATCGTCTGCTGCCATAGTAACATGATAATTTAAATTTCATTTAAAAAAATGCACAGTAGTAGAAAAATATTTTTATAAATAGGATAGTTATTGAACAACTCAACACTTTAAAAGGGAAATTCTTATTCTCTTCCGTGAGTAGAACGAGTTAAACAGCTAGTATTTGTATTAATATTTGACAAATAATTACTTCATAACAATTTTAATTGTCCATTGTATTTAACTAATAATAATTTTATCGTTATAGTATTAATATATTTACTATGGAGTACTTACTTAAAAACAATTTTAATTTCCTATGGTAGTAGGCGCTACGTGTATGCCGTTATACCCTTAAAAATTCTACTAATCCTCTTAATAGATAAACAAGCGTGTAATAAGTATGAATAAAAATATATCACTTTAATAAAATAACTAATATTTAATGTCGTCTCAAAAATTTCATTTTACATTTTGTCTTTTATAAATTAAAAATAAAGGCAATTAAAATTATAATACATTTGACTAATATACTTAGTACTTATTAATATTTGTATTAATATTTGACATGCTGAATTTTATGTCAAATAGTATTCCAAACAAAATAAGTATTTCGAAGTTTCCTATATAATCGAAATAAATTAAAAGTAATTTATATTTTACATAGGCTGAATTTCATTAGCATTACTATATTTAATATTTTAATATCTATATGTGCAAAAGCTTCTAACAGTATTTAGAAAATTAAATTTGATCTTAACATAATCGTAGTTAAATCCTTCCATACATTTTAATTTTTTTAATTTTATATTCCTTAAATCGGTGCATTGAAAATATTGATGTTTGTTTGCACACTGAATTTTTATATTATGATATTTTAAAGATGAACCTAAACATTAGAAAAAAGTAAACGAAGAGTAAATAAATCACAGATATAATGGAATATAAATTTATTAGGACACTATTTACGATTATTATACTCAACTTACGATAGCGTGTTTGTATACGAGAGATTTTCATTCAACGCGAAGGAAGTTTGTTTTTCTGCATCAAGTATCCTTTTCCTGAAAAACTAGTTTTAAAGGAATATCTCGCTCTTAAAAATTAGATGAATATATCTATGTTCCCTTCTAAGTCTTCTGTCTTTTCGTCATTTATTTTAATTATTTTACTTCTTTATTAAATCTTCATGTAAAAAATTAATCGGCATATCCCTTCATTGAAAAATACATTAGAATTAGAAAATTCTGTGGATTTTTAATACTTGACATGCTGAATTTCATGCCAAATAGTAAATATTTCGAAGTTTCATCTGTAATAGAAGTAAATTAAAAGTAATTTAGATTTTACATAGGCTGAATTTTATTAGCATTGCTATATTTCATTACTTTTTAAGAAAAACTTTCTTGCCGGTAATGGGTTCCCAAATTATCAAAATTTATATTTAATTTCTTGTATGTTCACTTATTTGGTTGCTCTCTCTCTCTCTCTCTCTCTCTCTCTCTCTCTCTCTCTCTATATATATATATATATATATATATATATATATATATATATTATCTATATGTGCAAAAACTTCTAACAATATTTAGAAAACTAAATTTGATCTTAACATAATCGTAAATAAATCATTCAATACCTTTTTAATTTATTAAATTTTTATATTCCTTGAACTGAAAATATTGATATTTGCACTCTGAATTTTTAAGGTATGATATTTTAAAGATGAACGTAAACATTAGAAAAAAGTAAATAAATCATTGATATAATGGAATATAAATTTAATAGGACACGATTTACGATTATTATACTCAACTTACGGTAGCGTGTTTGTATGCGAGAGATTTTCATTCAATACGAAGGAAGTTTGTTTTTCTGCATCAAGTATCCTTATCCTGAAAAACTAGTTTTAGAGGTATATCTCGCGGCTTAAAATTTAGATGAATATTTCGAAGTTCTCTTCTAAGCAGGGTTGGCATGATTTAAACCAATTCTTTGTTTTGTTTTGCTTTGTCAAGAAAACCATTTGGTTCTTTTACAACAAATCTATTATAATTTTTTTCTCTTTTTTGTAATTTAAGGGCTTTAAATTATTGATAAAAGTAATTTCTTCTTTTAACACTTCATCTCAGTAGTCAGCATGAGACATAATGAGTCTAGGTCCTGTTTCGATGCATGTGGAATAAAAATTAGCTTGTGCTAATGAACATGTATAGTTCCCTAAAGATTTATCTTAAAACATGTGAAATTAGAAAAGATAAAACAGATAAATAATATTCAATATTTAGCATAAAATATTTTCATTTCAAAAATGCAGATTACTTACAACAGTTAATAACAAAATACAATGATATTTAAGATTTTGGTTAAGTTGTAAAAAAAAATTCTGAATTGGGGGAGATTATCCTTAAAGGATTTAAAAGAGTAACTTAAAATATGAAGATGAATAACACAATTTGCAAACATTAAGTGCTGGTTGTAGCATTTCAATAATACCAACCAATCTTTTTTGTTACTTGCGGAATCTAATAGTCAAAAATGTTGACTTTGGACACTTGGAGTAATCACTCAGAAAACAAAATAACCAGAAGTATTTGGATCTTTAAAAAAATAATAATAACAACCACAGAATAATATATTAAATTTATGAAACTGCGCCAGACATTTATTGATTATCATATTATTAATAAAAAAAATCTTCATACGATTTTCAAATAACCAATGTTTCACTGTGTAGAACAGTTTATTCTTTGAACATCAAACATAGCTGTTACTAATAATATCTCAATTTTCTACATAATTGACTGTACCTATTTAATTGGAATATTTTCAAATGAAGTTATATTATGTAATATCCAGCAATGTTTATTTTATAAACAGATATGCTTCTGCATGCAATAGGAAATGATGTATAAAAAAATTCAGGTTAAACCTAAAAAACCTGGTTTAAACCAAATAAACGGTTTTCTTTTCTTTTTTTCTAAAAAACCCAATTTTTTTGTAACCTTGCTTCTAAGACTTCTGTCTTTTAGTCATTTATTTTATTTATTTTACTTTTTATAAAAATCTTCATTTAAGAAAATTAATCGGCATATGCCTTCATTAAAACATATATTGAATTATGTCCTTGATTTTACAATTCAACATTAAATAATGAAAATAATAATAATAATAATAATAATAATAAAAAAATCCATATGAAAAATATTTATAGACGTAAACTAGCAAAATTTAAGCAAACAATGTGTTTTTCTTTTTAAATCTTACTTGATGTATTTTTTCATAATATTATTGTGCAAATTAATGATCTTATTAATCATTATAGATAACAAAAAAATGTTTTATAAATCATATAGCTAAATAAAGCTAGATAAAATTAATATTTAGATAGTTTGTCACATAAAAAAAAAAAAAAAAAAAAAAAAAAATCCGTTATTTGACATGTACAATTTCTGTACATTTACGGGATTTTTATTTACATATTTTTTGATTAAATTGATTCGTGAACGTGTGAGGAAATAGGGAAGATGGATTTAATAACATCCTTCATGGATAACAATTCTAAAAACCTACTTAAATTGATTATCATTCTCACAAATGTTGTAGAGGCTCTTTTTATACTGTAAAAAATCTCTAAATTTTATTAGTAATTGTTACTAATTTTTATTAGTAAAAAAATACGTTATTTGCCATGTACAATTTCTGTACTTTTACGAGATTTTTATTTATATTTTTTTCTATTAAATTCATTCGTGAACGTGTGAGAAAATAGGGAAGATGGATTTAATAACATCCTTGATGGATAACAATTCTAAAAACTTACTTAAATTGATTATTATTCTCACAAATATTGAAGAGGTTCTTTTTATACTGTAAAAAATCCCTAAATTTTATTAGTAATTGTTACTAAATTTAATTAGTAAAAAAATCTGTTATTTGCCATGTACAATTTCTGTACTTTTACGATATTTTTATTTATATATATGTATATTTTATTAAATTGATTCGTGAACGTGTGATAAAATAGGGAAGATGGATTTAATAACATCCTTGATGGATAACAATTCTAAAAACCTACTTAAATTGATTATCATTCGCACAAATGTTGTAAAGGTTCTTTTTATACTATAAAAAAATCTCTAAATTTTACTGTAACTGCACTTTTCTTTTTGTACGTGTAAAAATAAAAACAGGCCTTAGAGAAACTGACAATTTAACTATGCTTTTAGAACTGTTTTCTGTTTTATCTGTTAAGGACATTCTCAAATCCACATTCTCTATTTTTTTACTTTCGTCGAAAAACTTTTCTTCATAAAAATAAGAAAATTGCACATGACGAATAAAGGATTTTCCTTCCTGTTTTGAATGCATGATTCATTGTTAATAACCCTTTCGACTGATTTTTTTTTTCGAGAAAAAAATTATTTTTATTTAACCCTTTATGTACTGAAATATGAATTCCTGAAATTTTATCTTCTAAAGTATTTTACGAGATTTTTTTAAAACTACATTAAAAGATTTACATAATCATTCAATAAATTTTAGAAGGATTTTAGAAGGATTGAAGGATTTAGAAGGATTAATTATTTCGAACTTATTGGGATTTTGTGAAATATTTATAACCCCACTCAAATCTTTTATTTTAAATATTTTTCTTAGTATTTTATAGAATTAGGAAATGTGCAAATATTTAGTATTTTGTAGAAGTAGGAAATGTGCAAATATTTAGTATTTTGTAGAATTAGGAAATGTGCAAATATAATGTTTTTACAAAATAGAAATATAAAAATATTTCCTAACTGAAAAATTCTCCCACCCCCACCCCCAACGCCATGAAAGCTGAAAAGATGCAAAGGCAAAATAAATCATTCTTTTTAAAATATTTTTGTTTTGTGTAACCAATAAGGCTTTTGGAACACGATAAAGAAATGCATTTATAACTCATTCTAAACTGCATTACTACTAATCAGTGTATTAAATGAAATTTATAATAAGTTATTTTAATGGTACTTATAAGTACCGTCAGTAGATAAAGCGTTAATAATGTTAATAGTAGCTATCCAAATAGATTTACCGAAGTTTAACGACTATGTCATTGTTTGAAATCTAACGGATGTACTCATTTTGTGTACTGTTTAGTTCATATGCATATTTCAGTAGCGGCTAAGGAAAAATTTTTGGAGACGTTTGAAAAATATCGTATTACTACAGAGTTTAACAGATATTACAACTTTCTCATATTTTTTGCATTTTATCACACATGATAGTTTCAGAAAAGTGACATATATTTTTAATTTAAAGAGTGAAATATATGTTTAAAATGAAAGAATAGCCAACGGTGTAAAGAGAATTAAGCGAACTTTTATTATTCTTAATAAATGCCAAAACATAAATGAAGTCATAATAATGTATGGACATATACTACAAATACTACCTGTAATTAGTAACAAAAGCAATTGATAACCCTTAAGTGCATACTGTAACTCAGGTTTTACATGATCAATTTTTGGTATTTGGCGCTTTCTATTGCTCTTTTGGTGAACTGTTATGTGTCACTTACGTGTAATAACATACATTTAATGGGGCTGGTCACTCAGCTTTCGATTTCCCCTCACTAATGCAAAGTCTATGAGCATTTGATGCATTCGTATATTTAAAATATCTCCTCGTGAAATTAATATTTTTAACTTCCATTTTCTGCGTACACTTCCTAAAAGATGCCTCCTTTTTTCTTAGTTCTCAAAATATTTCTAAAGTATAGACTTAATTTTATAGGAAGTGTTAAAATCTTACTCACAGTTCGCCTGCTTTTAACATATAAAATATTAAATCCAGCATAGATTTTAGAAATATTTTTAAAACTGAGAAAAAAAGAGACATTCTTTAAGAAAAGTACACAGAAAAAGATATTAAAAATATGAATTTCCTGAGAAGATATTTTAAATATACGAATGCATCAAAAGTCCATAAACTTGACATTACGGAGGAGAATTCCGAAGCTGAGTGACCAGCCCCTTTAAGGTCGTACAGTCTGTTTTCGTTCTGAATTGTGATTACGGGGAGGTTGTAACATCTCTTGTTGGTACTGCTTGCAATGGGCTCGACTGGCGTTTTCCCTATATCTTTATAAGGTCATTATTAATTCTACAAACTATTAAAAAGGATTATAAAAATTACTAGCAAAAGCCATGCTTTGATTGGATTTGCGAAGCGTTATTTAATATAAATATTTGAAAGTAACAATATTTTTTTATATTATATTTACATCTTTATTAAGCAAAAACGTTATTTTATATTTTGGCGCATTTTAATTTTAGAAAAGTAAATTCAGCCAAATAACTAAGAATTTCTCGGAATTTTTTATATGATATAATGAATTTAACAGTTAATTTTATTTGTTTACTTTTGTTGCCACTTTACAAAAAAAAAATCATAATATAATTCTTTTAAAATGAGTAAGTATCATCTGCGTAAATGATTTCACATAATAAGAATAAATTGTGTATTTGAATTCTTAATACTGAAAAATTCTTTTATAATCGAATGTAAATAATTGAATTTTCACAAATTTTAATTCATTAAAAATGTGCTATGATTTTCATAAAAAAGGTATTTTAAAAATTTCACAAAAGAAATCGTGAAACTTTTTAATTACACTGTTAAAAATCTGCAGCATTTGCTGCATAGTCACGACGCCACTATTATAGAATATCTCTATTCTGACCAATGAGAATGCTCCATAATGTAGTCAAGTAACTGTTTTCTATACAAGCGGTGGAGTGACTATGCAGCAAATGCTGCAAATTTTTAACAGTGTAATCATGATTCTATTTATAATTATTAACACCATGATTTATTTTTTCTTCTGAAAATATGCGTGTTTCTTTTTTTATTCGCAAAAATGCGCTCGTAATAAATACATGTAAAATAAATTAATTAAAATAATAAATTTTTTAAGGTTATTCTGTAAAATAATAATAATAATAATAATAATAATATTGTGCAAATCTACAGATCATAATTTATTTTTATGTTTAATTTCAAGTCAAAATACTGAATAGTTTCTTTGCAAAGTGTAGGACAAAATGTAATTTGTGTAGCCTAGTAGAGGAAATTCCTTCGCTCATCCTAATTATATCGTTGAATAGTTGTTACTGTGCAGTGTAAACATTTTAAAGTAAGTATATAATTTAAAATTATTATTTTTTGAGCAATTTTTATTATCGAACTCAGGAATGACATTATGACATTATGTCCAATAAAAACACAAATAATTTTTTTCACTATTTTTTAAGTGGATAATTAACAAAAATAGACACAAATATACTGTTTCCCGAAAAAAGTAAAAATCATTCATTAAAGGGATAAGACAAAATAATACTCAATGAAAAGACATGTATACCAGACCCGAATGGGTATTAGGCTTAATAACGATAACAACAACAACAACCACAACAAAAAAAATTATTTCCGTATGTCTATTAATTTTTACCGCCAACATTTCTTTTCTTAAATTCAATGTAATTTTATTAAAACTTTAAATTTAAAAGAGGATAAATCACGTTGGAAAGATTTTAAAAACCGAAATTAAAGCATTGTTAATAGATTTGTCTATACACACAACTCTATTAAGAATGTACGCAGTACTGTTTTACTTTTTACTGTAAAGTCGTGGGGGGAAAAAGTAAACACTCTCTACTAACTCTGCAACTAATTATAATAGAACAAAACAGGGTCTGCGAACCTCTTTCAATCCGCGTGCCAATTTTTTTCTAAACTATTTTTATATGATCATTACGTGCCAACAAAAATCAAATGTAGTGGATCGAAAATTACTTTATTTTTTTTATTAGTATTTAAAAATATTGGTAACATACATGTAGGTATTGTACTGTAATAATAGTAAAACCATACATATTTTAGAAATTCATAATAAAAAAGATCCTTAAAAATTAATTTAAAAAAATAAATCCTACGCTTGTTGTTGTATTTTGGATGAAAAGTATATTTAAGGTTCATACATGATTAATTTTAACAGAATAAAAACTAAACTGGAGTTATCTGATAGGTTTTTTTTCTATCCGAATTTTATATTACTTGAGAAAATAATGGCAGACATAGATAGATGGAAAAATTGTTGAAATGGCAAACGACAGATTTTTTAATTAACTCTGGAATTAAAGAGCAGTGTGTCATAATTTTATCATCGGGTTTTTTTTTCTTTTACTTATAATGTCTAACAACCTCTTTTTTTTTCTCAATATAGTTTCCAAGTACTGTTTTTTTTTTCAATAGTTTCCAATTATTCTCTTTGTCAGATAAATTTTTATGCTCATAGTGAACTAGATTGGAATCTTATAAGCCGCAATTAAAACGCTCCAATTTCCAATCAAACGAATTCACACAAGATGAGTTCATCTAAATTCGTGTTTTGTCTAATTTCACTGTATCTTGATTTAGAACAACAATCATTGCCGTGCCCAAATTATTTTTCCGCGTGCTATAGGTTCGTCATCCCTGTAATAGAAGAAAGTTACTGGTACCAACCGATTGGAAATAAAGTCTACTTTTAAATTATGTATATAAAATCTGCTTAACTACAAATCAAAACCAGACCAAACTTTGTTTTTTTTCAATAGCAACACCCAATTTTGACATTATATTTTAAATCTTCGGTTCAAACTATGCCTAAAAACGAAATTTCAGATCATTCGGATGATAACTTTTTGAATTATAAACATTCAAAATTTCGAGATGCTAATGTTAAATTACATTTTCATATTTTTATTAATACCTCCTGATACAATCCTAAAGTGATAATTGTTTTGTGAGGTTTTAATACTAAAAAACTCAAACATAAATACATTGAATTTGTAATTTAAAAAATTTTATAATATTAATTATGAAATATAAAATTAATATTCGAAAAAAATATGAATTGCAACCTGCAATTTTTTTGATAGGTTGAAATTTATTATGTCCTGCTTTATGCGAATTCTCAATTTCAAATTTTTCTTTCAAGTAATTTTCGAATTAAGATTTAAAAACGTCAAAACGATGGTTTGAGGGGCCGTGTATGATCAGTGTTGCCACATCTGCTGGATTTTTTATTTAGAAATATTTAATTTGGGTTCGTTTTGATATGTCGATGGTCCCGTAAGCAAATGTCACATACATCATTTAAAAGTAAACTTTATTTCCAATCGTTTGCTACCAGTAACTTTTTTTTACAATATATTGTTGCCGAGTTAGTACGGTGTGTTTACTTTTTTCCACGGCTGTACAGTTTAAGTTGAGTACAAATATTATCAGCTGCAGTGTGAGCACACTGTAAAAAAAAAAAAAAAAAAAGACGAATCTTTCTTAATCTGTAAAAATATAAAATAACCACGAACACAACTATACAATAATTTTTTCCGAGTTACGCACGATTTCAAAAAGCTTCTTTACCTTTAGAAACCTCAGGCATGAATATATTTTCGAGATTTAAAGAATTTATAAAAACACATGCCAGTGATTTTTGAAAAGTTTCCTAGTACAGTTTACAGTGTTTTGATTAGTTTTTTCCAAACCAGAATATCACTTTTTAGGTTCTTTCGTAATTATATAAATACTTAGCACATATAGTCATCCTTCAGCCCGTCCGATTGTATGTCCGTATGTCCGCATATAACAGAGCAAAAACCACCCAACCGAAAGGTCTGAAATTTTTAATAAATAATTATTGCCTAATCAATCGTACCCGGCAGTTAAATAAAGCGATAAATTTTTTGTAAATGTAGTGGTATCCATAACACCCCAACCCTTGTATAAGCCACTGCAATCCACTACCTGTGTGTGCAGACGTTGATAATGAAATGGTTTCTTTAGCAAAAGATAGTTTAATAAACGAATTCTGTGGTTACTAAATCTGACCTTCTGCCCATTGGATTCATACAGAACTTTAGAAAACTTTAATTAATATGCAAATAAAATAATATCCATAGACTATGTGAGTACCGATTGCACAAAATTAATTGAGATACATGTTATGTGTCTTGGAAAATAAAATGCTGTGAAATTTTTGTTTATAATTGAAAGGGAACATGCATTTTTCCTTGAAAAGGTTTGTGCAACAAACAATACATCAGTTTTATTGCATAAAAACCTTAAATGGTAGTGTTACTAAATCTAAAATTCTCTCACTCACAGAGAATGTTATAAAATTTAATTAACTTCAATAAACTTCAGAAAAGTTTATGGAATAAGTAAACCAGTTGCGCTGAGTTTTGATGAATTGTATCATAAAATGGAATTTGAGATTTTCAGGCCTTCCTACACCTTACTAAAAGGTCAAAATAATAGGAGGAATTTTCAACAATAATCTGCACACAGGAAGGTCTAGGTCCACGGTCGACAACTGGCGGACCGCGGTTCACATCCGTACTGCGGAAGGTCGAAGCCTGGACAGCCAAAAATGATATTGCAAATGAAGAATTTATTCATTGTCCAAAAACTCTTGAATATACAAAGAAGAATTCCGAAGTACACACCGCAGTGTTCTGAAGTTTTATGTAAGATCTTGCGAAGGAATTTGAAACAAGGTTCCAATACTTTGCAGAGATAGGTAAGTTGTCTCAATTTTTTAAATCGCTTTCTGGGGTTGCTCCAGCTGCAGAATGAACTGATATAACTGCGAAGTTGTTCAGTCTTAAAAAATCTTTATTTCAAATGAAGATATTAGGCAAGAGGATATTTCTTTGAAAATGTATAAAACTGCATCCCCTAAAGAATTTTCAGGTAAACATGTCTCAAAAATGCAGGAAAATTGCAAAAAACTAGCTATTAACCTGGCTACTATGCTTGCCTCCACATGTATATGCGAAAGAACTTTCTCCAAAATGAATTTTTTTTTTTTTAAGAAATATTGTTCGAGATTAACGGACGCCCACCATGAAGACACTCTTCGCATTAACTGTTCACATGTGAACCAAACTATAAAAAACTGGTTCAAGACCGCAAGTGTAATTTTTCACATTAACTTTTCAACGAATACCTTGCCTTTTCTGTTTTATTATGTGTATGTAAAAGTTTTCAGAACGTATACCTGTGAAGGTAGTAATGCTTCAGAATGAATACCTGACTTATCTATTTTATATTACAGTCAAACCTCGTTAACATGAACACGCTTAACGTGAATTACTTTTAACATGAATTGTTTTCACAGTCCCCTATAAAAACAAATACAAAGATTTGATACTGATAACATTAATTACTGTTAACATGAACAAAATTTTGATTCCCCTTGAGGTTCATGTTAACGAGGTTCGACTGTATATGTATGTGTATGTAAAAATAACAATTTAAAAGTAATAAGTTCTTAATTTGCTTATGTGTTTTTTCTCTTGAACCCGGTAAAAATTTTCATTAGTATTCCGACCCCATTTGAAATTACTTGCCGACCACTGGTCTAGGTATTAGGAATAAGGGCTGGGATTAAATATCACCATGTGCATTACTGGTTTTAGAATTAGGTGACTCTAGGCAACTGCCTAGGAGGCTAGCATAGCCAGAACCGAGGAACCATGGGGCGCTTTCTCATTTGACAAAACTACTGTTTGATCGTTATTGAAGTAAAACATTAGTTTAAAAAATCATTGAAAAAACACCCCCCCCCTTTTTTTCTGCAACTCAAATACTGTTATATTAATTTTTAAAAAATCAATGAATGTTTTTATATAAAACTTGTTTTTCAGTAAAACCTGTAAAAGCCTGTTCATAACGGAATTTGTATATAACGGGCTTTTGATTTAAACAAAGAATTATCATGGGGTTGTCGAAAAAAAATACAATTTAAATATACATCTATTAAGACGGAAATCTTCCTAAATCAAATATATTTTCCAAACCCTTTCAATCCCATTTAGTCAAGTTTTACTAAATGTTTAGCTATGCATGTAAACGTGTAAGTACATATTGATAAGGGGCTCATGTGAGATCAGATGATCTTGATTCGATACCCTGTTAAATGATAATAACAGTAATAATAACAATATTAATAATACCTGAATTGAATTATTTAAAGTACCGAATATTCCAACGTGTAACACGTTCCGGTGTATAACGCGTACCTAAAGCTTGAGGCTCTATTTAACTACACTGCTCAAAACAATTAGGGGAACACATGGTTTTAACAAAATTACGAAAATATTTACACCGATAAGTAACGTAAATTAAAACATCCATAATATGACGTCAAAAACTAGAAAAAGGAGATGAGTGCAGAAATCGGGATTTTTCAGAAACGTCTGTTTCACGGTCTCAGTTGTAAAATTCAATTGCTCAGCTTTTGTTTTGAAAAAAGGTGACTTGAAAATGTCACAACAATGTGATATACCGGAATCCATGGCTTAGCGTGTTATCGGGACAGTCGAATCTGAGGAAACACACCGAAGTGTAGCGGACGCTGTTGGGGTCGCAAGAAGTGTCAGTGTAAGGCTGTGGAATTGATTCCAAGACACATGGAATGGTAGACACCGACAAGGGCAAGGTCAGCCACGTGCTACTACAGAAACTGATGACCGATAAATCCTACTAACAGCTCGTCGAGACGGAACGGGCAATGCTAATCTGCTGCAAACACAGTTGTTCTTAGACACAGGACGAAGAGTGTCCCGCCAAACAGTCTGAAACAGGCTTCATTAGGGTGATCTCTATGCACGTAATCAAAAGATCTGCATTCCGTTGATATCAAGCAACTGTGCGGCCCAAAGAAGGTGGGCAACTGAACATCGAGTTTAGAGGCAACGTTGTTGGAGTCAAATTCTGTTTACAAACGAGTCCCGATTTAGTCTGGATGTGACATCTGATTTTTTTGGCATGGAGAGAAAGAGACACTCAAAATCATCCCACATTTGTTCGTGAAAGATTACATTACAGACGAGGTGAGTTGATGCTATGGGCTGCAATCAGCATAGGTGGACGTACGGGCCTGCATATCATTCGAAATGGCACTTTGACGGTCCGAAGTTATACAGACGAGATACAGAGACCTCATGTTGTATTTTATGTTGCAGCAATTAGTGACTTTTTTTCCATGCGTGATAATGGCAGACCCCATACAGTTCGTATTGTGGAAAACATGCTTGAAGCTAAAACAATACAGCGTATGAAATGACCAGCATGTTCTCCTGACCTAAATCCGATCGAGCATGTTTGGGACATACTCAGACGACGCATTGCTGCGAGATCAAGGCCTCCTTTTACTGTCCGGGACTTGGAGATAGCAATTCTTGAGCAGTGGAACAGTATTCCCCAAAGTCTTATCGATAACCTCATAGCATCCATGAAAAATAGGTGTGCAGCAGTCTTGGCTGTTCGAGGAGACCACACGCCATATTAAAAATCTTGCTTAATTTCTAAACAATACTTTTTTTACCATTTACATAAAACCAAATTGTTGTCCCAAACCATCTTTTCATGTTCTTTCCATCTTTTCAAAGAATAAAAGCTCTCTTAAAAATTTTTGCGTCTTTTTTTCTGTATTGCGCATTGATACACATGTACTATCCATTTTATGCAAATACATGGCTGTCTTGCACTGTTCTCTTCACTTTTTTGCTTGATCCCCTAATTTTTTTGAGCAGTGTATTTTTAAGTATGTTCGCCGTATTACGGGCACCCCATTTTTTTTTCAGAGAAACACTCTTGAAATATGTGACAAAAAAAAAAAAAAAAAAAAAAAAAAAAACGAAATGAAAAACAGTGAAAAGGACATTAATAAGTATTTTTCATGTAATGTGACTGTTAACACTGTTTTGTTGTAAAAAAAATAGCATATTCATTAATGTAAAATTCTCTGTTCTAATTTAAATCTTTCATTTATATAACTGAGGTATACTTCACATCTGTAAATTTCTTACATCAATTTTTTCGTATTAAAAGTGCGCGTTATACGCCAAAATATACAGTATTTTTGTGTTAATACATTTTTTTATTGGTAAGGGAAACGTGTATATCAGATAATGTAATTATACTTACTTATTAGAATATTAAAATAATTTATCTTAGTAAAGTAATCATTCCTATGCGTGAGTTAGACTATGTTTACTTCATAGGAAATTTCCAGAACAACTTATAAACCTTTTGTTATCCCAGCACGATGAAGCGCATTCACATTTTTTAGTACTATCCATCACGCATTCTGCTTTTTTTTAAAATAACATTTTCATTTGTTTCAGGTTACATTAAAACATTTGTGTAGAATTCGTCATAAAACTGCTGTAGAAGTGACTCTAAATAAGTTCAATGAAATATTAATAAAAGAAAACTTCAAAATATTTACTTTGCTTGCTTCAGTACAAACAATAGAATGCAATGCTTTTTTGAAGAGTTTGCACACCTGGAATAAACACGAAATGGAAGTAAGCGATTAACAAATGCATTAACGAAATTCGTTTTTCTACATAGAGTTTAGTATACAATGGACTCTCGTTAAAGCGTCTCCGATTAATAAAAATAATATCGTTTTCTCCATAATTTTCAATTTTCAATTAACTTCTACACGGTGGATAGGACAGCATCTGTCTGGCTTTTAGCATGTAGGGGAGCTGGGGGATGAATGGGACAAGGGATGGATGGGACATTCTCAATATTTCAGGCAATAAACATTTATTTTAAATTGCATCTTATCCCCATATAAGACTGTACCACAGTGTGCTTCACAACTAAAAGTAGGACCACATTGCTGATTTCATTTTCCTTCAAAGTTGCATTTTCTGAAATCTATGCTTAAAAGTAAGTTTTTTTAACATTTGAAGATGTGAAATATCTTATACAATATAAACAATTAAGCTATGTTGTAGTTATTAATTTCAAGGTTCAATATCGATAATTAAAATGAATGAGTAGTAACTATTGTGACAAAATAATTTCCTCGGCAAAATGGCTGACAATTGAATATATGCATCATGAAGATGATTGGGATATTTCAAATGGGGATGAATGGGACTGTCTTATTCATTCCTACAGATGTTGAAAATTTTATTTATTAACTAAATAGTATTATATAAGTTGATAAATTAATAATTACGTATATTAGTATTAAATATTAGTATTAATAGTAAGTATTAAATGGTATTATATAAGTTGTTATTGTTCAAACTTTCTGAGTGTTATTCATTGCATTGTAATAAATATTAATGGTTTATAAAAACATTTGTACTGAAACTTTGTCAAAATAGATAAAATTTTTAAAAATAATGTATGCTTATTGATCAAATGGGGGAAATTATATTGAATTTTGAAATGTTGCATAATTAAATCCCCACCCCTAACATAATTTCAGTTGTGCATATTTCTAAGATACATCTAATTAATATTAATTAATAAGTTATGATTGAAAATTATTAGCTATGTCATATTTCAAAGATATTTTGCACTTTCATTTCAAATCTAAAATGCCTCATAAGTGGGAAAAAAGAACTGATTGTTAGCCGAAGTCTGCATTAAAAGTTAAAACTGCAATAAAAGAAGTTATTGAAAAAAATATATCAATTCATGCTGTAAAATCATATATTACAAATAAGTTTATAATTATAATTTTTAATTTGGTAAAATTGAATACAGGGAGGAAAATCTTTGTGTCCCATCCAACCCCATTAGTGTCCTATTCATCACTGCTGTGGGGATGATTGGGACAGGGAGGAACTTTTTTTTATTTTATAATATTTTTCTGAATAAATCATAATCTAGAATAAATATTGTTCATATATGTAGTCAAATAGTTAATGTATGAAATGTGATATATAATATTGATAATAACTTAAATAAAAAATATTAAATAAATATTTTTGTGAAAATGTCTTATTCATCTCCCATCTCCCCTATTATTGACAGAGCTTCTGTCAAAATCTTAACCCTTTAATGCACGGTTTTTTATTTTGTTCGGAAAACATTATATTTGAATCTATTTTTGTTTTAATTATACAAAAAAAAATAGTGAAAAAATTTATTTACGATTCTGTTGGACATAATGTCATAATGTCACTACTGAGTTACATAACAAAAATTGCTCAAAAAATGATAATTTTAAATTATATACTTATTTTAAAGAATTTGCAGTGCACATTAACAACTATTCAACCTTATAACAATTTTTATAATGTTTTATAAAAGTTTGCAGAATTAATAACTACTATCTTACAAAGATAAAGAAAAAACGACAGTCGAGCACATTGCAAGCAGTATCAACAAACGATGTTATAACCACCCCAGTGATAACAAATCAGAACAAACACAGACTTCACGGCCTTAAATGCATGTGATCACATCTAGGTAACACATAATAGTTCACCAAAAGACCAATAGAAAGCGCCAAATGGCAAAAGTGATCATGTAACTCCTGAGTTAGATTATGTTTAAGGTTAATATTAAGGGCGATGTCAGCATTGCAAGCAGTATCAACAAAAGATGTTATAACCACCCCCGTTATAACAAATCAGAACAAACACAGACTTCACGGCCTTAAATGCATGTGATTACATGTAGGTAACACATAATAGTTCACCAAAAGACCAATAGAAAGCACCAAATGGCAAAAGTGATCATGTAACTCCTGAGTTAGACTATGTTTAAGGTTAATATTAAGGGCGATGTCAGTTGCTTTTGTCAGTTAGTTTGTTTTCACAGTTATGTAAATGAAAGGTTAATGCATACTTCTCATAGGATAATGAGAACATTTTTTTTTTCACAAGCTGATTTTACCGAATCCAGTTTTGTGCAATATTTTTTTTTTCCAAAACCACAATTAGTAACACACTTTTTATTGAAAGATTCAGAAATTGTTTATGACCATGATGAAATGGAAGAACTCATTCCACCACCGACAACGTGAGAGGTTTAAACAATGCAATAGGTTGTTCAACGATATTTATCCATATAAATTTGATGAAACAGACCATCTTGTCGAAAATTGGAGTATTAGAAAACAATGTGATAAAAAAAATACCACTTGTTCAACTACTATCGCAAACTAAAGGTGGAAAAAACATTACTTTAAATAAAAGTTACCTAAGCACGGCAATGTCTATTCATATTCAGTTTGTCCTGAGTAATTAAGTCATTTGTGTTAACAATATTGTCATTTATTTACAGTTTTACTATGATTACTAAATTAAAGAAAGCGTTTTCCAGCATAAAATTGTAAGTTATTTAATTTCACTTAAAAACTAAATTAAATTAATTTTATTTTAACGCAAAGGATAATTTATAAACCGTTTAAGATATCCGAATACCTTTAACAGACAATTTTGGGAAAAAATATCGATTTTTAGATTTTGGTATAATATAATAGCTGGATTCTTTATCATTCCAAATCTGTTTGAATTTTGTTTATATTTTATTTAGAAGTCAAGTTATTGCCTTTTTTAAATTACTAAGTATCAGTATTTTGAAACTGAATGTATCGTTCTGCTCACCGGAAGTTCACCTCTGCTCACCTATGTTTTTCAATGCTATGTAAACACAAAAGTAAAGAAGCAAAGATAGTTATTAAAAGAATTTGAAAAAGTAAAACCGCAATTGTTTTAAACAAAATAGATAACATAATGTCTAAATTGAGTAACATATGAAGGTTTACTTTCCAAAATAAAGGTAAGATTTTGAATTAAATTTTGTTTTTGCGTTTTCTGAAAATCAGTTTTTTAACATTTTATATTTACGCAAAACATCATAACGGAAAAAAATTATGGATGAATCTCTTTCAAATTTTTTTGTATGCTTTGCAAAGTGCAATAAAGGGAATGAACTACTCTCGTAACAGTAAGTGCATTAGTTTTTTTTTTTTTTTTTTTTTTTTTTTTTTTTTTTTTTTTTTTTTTTTAAATTATGGATAAAGTTTCCGATTTGCAATAAATTTTTAGTAATTTTTGTTTCATCACTGATTAACTTTCTACATAGTTTTAAATATTTGACTCACAAATATGAGAGTAGTTCATTCCCTAGAAAAAGGTTTAATAATTATAATAACGTTTACAAAATAAAAATATCTTGATTTAAAGTTGATTTATGATGTTTTGCGGAAGTGATTATTTTCGCTGTTTTTTGCCTATTTTTCCCCCAAAATATGAAAAAATAATTTGAAATGTATAACTTTTTCTGTTTTATTTTACTTTTTTAATCACATCATGATATACAAAGCAAAAAAAAAAGTCATATTTTAAAATAATTTTAAAAAAGCCCTCCGAAGGTATTCGGATACCTTAAGGGGACCGTGGAAACTTTATTTGGGCAAAAATCTACCCCAAAATCGGCATTTCTTTTTGTGTGTGTTATTATTCTCCAATTTGTATTACGTCATTTGTGGAAAACCGCATGCAGATGCGATTATTTTACGCAAAGTTACAAGTAATTTAATTTTGTTCACAAACTATTTCTTGGCCTTTTAATATACTTTAAATCTGTTTTTCTCCATACTGATGTTTGAGCTTTTTTCAATTTTTGAAATGCTCCTTTCTATATAATTTTTGATCAAAATTCATGAAACTGATAAGGAAGAACCCTGATATTGTTTAAAATGAAACTGTGTATGCATCTTGAAATTTCACTTTATTAAGACAATTAAATTTGATTTGTAACTTATTATGAGGCAGAATTTTGGTGAAAATCGGTATGGAATTCAGAAAATTACCTCTAAACAATTAACTATTCAAGCGATTAAAAAATCGATAAACAGATTTGTTTGTAATTCAGCTTTCCGTAATTAAAATCCAAAACCGACGAAATACCTGAAAAATTAAAACGCAAGGAGCATTTAAAATTTCGTTTTAAAATTTAATTTTTTTTAAACATCTTAAAATTGTAATAAGAATGGGAAAAAAAATTAAGGCGCTCTATTTACTATGGTAAAATGTATATTTGTACAAAATTTCAAATCTCTATTATGAAAATTAAAGGAAATTTTTCTAAACGTCCACCGTCCCTTATTACGGGCTGAAAATGGCTGCACTTGAAAGTCCTCATTACTGGAAGTTTACAGTATAACATAATACGACCTCATTGTGTGCCTTTGTGTGTCCTTTTAAATTTCAAAAATTCTTCTATCCAATAAAACAACATTTTCTGTACTAAAATACTGGTATCCAAAAAGTTGTAGACTTGTCAGGTTTGAAAATGTGGTCCAGGGCCCACCGTGGCTGATTGGTCAAGGCATCACGCCGCTAATCGCTTGAGAGCGTAGTTGGCTGCGGGTTCGAATCTCGCTGTCTCCGTTGCATACTCTTTGTGGAGCTCGCGGATGTAATTCTGTGATGCTGTAAATTTTCTTGTGCTATCTCCTTCCTGTATATTGACGATGACTTATAAGCGGGCTTGACGCCAAGCACACAGGTCAGATATATGTATTAAATAAACCAATCATGTGATCCATAATTCTACATTATTCTTTTCCGATAATCTCCATCAATTGTTTCCTCATGTAAGGCGCCTCTATTTGAGAGTGGTGACATACAATGCTCAGACTCTGTTTATACATACGTGTTTGGCAAAACACTGCGGCAAAACTAGACATTTTGAGCGCGTTCACGGATCGCACCCTGGGTTCCCTAGGTTTACCACGGGTAACCCGAAGCGTTCAGAGACCGACATCACGTGACTTTTTCCGAGTTCCCCGTAGCGTTCAGAGCCGGAGATTACCCAGATTTCGGGGAACCCACATTACCTGAAAAATTTTGTTGGGTAAAGTGATCACGTGGTTGGGAAATCTGATTTGTTTACCATTTTATAGCTTAACTGTGACTGTTAATCGGAATAGCACTGTTTTGATCAATTTTATCGCACATTGTTAATGTTTTTTCATATTACAAAAATAATAATAAAAACATATCTGGTCTAAGTTTAACTTTTAAATAAGTTAGAAGATAAATGTAAATTTTGCATATGACAAATCAGTTCACGCTTGGAAGCCTAAAATGGCTAGCAAAACCTGCACTGTTAAAAATATCGTGAAAGATTACCTCTGTTTTTAAAGGCTATCAATTTTCTGACCAATGAGAAAGCTACATAAACGCCTATAAAGCGCTCTCATTGGTCAGAAAATAGATAGCCTTTAAAAACAGAGGTAATTTTTCACGATATTTTTAACAGTGTGTGATATATATTTGTTGCGATAGTATTCCCCATAAAAATTAACTTTTGGAACAGTTTCCCATCTAAAAAAAAGTGATAATTGAATCTATTTGCACTGTCGAAAGTGCAGCTGCCGCCATATTTGTAAATGTAAATAAAAAAATCCCTCAACATTACCCGAAAGCGTTCAGAGCCGTTTTTACCCAAACTTACACCGAGAAACCAGTATGACGTCATTCCCCAATTTTCCGAGTTACCCGTGTTTCGGTCTCTGAACGCGCTCTTTCTATCCCAGAACTTGGCGATACTCGCGTGGACAAGTTTGATTGTACGAGTGGCGGACAATTTAACAAGCATTAGTTTGGCAACAATGGCAAGCTCTTCAAGATTCATGGTGATAGCTTTTATCCACAATCTATCAATCAATAATTTTTTCCCGTATGTCACCATTCTCATACCAATACTTCCCATCCTTAGGCAGTAAAGACATCAGAAATGAGCGTCAATGATTAGGTGTTTAGTCTGAATCTGATAATCGAAGACAGTGCTGCTACACATAAGAAGGTACTTTTATGTGTACTGTTAAAAATCTGCAGCTTTAGCTGCATAGTCACTCCACCGCTTTTATAGAATATTTCTAAACTGACCAAAGAGAATGCCCCATAGCATAGTCAAGTAATCGTTTTCTGTAAAAGCGGTGGAGCGACTATGCAGCAAACGCTACAAATTTTTAACAATGTGTATATGGATGCACTTTGCAGTACACCGACTAATGGAGACACTTTGCTGAACTCTGATGTATAAGGCCACTTTGCTATTGAATGTATTCCATCTACGATTTGATGACGTGGTCAAGGTAAAAACGTTTAGCCTAAAGAAGGGAAGGCTCCGTAGACATAATGAAAAACCCTCGCCAGCCAGTGAAACAGTTCATGCGGAAAGCAGTATTATCCTCCCTTCTTATCAGTTATAAGTTCTTTGGGTAAATAACCGGTATCACGTGACTTTTTTCAGCCTCGAACCTAGATTTGGAATAAAGTCCATTGTAAGCTTTTTGATACTCACTTCCGATGTCGGTTAGCATCGTTTTAGACATTTGGGTTTTTCTGAATGCGGCATCTTTTCTAGACAAGATCTCGCACTTCGGAAAGTAAAGTTCGCATCCAGTAAACTATAAGTTCCACATCGATACCTACGGACATCGAAATTGGGTGTAGAAAAGCTGACAATCCATCAATAAAGTTTATACATCAGAGCGCGGCAAAGTGCTTTAAGAGAAACTTATGTCCAAACTATAGCAAACCTACACTGTTAAAAATATCGTGAAAGATTACCTCTGTTTTTAAAGGCTATCTATTTTCTGACCAATGAGAATGCTACATAAACTCCTATGAAGCGTTCTCATTGGTCAGAAAATAGATAGTCTTTAAAAACAGACGTAAATTTTCACGATATTTTTAACAGTGCAGGTACAGCGTCTAGAATACCTAGTGTGGAGATATGCTATCCAAACAGTGCTAAAAATTTGTATCCCTTAAATGTGCGACGATATTGCTAAAATGCCAAGTCTGGATCGCAGCGACATCTGCGGGATTTTCGTATTACTAGTATTACATTGTATAGACTAGCAATTTCTTGCAGTTGTAAAATATATCCTGCAGATGTCGCTGCGATCTGCGGCAGTATCATTGCACATTTAAGGGATATAATATTTTAGCTCTGTTTTAAGTATTACAGAAATAGCCGATTTCCACACTATATATTCTAGGCGCTATAGCGTAGGCATTTTCTATTACATAACTACAGCGTCTAGAATATATAGTGTGGAAATCGGCTATCCCAGTAATACTTAAAAAGTGCTAAAATATTGGATGCCTTAAATGTCAAACGATGCTGAAATCCAATGAGTCGATCACAGCGATATCTGCAGGATATTTTTTAAACCTCCAAGACGATTTGGTTACAGCTTTACAGCGTCTAGAATACCTAGTGTAGAAATATGCTATCCAAACAACGCTAAAAATTTGTATCCCTTAAATGTGCGACGATGCTGCTAAAATCCCAAGTGTCGATCGTAGCGACATCTGCGAGAATTTCGTATTACATTGTATCGACTAGCAATATCTTGCAGTTGTAGAAAATATCCTGCAGATGTCTCTGCGATCTGTATATTTCAGCAGCATCGTTGCACATTTAAGGGATGCAATATTTTAGCAGTTTTTTAAGTATTACAGGGATAGCCAATTTCCACACTGTATATTCTAGGCGCAATAACAGCGTCTAGAATATATAGTGTGGAAATCGGCTATCCCCGTAATACTTAAAAAAGTGCTGAAATATTGGATCCCTTAAATGTCAAACGATGCTGAAATCCAATGAGTCGATGACAGCGACATCTGCAAGATATTTTCTAAAACTCCAAGAGGATTTGGTCTAGACACTGTAATAATACGATGTTTACTTTGAAATCTGAAAATATATCGCAGATGTCGCTGCGATCGGCACCCTTGATTTCAGCGTTATTGCACATTTAAGGAATACAATTTTTAGCTCTGTTGGGAAAGCAGATTTTCACGCTATGTATTCTAGACGCTGTAATTTGGTCCAGCTCTAGGCATGTTCACAATACCTAATGGGTTCCGATCCTGAACCGTTCTCATTGGTTCCCCAGATTCAGATATCCAGAACATATTGACTGACTATCGCAGTAGTACAGCGTCTAGAATACATAGTGTGGAAATCTGCTATTCAAACAGCGCATCCGCGATATATTTTCAAATTTCAAAGTAAACATCATCGTATTATTGCAATGTCTAGACCAAATCGTCTTGGAGTTATAGAAAATATCCTGAAGATGTCGCTGTGATCGACTCATTTTATTTCAGCATCGTTTAACATTTAAGGGATCTAATATTTTAGCACTTTTTTAAGTATTACTGGGATAGCCGATTTCCGCACTATATATTCTAGACACTGTAGTAGTAGTACTTAGAAAGTACTAAAATATTGTATACCTTAAATGTAAAACGACGTTGAAATCCAAAGAGTCGATCGGAGCGACATCTGAGGATATTTTCTAAAATTCCAAGACCATTTGATCTAGACGCTGTTATAATACAATGTTTACACTGAAATTTGAAAATATAACGCAGATGTCTCTGCGATCGGCTCATTAGATTACAGCATCATTGCACATTTAAGGGATATATTTATTTAGTGCTGTTTGGATAGCAGATTTCCACACTATTTATTCTAGGCGTTGTAGTTGTGCTATAGCGCCTAGAATATACAGTGTGGAAATTGGCTATCCCTGTAATACTTAAAAAACTGCTAAAATATTGCTTCCCTTAAATGTGCAACGATGCTGCTGAAATATACAGATCGCAGCGACATCTGCAGGATACTTTCTACAACTGCAAGATATTGCTAGTCTATACAATGTAATACGAAATTCCCGTAGATGTCGCTGCGATCGACACTTGGGATTTCAGCAGCATCGTCGCACATTTAAGGGATACAAATTTTTAGCGTTGTTTGGATAGCATATTTCTACACTAGGTATTCTAGACGCTGTACTTGTGCTACAGCGCCTAGACGATACAGTGTGGAAAACGGCTACAAAATCGTGCTAAAAAATTGAATCCCATAAATGTACAACGATGCTGAATAACAAGATGTCGATCGTAGCGCCATCGTAGTGATTTAAAAACGATAGTCATTCTAAAAGAGACTATTTAACCTGTTTCACGTCATTCCTTAACTAAATTAGCTTATAACAGACCAAAATATCTTATATTTATAGTTTCCGATATTTAACATTCTATAATTTTTGAAAACACAGTGTTTATATTGAAAAGAGTTACGAGATGGCGCTCGTATCAGCATATTGCTGCTGAGCATTGTTGGAGATTTATGGGATACAAGTTTTTAGCACTTTTTAAAGCATTATAGGAATAGCCGTTTTCCACACTGTATCTTCTAGGCGCTGTACTTGTGCTCTGATACATGAGAAACTTTAAGGGTTGATTTTCAATTTTTCGACACCAACTTCCGATATCGGTTTGTGTCTTTGTGGGCCTTCCGGTTTGGTGGATGACAGAATGGCCGGGATCCAGATGGAATTTTCGCTCTTAGCGAAACGAGATCGACCAATCAGAAGGCTGCATTTTTGCAAACATCGAAAAGTTCGCAAAACTGCAGGCTTCAGATTGGTCTATCTCGTTTCACTACCAGCGAAAAATCTATCTGGATCTCGGCCCTTGTCCAGCTAAGTTTTCGCACTTTGAAAGATCTCGTATCTCTGTAAGAGTAACAGTATGAAAGATGGATGCTTATAATGGGCGACTGCTTCAAAAGGGATTTGAATTTTAAAGTTTTTATTTTTTTTAAATGTTCTAATTATCAGATTTTTATAAAATTGGAATGGGACCAAATGGGTGACTTACACTTTTAAACAAAAAAAAAATTATCAAAATCGGTTCATATTTAAGAAAGTTATGCGTGAACATGGGCAAAACATACATACAGGTCGAATTGATAACCTCCTTCTTTTTGAAGTCGGTTAAAAAATACGAAGTTTTCTGGCATTAGAAGCATTAAATTAAAAACGTTGCTAATGAAGGATATTTCGAAATTTGCATGAGCTGCTAGTTCTGGTATTTTTAAAATAATAAAGTAGATTTCTTCAGAGGGGCGGTGCACCCCTGAACCCCCCATGGTCTTATTAATTTACATACGTAACTTTTTATTAATTGCGCTAATAGTTATCGCAAATCTTAGATTTATTTTTACACTTCCGAGCCTTATTTTTTAATACTGGTGGACAGAAAATGATTTACATTGACGCCATTATATTAAAAGTTTAGGTTTTATGAATAAAAATGTAATTTCCTTTAAAAATAAAATAATTTTCATTCATATTTTCTGAAATGAGGCGGCATTAAAAAGTAACACTCGTAAAAAAAAAAAAAATTCAGGCAATCTAGTTAATGCTTGGTTTTTATGAATGGAAATGTTTATTTCCCGATACAATGACGTCATTTTCGACAGCGATAATTTTGCGGTGTATAATTTTGATATTTGCTATATACTTGCTTTTCAAAAGTTTTTTTTTTTTTTCTCATTGGAATTTTCGATTAAAAATTAACATTTCTGTTAGCTGTGTGCAGACGATAAACCATGAGATATTAGTAACATTTTTTTTTTTTTTTATATCACAACACAAGCACCTTTTATTTCAACCTGAAAGCGTATTCGTTTTATTTTTGATATATGAGATCAAATTCACCTTCTTTTCGTACTTTCGCTTTATTTCTAATATGAAGGCGTATTCATGTCTGTTTTTATTTCATTTTCCTCTTGCACATGAAAATCTTTCAAATCAAAATTAACTGTTTAGGATAAATTTTTATTCCGGGATCGAATTTTCTTGGCAACGATTAAAAAAAAAAAAAAAAAAAAAAAAAAAAAAAAAAAAAAAAATATTGTTAAATTTCATAGCAAAATGTCGATTTATTCCTTATGAAAATAATGAACTTTTTAATTTAAAAGAAAAATATTTGAACAAAATAAATAGAACATAGTCTTTCTTTATTTCCGGTATAAATTTCATCTATATGTAAAGACACAAAGGCATTAATTCGTCCCTTTTGACTTTGATTTGATTTCAAACAATTACGCATGCTTTCACATTTACGATATTTTTAGGTGTAGTTTGTTGCTAGGTAACAGTTAAAAGAAAATAAAAACAATGAAATATGAGCTTAAAAAGTAAATTTATATAAAAAAAAAAATATTTTTTATATTACTGGAACACATATATAAAATCCCTCCATAAGTTATACACCGAATTTAAAAACTCTGGCAAATGTATACACAAAATTTCAAACTAATATGAATAATGTATGGTTCTAATTGCCGAAACGTCAGTGAAGGCTTACTGTGGAGACATGAAAAGTTTTGGTTTCCGTTAGTCTGTCTGTCTGTTAGTCTGTCTGTCTGTTCCGCGATAACTGCCGCAAAAAGCATCTAATCGGCTTGAAATTCCCTGGGCATGTTGATGAGCTCCCCGGATTTAGCTGTATAGTTTTGGGTTAAATTTGGTTCATTCGTTCGGAATATACAGAACATTTTATTTTGTGATATAATGCTTTTCTATGGGAAGTCAGACGATTTTCAAATTTTCATTTGTTGAAAGAAATCGCTCATATGAATAATAGATTTAAATGGTAAATTTTGGATGCTGAAATTTTTAAATAAGAGTATTAAATTATTCTTATTAGTTTGCAATTTTGTCAAAACATTTGTCAGAGCTTTTAAATTAGGTGTATAACTTATGATAGAATTTTATACATGTGTTCGAATAATATAAAACATTTTATTTTATGAATTTACTTATATTTCATTTTTTCTTTTAACCGTTGCGTAGCAACAGCATCTCATCTAAAAATATCATAAATGTGAAAGTATGTATGGTTTTTTGAAGTCAAATCAAAGCAAAAGGAATGAATTAATGAATGCCTTTGTATAGATATTTGCATATAGATTTATTTAAACGCAGAAATGAAAATAGTATTTATATACTATATAGAATAATATTTTCATTTATTTATTCAACTATTTGATTATAAATGAAAAAGTTCGTTATTTTCATACAGAATAAACTGACATTATTCTGTTAAATTTTATAAACTTTATTGTTGCCAAAAAAAAAATGAATAACAATTTCTCCCAAAGAGTTAATTTTAATTTGTAAGATTTTCACGTGCAAAAGAAAAATGGAATAAGCAAATAAAAAATAAAAAAAAGATATATAGGACAGGAATGAATACATATAAACATTTCACACCAAATACCACCTAAAATAGTTTTTGTAGCAGTATTTTCCCAGCACTACGAAGAAAGATTCCTCGATTTACACGATTTTACTTGGCCTTCCTTTTCTCATTCTTTGCGATTTCATTTTCGCAATTGCGTGCATTAATTGGCACAAAATTTTACATTTTTATGACTGAGATATATGTAAGGCCATACAAATAAGAAATTCCGTATTGTCTCCTATAAAATGTGATAAAGTGTTGGTTAATCATATATGTTTTTATTAAGAGGAGCAGAGCTGCCAAGCCTCCGGCGTTCTGGATACCAGTATTTTAATACAGAAAATGTTACTTTATTTAATTGAAACATTTGCGCGATTTAAAAGAACATTTTCTCTAACATAATAGTGATGTGCAAAAAGCTTGAGACTTGGTATGTCTGGTGGGGAGTGAAATGTTTTACTTAATGCATTTATCTCTATTTTAATGCTACGTGAACAACGTCCGTGTAACAGCTTGTAGAGTGTAAAATAAATTAAATTATTAAAATAATCCTTATTACGAAAAATGAAACAGAAAGTCCGGCTAAGGGAAATGAAATGTTAGTTAACCTTTCGTAATTTGACCTGAACATAGGTTTGCGTCAAATTTCAACGGTATTTGTAACATCACGATTTTAAATTAAATGTAGATACTATTAAAAGAAAATCACAAAAAATACTTAAAGGCGCCAAATCATGTTTATCTATTTAACGATGATGAATTATTAACTGTTAGGTTTAGAAGCCCCCCTACTTTAGGGTGATTTTAGTAAGTTAATGCTATCGAGTACATTTTTTGATATTTAGATTAGATCTTAGATATAAATATTGAAGAATGGTAATCAAAATTATTTTTTTATAAACAAAATTTATAAAGGTATTAGATTTCTAAATTAGATGTTTCAGTTTACATTTCCAAAAGTTCTTTATCCATTAGATACAGGTATTTGTGGTTAGCAGGCAAGTAAATACTGCTGTATGGATATTAGAATAACGTAAAATGCTTGACCGAATTATTGCTTATCCTTATAAATCGCAGTGTAAAAAGAAATCTAAGATATAGGGTAATCATTAACTCAATCAGTAGAAAATTACAAATGCAAAATAAATTACACAACGGGGGGTTCAGGGGGGCAGAGCCCCCCCCTGAAGAAATTTGCTTTATTATATAAAAATTACTAGAATAAGTAGCTCGTGAGAATTTCAGAATATCCTTACATAACAACGTGTTTAATTTAACGCTTTTAATGTCTGAAACCATCGAAATATTTTTTCCTTTTATAAATGTTTGTGTAATTTAAATAGTTTAAATTTTGTTTTTGTAGAAAGATTAATATTACGCAAAGTTTGATAAAAACAATGAGTTGCAGAGATGACGTTGAGGCTCTTGATCTGCAGATTTACTAGTTGCCGAAACGTCAGTGAAGGCTTACTGTGGAGACACGAAAAGTTTTGGTTTCTGTTAGTCTGTCTGTCTGTTAGTCTGTCTGTCTGTTCCGCGATAACTGCCGCAAAAAGCATCCGATCGGCTTGAAATTCACTGGGCATGTTGATGAGGTACCCGGACTTAGCTGTATAGTTTTTGGTTAAATTTGGTTCATTCGTTCGGGAAATATGGAACATTTTATTTTGCTCTATAATGCTTTTCAATGGCAAGTCAGACGATTTTCAGATTTTCATTTGTTGAAAGAAATGGCTCATATGAAAAATGGATTTAAATGGTAAATTTTTTATGCTGAAATTTTTAAATAACATTATTAAATTATTCCAATAAATTATGTCGATATATTTGCGAGATTTTTTTAATTAGGTTTATAATATTGGGGGAAATTTTATGCATGTTTTCCAATAATATAAAGGATTTTGTTTTATCAAATTGACATAATGCATATTTCATTTTTTTTCCTTTTCTTTCTCTGTTGCCTAGCAACATATTTGGTCCTAATGATATTAGTATAATTGCGTGTATAACACGGTGACCGTTTTTAGCCTGTTGTATAAAATCTGGACTGTTGTATGAGATACAACAGGCTAAATCCGGCTAAAAACTCAGGCTAAAAGATAGTTGTCAGTCTATCGACTGGAAATTAACAGATTTTTTTAATACTCGTATAACGAAATTTAGAAACGATTGCGGATGATTAAAACAAAAGACATGGGTGTTTATTGCTCCGGGAGGTTATCTTTCTCTGGATGTCTGTCTGTCTATCCTACAGCATGCAATTTTCTTGTAAAGGATGATATTATGCAGTAAAACCTCCATAACGGACACACCCGATTAGTGGACACCTCTATTTAGCGGACATTTTTTCGATTACCAACCCTTAAATAACTGTACATAATTTACTCTCAGTAGTGCACACCTCCAAATAGAGGACAAATTCTGCCCTCCCGAGGTGTTCGCTATTCAGAGGTTTTACTGGTAAAACCTCCATAACGGACACACCCGATTAGCGGATACCTCTATTTAGCGGACATTTTTTTTATTACCAACACTTAAGTTACTGTACATTTTTTACTCTCAGTAGCGGACACCTCAAAATAGAGGGCAAATTCTGCACTCTCGAGGTGACCGCTATTCAGAGGTTTTACTGTATATATTATTGGCAGTTATTTTACAGGGCCGCACAAAAGAATAAGAATATATGAAACGGATATAAACTATCTTCGGGATTGGTAGATCGCTGATGGTAATGTAATTTTAGGATGTTATTGCAGTCACCCGCAGCATGTTTCCAGTGCTTCGATCATCTGACGAAACCCTACCTGCCCCACTCCTTTGTCTGTCTGTCTGTCTGTCTGTCCGTCTGTCACAGAACCCGTTCTCAGAAACTACATATGTCGGAGACTTGAAATTTTGCATACTTATAGCTGAGCACCACACATCAAATGGCAAATAATAAAAATTTGAAAAAGTCTAATATTTAACCCTCTGGGCTCTAACATGTGTATTTTAAACAATTTTTCTAACTCAGCCCCTAATTAAGTTGGAAACTTGGAATTTCGCATACTTATAGCTGAGCACTTGCGATAACACGACAAATCATAAAATTTTGAAAAAGTCATATTTAACCCTCCGGTCTCTAATTTCTGTATTTTAAGCAATTTTTCTAACTCAGCCCATAGTTAAGTAGGAGACTTGAAAGCTTGCATATTTATAGCTGAACACCACACATCAAACGACAAATCATAAAATTTGAAAAAGGTCTAATATTTAACCCTCTGGGCTCTAACATGTGTATTTTAAACAATTTTTCTAACTCAGCCCCTAGTTAAGTAGGAGACTTGAAAGCTTGCATACTTATAGCTGAACATCTCACATCAAACGACACATCATAAAATTTTGAAAAAGGTCTAATATTTAACCCTCTGGGCTCTAACTTGTGTATTTTAAACAAATTTTCTAACTCAGCCCCTAATTAAGTTGGAAACTTGGAATTTCGCATACTTATAGCTGAACACTTGCGATAACACGACAAATCATAAAATTTTGAAAAAGTCATATTTAACCCTCCGGTCTCTAATTTCTGTATTTTAAGCAATTTTTCTAACTCAGCCCCTAGTTAAGTGGGAGACTTGAAAGCTTGCATACTTATAGCTGAACACCACACATCAAACGACAAATCATAAAATTTGAAAAAGGTCTAATATTTAACCCTCTGGGCTCTAACATGTGTATTTTAAACAATTTTTCTAACTCAGTCCCTAGTTACGTAGGAGACTTGAAAGCTTGCATACTTATAGCTAGCTGAACACCACACATCAAACGGCAAATAATAAAAATTTGAAAAAGTCTAATATTTAACCCTCTGGGCTCTAACATGTGTATTTTAAACAATTTTTCTAACTCAGTCCCTAGTTAAGTAGGAGATTTGAAAGCTTGCATACTTATAGCTGAACATCTCACATCAAACGACACATCATAAAATTTTGAAAAAGGTCTAATATTTAACCCTCTGGGCGATAACTTGTGTATTTTAAACAATTTTTCTAACTCAGCCCCTAATTAAGTTGGAAACTTGGAATTTCGCATACTTATAGTTGAACACTTGCGATAACACGACAAATCATAAAGTTTTGAAAAAGTCATATTTAACCCTCCGGTCTCTAATTTCTGTATTTTAAGCAATTTTTCTAACTCAGCCGCTAATTAAGTTGGAGACATGAAATTTTGCATATTTATAGCTGAACACCTCACATCAAACGACAAAAAATAAAATTTGAAAAAGTCTAATATTTAACCCTCTGGGCTCTAACTTGTGTATTTTAAACAATTTTTCTAACTCAGCCACTAATTAAGTTGGAGACATGAAAGTTTGCATACTTATAGCTGAACACTTGCGATAACACGACAAACCATAAAATTTCGAAAAAGTCATATTTAACCCTCCGGTCTCTAACTTGTGTATTTTAAGCAATTTTTCTAACTCAGCCCCTAATTAAGTTGGAGATATGAAATTTTGCATACTTATAGCTGAAGACTTGCGATCACACTACATATCATAAAAATTCAAAAAGTCTTATATTATTACAGCCCTCTGACCACTCTTTCTTATTGTGCACCACAGCCTTACATATTTTAGTTTCACTTTTTACCACCAGGTGACGCCTACCTATATCGAGTGCTATGGGCCTGATCCCCTCGACTAATATGGGTACGGATAGGTTGTGAAACGGAATTTCTTTCTGATACAGGTTTTATTTAGAATAGAGTGCGCCCTTGGTTGCAAAATGTGGAACTAACATATTTTTTCAAAAAGATAAAGTGTTTTGAAAGGAATATTAAACAAAACCATCTGTGCGATCTGTGATCACACTTAACCAACTTGTTTCTTCAAGATGGTGCATTTAGCATTTATAATAGTTATTTTACAGGGTCCCATAAAAGAACACGAATGTATGAAACGAATATATCTAAAATGCGGGGTTTGTGGATCACTGATGGTAATGAAACTTTAGCACGTTGTTACAGTCACACGCAGCATATTTTTTATTTTATTTTTATCAAGAGGGCGCAAATAGCATTTATAATAATTGTACAGGGCCGTACAGTAGAATACTAATATATGTTATATGCGGGATTTTTAGATCGTTGATGTAATATAATTTTAGCGTGCTGTTACAGTCTCCGCAGCATGTTTTACCTTCAAGAAGTTGCATACAGCAATTAGAGTTATTTTACAGGGCCGCACAAAAGAACACGAATGTATGAAGCGAATATATGTTAAATGCAGGTTTTCTAGAACACTAATGATAGTGTAATTTTAATATGTTTTTACATTAGCATACAGAATGATTTTTCTTAAAGAGGATATATATAGCATTTATAATTATTGTACAGGGCCGCACAAAAGAATGCATACATATGTTAAATGCGGGATTGGTAGATCATTGATGGTTATGTAATTTTAGCATGTTGTTACAGTCACCCGCAGCCTGTTCTTTTTTTTTTTTTTAAGCGGGTGCATGTAGCATTTATAGTTATTATACAGAGCCTTACAAAAGAATACGAAATACGAATATATGTTAAATGCGGGATTTGTAGATCACCGATTGTAATGTAATTTTATGATGTTGTTACAGTCATCTACAGCATGATTTTTCTTAGAGATGGTGCATATAACATTTATAGTTGCTTTACAGGGCCGCACAAAAGAATACGAATATATGTTAAATGCGGGTTTCGTAGATCGCCGATTGTAATGCAATTTTAGGATGTTCTTACAGTCACCCACAGCATGTTTTTCTTCGACATAGTGCATATAGCATTTATAGTTATTTTACAAGGTCATACAAAAGAACATGTAAGTATCAAATTAATATATGTTAAATGCGGGGTTTGTAGAAAGCTGACGGTAATGTAATTTTATCATGTTGTTACAGTCTCCTACAGAATAACTTTTCTTGAAGAGAATGTATATAGCATTTAAAGTTATTGTACAAGGCCGTACAAAGGAATAAGATGGGAGGAAATGGGGTAACCAAATTTCGGTAAAATTAATTTTTTTGATTTTTCAATTTATGATAGCTATATTAAAGTTAAAGTTCGCACAGATTCAATACAATTTTATCACGTGTTTATATATGCAGTGTCCCCTGGCGGGAAATAGAACAACTATTTTAAAATAAAATATTTTTATTAAAATAAATTTTCAGAATACGTTTCTGCCATGGTGCAATTTATGTTTTACTAAAATATTTTACACGCAACTTTTTTTTCGCTGATAGTACCCCTGGTGGGAAGATTGTATAACTGAAATTTTAAAATTAATTTTTTTTTTTACGTTTTCTTTTACGTCCATAGCTTTAAGTATGCAAAATTTCATGTCTCCAACTTAATTAGGGGCTGTGTTAGAAAAATTGCTTAAAATGCACAAGTTAGAGACCGGAGGGTTAAATATGACTTTTTCAAAATTTTATGATTTGTGGTGTTATCGCAAGTGTTCAGCTATAAGTATGCAAAATTTCAAGTCTCTAACTTAATTATGGGCTGAGTTAGAAAAATTGCTTAAAATACACAAGTTAGAGCACAGAGGGTTAAATATTACACTTTTTCAAAATTTTATCATTTGTCGTTTGATGTGAGGTGTTCAGCCATACGTATGTAAAATTTCATGTCTCCAATTTAATTAGTGGCTGAATTAGAAAAATTGTTTAAAATACACATGTTAGAGCCCAGAGGGTTAAATATTAGACCTTTTTCAAATCTTATGATTTCTCGTTTGATGTGAGGTGTTCAGCTATAAGTATGCAAAATTTCATGTCTCCAACTTAATTAGGGGCTGAGTTAAAAAAAATTGCTTAAAATACAGAAGTTAGAGACCGGGGGGAAAAATATGACTTTTTCAAAATTTTATGATTTGTCGTGTTATCGCAAGTGTTCAGCTATAAGCATGCGAGCTTTCGAGTTTCCAACTTAATTAGGGGCAGAGTTAGAAAAATTGTTTAAAATACACAAGTTAGAGCTCAGGGGGTTAAATATTAGACTTTTTCAAAATTTTATGTTTTGGCGTTTGATGCGTGGTGTTTAGCTATAAGTATGCAAAATTTCAAGTCTCCAACATTTATAGTTTTTTTAAAATGGGCTCTGTGACAGACGGACAGACAGACAGACAAGTGAGACGAATAAGGTTTCGTCAGATATGAAACCCAAACAATATGTATGAAGTATACATCTTTTGTTAAAAACATACAATAATGTATATGAACAAAGTATTTCAATTTCGCCAGTGTAGTGTAATATAATTCAAATACGATACTTCCAACAATTTACGCCTTTAGAAAGTAATGGACCGGATGTTTTTTGTGGAGCCCTGTATATGAATAATAAATATTACGTTAATCGTTTTTGATTGAACCATGCTAGAGTGAACCTAAAGATCGTATATCGAATTTGTTTCTCAAAATATGATTTTTTTACATTTTTAATTATACAAACCGTCAATAGATAGCAGGACAATCGATTTTATTTTTAGCCTGTTGTCAGGCTAAATCTAGTCTGCATTTAGCTTGAAAAAACGTTCACACTGGTGTATAATGCTTGAGTACAGCCAACGTCAAAACAGATGAATTAATGCATTTGTATCTTTGCATATAGAAGGATTTTAGCCCAGAAATAAAAATAGGCAATATTTCATTTATTTTATTTATTTTATTGAAATATTTTGCTTAAAAATACAAAAGTTCATTATTTTCATAGAGAATAACGTAAAATTTTCCCATAACATTTACCAATATTTCTTTAATTGTTGCCAAGAAAATCAAAACCCGGAATAATGTTTTCTTTTAAACAATTTTCAATTGAAATGTTTTGTCGTGAAACAGGAAAATGAAAAAAAAAAATTAAGAATAGAAAAATTAATATGGTGGCATATTAAAAATAAAAAGAAAATTCTCGAGTATTTCTTAATATAACAAGATGAAAAGTTTTGAGTAAGTACGCATAGCAGGTGAATTAGACGTCATTTATCGAAAACAAAGATGCTGGAATAAAAAGATCTTGGGTAAAATAAAATTAACTATTATTCACGGAGGAAAGAGATAGATGGAGATGCAGTATGCCGTAAAAACAGTTTGCAATACGATGTGCGTTATCGCTCAGATTTAAATGCCTTCATTCGGCCCAAACAAAACAAGCACGTGGAACAGGAACCAAATTCTTTGACTTCATCCGTTTTTTTTTTTTTTTTTTTTTTTTTTTTTTTTTTTTTTTTCTTTTTTTTTTAAGCACGTCGTTGTGTTGTGCCGAATGTAGCGGATTTTAGCGTTAGATTTTTGGCGTCACTTCAAGATTTATTGTCTGTGTACGGTTAACATGAATATTTTATTTTAAATTTAAATTTTATTAATTTATAAAAAAAAACTTATGCTTATCCTTATAAATCACAGCGTAAAAAAATCTAAGATGTACTATAACCATCCGTACAATCAATAAAAATTACGAATGTAAATTTAAATAGACTACGGGGGGTTCAGGGGGGCAGAGCCCCCCTGAAGAAATGCAATTTTTGATTTAAAAAGTTACCAGAATAAGTAGCTCATCCGAATTTCAGAACATCAATGTACAACCACTTGTTTAACACTTTTAATTTCTGAAACTTTACGAAGTATCTCGTATGCTCATAAATATTTATGTAATTTGAAAACTTTAAAAAGCGATTTGTAGGAAGTTGAATATTATGCAATGAGTGTTAAAAAACAATGGCTTGCAAAGATGACGTTGAGGCTCCTGATCTGCAGATTTACTAGTTAGGAAATTTCATCATCCTTAATTTATCATTTAAAACCTTCAATCATATGAGCCCTTTCCTTTCAACAAATAAAAATGGAAAAATCGTCTGAATTGCTATAGGAAAGCATTAAGTCGCAAAATAAAATGTTCTATATATTCCGAACGAATGAACCAAATTTAACCAAAAACTATACAGCTCAATTCGGGGATTTCACCAACATGCATCCTTAATTTTAAGCTAATCGGATGCTTTTTACGGCAGTTATCGCGGAACAGACAGACAGACTAACGGAAACCAAAACTTTTCGTGTCTCCACAGTAAGCCTTCACTGACGTTTCGGCAATTACAAAAAACAGTGGCAATCTCCGTGTTAACGGGTTGTTTTCGTCTTTTATTAAACTAGTAAATCTGCAGATCAGGAGCCTCAACGTCATCTTTGCAAGTCATTGTTTTTTAACACTCATTGCGTAATATTCATCTTCCTACAAATCGCTTTTTAAAGTTTTCAAATTACATAAATATTTATAAGAATACAAAATACTTCGTAAAGTTTCAGAAATTAAATGTGTTAAACAAGTGGTTATACACTGATGTTCTGCAATTCTGATGAGCTGCTTATTCTGGTAACTTTTTAAATCAAAAATTGCATTTCTTCAGGGGGGCTCTGACCCCCTGAACCCCCCGTAGTCTATTTAAATTAACATTCATAATTTTTTATTGATTGTGCGGATGGTTATAGTATATCATAGATTTTTTTTTACGCTGTGACTTATAAGGATAAGCATAAGTTTTTTTTTCATAAATTAATAAATTTAAAATTTAAAATAAAATCCTCATGTTAATCGTACGCAAACAATAAATCATGAAGTGACGCCAAAAATGTAACCTTAAAATCCGCTACATTCAACCCAAACACAACGGCGTGCTTAAAAAAAGAAAGAAAGAAAAGAGAAATATTTTTAGTAATACAGTTTTTAATTCATAATACGATGAAATGCTACTTTAGAATGCTTAAATATAAGCAGATCATTTACATTTTACAGAAAAAATGCACGGATGAAGTCAAAGAATTCGATCCCTGTTCCCTGTGCTTGTTTTGTTTGGGCCGAATGAGGACATTTAAATCTGAGCGATAACGCACATCATATTGCAAACTGTTTTTACGGCATACTGCATCTCCATCTATCTCTTTCCTCCGTGAACAATAGTTAATTTTATTTTAGCCAAGATCTTTTTATTCCAACATCTTTTTTTTTTTTTTTTTTTTTTTTTTTTTTGATAAATGACGTCTAATTCACCTGCTATTCGTAGTTACTCAAAACCTTTCATCTTGTTATATTAAGAAATAATTGAGAGTTTTCTTCTTATTCCCAATATGTCGCCATATTAATTTTTTTATTCTTATTTTTTTTTTTCATTTTCCTGTTTCACGTCAAAATCTTTCAATTGAAAATTGTTTAAGAGAAATATTATTCAGGGTTTTGATTTTCTTGGCAACGATTAAAGAAACGTTGATAAATTTTATGAAAAAATGTCACATTTTTCTCTATGAAAATAATGAACTTTTGTATTTTTAAGCAAAATATTTGAATAAAATAAATAAAATATTGCCTATTTTTATTTCTGGGGCTAAAATCCATCTATATGCAAAAATACAAATGCATTAATTCATCCGTTTTGACGTTGGCTTTACTGAAACATTATAGACGCATATAGACTAATATTATTAAGACCAAATAAGTTGCTAGGCAACTGATGAAAGAAAAGGTAAAAAATGAAATATGTATTATGTCAAATTGATAAAACAAAATGCTTTATATTATTGGAAAACATGTATAAAGTTCCCCCAAAAGTTATAAACCTAATTTAAAAAATCTCGCAAATATATTGACATAATTTCAAACTAATTGGAATAATTTAATAATCTTATTTAAAAATTTCAGCATCCAGAATTTACCATTTAAATCCATTTTTTATATGAGCCATTTCTTTCAACAAATGAAAATTTGAAAATCGTCTGACTTGACATAGAAAAGCATTACAGAGCAAAATAAAATGTTTTATATTTCCCGAACGAATGAACCAAATTTAACCAAAAACTATACAGCTAAGTCCGAGTACCTCATCAACATGCCCAATTAATTTCAATTTTTTTTTAAAAAAAAGAGCATTTTCTTAAATTTAGTTTTATGCTATCTATACACACTAATTTGAGATATTTATGCATTAAGGAGTAACAGTATTAAAATTTGTTTACAGTTGAGCATAAAAATCCGCTTATTGAATTGCATGTTTTTTTTTTTTTTTTTTCTGTTTGTTAAATGGAATTATTATGCATTGAATATACCGGGTGTCCCAAAAAGGACTGACTGATTTTAAAATTCAATAACTTGTAAACGGTGACAGATATTAAAAAAATTCTTGCAGGAGGGTTATGCATAAGGTCAAAAGTTTTATTACAGTGATTTTCAATTTTAGTTCGATTTACAAACAATAGATGGCGCTGTAAGCAATAGTCGCTAAATACAGGCTCGATTTTCGGTCCTTTATCTTGTTCCATGCAGAAAAAGGAGATGGAAATGTATTATCCGGGCCACGAAGTACCAAAAATCGAGCCTGAATTTAGCGTCTAATGATCGCAGCGCCATCTATTGTTTGTAAATCGAACTAAAATTGAAAATCACTGTAATAAAACTTTTGACCTTATGCATAACCCTCCTGCAAGAATTTTTTAAATATCTGTCACCGTTTGCAAGTTATTGAATTTTAAAATCAGTCAGTCCTTTTTGGGACACCCGGTAGCAATCTATTATTACATTCGTCAGATCTATATACTTAAACGATTTTAGCTAAGGTATTAAATGCGATTTTAAGTTTATTTGTTAGTTAATAATTTAATGTCACAAGAGTAACAGAAAACATATAAAAGTTTTAATTTTATAAAAACTACTTAAAATTTTTACCCAAAACTTCTAACTCTCTGATTTCAAGGTATAAGACAGATTTTACATTAAATATTTTGTTTATGCTATGCATAAAATAGGCTCTGGGGTGTTGTCACAAGAGTAACAATCGTCTGTGTCACAAGAGTAACACATAACACTTTTGACCACAGTTTTACATAAAACTGCGTTACAACCAAAACAAACAGAATACTTAAAGTATAGTTGTTTTCTCCGTTATTAGAACAATTTGTAAAAATGTTTTGGCCATAATTAAGGTTATTGTGTAAATTTTAAGGAAGATAGATTATCTTTATTAGTGTTTTTTTTATGGATGGATTTATTTTTATTCATTTCTGTTATTACTTAAGATTATAAAATAATCATGACAAGTAATTAAAGATAGATTAAAACAACGCAACTCGTGCCATTTTTGTGTGCTTTGTTTTGGTTTGAAGCACATGCTCTTTAATCAGATATTTCAAATCAGCTAATATAGATATTATCAGATATTATAGATCAGCTTTGTAAAGCTTCGTTTACTAAATTCTGCTGTATGACTTACAGAGATTCTTATATTAACTCTATAGAAAGGATTCTGATCGCATATTTTAAAGTAAAGATTTTAATATCGCTTCTTATACACGACATTTTTTTTAAAAGATCATGAAAAATTCTGCTAAGCGCCAAAAATTGTAGAGAAAAAATAAGAATTAAATACAATATATTGATGTGAGAAAGAAACAAAACAAAATATATTATGATAAAATGAAGAAAAGTCTTAGAGCCAGAAAAAGCTTCAGCAAGAGAATGGAAAAATTAAAAAAAAAAAGAAAAAATAGACAACTAGTAACCTCAGAATCTGTAACGAAAAAAATTCTTACTCCACAGCTTTGAAGAATTTTATGACGATGAAGATTTAAGAAGAGGTCATTCTTCAGCTAAATGTACATTAGTTAGGCGTGAAAAGGGTCACATAATTGCATCAATCCTAGGTGATGTTTACTAAGAGAATACGTTTTTTGTTTAAAGAAGATTTTCTAAATTGAAAATTGGAGATTTCTTTGCAGTTTTAAAGCCTAGTTTCATAAAACAGTAGAAAATTATTCGATGATATTCTGACGAATACAGTATTGACAAAACGTTTATCAACGTTTTGTCAATACTGTTACTTTCTCAAAACGTTTCGAAAAGTAACAGTTGAAGAAACAGTGAAGCAAAAAGTAGACAACAAGGCTGATTTTGCTCAGCCTTGCTTTTTCAAGCACGCTGTTCCTTTTTCCCTAACTTGCACTGAAGAAGAATCTCGCTAGTAGATTCGAAACAGCTGTTTGCTGCTTTTCACGCATTATTTGTGCATTTTAAACGTTGGTTTACTGCTTTTTAATATTCCTGCACAAAAGCTTTTATTGCTATTTTAACATTTCTGATTGTTTACAAAATTTTACAACTAAATCGATTAAACATGTACACAGAATTATTTTGATAATGCCAAAAAATAACCATTTCTCAAAGAATCGTTATGCCAGTGGATTTTCTGAAAACTGTACATTTTTATCTCAAAAAGAAATTTTGGTACGAAATACTGCATAACTGGTCAAATCCACAAGCGACTGTATTTTCAGCCGTTATTCAGTATGATCCCAATAAAGTAAAATCTTATTCTATTGTTTCAGACAACGCAACTCATAATCAATTTTCTGTAAATACTCTCGTATGTAAAATTTCAACATAGCATCTTTAAAGGAGTTGTATTTTCCTAAAGTGTATCTGTTTTGCTTTTTTATATGATGATTGTTGTTTCCAATTTAAACAAAAACATAACTATGCAAATATGCCAGCAGTAAATCACACGTCTCTCGCAATTAACCGAATTTAGCATTTTTTTCTAATACTCCTGGTATAGATGCTGTAGATTTATTTTGTGCTGTTGTATAATGACATGTGTGGAAGGACGTGCGTGCTAAAAAAGCAATTCTAAGGAATGCTGCTTATTTTGTCAAAATTGTTCATGAAAAAACAAAAATAAGTTTATTCCATATATCAGATGAAGAAATAAAACAATAACGTTTCATTACTTTGAGAGAAAATACCAACAGCGAAGAGCATTCAACAAATACAATTTGTTAAAACCATAAAAAATGACACTATCTACCATACATTAACATGATTCGTACAAAGAATTTGTGTTTAATTAAGTAAAAATGATAAGGAGAAGTTGCAAGTGATATTATTGATAATGAAAACAATGATTTATTCTGTTCAGTAGCAGAAACTCAGAAATTGCTATGTGGTTATAGTGAGTGATTCTAAAATGTGATGTTTTAAAGATTCATGGTTTTACTATTGAAGTAGTAAATGAAAATTATCAAATAAAGTGCTAAGAGCTATGAAAAACAAAAGGAATTCTAAAGTTTGAATCTGATGATCACAATATTTGGCAAAAAAGAATCAAATTATGGCTGATATTAATGCTCCCAGATTGATAAACTCTCGAGGATTTTACAAACTCTAATTAATTTGAGAATTTTTTACATTATTTTATTTTATTTTTAAATTTAACCATCATTAAAAGTTGTTTTGTACGGAAAAATATTTTTTTAACTCATTTTTATTATTTGGTTTAGTATTTAAACTGCCTTTTTTGCTAAAATTCCATTATGGGCAAAATGTCACAAGAGTAACACTTAGCATTTTTCACAATCAAATGTAACTAATTCATGTGTTATCAGATAAGTTCAATGATTAATCATTTTAAAAAATATATATTTACTTTGCTATATTCTGTAAATTTTATTTCTATAGTATTCACATACAGGCATGAATTCACATATAGTCATGAATTATATAGTCATATAATTCACAGAATTTCTGCGTCAAGCACAACTTTTGAAAATTGCATTTTTTTGTGGTCACAAGAGTAACAAATTTTTTTTTTATTATCTGGGCAAGTAAAATGCTTTTTGTTATAAATTGTACATAGTTGAGAGTAGAACATATGTATTTTCAAGTGGATGCATCAAATTTATCCTAAATATATTTTTTTATAAAATAATTGGAAATATATATGGAAATTTTCTCTGATGGTCACAAGAGTAACGATGGACGTTCCTATAAATTAAATATGTGGATATGATAGTTACTCTTTGTTTAGAAATTTCCTTATGCAAATAATGAAGTACTTTTACTGTCATTAGTCTCGTTAACACGTTCGCTGCCATCTACGAGAATACTCGGGGTTGGCAAACTAGGTTTCCTTGCCAGCAACGAGATAATTCGTTATTGATCTTCTTATCTAAATCACCGATTACGAGCACTGCCACAGAAAATACCTGCAATGTTTCATGTGCCAACAACGAGCATACTCGTGTGAATTTAGTTGTTGCTAAAAGTAATTCGTCATATATATAGTATTTAAGTAATGAAACAGAAACATTTTAAAAGTATTAAATTGCAGATATGATCTTGGAGTGTATGAACAGATACGCCATCTCAGCTTTGGCAGCGAACATGTTAAAATCAATAAAAAGTAAAATTAAAACTTTATTAAAAAAAAATAAAAAAAAAAAATCAAAAGCATCATACAAATAATAAACATTCACGAAATGCACAAAGAAAAGGAAAGAAATTCGAGTCCCCAAATCCATTGTGCATATCCTTCATGCCCACAAACACATCTGTCCAGATAATTGGAATTTCACCGCATTATTTTACTTATTTATCTTTCCCGTTATTCCTCAATGTGCTGCTATTGATAACCTATAGAAACACGAGTAAGAGAGGGCTAATTGTTGTAGCATCATCGATTTCAGGGAAAAGTTTCATTTACGTCATCAGAAGATAACCAATGCGTTTTCTAAATCCTATAAGAAGATACAGACATATAAAAATAAATTTAACATGATTTTATTCTCATCCTAACTACCGAAAAAAAAAAGACATCAAAAGTATCAGATAGATATAATATAAATACACATTAAAAGTACGTAAGTATATGGTGCAATAGAATATGATATTTCACCCTTTTCCAGTTTTTTTTTTTTCATATATCCGATATCGACTATAGCATAACATCATGAGGTCACGCCGGAAGTAACAGCCACTTTCGCTTCCAAGTCTTTTATTATAACGGATTATCGTATTACAATTCAATTATTATAGTTACCTCTTATATTAGTACTATCTTATAGCATTTAGTGTGTTGAAAACTTGGATTTAATAAGGATCGGATCTAATTCCAACGTGCTGAAAGAAAGAAATTTGTTATATAACCCTTTAAGGCTGTTCTCAAATCCAAAAGAGCGACTTTATGACATAATTTTTAGTTTATTTTTGTTTGGAAATGCATGAAACTAGGAGGGGTTGTTGTTCAGAAACTATGTAATCGAGCTGTTCTTTTTTTTTTCGATTTTTTGCAAGCGCAATAGATCTTTCAGAAATTAGTGTCAAAGTGGGAGTTTTGGACCGAATTTCCGAGCGAAAGAAGAGTAACCACTCTAGAAAGGGGTGAAAAACATCTTTGTCACGTGATCAAAATCGCTTATAACTCAATAGGTAATTTATTTATCAAAAAATAGAAAACACCGATTCCAAATCGCTTCCATAGTCACACCTTCCAATTTTATATCTTTCCGTTAAAAAATGAATTTGTAAATGTGTCAAAACGTTTTGCGCTTGTTGAGCAGAGCAGTTGAGAACAAACAGCCTTAATGCATGTTTTTTTTATTTTGTTCGGAAAACATGTTTGGGTCTGTTTTTGTTAATTCTCCACTAGAAAAATAGTGAAAAAAAATTATTTATGTTTCGGTAAGACGTAATGTCATAATGTCACTTCTGAAATGCATAACAAAAAATGATAATTTTAAATTATACACTTGCTTTAAAGCGTTTACACTGCACAATAGCAAGTATTCAACGATATAATAATTTTTATAATGATTTTAATAGTTTTCAGAATTAATAATGACTACCTTATAAAGAGAGGGGAAAAACGCCAATCGAGCACACTGCAAGTAGTATCAACAAAAGATGTTATAACCTCCCTGTGACAACAAATCAGAACAAAAACAGACTTCATGACCTTAGGTGCATGTTATCGCGTTCACTAAAAGACCAATAGAAAGCAACAAATGGCAAAAATGCCTGTAACTCCTGAGCTACACTATGCAACTACTACTGCACTACTTAAGGGTTAATATAAAAATACATTTGAGGATGTGAGTTTCAAAATTCGCCTTATCCAAAATTTAAAAAATCGAGTTTTCTCTACCAATCTATTCTATTGGAAAACCTGCACAGAAAAAACACTATAATCTGTGAAAAAAATATTTTTATTTTTTATTTTTGGGTTCTTAAAATATTGGTTTGGCTTCAAAACTCGCCTTATCCACTAGGGAGTTGGCAATAAAACTAGCTTTATCCCTGTGCATGCGTAAACCAACGGACGACTATCTTATCAGCTACTATCACAGTAATTTCCCTTCATTTCTCTGCGACCTGTTACTATTTTCGTTTAAAGTTTTTACTTGTTCTATTCATACAAACTAATTAAGTTTTGCAGCATGTCTCATGTATAACGGACAATGAATAAACTCTTGCATTTTGTGGGGGAAGGGGGAAGAAGAGAAAAATAAATACGAACACATGGGCTAGTAAAGAATACATGCAAAAGAAGATTACAATGTAAGTTCAAAATGGAGAATAACTTCCCATACTTCTCGCTGTCAGAAGGTGTTAAAAGATTTAACTTTTATTCTCAGGGATAAACCTAAGGCATTTTTGGTCCTCTTAAAGTGCACTCACCAGAAACTGAACCTCGAGTACTGAACTCTCTCAATGCAAGATGTATGACGCTTCCACCAAGCTTTTTTTTTCAAGCAAAAACAAAACTGCATAGGATAGCTTTATTTTGAAGTTCACATCCCAAACATGTCCTTCAAGAAACCGTCCAGGTTTCTTTCCTTCCATGAAACATCCAGAAAAGTAAAAATTTCACCTTGAAAGATTTTTTTAAGTGCATCTCAGTGCGCTTTCAAAGGCATTACCATAAGGTACTATATAAAGACTAAGAACCATGGCCATCTTCAAATTTATGGAAGTGTATTTCGGAAGATTCTTGGAATATCAAAATTCAGAGTGTAAAAGTTGTGCTAGAGGCATCTAAAAACTGGACTTTCTTTTTAAAAAGAAGGGGGAGGGAGTCCCCGTGAAGTAGGAGAAACTTAAGAATTCCACTCATTGTTAAAAAAACATTTTGATGGAAACTCGTCAGAAATGGAGGTGCTTACTTTCTATAAAAATATATTTCTAAGGAACCAGAACAGAAGGAGATGGTCGAAAAGGATTTCGATGATATTCCAGAAGAAAAACTCAATGAGTTAATTGTTTAATTTATTTTTGGATATTCTGTAAGTACATTATCTACCCTATATATATAAAATCCTAATGAAACGAATTTATGAAACGGATATTATGAAGCGACTGAAATGTAACGAATTTATGAAACGATTCTATATGAAAGGACTGATTAAACAACTGATTATGTTTCACGGCGATTTCTCCTAAAATATGGAATATTTTGCGATGAAATTAACACCAAAAATCCGTATTGATCAGTAGATCTCAAAACTGGTATTAAAATTTTTAAATTCGAATTAGTTTTCGAAATATTATTTTTTTTTCTAATTTTAAATACATTTTTCTAATGATGGCAACTCAAATTTCAATCATAACAGATATATTTATTTTCATATCTCAGTAAAGGTTATTATTTTAAACTAATTTGGCGACCAGTTTGGCCTCCCTTAAATGTATGCTAAGAAATGTATCATGTTACTTTTTTTCATAATTCAATTTACTTGAACAATCTTTCGCCAAACTTTCGCCATCACGTGACTCCAGCGGTCTGTAAAAAAAGAAGAATCGGACCCACCTCGGTAACCTGTCTTTTTCGTTAGCATCACACGACGTATATGTGACGCATAAAGTACTCGAAATCCTTGATCATTCGTAGCAATAATTTTTAATTGAAAATTTTGCTTCTTTCAATCAAAGCATTTACAGATTAAATAAACGGAAAATTTCTCTTTAGAAAAAACAGTGATAAAAGGCTAAAAATTCGTTGCGAATATTTGTTATTTTTTCTAAAATTATGCGGAGAAATCATGAAAATGGTCTTACGTCTTCAGATAAATTTAATACTTTCAGAGAAAAATTATTGTTCCGGAATAAAGAAGGGTGTAATATCACTAACTCACTCTCACTACATCACTCTCAGTAACTACGGCATAGGTAATGATGTGAATGTAATCTATATTAAAAAAAAAAAAAAAAAAAAAAAAAAAAACCCTACTGAACAATTCTTGAAAACTTGATACTTACGTTACGTAAATTTTGAAAAATACATCCGCCAACCATCACTTAACGTAACTTTTCTCCATTAAGAGTTAAGTGGCTTTGTTTTTTTTTATAAATGCGTGGGCATTCTCATGAGAAAATTTAATTTATATAATGCAGAAGAGGATTAAACAAAAATAATAAGTCAGAAAAATGTAATTACAGGAAAAATTAACAGCGGCTATCGCAATTTGTTTTTTGGGCTTTTTTACACTCCCAATTCTAAAGTTTATAAGAATAAAGCAAAAAAAAAAAAAAAAAAAAGAGAGAGAGAGAGAGAAATCTTCGCTCTGAATATTACAATGATGAAAAGTGAGTTAGCTGCTTTTTGGCTCTGATAGATCATTTTGTTTGTGTTAGTAAATACAGTCGAACCCGGTTAAGACGCGTTTCAAGGGAGTGGACCTAAGTCGCGTATTAAGCGGGATCGCGTATTAAACGTGATTTGTATAATGTTGAAGGAATTGGGCTTATTTACACATCTAATCGTCTAAATGAACTTTAGAGCTTTCATTGATACGTTTATGGTCGAAAATTGTGTCTTATACGTATATTTAGATTTAAATTTAATTGCATTCAACTTTACTCACTCTATCTTTTTACAGGACAGACTGGAATAATAACTGAAAATAAATATGGATTCAAACATGCGGCTTTATTGTCGATAATACGTTACAACCAAAGATAAAACAACAAAAGTAATTTTTCTGCTAGACTAATTTTTTTTAACAGAAAGAATAAAAATATTAAATTTTTGAAGCATAATCCAGTTGTTAAAATCATATTTAGTACTTGTGATAATGAGTACCAATATAACCTGTCCTTTTTAATGTAAGAAAAAAAAACTACCCTTATTAATCTTTGCGTAAAAAGTATTGTTAGCATAGCAAAAAGTAACGAAAATATAGAAAACATAAAAGAATTATACAACAGCAATCGTATTTGTTTAAGCTATGCGAGTTTCTTTTTCTTTTTTCTTTTTTTTTTTTTTTTTTTTGTATATAACATGCATCACAAAACATAGTAGTGGTATAACATACATTTAAAAACTCACTAACAACAGGTATAATCATCTTTAATCATAATTTTACGACGTATCTGAGCATCCTGAATTCCTCTATGTATCTCTCTCTACTACAATAAAAAATACACTAAACGATAGACAAAGAATGTTAGAACAAGGGATTAAAAAAGAATTGCAGTGTTGCTAATTTAGAGGGTTTTTTTTAATTCAAATATCTATCAATATTTTCGAAATATTCCTTTAATTGATCTGTTATTAAATAAAGTAAATATTAGTATACAGAAACAGTGTTTTTTTTATATGAATAAAAAAATCCGCTAAAATGGAAACACTGGAGAAGAAAGAAGGAATTCGCATCTTCACCAATGAATTCGCGTCTTAAACGTGACTTTTTACCACAAAGTACCGAAATTTTTTCGCGTATTAAGCGGGATCGCGTAATAACCGTTCGCGCTTTAAACGTGATATTTTTGCATTCGTCTTACGGGCGATGTTCAAGGGAGCGGAAAAAATCCGCGTATTAAGCGGGATCGCGTATTAGCCGTGAGCGTCTTAACCGGGTTCCACTGTAAATTAAAAATCATATAATAGTCTTTCATCTCTTTTTACATTATCATAATTTTTGTGTGCTATGGAAATTTAATCATGGTTAAGGGAACCGGGAAAGTAAAATTCAACCAAAAAATCGATTTTTACTTTTTTTATATCATTAAATAGTTTAAACTTTTATTTTTCCAACGATGTGTCACACATGTTTATATATAAAAAAATAAGTGTTGAAATTATTCATTCTTTTCTAAGAGTACTTCACAGCGACCATTTAAATGTTTAATTGATTTCTTCTCAAAACTTGGATTTTCATGTTTATGTTCTTTTTTTTCAATGTCTATTCAACTTAAGAAATCAGATTTTTTTTAATAATTATATTATGTTATATTGTATAGTTTAACACAGGGGTTTAATGATTTGTTGAGAATTGTTTATCTTATGCAGTGAAATCTTATCAAAAATGCTAATTTAAAAATGACTTTCAATAAATAATTAATAATTAATTTTGGGTTTTACTTAGAAAGAAAATGGTCTGTTAAAATACGTAAATCCTGTTATTCTAACTACTCTAAAAAATCTAGACCTCTATCTTTCACCATTTCTGAGAAAAAGGTACATAAAGTTGGTGAATTTAACATGGCGGAGATAAGAATTTTTTTTACTGATGTACATTTACTTATTATATGCAAATATTATTATAGGTAATACTTAGAAAAACTGATTTTGACAAAAAAAAAAAAAAAAAAAAAAAAAATCCTTTTGCGGGTAAAAATTGAGATTTAAGAATTTCAAGGTTTGCTTTTTTTTTTATATTACTGTGTTTAAAACACTAAAGCTTCTACAAATATATGTCAAATCACTCCTTTTTTTTTTTTTTTTTTTTTTTTTTTTTTGTATCCTCAATATTGTGTTCTTAATAAAATTAGGGATCGATTTTACAATATAACGAAAAGAAAAAAAAAAGGAGTTGAATAAATCATATTTTTTTGCTGCGTTTTTGCCTATGTATGTAAATCTAAATATATATATATATATATATTCTCATAAACTAACTCATTAATTGTAAAATCGATCCGTAATTTCATTAAATATACTATATTGAGGATACAAAAAATAATGGTGTGATTTGACAAATATTTGTAGAAGTTTTGGTATTTTAAACACAAAACAGCAAACTTTAAAATTCTTTAAATAAAAAAAAAAAAATCTCAATTTATACCAATAAAATGATTTTTTTTTCTTATCAAAACCTGTTTTCTAAGTATTACCTATAATAATATAAGTATATAATAAGTAAATGTACATCAGTAGAAATCGGTGCCGACACTAATCACTACTGATACTGGTGCTTCTACAATCAGTAGGAACACTAACAAGGTGTTTCGCACAAGGTGCCAAATAAGAATTGCCGTAGTGCTGAATTCTGTTCAGGAAATTCTCTATTACTGGCACTCCCGAATCCTCAACGTCATGCTTTTAACTTTGAATAGCAGACAAACAAGGTCCCGAGGTGCTCGCTAATCAGGGGATTTACTGTATATATATGCTTTTACCTCTAAATGGCGGGAAAATTGCACTATTTTCTGAAGTGTGCTATTCAGATATTTTACAGCATATGCACTAAAACTCTATGAATGTTTTCCCCTGTGAAAATATTTTATTATATCAAAAAGACAGCACATACATGTCGAAGATTTTTGCAGCCCTGGACAAAAAATTTTAATAGCCCTAGGGCATTTTTGCAAATATCGCACAAAAAAGAGATAGGTAAAAGAATAGAAAGAACAGCGTAAATTTTTAGGAAAGCACTATTTTTTTTAATCATTTGTTTTATGTCGACAGAGGGATTAAAGTTAGGGATATAATTCAATTTATATCTTTGTATTATAAAATTTTAACTGCCCTGGACGAGCTTTCAGCTCATCCCTTCCCCCTTTCTTAATAATTTGATAATCGTAACTCTATAAAATTCATTATTTTAAATCTTCTACCTCAAATAATTAAAATATTTACTTTGTTATAATGCAATTAATAATTAATTTGAAATGTTAATTTTTCTATAAATATTTCCAAATCTAATTGTTATTTTTTTTTTATTTATTTATTTTTTTTTTTTTTTTGAGAATTACTAACTTCAGCCCCTTCAATATCTTTTTTAATTGCTACGCCACTGCCGCACGGACCTAGGCCACTTACTACCAGGCTCTGCGTAAACGTGGCCTTGATAATATTTTATTTATTTAAATAAATACAGCTATACATTTCGCTTCATGAGATAGTTTCTAAATACTTTAAAATGAGCTGTCAAAGCATTAAAAGCATCCCTTATCCCTAATGAAACTTAACACTTACAAAAGTTACATAAGTCTTATCAATTACAACTTGTAGCTTCTCATACCACTACAATGAATCACCGTAAATCTACAACCCCGGAAACCACAGAAACCTCGACGTGACGTCACTCTCTCGCCAACTGCAATCCACTGCGCCAAGCGCCGCATCGCCAAAGTCTGTTGACGTCTGCGAAAACACGCGACTGACCTTCAGATGACCTACTTTCAGAAAGGAACATCCCACGGCACGTGTCGGTTATGCAATAGAGGATGAGCGATAAAAGCGCCTGCTATTTTGAGGTTCTTTTTGCGCCGGCGATTCTTTTTTTTCCCCTATCGTTTTTTGATTGTTTATTACACAATTCTCTCTTCTTGGCGCGTTTTGGGTGCAAGTGTATCTATGTTGTTGTATTTTCGGTGAGATATGTTTTATTATGCAATTATCTATACATTACATATTACGAAAAGATAAGCCAGCGTGTGGATGTTAACTTTTAATTATTAGAAGAGAATAGTTTTGGGGAAAATATTGCGGGTTATACAGCCTCTGGATAAATAAACACATGTTATTATTTGTAATATTATACGTAAAAGGCATTTTACGAAATCTGAAATAAGAAGTAATTATGTAAAGCGAATATAGTAAGCAATAAAATATAAATCTCAACATTGTTGTCGGCGGAACGAAAGAACGAGTGGCAGGATTATTTATTTTATTTTATTTTTTTAAGTAAAAGAGGTAAACCGAGGTTCTAAAAAGAAATATATATATATTGTAGTAAATAAAAAAAACTATACTCTCGAATTTCATTTTACCTGAACCGGACCCGCGTCGCGTAGGTTGACAGTAGTGTCCGGAACGAGTCCGGTTTTAAACCCAAACCGAACCCTAAATTTCTGCTTAGAGGCAAACGGAAAACCGACCCGAACCAGATACACTTCAACCGAACAAGAAGTGAAAGACAATTAATTTTAAAAAATCCTACGATTACATCTCTAATACCAATTTTATGTTTTTTGTATAAAAATGAACACATGTACAATGATTAATATTTAAATATGTGGTATATTTCATTTTTTAAATATTCGGGACGTTCTTTTGAAAAGCGGGTCAACCCGAAACTGACCGCGATCCCGATACATTTAAAGCAGTGGCTCCCAACGTGGGGCGTACACCCCACTGGGGGGGGGGCAATTTGACTTTCTAGGGGGGCAATATCAAATTTGTTGCTCACTCATTCATTATCAGTTTCTTCTGTCCTTTTTTAAGTATTGTTGTAGATGGAATACAAGCAAAATTAAAAAACTCAGGTTTTTTTTATTGAATTTTATAAATGTTCTCAATGAAAATGTAAAACAAATACATATAACACCAGAATAATTATATGAATAGATTTTTTAAAATGTTTAGACATCATTTAGTATTAAATCTCTATAATTTTTCTGGGACACGACATTGCAATTTTTCGTAATGCTTCCCATTATTTATTGAGAGCTTTCTACTTCTATTTGCTTTGTTGTATGTTACTCGAAGATTCTTTTGCACCGTGAAACTACTTAAAAGACTATATAAATTCGACTGTCTTGAGCATATGTAACATAAAAATATATATGAAGTATATGAACGATGTACTACCAATTTTATAAAGCTTATAAATATTAAATAGCATTAGAAAAGGACAATGGCAGACAGTAAATATCTATGGCTCTAGTGCAGGCATCCCTGCACAGTAAATTAATTTACATGATGGCATATACATTCTAAATTTTAAAATCACATAATACATGGAAGACAATTAACGATATTCGGAACGGGAAAACAGAGAAAATGGGTTGTGATGGTAATAATGACTACATAATTTTTATAAAAATGAGAGTTTTGAAATGTTCCTTGTGTATTGCGTTATCCATAAAAATAAATTTTAGTGGCCAAAGCTTTTCCAGCAACTCTTATTAAGTCACAAAAAAAAAAAATATATATATATATATATATATATATAAAATGTGTGAATGATACCAGTTTTAACATTAAATGTAAGTCTCTATTCAAGATATTTTGTGAAGGAAAAAAATGTAGACTGTATAACATTTTTCTTTTAACATTGCGGTAAGTTAGAAAAGTACAACAAAATTCTTTTTGACACAAAGGTATATGTATAACCTCATTGCACTTGTAAAAGGAGGTTAAAAACACATTTGTCACAGAAGATTAATCTCTTTAATAAGTTAAAAAATGTGAAATGAAAAGTTATTGTTAAGGGTTTATTACGCTTCCCCTTTGTGAATAGATTTCACTTTTTTTAAAAGTAAGAGACATAATTTACAGGTTAAAAGTAGGGGGGGGGGGGATAGTGACTTTACTGATGTTTTGGTGGGACATCGCCGATAAAAGGTTGGGAACCACTGATTTAAAGTCAACCCGACCGGCAATTAAAAAATGGCATAAACCCGTATCGCGGGTTGAGTAAAATCAGTTTACCGACCAGATGCAAGACTCAAGTTTTGCCGCTGTTTATTTTGTGTTCGTTGCGGATCGGGGTGATTTTAAATGCTTCGGATTCCGGTCGCCGGTCGGTTTTGGGTCTTTCGATCGGGTTCGGGTTGAGTCAATTTTTCAAAAGAAAGTCTTGAATATTTTTCAAATAAAAGAAATTATGTATTGGAATAATAATGACATGAGTGCAATGCATGAGTGCAACGCATGTGTGTTCGTTTTTATAAAAAAGAAGAAAAAAAAACTGATATTAGAGATATTATTGTAATTAATATTAAAATATTATATTACAATAGCGATTAATTTTCTTTCATTGCGGGTTCGGTTTTGAATGTTTTGGGTTCAGGTTGAAGTGTTTTGGATTAGCAAATATTTTTTTGTCGGATTCGGGTGAGGTTTCGAGTTGATTTCACGCAAAAATATCGGGATCGGGTCGGGTACAACACGGACCGTGCTGGACTCTACAGTCGATCTCTTTTTTTTTTCTTTAATTACTTTACGTTATCTAAAGAAACATTTAATTTTTTATTATAAACGATAAAGACAAATTTAGTTACAATTTTAAAATCCAGACAGGGGTTATGGCCCTTCTTTCAAGAATTTTTTTTTTCTAGAGGGACCCAGACTGTATAGATTTTACACTTTAATACCTTTTTATATATAAAAAAAATATATACATTATGAAAGGACCAATTTCGCATGAAGGAGAGTGTCGGACCCCTGAAACACCCTGGCTACGGTATTGTCCTCCTTGCATCCCAACCTCCTCCTATCCGCCTATTTGCTCCCATGAATCTGAGGTGATAGGGATGATGTGTTACATTTTTGTTGCATTCTTCAAAGAATAGTGGGATATCAAAAATTTATAATTTTTAAATTTATTATTAATTTTTTTTAATCATAAAGTTTATTAATTATTAGCTGTCTTCCGCCCGGTGTTGTTCGTGCCCGTGATAATAACTTTAAACATACCTAAAATCCCAAATCTGTTACTTCCACTATTCGCAGTCAGGGGGCGCACTCTGTTCCAAACATCAGAAGAAGAGGATCTGCCTTAGACTATCCTCACAGAAATTTTCAGATTTCTTGGTGCACTAGATTTCGCTAGCCATTGCAGACACACATGCACATACAGAGCGAAACTTTGTGTTATTCGTATAAGACTTCCTGTTGGGTTGCGCTATGTCAAAAATATTGCTTTATACATACGTGTACAAATGCAAATATAATTTTTTCTTGTCCACAAAGTAGTGCTTTTCATTTGGTATTGCTGTCGTTTTAAAATTCTTTTTTTTTATTGTTATATTTTATTATTAAGACTGTGTTTAAGAGGGTTTCAAATTTGATGGGCATTTTTTTTTAAAGCTTTCAATTTTAAAAATCTACAATTATTCCTCGTTAATTCTTAGAAAAATATTTCCTGATAATTTTACTTTTAAAAGTCAAATGAAAATATACACGATGGAATTTATTATTTCATTCAATATGCACTCTAGTTTACTTATTTGCCACACTCCAGTTACTTTTCGCATTTTACCTTGACCTATACTGATTATAATCAATACTTTGTTCTTTCAGAATGGAGTGGGTTAAAAACAAAAGTTTATATTTATCTAAATGTATATTTATACGCTTACATATATATTCTAAGAGATCGGAGATTTTTAATAATTTGCAAAGGGATTTCTGATTAATCGGACGATGGATATGTTTTTGAAATATCGCTTCGCGTATGATTTTAGATGTACGATACCTTAATCCTTTATGTACTGAGCTATGAATTCTTGAAATTTTTATCTTCTAAAGCATTTTTCGTGAATTTTTGAAACTAAATTAGAAGATTTACATAATCATTTAAATTTTTTTAGAAGGATTGAAGGATTTAGAAGGATTCATTAAATTTGAATTTATAGGGATTTTGTGCAATATTTATAACCCCCCCCCCCCCCAACGCCAAGAAAGCTGAAAAGATGTAAAGGCAAAAGAAATCATCCTTTTAAAAATACTTTTGTTTTGTGTAACCAATAATGCTTTTGGAACAAGATAAAGTAATGCATATATAACTCATTCTAAACTGTATTGCTACTAATCGATGCATGAAATGAAATTTATAACAAACTATTTTAATGGTACTTATAAGTACCGTCAGTAGATAAAGGGTTAAAACGCAATACATAAACACATATTTCGAATTATTAATTTCTCACAAAACAGGTAATTTAAAGTTTGTTCCGTTTCAACAAAATGTCGCTATTAACAAAATAACGCTAATAATTCAAAAATCGCAGATTACAGAGTTTGCTAAAGTTTGCCGGGTAAAACATTATAACCAGAATTCCTTCACGAATGCCAAAAAATCGCCGCGGAACGGGAAAAGTGCTGAAATCGCATTAAACATCAATAGAGCAAAGAAAGAATAATGTGCAAAATAGATTTGAAAAAAAATCGCAGATTTTCAAAATTAAACATATTAGTTTAGCACAAAAGAGGTAATTTAAAGTTTTTTTCATTTCAACAAAATATCGCTATTAATAAAATAACGCTAATAATTCAAAAGTCGCAGACGACAGAGTTTACTGAAGTTAGCTAAAACTTTATAACCAGAATTCCTTCACGAATGCCAAAAAAATCGCCGCGGATCGGGAAAAGCGCTGAAATAGCATTGAAAATCGTTAAAAACATCGCAAAACATTCAAAAATCGCGGAGGACAAAATTTATTCTATATTAAGCTATACAGTTTGAAACCGAATTCAAAAGAATTCTTTCACGAATGTCAAAAAATCGCTGCAGAGAGCGAAAAAATTCTAAAAATCGGTTGAAATGATCGCTAAAAATTAAAAAATAGCTGTACAAATTCCGAATAAACTGTATTGAAAAGAAGAAAGCATTTAGTGTCGAGCCTATATGGGCGCCGCAAACGACGTTGGGGAGGGTGGGGTGGGGGGGGTCGATTTTTATGCACGAAAACGAAATATTTACATTTCACAAAGCACGAAAGTCTTTTAGTAGTCTATGATGATTCCATTGCACCTTATGAGATCGAATACGCGATTTTACTTTGACAACACTGGAATATGGAAGGTTTCGAGAGCGAGTCTGTACCAGGCTTCCACGATCGCTGATTTGAGCTCTTGGCCTGAGTCTTGATACTGCTTCCCATTCTTGAATACGCCATGTGAGAGGATTCCCCAGATGTTCTCTAGCGGATTGAGATCTGCGCTGAGTGCTGGCCACTGATATTCTGAGAACTAAGCCATTATTTTGTGCAACGGGAAGTGTGTATCAATGCGTTGTCTTGCTGAAAGGTTCAGTTGGGACCACCTTGAATTCATCAAACGGCAACTAATGCTCACTCAGAGTTTCCTGATACTTTTGTGTATTTTGTCTGCCATGTAGGAAGCAATCAGGCGTTTGTCCATCGTAGCCAAAAGCGCCTTATATCATGTGCAAACCACCACATTGTTGCTTGCTGAATATGCTCTTCGGATCTTTCCTCAAGTCACGCCAATAGAATGAGAACCCATTTCGACCATCCAAATTTCATTTTATTTCATCAGAAAAAATAACACTAATCCATTCGTCACGACAATACATGTGCTGTTTTGCCTATTGAAGCTTTGCTTGTTCGTGACACTGTTTCAGAAAAGGCTTGCGTATGGTGTCATATGATATTTTTGATTCAAGTCGATTTTTTATCTGATTAAGAAACAAATTGCCAGTTACAGCCATTCTTTAATCCTTCTTTCCTGACGAAATGCGTTTTTTTATTTTTTTATTTTATTTTATTTTTTTTTTTCTTCAGCGATATGCATTTTTTAATTGTTTTCCACGTTGCAAAACACTATAAATACCCCGTTTAGACCGATTTAAAATAAGTGAAATTTGCAAAACGGATTTACCTTAAGCTTTCAACTTCCAAACTTCCAGAACTTCTCAGGCGAGAACTGCAGAGGTTTCGGGCCTTTTGATAGCTCGTAGAGCGATCGCTACACTTTATACTCTAGAAAGAAAGGCCCCACCTGTAGCCGAGAGGTTCTGCTCTCGAAGCTGGTAGACGGGAGGTGCGGCGTTCGATCCAAATCGCGCCCGTCGTCCTAATCGTTTGGAGTTTTTGTGGTTTTCTTTGAACCTTGGATTTCCAAGCGTAAATGCGGGTTAAGTTCCCTTAGAAAGACCCTCACGGAGGGCATTCCCTTCCTCCCCCGTTAGGGCCTATATCACCCGTGCTGATAAGTGGCTGTCATAAACACAACCAATCTAGGAAAAAAGTCTCTCCGATACCCCACCAATCATGTTTAAAGAGATATTTGTATAAAATCTCATTTGTGCACACTGAGCTCCATATATAACAGGAGTTCTGAGTCGGAGGTCAGAAGCTTGCAAGGCAAATGAAGTGTGTAAGGCAAAGGTAAAAAATAATCGCGTTGTCATAATATTATATATTAGGGTTCTCCTTTACTATTATTCTAATTAATGTTTTTCTAATTAAGTTATACTTATCAACTTAATAAATTATTCTCTATTTATGTAAAGGTATGCGATAAACGCCATTTTTTGTTATGAATGCGAACTAATATTATCGTCATTGTATCTTTCCGCGCTGACCGCTGGAAATAATGTCGGGAAATAAGAAGCCAGATCCTCTGTTATATATGGAGCTCAGTGTTTGTGCATATTCTTTTGCGACATAACAAAAAAAAAAAAAAAATCACAATTTCTGATTTTAAATTATTCTGATTAAAATCTGATTGTAAAGATGATTTTTTTTTTCCAAACTTTTATGATCATAGTATTCATCTACAGTGGATATTTGAAGCATTCTGTTGTACAATTTTATTTTTATTAAAATATTTGTGCCGCCCTGTAACATGCTTGACACATCAAAATATGTATGGAGATGATTATTTAAATTCATATTAATGTCGCCAGTTTACATAAAATACGTATGAATAAAAGACTTATTTTAAATTACAAAATGTATTAAAAAATTAAGAATATCTCCTAAAATAAATGGCGTATTGACGCTATAATTATGCATCAACTCCTTCTGTTCTCATGCTCAAACATATATCACAATCCTCCTCTTTTCACATGCTTGATCATTTTTGTCTTTTTCCACGTGCAGAGCTACTTAGCTACCTGAGGGTAGAGGTCGTTCCACTTCTATGCCTCCGTGGTGTATCATAAGCTGAAAGGAATTCCAATAAGATGATCAAGTGCAGGTGGAAAGTGGAGTTGAACGTAGTATTTATAAGGTGGATGCTGGCGTTTGTACGTACAGTCAGCAAAAAAAGTATTTGCACGCAGACGATTTTTTGCATAAGTAACCATAGAAAGCAAATTTGATACTGTTCTCTTAATTACTGATTTATTTAAATAAGAAGAAAATAAAATTAACTATCCATTTTCCTTAAACAGTAATATTACACATTTAAAAAAATAAATTAATATTTTCTCATACCTAAAAAGTATTTGCACAAGAAGCATTGACTGTTAAAAAAGCCATTAAATGTGAACATTATGCAAATATTTAGCACATCAGTCCGCAGTACATTAGCCCCGCACTTTAAAATTACGTAATATATTAACTGGAGCAGGGATTCTGGGGAATTTTTGTTCTAATGGCGCCGAAAACGTGTGAACTGTCGGTTGCTACCCGTGAGAAGATTATATTTCTTCACAATTCTGGATTAACTTTCCGAGGAATAGGTAAAAAATTAAATCTAAACTTTTCTAGTGTTCGTTATGTAATTAAGAAGAAAAAAGAAACTGGTTCGACGAGAAATAAGCCGCGAACTGGGCGTCCAAGAAAGCTAAATGCCAGGCAAAGGAGAGCCATTATAAAAGAATCTTCAAAAAATCCTTTTCTAAGTGCTCGAGAATCGGCTGTTGATGTCGCTTGAACGTCGGGAACAATAGTTACACCACAATCAATTAGAAATATTCTTCATTATGCAAATATTCGAGGAAGAGCCCCTCGAAAAAAAACATTTATTAGTGAAACAAATAGGGTGAAAAGACTTGAATTTGCAAAAGCTTATGTCAGCAAACCACTAGAGTTTTGGAAAACTGTTATTTTTTCCGATGAAAGCAAGTTCAATATTTTTGGCTCAGATGGTAAGAAAACTGTATGGCAAAAGCCAAATACTTCTCTTCAAATTAAAAACTTGAAACCAACTGTAAAACATGGCGGTGCTCATGTAATGATTTGGAGATGCATGTCTTTTAACGGAGTTGGCGAAATGACCTTTATTGAAGGCAATATGAATGCTAAACAATATATTAATATATTGCGAGATCATTTATCTAATAGTGCTCTGAAATTAGGAATTCCTAATTCATATTATTTCCAACAGGATAACGATCCGAAACACACTGCATATATTACGAGGTTATGGTTGCTTTATAATGTAAAAAATCAATTGAAAATGCCACCACTATCACCAGACCTCAATCCGATTGAAAATTTATGGCATATTTTGGATGTTAAAATAAGGAAAAAGAAAATTTCTAACAAATCAGAACTTAAGCAAGCTCTTAGGGAAGAATGGCTACAAATCAGTAATGAAACATGTCACAAATTAATAGAATCAATGCCCAGACGATTACAAGCTGTAATTGAAGCAAAGGGCATGCATACTAAATATTAGCACTGTTTTTAACTTATAAATAATTCCTCTAGTTCTATTTTTATTGCTAGTGTGCAAATAATTTTTTGGCAGTACAAATGCTACTTTTTTATGTTTTCATATTTTAAGTATAATTATTAAGTCAGATATTAAATATGTTTATTTGTTTTGTAAAAGTGTTGGTATTTTTAATTCTTAGTTGCTTTTTATTTATTTATACATATGCTACAAAAAATTTACCTGGTGTGCAAATACTTTTTTTGCTCACTGTAGATGCCTGTGCTGGAGTCCTGGATTTGGCCGGGTTACCTACCCGAATCCGACTCGACGCACAAATCGGTTTGGCCGGGTGAAGCTACCTTTTTTTCGATGCGGGTCCGGTTAGCCGAAAATGTTTCGGGTAGGGATCGGTTTCGGTTGAGTTTCGATTTTTTGGGGGGTTAGGTTCAGGTTGATCAGACATTTTAGAGGAATGTACTAAATGCTTTTTAATGAAATAACTATATATTTTAATATAAATGAGAGTATTTATTATTATGAGTATCAGGGCTCAAATTGCGCCGGAGCCCACCGCAGCCCGGCTCCGGCACTTCTCTGTTTTTAGTAAATATTTAAATATTGGTCGGAATTTACAGGAGCCCATAAATACAGGGCTCCGGAGCCTAGTGCAATAGCGCTTCCGAAAAACCGAAGCGCTCGAACTCAATCTGTCTGTAAATTAAAAATTTTATTTACTCAGGTATATAAAAGTAAAATAACTCTTCCTCCTTTTTACTGCTATTTTGATTAGAATAGGAGAGAAATAAATCGTGTTTTGTTTATCTTACTGATATTTGCAGATTTATGTCTGGCATTGATTTTGGCGACATGTATATTGGCACCATTCAAGAGCGCGAACAATGAATTTGCTTACAGTTTTATTTTATTTTCTGACACTTGGATATTTTTTAATTGGATCATTTAAAAAAAATTAGATATCTAATCGAAAAGAATATTTTCTTTTTTCAGTCAACGAGCATCAGCTTGAGATATTGTTTGTTTGAGATTTTTAGTCTTCCATTGCGTACGAGTACGAAAATAACGTTAGTGATTTTTCTTACTTGTTTTTCATCATGAATGCGACTCTGCTCTGTAGATTTACGAAGTTGTAAGTAGTAGTAATTTGTAAGCAGATATAATTGTCATGTATTTGTTATTTTTATAGTAAGCAATAGAGCAGCGCTTTCCTCTTTTCCTATAAAAACATCGAATCTTTCCGATCACGGTATATTTAATTTAATCTGATTTTCAGGGACTCATCAAGAAAGATTGTTCTACGGAAGGAATCGATTATAGTTTAAGAAATGCAGCTTTTATAGGAAATTGAAAAATGTTGTTTGATTCTTCGGCATATCAGTATTAATTTCTGTAAATTTCATTCATTTTTTCATAAAATTGTATAGCTGCGAACTATCCCTTTTTTGTTTTAACACTATTTTCGAATCATAATCTTTATTTTATTTACTCGCAGAATCCTGCGATTAATTAACATTAAAATCAGGCAAAGGTTTCTGTTCGGAAGGAGTGATAACTAAAATGTAGAATAATTGACAGCTAAGTATATACAAAAATATTTAAAAATTTAATTTTGTTAAAGAAAAGGAAAATGCTTTAAATTTTGCAAATAATGTATGAAATGTATGAAATATAAATATGCGGGTTAGAATGACGGGGGGGGGGGGGACGCTACGATTATTAGTATTAGGGTTAGCCTTAGGTTGCAGGTTATTAGTATTAGGATTAGGATTAAATATGACAAACAATATTGTACACAATGCTCTGCAATCACAATTAAAAAATAATAAAAATTGGATGAAAAATGAGCAGGTTTGCTAAAAAATACTTCACAGCATTGGCGCGAATGCAATAAAAACATAATGTGCATAATGTATTAGCTAAGTGTATAGAGCAACTTTTGTGAAAGTCTCAAAAACATAGCTTGAAAATTTTGAAAATTATCGTCGATAGAATAAGCTCGAAATCCGTTCTTCCCAAAAGGAAGCAAAGAGATGAGGAGCTATATCCAAATGTCTGTTGATTAGTGCTAAGATAGCGTACATAATATTGCACGTACTTTATATTTGGATACAATGCCTCATGGTTTTGCTTCCTTGGAAATAACGGATTTCGAGCTTATTCTATCGACTATAATTTTCATAATTTTCAAGCTATGTTTTTGAGACTTTCACAAAAATTGCTCTATACACTTAGATAATACATTATGCACATTATATTTTGATTGCATTCGCGCATGCGCAGTGAAGCATTTTTTAGTAAACTTGCTCATTTTTCATCCATTTTTTATTATTTTTAATTATGATTGCAGGGTATTGTGTTACAATGTTGTTTGTCATATTTTCTGAAAAGAATTTTTTTTTTCATATTAAGTACTCTGCAAACTATATATCTCTTATATTACTCATCTCGTTTATGTAATGGCTTAAAGCTGCAGAAAAATAGTGAGAATAATTCTCACATTTAGATAAAAATATGTTTTTGTACAAGAAGAAAGAATAATGTGTATTTTACTAAGCCAGTGCTGATATTTTTCAGTACACATATTAAATCTCTGTAAGAACAGTTATGTTTGGTAATTTTTTCTTATTTCCAAAACTCCTAGAAGAAATGCTGAAAATACTTCTCAGATTCGCAAAATAATGATATTGATAAATGTTTATGTTCAAAATTACAGGGCGGACGCTGGGGTTGCGTATTGAAGATAGTTGTTTCTAAAGCCCGGTTATATCCAACCGGTTGTGTCCATTTGCAACCAACCCCGAACATAGGCGGTACCCAAAAAACCTTCAGACCCTTTCTTTTACCTTTGAGAAAAATATTTACTGAAAATACTTATTTGAAACCGGCAAGTTTTAAAACAATAGAAATAGTTCAGCTATTGTTTCTGGTTAATGTTCCATAACCAAATTAACATTTCATCTTTTGATATTAATAAAAGAAAGTTTCGCTCGGTGTGTGTCTGTCTGTCTGTCTATCTGTTCGCGATGGCTAGACAAATCTATGGTACGTATGAGGCTCTAAATTTTTGTGAAACTAGCCCAAAGGGTCTCATGATGCACGTGAGATTCAGAATTTAAAAATTGTAATAATTAGTTGAAAAATTAATTACCCCCCCCCCAAAAAAAAAAAAATATATATATATATATATATATTCATAATTCAACAAAAACACAGATTTCTATCAAGCCGCAGAATATTTTTTCGAAAACTGTACAGGAGGGGGAGGGATTAATAAAATTACAGCACTAGATAAATGTACTGGGCTTTTTAAAAAAAGGGCTGTATCTTAAATTCTACCAGTCCTAAAAACTCGAAAATTGTACAGCAAAACAGACGCAAAAAAAATCCTTTTTCAGAAATTCCAAAAGTTATTTTTATACTCCTGTAAAAAGTTGAAAAATCCATTTATAAAGTCTATCTTTCTTTCCGTCTAAAAAAACACAGATTTTTGAGAAATCTTTCCTAGCGAGAGTAGGTGTTTCGAACGCAAACAGCTGGCGCTGGTGGGTAGTGGCATTTATAAACGACCTGTAAATTTTTTCAAATATTGAATTTATAGATTTTATTTTTATGTATCTATGTGTCATTGTTTTTCGCTGATTACGAATATCTAAATTTCTTTACCATCGATTAATTAAAAGCTTAGACATTAATTAGTATTTCATCAATCGGATAATTCCTTTGAAAACTTCATTTTAGAAGTCAAACACGTGATATGGAATAAAAACCACAGATACTTTTTAGACTCTCTTTTGAAGCGTATAATTTTTTTTTAAATACAGCATTTTGAGATTTTAAACTTACGCATCTGTGCCTAAATTTTCACGCTGGTTACGAATATGTAGTTTTCTTAAAAATTGAAAAGTAACTTTTTATTTTAGCGAAAAACGCAAGCGTTTGTCCACTAATTATTATTTTACATCCGATTTTTTGGATCAATTTCAACATTTGAAGTATTCGATAATACTTTAAAATTTTAAGGTGGGAGAGTTGAATTTCGGGAGTGGGAGGTGGGCGCAATCATTTTTCTTAAAACCGTAATGTTTTCTACAGTGAGTATCCTTTATAGCGTTTTCTACAATCAGTATCCTTTATATATTGTTTTCTGGCGGTGATCTCCGATAAATATTATTTATTAAATACAAACATTTCTAAGAGGGACATGGGTAAATTCCAGGGGCGCGACAGTGAACCCACGTTACGGTAGGAGGGGGGGCAATTTTAAAATTTTTCAAAAACCCTCTTGTGATATATCATCGGAAAACCCTTGGACCACTCTTTCATATCGCTCGCCCACAAGAAAAGTGACACATCTTGCAAAAATTCATTTCGCATTTTATTCCACTAATAGGTCAGTCATAGGTGCATCTTGCTACACAAAAAGTTTCATAAGTGTAATTATACGGAAAATCACTTTATTACGCTGTATATCCATTTGTGACCACGGAAGGAAGATGGATTGTGTGGGGAGGTAAAATTACCCAACCCCCCAAAACTCATCCTACGTCTTCATTCTTAAGGGTTTTACGCTTTTATGCACATTTTTTACTCCTGCTTGCAGAGATAAGCGTTACAATTTCATGCTACAGTAAAATCATGCAAATTTTCTTTTGCCTTTCCTGTGAAATTTACTTTTGTCGAGATGTGTCACTTTTCTTGCGGGTAAGCGATATTATGAGCCTTTCTTCATTTCTCACTAAAATTTGCCCCAGGGTCAATTTTCTAACTCAGCTCCTAATTAAGCTACAGCAAGATTCGATCTCATTTGAAGGCTTGACTGAAGGTGAAACTCCTCACGGGCGTTCGATTGGTGGGGTTTATTTTTTACCTCAGACTATAAGGGAGAAATGGATTTTTTTAAGTGACATATCGTTTTAAAGCTTTTGGCCTGCACATTACTCAGCACTCACCCCTCTCCACTTAACCCATTTTTTCCTCAGTAGAGGGCGTTTTAAAGTTTTAATTTGTTCATTACTACCCCATACAGTTTTCCAAAAATTATTAAAAAAAAAATACATAACAAATCTCAGCAATTAAAAGCTTCTCCCTCATTTTCACCCTGTAAGCGGGTACGTATTTTAGACAAAATCGAGTTAAATATATAAAATCATACAAATTTAAGGTTCATTTAAAAATATTACCCGGGCAACGCCGGGCGAGTCGGCTAGTCATTAAACAAATAAAAAAAATAGTATAAATAAAATACAATATTAGAAGACAAATAATTGAACTACACGTTTAAACCACTGAAATTATTAGAATCAAACAGGTTGATGTAAGTAATAAAATCTTTGACGATTCTTCGGCTGTAAATTCCTATCATGCGGCTAATACGAAGTATCGCTTTTAATAAATTTCAAAACTTTATTTCAATGCATTATATTTATCATATAAAAAATGCTTTTTGGATGTTAGTGGACAATCTAAAAGGATGTACCAAATGTAAAAAAGCTATTACGGTTCGCAATTAAGGGTTTACATCTATTTTCTGTAACCGAATAGCCCTGGTTTTTCATCCCCTATTACTAATAATTTTTAATGTATGGCAAAAATGGCAATGTCAAACTAGTAAAAAAAAAAAAAAAATCTTAAAATCTGTCACTTATCGGTTGTAAATTTTTCAAAAAAAAAAAAAAAAAAAAAAATTAATTAGAAAGCTCTAGATTTAGACTGCTATCGACTGTGATGACGTCAGGTTTATACCAGATCGATAAAAATCCCTGCTCCTAAGTCCTAACATGTGTCTTGGGAGGGTTGTTTGTACGCACGTGCCGTAGATTATTGTAAACAAGTGGCATTCCGGTGAAAAAGCTTTGTAAGCAAATTTATTTTTTGATTTAGGGACTTTGCATTTAAGGGGGCATAACACTGTTAAATCTTTTTAAAAATCGATTTTTCGGGATGGGGGGAGGGATAGTATATATGGGAGAGCAATATTTTTTAGACATTTTAAAACAAGCATTATAAAAATTATGATTACGTAGTTCTATAATTACAATAGTTATGACAATAAATGTGTCAGACGTTGTCTATGTAAGCAACGATTAAAAGGATACTTTAACCTCTTCGGTCCCTGGGTTCTGTTCTTTTCCTTATAAAAACTAATGTGTCCAATTTTTTTTACATTTTCACATCTCTTCTTAATAGCTGAATGTTTTTGCGTTCAAAGCAAACGAATAAATGACAGCATCTAAGCTGATTCCCACATAAAATAAATGTTATTTTCATCTGAGTTTGCAAAATGCCTAAAAACGCCCAAAAGACAGTATGACCAAGAAAGTGGGAAATTCTTATAAGTATTTAACTTAAATCTTTTTCAATAAAAAAATTTTGAGGATTTGTAGATTATTTATTTGTTTAAAGCTCTTAAATTTATGATTGCGTTAATTAAGGTTAATGGTTATTAAATTGATGTTTTAAGGGGTTTGTAGTTTTAGATCCATATTTTTTAACCTAAATTACTAAGCGCCTAAAGTAGCCATAGTCAAACTTTTTTTTCCGACTTTAGGCGGGCAGCAACACACTTAGAAAACAGTAATTAAAATAACATTAGTATAACAATGCAATATAATAAAGTTAATATTATCACAGGGCTTGAACGTTTGTCGCAGAAGAAAATATTACCAAAAAAAAAAATCTAATAAAACAATTTTTTGCTCAATGAATTTTTTCTTTTCATTGTAGAAATATGTAGTGCAAACTTAATATGAAATGATGTTTGATTAATGTTGAAAATTAAGAATGTATTATACATCACTGTAGGACAAATAGGACTACATGAAAAAAGAACTTTTGACTAACATAACGGCTTTTAATATGATTTTAAGTTAAATATAAATTACAGGTCAGATTTTATCTTACCAAGAAAATATATAAAGCAACGCTGAAAATACTAAATACTTTTTTCGCATCTCAATTAATCGTATAGATATGGGCTAATGATTATATGCCTCGGGCCGCACATTAAAGGTCGACGGGCCACATGCGGCCCGCGGGCCGCAGGTTGAGTATGGCTGGCCTAAAGGATCAATTTCAGAAAATATATTTTCTCTATTATGTCATTTTGTTTGGAAAAAACCAAAAAATTAGCTTTTGTGTTATTATTTTAGCTTCGGAACTGAAGAGGTTAAAGTGGTTTATGTCAAAACGTTAAAAATGGGTTTTTTTTTGTTTTTTGTTTTGTTTTTTAATTGCACATTATATTTCCCTTCAATTACTTAATAATTTTACATAATATCTTCATGGATTTATAGATTATATCAGCATCTTTTAAGGCTGAACCCGCAAAATTTCTATTTTTAAAATAAAGTTGAAAATAATGTATATTTTATCTATGCATTTTTTTTTCTTTTTGTGGGTAGCGTAATGAACAAGTTTAGGTTCAGTCTTAAGATATAAATATAGATGTAAATTCGTGGAATTTTTAAGTTATAGGTAAAAAACTGACAGAAGTGCGAAAATTTCGGTGTTTTTTGGCTCCAAAATGTTTAGCCTCGAAATATTTTATTGGAAAATAATTAATTCCTGTTATTAGCATCCCCATAAACACTTTAAAAACATAAAGACTTCTAGCAGAATTTTTGCATCTATTTTTGACAATTTGACTGGACTATTCTGGCATATGGTGAAGGAAACAACTGGAAAGTAATTGTCAATAAAAATCCCCACATACTCCGCGCAGATGATTTTTCCCTTTCTAAATTATTCTAAGTTAAATAAAAAAAAAAATAAACTAGATTTTCTTCTTTAATATTTTTAATAAAATTACAAAAGATTTTAATAGTGTGTATCTTGAATTACAAGTTTTAACAAAGATAAAAATATCTTTAACCTTTAACTGATGTTACCGGTCTCTCAGGCCGCGGCTTTTTTCATTTAACTTGCAATTTCCAGTTTAACTACAAACACTACGAAAATTTTGTTCCGTTTAAAACTTTAATATTATCACCAGGGGCTTTTGAATAGGTGAATTTTAATTATAACAGTCCTGTACAAAAAATTTAGTACAAAAACACCACCCTGTGAGTTATTTGCGTCTTTTATTCATCTTTCGATTGAGCGGTCTCACAGACCGCTTCACACTAGTTATATGACAATTTCTGTGACATCAGTTAACCGACATATATACTGTATTAGTATTTCTTGATTATTACAAATTTTTACTATGCCCATGGCTAAGGGTTGGGAGGGGTTCTTGTGTCGAATGTTCTTGAGCCGAGCCGAGCCCAGCCCTCATAATAATAGCAAAATAATTTTTATAGACAAATAATAAACCAAATGATAATTAGACATTTTGTAACAAAATAAATGACATAAAACTTAGATTTAATGCATAGATAGTAACGGAGAAAACACGATAAAAACTATTACAGTGAAACTTCTTTTAAAGGACACCCCTATTCAAAGGCCACCTCTATTAAGGGCCAATATTTTTAGGAACGAAAAATTTTCCCATAGACATAACGTTAAATTTACTCCTATTAGGGGCCGCACCCACCCCTCATAAAGGTCATTTTTTTCACATGTGCCTTACATCCTAAACAGGTGTATTGAATTCCTGAACCAAAAAGTAAGAGTTCATAAAACAACTACACTTGCAACAAAGAAGGCAGGGGGAGATAGGAAGGATTTACTAGCACAATGAAGGACCACAAACTTTTCCACAAGTGAGACAAATATGTGTTCCTCACACTTTGTTTGTCCTTTCAATTTGTAGGGATTGGGTTGGAGGGGAAACTTGACTCTTTGTTGTGAGCACACAAAAGATAACAGCTTATCTAGAAAAACTGATTCCACATTTACTAAAACTGTGAATGCATATTGAAGCACAGTTTTTACAGCTGTCAGGAAACTAACAGAAATAAATAAACTAATATCCCATTCTAAGGTATTAATAAATTATGCAAATTTAAGTAATTTGTTCCATAAAGTAAAAGAATCATTAGAAACCAAAATTGTCTGCGAAAAAATTATGAAAAGTAAAAAAACTTCAATAGAAAAGAATTTCAATCATGTATAGAGTTTGAAAACGTAAATAAACAGTTTTTTCACCAATATAGGTTTTGATTTCTTTATTTTAGTTGCTGTTTTTTGTCACCTCTATTAAAGGGCCACTCCTCATAAGGGCCAAATTGCAATGGAACGGCAGGTGGTTCTTACAGAGAGCTGTATTACTGAATTTATAATTAAAAAAATATTTACATATTAGTAATCAACAATTACTCATATAGTATATATATATATATATTAGTAAATATATTAGTAACCCCAGGATTGCAAATACTAAATTAGTACAAAACGTGACGGCATGTTATAAATTTATTCTATGGCCAATGGCTAAAGATGGGGAGAAAGGGGGTCTTGTTCTTGAGTCAAGCGAAGCTCCCCCACCCCTTTTAATAATAATACAGAAATTTATGTAGTCAAATAATAACCCGACTGATATATAACCTTTTTGTAACAAAATAAATGGCATAAAAAGTAGATTTAATGCATACACAGTAACGGAGTACCCCCACCCTTTCGTGCCTAGTGTCCCAAAATTGGAACGTTTAGATTTTTATCAGTTAAATAAATATTTTTTCAAAGAGAATTTTTTTTAACATTCATTTTACGCCATTTACTACAATTAAGCACAATATTGAGTTGGAAAAAAAAATTCAGGCACTAATGGGTTAACAACGCAAAACATTCTGACACATTCCCTGACTCATTTTTAAGCGTATAGTCATAAAATTGGCATGCCTGACTATTGAAGCGATTTGGAATCGAACATCGAAGTTTTCCCTTTTTTGATAAATAAATTACTTATAGAGTTATAAGCGATTCTTGTCACGTGACGACAATTTTTCTCTATTCTCGCGCTGCTGTATCGGGGATTCGGTTCAGAAAGCTTTCACAGTATTTTCTGAATGATCTTCTACCTCTACCAAAAAAATGGAAAGCCCCATTCGATTACATAGTTTCTGACTAAGAATATCTTCTCAGTTCATTCGTTTCCAAATAAAAATTAATTTAGAAATATGTCAGGAAAAAGCTTCTTTGGATCACCAAATCAGATTTTTCTCTCTCCGATCGAGAAATACCATGTTAACTTACGGAGTAATTTATTTAGGTGATTACTCATTATCTAATATAATTATAGGAAAACAGTTTTCACAACCATATAGTAGACGTAAATTGCGAATAAAGTGTATTTCAAAAGTTATCTACTTAAAATTTTAAGTATTTTACAAAATCCAGCAAGCTATTAAAGTTTCTACTTCTTAGAATTTTTTATAATTTAAACATAATTTTACAAAATCCTTAAAATTTAAGCACGTAATTTTATAAAAACACGACTTCGGACATTTACGTGCACTTTCTGATTGTGAAAACCGTTTATAAAGATAATTATATTAGATAATTACTAATTGCTTCATTAAATGTTCTCGCCTGTTAACATGGATTTTATGGTGGCCCCATATGTAAATTGCTGAAGTAAAGCGTTTTTAAAAGTTGTCTACTTAAATTTTAAGTATCTCTCTATTCTAAAAAAAAGTAACTGCCGCTGTCACCGCCGCCGCCGCCGCCGGTTTTGAATTTTTTGTGACCGGAGGTCTTTCTTCGTTAATATTAAGAAAAATAATGCATACAAAAATATGAAAATCGGTAGTGTCATACAGAAATGTTTGATAAACACGCTGATGCAGACAGTTTTCAAATCGAAGAATTATTTTAAGAGATATCTCTCTATTCTAAAAAAAAGTAACTACCGCTGTCACCGCCGCCGCCGCCGCCGCCGGTTTTGAATTTTTTGTGACCGGAGGTCTTTCTTCGTTAATATTAAGAAAAATAATGCATACAAAAATATGAAAATCGGTAGTGTCATACAGAAATGTTTGATAAACACGCTGATGCAGACAGTCTTCAAATCGAAGAATTATTTTAAGAGATATTTAATGCTAAAGTTGGACAAAATCGTTCCACTAAAAAAGTTTTATAGTAGCAAAAACTATACATCGGAATTTAATAATTTTTAGTTCATTTTATACGTTATAATTTCCCGGTGTGCAGAATTGATTTATTTTTTTAATTTGATTCATTTTTCGAGGTTTTATATCTATTTTAAATTCAAATTTTCAGCATTTCGAGAGATATTTTTTACAGATTTTAGAAAGTGATATTAATTTAAACTGTTGCCAACTATATAAACAGCGGAAACAATAATGTTTGCTTCAAAAAAAAAAAAATATTTATACGTGTAATAAATTAAAAATTTATTTACACGTGACTATTATAAACAGAAAAAAACATTTGGAATTAGAATTAAATAATTATGTACAAAAAGCAGAAACTTTTTGAAAATTACGTCATAAAAACTATAATTACACGTGAATTTTAAGAGAGAAAGGAATTTGTAAAATAATAAATTTATTAACATGCGTTAGAAGTCTTAAATAGGAGAAATTACGTCATATTTACGTCACATTACAGTTATAACATAAAATGAACACAAAATAATATTGCAAAACGGTTTAAATTTACAAATTGCGCTAGGCATTTATTTGATATTTTGAGAGGATACTTTTCAACTATTTTTCTTAGGAAAGCGCAAATAATATTTTATTTCTAACACAAGTATTTTAGCAAGTGAATATTAAAAAGAGAAAGAATAGTTTGGTCAAAATTACGTCAGATTAAAAACGATTAATTTAAAATGTCTCATTTAAAAGAACTTTCTTTTCGCTTTGTTAAAAAATGCCGGGAGATAAAGATTCTGTTTACTTAATTCCTTTTATATTAGCTTATTTTGAAATGTTGTTACACGTGTCTACGTCATCAAGTTATTTTTATTTCGACGTTTTATTTGTATTTTTATTAATGTTGTACTAATTTATTTGTTCTTTCGTTATTTAAAATAAAAATTATGTCAATTTGTATAATTTGGCGAGTGGTTTGGCGATTTATATAATTTGGCGAAATTAGTCGACGGGATAATCAAGTAGTACCGCAGCAGATTTGGCGTTAAAATTTCCCCCAATCAAAGAGAAATGAATAGAAATCCGTTTATAGGGAGATCGCCACTGTTTTTTAAATTATAATTCAATCTTTCGAAATCTTTTTAAAACCGATCACATTAGCGTGCATTTAGAGTCTGCGGTGTCTGGACGGGGGTTGGCGAGCGTAGCTCGTAGGGGGCCGAGCCCCCTAGTTTTAAAAAATACAGTAATCTATTGAAGTTTCTACTTCTTCGAATTTCTATAATTTAACCATAATTTTAAAAATACTTAAAATTTAAGCGCGGAATTCTATGAAAACACGCAGGGCCGAAACTAGCCTTTTTTGCGCTCGGGGCAAACATGAATTTTGGCGCCCCCCACCCCTCTTCCGAAAAGTATATTTACAAAAATAATTTTACTAATTTTCTAATTGCCGACTTACTTTAAAATTAAAAATATGTAATACTGAATTACGTAATCTTCAATGGCGGATCCAAGGGGGAGGTCACGGTGTCATGACCCCCCCCCCTCTGAACACCAACAAATATATTCTAAAGATCATTTTTAAAATGAAATATACAGTAGAGTCCCTATTATCAGAGTTTCCGCTTTAACCGAGTTATTTTCCTCTGATGAATTGATGGCTTCCATCATTATAAAACAGCCATTATAAATGAAGTGTTAGGTGAAGATGAAAGAGCAGCCGTAAAAAATTAGAACTCTGATTTTAATCTTCACCTAACTTGCTAATTTCACCATCATGCTCTTTCATCTTCACCTAACACTTCATTTATAATTGCTGTTTCATAATAATGGAAGCCATCAGAAGAAAATGATCCATTCTAAAAGGTATATTCCTTTATCTGACGCCCCTTCGTTCTGGCGACCGGGGCACATGCCCCTCTGCCCCCCCCCCCCCCCATAGTTTCGGCCCTGAAAACACGACTTCGGACTTCGTCTACTTTCTGATTGTAAAAATCGTTTACCAATAATTATATTCAGGGCTTAATTTCTAACAAAAAAAGTACCGGAGCCCTAATATTCTGCAGTACTAACAACCGTAGCGCCCCCCCCCCCCGGTCACTCCAATCCGCATATTTATATTTCATGCATTATTTGCATTTTTTTTTCTTTAGCAAAATAATTTTATATATCTATCAGCATATACTTATAATGCATAATTATTTAATATACTTAGCTGTCAACTATTCCACTTTTTAGTTATCACTCCTTCCGAATCGAAATCTTTGCCTAATTTTAATGATAATTAATTGTAGAATTCTGGGATTAAATATGGTAAGGATTATGATTCGGAAATAGCGTTAACGCATAAAAGGAATATTTTGCCAGCCATGCCTTTTTATGAAAAAGTGAATGAAATTTACAGAAATTGATATTCATATGTTGAAGAATGGAACAACGTTTTTCAATTTCCTATAAAAGGTGCATATCTTAAACTATAATCGATTCCTTTCTCTTAACAATCTTTTGTGGCGAGTCCCTGAAAATCAGATTAAATTAAAAATTTGACACCGTTATCGGAAATATTCGATAAGTTTATAGAAAATGGGGAAACACTGCTCGATTGCTTTCTATCAGATAACAATACATGGCAATTATATCTACTTATAAATGATAGTGACATCGTAAATGTGCAGAGCAGAGCTATAAAATGGGCATCGTTCATGACAAAAGAGCTCTATTGCTTTGGGCTCCGGAGCCCTGCATTTATGAGCTCCGGTGAATTCCGATCAATATTTAAATGTTTACTGAAAACAGAGAAGTACCGGAGCTCAGCTCCGGTGGGCTCCGACGCAAATTAAGCCCTGATTATATTAGATAATTAGTAATTGCTTAATTAAATGTTCTCGTCGGTTAGCATGGATTTTACGGTGGCCCCAGAAGTAAATTGCCGATGTAGAGTGTTTTTAGAAGTTGTCTATTTAAATTTTAAGTATTTAAAAAAATATCTAGTAAACTATAAAGTTTCTACTTCTTACACATGGAATTAACATGGTTAACATTACGGTCGGGAAGGAAAAGCGGCGCCCAGAAGAATCAGTTACCTTTGAAATGTCAAAAGTTAGCTACAATTTTAAGGGTGTCATCTTTTAAGGATTTATAATGCATGAAATGTTTTATTTTTTAATACGAAAATAGCTGCATCAACTGATCATACTTTATGAAACTCATCAACTTTAAATATTTTAGAAATTTGTAAGATATTCTAAGCCGGTGTCATCTCAAAGAAAAGTATAAAACAAGCAACATAGTTAAAAAAAAAAAAAAAAAAAAAAAAAAAAAAAAAAACATAGAGCAATTAATATAGAAGAATTAGAAAAAAAAAAAATGTTGTATCATGATTAAAAATTGGAATGCTCGGAAAAAAAACCGGGTTTTTTCCAGTTTATTTCGAAGGGGTATTTTTTCATTTTTTTCAATTTCATTAATAAAATAATACAGTGGAACTTCCTTTTAGCGAAGTCTCATTTAACGAAAATTTCTACTTAAAGAAATTTTCTGCTGAACCTTGACTTTGAATACCCTTAACATGTAAATTAATCTCCATATTACGAAAAATACATTCTATATAATGAAGTTTATTCCACTTTCGTGAGTGTTACAGCATTCAAACAAAAAGGTTGCTGTTGATGAATGTAGGAATTTATTTCAGTGGATTGTATTAAATTGAAATTATTTATTTATTTATTTAATCATTCCCATTCAAAGGAAGAAATGCTAACAGACTTCGATACAATAAAGAGATTCAAGTTTCACGAAAACATTACAGATGAATTGTTCAGATACTTACAAAGAGCAAAAATTTTTATGAACAGCGTATATTTTATAAGAAAACTGTACAAAATAACATTACAGACTTTTTTAAAGTTAAGGATTTGCAATACTGAGAAAAAAGAAAAGGGTACGCTACGCTTCAGTTTTGGTGTACCTTTCTTTATTATGTGCTTTTTTAGACATTATTCTAATTAAATTTTTTCTATATGTCTACATTGCATTAAAAAAGTTATTGCCCAAATTAAAATACATTTTTTAAATAGTTCCATTTTATGTGTATTTTTCTTTTTATGCACGTGCATTTTATTATAGAAATTTCATGAATTTGAGTTGTTTCTATTTAACGAATTTTCTTCATAACGAAGTATTTAAGTATAACGATGAGTCTTCGTTAAATGGAAGTTTCCCTGTATATTCCAAATTATATAATATCTACACTCTCAGAAATACTTTCGCCAATTCATGGAAATATTCCTGGGAGCACTGCTACCGGTATATATCCGAGAATTGAAGAAATTTCCGTTCTTTTTAGGCTTTCGTTCATCTGACGAAACCCTATTCGTCTCACTCCTCTGTCTGTCTGTCTGTCACAGAGCCCGTTCTCAGAAACTATATATGTTGGAGACTTGGAATTTTGCATACTTATAGCTGAACACCTCACGTCAAACTACAAATAATAACATTTTTAAAAAGTCTAATATTTAACCCTCTGGGCTCTAACTTGTGTATTTGAAGCTTTTTTTCTAACTGAGCCTCTAATTAAGTTGAAGATTTGAAAATTTGAATACTTATAGCACTTGCGATCACTCGAAAAATCATAAAAATTTCAAAAACTCTTACATTTACCCCTCCGGTCTCTAACTTGTGTATTTTAAGTAATTTTTCTAACCTCCACCCTTTTCACCCGAGGGACACTTTTCTAACTTTTGCCGACACCCCTTTGACCAGTCTTTCATATTATGCACCATAGTTTTACATAGTTTAGTTCCATTTTTTACCGCCAGGGAGTGCCTAGCTATCTCGGGTGCTAAGGGCCCGATCCCCTTGACTAATATATCTACAGATAGGTTGTAAAACGGAGTTTCGTTCGGATAGAGGTTTGTTTAGAAAAGAGTGCGTCCCCTAGTTGCGAAATGCGGAACTAACAGATTTTGCAAAAGGATAAAGTGTTTGGAAAGGAATATTAAACGAAACATTCTGTGCAATCTGTGATCACATTTACCCTTTTTATTTGTTTGTTTTAGGACAGAAAATTTCTGTAATCTGAAAAAAGGAGTTTTTAAAAAAATACTTCTCTGCTTTTCCGTGGATCCACTTACTTTTGAACCTGAGATCGCGCGTTTCGAATCGAGCATCTTAACCACTCGGCCAACATGGCAGAAGGTGAGTTTAAAATGATTAGATATTAGACATATTTTTAATAAGACATAATTTGATTGTTAAATGTAATCTATAAATATTATATTTTGAATTAAATTCGACAAGAAATATTTGCTTTTTTGAATAAAATTAACTTTTTGTTAACTTGATTGAACTACTATATATTTTTTAAATGTGTTTCGTTTAGAATATATTTTACACGCGAATATTTTTTTTAATACTCTAAAAAATAAATTGTGAATAAGTTTAAATGAATGAGAAAATTGCTACTTTATTATATTCAAAAGCATTAGTTTCGTTTGTTTCTTTTTAAATAAATTAGAAATTTTAATTTATTGAATTTTCGATTTATCATTTAAAAAAAAAAAAAAATGAACTTTGGTATTAATACAGCCAGTACGCATGCGTGCAAGGAATAAACGGAATTTTCCATTCTTTTTCAGACTCCCGGGAAGAATTAACGGAAAAAGCATGTTTTCTAGGAGTACGGAAATTATTTGTTTAAAAATGACGGATAATTTAATGTATAAAGACGTTTTTTTCTCACAGTGTACATTCTGATACACTTTTCTTTATATTTTTTTTCATGTTCAGTGTCCCGCATGAAAACCGTGACAATCTGAACTGCAAGTAGGGATCTGTTTAGGAAGAACTGAAGTCTAGTTCTCAAATCAAAAGGGGCTACTTTTTGACATGTTTTTTAATTCATTTTTTTGGGGGGGAAACGCAGGAAATTTTGAGATGTTTTTATTCAGAAACTATGTAATCGAATAGCGTTTTTAGGTTCGTTCGTAATTATATAAATACGTAGCACCTATAGTCGTCGTTCAGTCCGTCCGTCTGTCCGCATATAATAGCGCAAAAACTACCAAACCGAATCGTTTGAAATTTAAAATATATAATTGTTGCACAATTTTGTCGAGTCATTTCTAATTTTATGAAAATCGGATGTATAGTTTAATTACAGGGACAGTCAAAAGTTTTTTGTTACATTACGGCCAATGGGGAAAATTACTTCAAGTGCATTTTAATGATGTTACAGCTTTTCGAAAAGAATGAAATTATTATGAACTTATGAAGTGTACTAAAATATACATCCAGTACAATGTGCAGTGCAAAAAATATTTATAAAACTAGTTATATTAAGAACGCACCTCATTTGCCACGTTTGACGTGCAATTTCCAACTTGTTTATTCTTTGGTAGAAGATATTTCCAAAAATACTGTCAAAGTTGTCCTTTTGAACCAAATTTTCGGATGTGGCAGTGCGATAAAGGATAAGAACCTGTCATCACGTAACACAAATCGCTTATAACTCAATAAGTAATTTAGGCACAGATGTCATATAAACACCGGGGTACCTAACTGGCGCCAAAATAGCTTTATTTTACCTGACATGGTAACCGGCTACTTTTATTTATTTTTTAATAAATTGTTTATTTTATTTTTATTTTTTTTTAAGTTATATAAATTGCTTTGTTCTATAGTCATTAACGAAATTTTTTTATTTATTTCCTTTTTAAAATCATAATTTATTTATCAACAAATTAAAGACACAATTCGATTCCAAATCGCTTCAGAAGTGAGGGCTGCCAATTTTTTTTCCTTACGTTTAAAAATGAGCCACAAAATGTGTCCGAAAGTTTCTGGTTTGTTGAGCAGAGTATTTGAGAATTGCTTTAAAGGACCTTTCATATATTTTTCACCTTAAAATATATTAGCCCAGTAAATTTAGACCAAAAAGGGGGTCGATAGCTAAGAAATTTATAATGAGCTAAAATTTTCAGGATTAGCTCCTGGATATGTATAGAATGGATCCTGAAAAGTCTCAAAAAATTCGATGTCGGCTTCCATCCAAAATGGCGGATCAACTGTGGTCGCCAAATAATTGCGCCTTGTTGGATGTTTTTCTGCATATTTACGTCAAAAGTGAATATTTTTCGCTTCTAAGGAAACCAATGCAGTCGGCAAGTATGCTAATTTGTATATGAGCTTAGGTTTATAAAATAAAGAAATTGTAAATGCACGGTAATACGATTTATTTAAACTGAAATTATTTAAAAAAAACAAAAATCGCTTTTTCCTTTGGATTTTTCACTTACATTTTCACACACAGGCATTAAAAAAAATGCAGATAAGAATAAGAATAAAAGGTAGTGAATGAAGTAATTTCCTACGCATGCGCTCCATACATACATGGGAGGGGGTTGGAGAGGAATGTGAGTTTGCTGACGCCGGTTCTGCTCACAGTTTATTGTTTCGGCCAAAGGCTTGACTGTGCGTGGTCATTTTCGCTTCTGTTTTTGCTCCGTTTAGCTTTTTATTTCCGAATATAGTTCAAATGGATTGTGGTCCGCTTTGTGTGATTTGTGGTGAAGCACTGAATGTTGGTAAAACAGTTACAGTGACAAGGGGCCTTCAAACCCTTTTCAATACTGGTAAAAAACGACAGGATGGATTACACGAATATTTTTCGGATGTCAACAGTTTAACTGTACATTCAGAGTGCAGAAAATATTACACCATGCCCTCTTTGATCGCTAAGGGAATTTCACAACGAGAGCATGCTACAGTTTGTGAGAGACCTACAAACAGGGGCGTAGCCACCATAGGCGTAACCAGGGGGGGTGCCCTGGGTGCCCGGGCACCCCCCCGTTTCCGCAGACTCGAGCACAATTATTTAAAAAAAATCGAAATCTACAAAAGAAAAAAGAAGTGAAAGTAGAGTTCAATTAGTTTAGTTCAGAAAACTAAACGGCTAAGTTTTGAAATGTGATAAAAAAAGAAACCCACATTCTTTTTTCTTTCTTTCTTTTTTTTAAAGAAAATTATGTTGTTTATCTTTTTTAAAACTAGAATATTTGCAAGAATCTGTATTAGTCATAGTAATTCAAAAAGGTGGCTTTATAATCCCACTTTGACGTCCTTTGTCTGTGGGAGATGTTTTTAACGCCGTTCTTTTTATTGCATGTTTCGGCAATTTCTCGAGAAATTAACGCAAGTTCTTGACGAGGATAGAAACTATTTGTCTCTTTGCTTTGGTAGTTTAAAGTCAAGAAAGAAGCAAAAAAAATTGAAAGGGGATGCAAATGTGAAACGATAATTCCAAATTTCCATTAGCCGAGGTAAAGCTGGGGGGGGGGGGGACACATACCCTACCTCCTTTGTCAACGAAAAAAGTCCTTCCGGCCAGAGCCAGGGGCCGGAAGGCCTTTCATATTCCTTATTTTTAAAAAGACCAACTTATATTATTCAAACACACGAAGCTCAATTTAGTGAAAACCGATTATAGGAGATTAAATACTAATTTTTATCAATACTAAATATTATTATGAAAGGGAATTTCGCGAAATTAGTCAGCTTTATCCAAGCTGTTTTTAAATAAAGTAACTTATATTTGGTTGCCAAATTCGACGATATCTTGAAGTGCCTGCCATTTTAAGACAACGTGGTGGATGAGGCTAACCAGTGAACTTGGTCGAGACCTGTGTAATTCATGTGCGCATGCTCACTCACTTCGGAATCGGTTGATATATGTACGAGTGCTGTCAAAAAATCAGATTTTTCAAGATGTCACCCACATTAGAAATTCAAACTGATATATCTGAGCCATTTTTTAAGATAAAGACAAAACAAAAAATCCTCCGGAATTCTTATATCAAGGTCAAATACTTAAGAAAGAAACCTTTTTCAATTTCAAAATTTTTTGCACCTCACTTTAAATAATTTTTTTTTTTTAATTTAATGACCGAGATTTTGAAACACGATGGCTGATGAAGCTGGGGAGCGAACTTAGTCGAGACATTGCTATATACTATCCACATGCCTTCTTACATCGAAATAGGTTAATAAATACGCGTGTTATCGCGTGACAAATATCAGATCGTTTCAAAATGTGAGCCATGCTAGAAATTCAAAGTGCTATATTTCAACCATTTTTTTAAGATATAGACGAAACAAAAACTGCTCCGGAATCTTTGTATCAAAATCAAACACATAAAAAAAATCTTTTTCATTTTCGAATTTTTTCATACATCATTTAAAATTTTAAATTTTTTTAAGTGGCAGTCCTTTTGAAACAAGATGGCGAATGAAGTTGACCAACGAACTCGGTTGAGCCAATGGTATGTATTATGTACACACCAAGTTTCATCCAAATCGGTTCATAAATACGCCTGTTATCGACTGACAAAACCAGGTCATTTCAAAATGTCAGACACAATAGAAATTCAAAATGCTATAACTCAGCCATTTTTTAGATACAGACGAAACAAAAACTGTTCCGGAATTTTTGTATTAAGGTCAAACACATACGAAAAAAATCTTTTTAATTTTCGAATTTTTTGGTACCTCATTTTAAATTAAATTTTTTTTTAAATGGCCGCCATTTTGAAACAAGATGGTGGATGAAGCTGGTGAACGAACTCGGTCGAGACATTAGTATATACTATGTATACACCAAGGTACATCCAAATCGGTTCATAAATACGCCTGTTATCGCTTGACAAAAATCGGGTCGTTTCAAACTGTCAGCCACGCTAGGATTCAAAGTGCTATAACTCAGCCATTTTTTAAGATGTAGACGAAACAAAAACTGCTCCGGAATCTTTGTATCTAGGTCAAACACATAAGATTTTTTTTTTCAATTTTCAATTTTTTGGTACCACATTTCAAATTTTAAATGTTTTTAAAAAATTTAAATGGCCGCCATTTTGAAACAAGACGGCGAATGAAGCTGGCCAACGAACTCGGTCGAGACATTGGTATGTACTATGTATACACCTAGTTACATCCAAATCGGTTCATAAATACAAGAGTTACAGTGTGACAAAGATCATATATATATATATCAATATTTGAACGGAGGGTGGTTTCGGGGTCTGTGGGTCATGATCGATGAAAATATACCAAAATTTTTTGAACTCGCTCTCCTCCGAACGGCTGCAATAGTTGTAATGAAACTTTTTGTAATGAAAGCTACCTAATAATAGCACAGAAAATTCAAATTAATCTGCAGGTTGGTTGTTTGGTTGAATTTAGTGTTTTGTGGCCATTTTTTGACATTCTTGAAAGGAATATGGTTGCAGTCTTTCAAGTCAATATAGTAATTTTTTTCCTCTGAAAATTTGTATACGATTTTTAGAGTTTTTTCTCGTTTCGCGGCGTTCTTTTGAAAGTAGGAAAAGGAACCCCGTTTCAACCTTTTAGTCCAGTGCAGTAAATTTTGACAAATTCGTGATTTTATTATGTGATCATTTCATGATATTTACAATTTTCCCCCAAAATCGTGTGAAGAAATTCACGTCTTTCTACGCGATTTTTTGTCGAAATCCGCACTTTTCACCACTTACCTTTGACAAAATTCGTGTTTTTTACCGCTATCCTTTGACGAAATTCGCATTTTTTACCGCAATATTTTGACGAAATTGGCATTTCTTTAGCACGCGATCTTTCGATTAAATTCGCGTTTTCTTTCCACGATCTTTCGATGAAATTCGCTTTTTCTTTCCGTAATCTTTTGACGAAATTCGCGCTATCTTTCTGCGATTCGGTGACAAAATTCTCGTTTTTACCGCGATCCTTTGACGAAATTTATTTTCTGTTGCGACCGATTGACGAAACTGATATTTTTACAGGTAGATCATTTGTCGAAATCCGGGATAGTATTGAGCGACCGTTCAGAAAAATTCTCGATATCTTTCTGTACCAATTAACAAAATTTTCTACTCTTTTCCGCAACATTTTGACGAAATTTGGAAAAAAATTTCGTCAATCCTTTATCGAAATTCGTAATTTTTTTTGCGCAATCTTTAAACGAAATTGGTGATTACTTTCTGCACTCTTTTATCGAAATTCCCGATATTTTTCCATGATCTTTTGAAGAAATTCTCAATTTTTTCCGGGACTGATTCACGAATTGATTTTGAGAAATTCCATAAAAGAAATAAAAATCGCGGACCCATTTTCTTTAAAAATGCTTACTGAAGAATCACAGGTCCGTGAAAGAATTTGAAGGGGGAAATGCTGCACAGCATTTTTTATTATGAGAGGCTTTCTTTTTATGTGCACAAATCGCGCGATCCCGCGCGTTATTTCAAACCCTGTCCCTGAAAGAAAACTTCATTACTAGAAAAGTGGTTGGTTTTTTTTAAAACGAACATAGAATTAAACAAATCTAGGATTTGGGGGGGGGGGGATGGACTGCAACGTACTCCCGAGCAAGCCGAACCATCCGTACCACCTTCTTCTGTCTCGAAACAAGTGAATCTTGAATTATTGCTTTTTTTATTTCGAGCAAAATTAAATTTTCAGCTTTCTTATAAGAGCTGATTTGACATTATTCCAATTCGAATTTAATCACGGCAATTGCAAAGATTACCAGAGAGTTTTTTCTGTTTCAAAAAATGTCAAAAAATCGCCTCAAAGCACGAAAACCCCCACTAGAAAGTGCATTAAAAATTCGGAAAAGATTATAAAACCATAGGAACGAAATTAACTAATTGGGTAAAAATTTAAATCAGATTCGTTTTAGGAATGTCAAAAAAAAAAAAAAAAAAAAGAATATCACCGCGAAATGCGAAAAAAAACCCTCTATAGATAACATTAAAAAATTGTTAAAAATTGAAAACTCGCTGTAAGAATCTCGAAAACACTTTATTGAAAAGAAGACAAAGTTTACTGGGTAAAATATTGAAATCGGATTCTTTTTTACTTATTTGAAAAAATTGCCGCAAAATGCGAAAAAATTCGCATAAAAAATTAATTGAAAAATTCCAGAAATTGTCTTCCATATGCATGAATTCAGGCATACAGGTCCTGTCAAATCTTACGGGTGCACGCTGCATTGTTTTTTCAGAACTCAGCGCGCGTGCGCGTGCACACACACAGAGACATACAAGCGCCTATCTTAATTATTACAGTCGCATCATGATAGTATAATTTTTATCATCTTGATAAAATTTAGTGTATATTATCATGACCTGCTTTACCTAATGTATTCGATACACTCTGGGGTAAAAGACCTGAATTACAGTATGGGGTAAAAAACGTGAATTACAGTAATTTCCGGCCTATAATCTGCGGATCAAACAATTAGGTTCAGACCCAGAAATCTTGTTTCATAAAACGTAACTTATTAAATCGCAATAAATATTTAACTTAAATAATGAAATAAAATTTCTGGGTCGAAACATGATTGTTTGAGCCGCGGATTATAGGCAGGAAATTACGCTATTAATGAATATTATAATTATTTATAATATTAAAATAATTATTTATATAGACTTTCCTCCAAAATTTCTTTGGTCCCTCAAGTGATCCCTAAGATGTCATGGAGTCACATTCTGAAAAAATTTCGTGCGCATGTACTGATGTACCGCGTGTATTATCTGGGATTTATCATCCGGCAAAATTTCATCTACAAGACTTTGACTGAGATAATTTTAGATCTCATGCAGTGTTCCCCTGTGCCTATAAGATGTTTCCAGCATGATTAAAGGCCTTTTTTAATCTTTATAAGAAGTTAAAGTGCCAAAAGGTTTTACAGTTGTGACCACACTTAGTCACTGTCTTATATCACTGCTGCAAGGACATTTACATATCTTTTTTTTTTTACCATTAGATTTAGTTTTAGTGTTTTGAACCCCTTCTCAACCGTCCTCACGCAATCAAAAATCACGTTTGAGCTCTTTTTAAAAGAAATACCACACAATTATATCTTCTAAGATGGAAAACTGTCTAAAACGGAAATTCAATCGGTTTTATGGGATTCGTTGTAGCAGATTTTACTATGTAAGATATAGTTCGTATCCAACATGTTCAGGTTAAAAAGTCTGGGCACCCCCCCGTTCAAAAGGCTGGTTACGCCTAAGATATTTTTTCGGGGGGGAGAATTCGAAAATTTCCCAACTTGAAACAAATTGATCCAATTTTCGACTAAAATGATCTGCACAACGTGTGTAATAATTATAATGATACTTTTGCATAAAAAATTCTGAAACTGAAAACATAAAAATTCTATTTATGGGTTTGTTTACTAAAAAAATAAATACGCTTTTTACTTTCTTCTATCTTTACAAGAAGAAAGTATTGGATTCGTAAAAAAATTCGACTTCTGGTTTTAGACTGATTTATACGTTTTAGTAAGTCCTGAACACGATTCGACTGTTTTTAGAAAATATCTATCTGTCTATATGTGTTACAAATTTTGTGGGCACTCTAACACAAGAACTAATGCACGAAATTTAATAAAACTTTAGAGATTCACTTATACAGTCGAACCTCGTTAACGCGAACACTCAAGGGGAAACTTTTTTTCTTCGTATTAAAAGTAGTTCGTGTTATCGGAACTTAACTACATTACATACAACTGGACGAGGCAATCGGAAACAGTTCGTGTTAACGAGGTTTGGGTGTACCTTAATAAAAATTGGTGCTGATTTGTTTTGGTGGCACTGCTATGCGGTATTTTTCATGATTTACATGATTTTAGCGATAATTATATCTCAAAAACTATTGCATGGAATTTGATCAAACGTCATATTCTGTTAAACCTTGACATAATTTGATGCAGATTAGCTTTTTATGTATATCATATAGCAGGTGGCGCTGCTATGCAGCATTTTTCACGATTTTGCGATAGCTGTATCTCAAAAACTAATGCACGGAGTTTAGTCAAACTTCATATTCCTCATAAGTAGCACTTCCACATAAATAGATCCTTATTAGGCTTGGGTCTATACTGTCCAAAGCTATCGCTTCTGTGCACTTTGAGTAAGGAATTTTGGTTGCAGACATCTAAGAGGCTGGGTGCCAAAATTCAATGATTTGTTTGAAAAATGCTATGCTTATATCTCCTTTTTAAATGCACACAATTCAACAAATCTATACCTTTAGAGTTTGTTATTATAGGCAAAGAATTGTCATTTAATTTTGGCACTGTGATTGCAAATTTTGAGGCATTAACATGTATGGAGTAGAAGAAAATTTTGGGATTGGCACATCCGTCTACTTTTTACTTAATATTAATTCTTGTGGTCTTCAAAGAAGCCCACCTGTTAATAAAATCGCTTAGTTTAATAAAATTCCCTATTTCACTTTCATATTTTAAAAGCATTAGGCTGTCAAGTCTGTCATCCCTCATTGTAGCTTGCAATATATATTTTTTTAATTTTTATTTGACTAAAGATTCTTTCATTAGATGCAACGCCATAAAGATAAGCTGCTGTGAATGTTAAGGTACGAGTATATAGTTTGACGGCGTGACCCAAATAGTCTTTGAATTTCATGGCATGAGTAAAAGGTTTGTTAAGTGAGTTGGGATTCGGTTTATTTCTATTTGACTGTGCAAGTCATGTACATCCGGTTTCTCATATCCAAGTGGAAACATTATTAACTTTTCCCTTGCATAATTGTAATTTGAATATGGAATGTATTGCTGCAATTTTCTCTTGATATAGGGAACATTGTCATCTAAGCCCATTACTAAATTCCCGAAATTTTCTTGTATTTCTTATAATTTTTTACTGTAAAACTTATGTGTATCAATGTCCATTGCTGTGCTATTATTTTTATCTATTGCCTTTGGTGAAACTGTTTGCCTACGGTGCTTTCGGAACTCAGCTTCTCCAGTCACATCCTAATATTCATAATTGTTTGTGAGCTTGTCTGAAAGGAAATCTTTATTTCTTCAAAATTTTATTCAAGTGCAACATGCCAGTGTTACAGTGCATGTCGATTTTTTCTTCAGTTGATGGATTGCTTTCATGGTCATATTTCTGTTCCAAATTAAAATCGTCCATTTTTTACCTTTTTCATCCTCGAATGGATTTTTAGATGCTCCAAAATCTTGCACAAAAACTCTTTTCCTATTTTGAAGGGATTCTTCGTGCTGAGATTTATAGTAACTTTTTAGAACATCTTTAAACACAGAACACTGGACTTTTGGTTTAAAAATTTATAAACACATATGAATATAAACAAACAGGACTGATATATATTTCCGCACACAAATGAAAGTAAAATGTGACAAATTTATCTAAACGAACGACTTCTTATATCTGCATTTGCTCATATAACGCTTTTTACTTGACAGCGAAGGGTTAACTAATTTTTGCGGCAAAAAAATCACGAGAATGAGTAAAATATTGTCCAAAAATCACAAAATTAGTAAAAAAAGTTGTGAAAACTCATCAAATCTTCTTGCCCATAGCTGTGTTTCAAGTAGGTTACTACATTCCTTTCTGTTGTGCTACAAGTGATTTCAAATTTTCAAAAGAAGCTGCAATCCCTTTGGATTAAAATAGCTGGATTCTCTTTTGGGAGGAGAAGGGGAGGTAGGGTGAAATTTTTGAGAAAGGAACAAAGTTTTGGAGGAAATAAAGGAACTGGTTAGTCAGTTATTGATGGACAGGAGTAGAGAAATTTAGGTCTGGTAGATGTACAATATTTTTGTATAACTGAAAAATACAATGATAGATTAAGTGTGGCTGATTTCTTTTTGTATTTCTTTTGATAATTTAACTTGTTTACTGTTGCAGTACTTAAAATAATCACCAAAACAATAAAAATTTCGTAATTTTTTTACTATTACTTTTTAAAAAGAAAATGTCTCAAAAATCTAGAATTTCCCAACTCTAAGCTCAAATTTCCCAACTTCACATATATTGGGGGGAGGCTCCCCCCCCATACCCCCCCATGGCGACGCCCCTGCCTACAAAGAGAACTAATGACACGGGTTTCATTTTAAAACCCAGTGTTTGTTTTGCGGTGAAGAGGCTTCAGTTAAAGTAGAAACAAAAAAAGCAAAGAAGTACAGAAAAGTTGTTCATCAGATAGAAGATCTTCAAGACAACTACTGCATTAAACAACTGATCAACTCTATTGAAACAGCTGCAGAAAGCAGAGACTTTTCTGGAACTGGCAAGCTGTGGTTACAGTACATGGAACAGATTACACTTATTCTTTTCTATATTCAAGCAGATCGAGTTGGGAACTGGGAATTACATTTGTATAGCATTAAATACATGATGCCTTACTTTCATGCAGCAGGCCAAATTTTTTATGCCAAATGTGCCCATTTATATATTCAGCAAATGGAAGAATTGATGGAGATAATGGAAAGCAATGAATTAAAAAAAAAATTTGATGGTTATTTTACTGTTCGCAGAAAAGACAGTGCATGGAGTGGAGTTGCACCAGACATGATAATAGAGCAGAGTCTCATGAAATCCATAAAAGTAGCAGGAGGCTTAACACTTGGCCGAGGAATGAAAGATTCTACTTTGTCCACATGGATTGCTTCTTGCCCAATGAACATGAAAGTATCGGAAGTATTAGAAGATTTTTGTGAAAAAACTTATGTATGCTCAGAACAACACGTTGAATTTCGGCCTTCCAGACAATTAAGAGATGATTCTGATTTAAATAAGCTATCCGAATGGCTACTGCTTCACAATCCTTTCGATAATCAATGTCCTAAACATTTGTTGATGAATATAGCTAGTGGATTGGTTGCTGATGATAAAACAAACTGTGACAATGCAAAGAAAGTTGGTGAAAATTTACTGTCATAGGATGCTCATTTGGGGAAATTAAACTTCAACGGACAAAGAGAGTTATACCAATATCGGCAGCAAATAACACATTGATAATAAGGAATTCAATTGTGATATTCAATCCTCTACAGTTGTTTACTAGGATTGCGGCTGTACTCAAGTCAAATGAAAATCTACGAGATTACCTCAAATACGAATTGGCTCCTCAACCTCCCTCCCTCTTTGGTGAAGTTTCAATGAGGAAGAATGTTAAATCAACTTTAGCTGCTATCATTGAAACAACTGAGCTTTGTGTTGAACCTCCACCAACTTGCTCGTTTATTGTAGATGGAGAATTTCTTTTGCATGCATTGGTTTGGAATGAGCCCGACACCTACAGAGATATATGCCTCAAATATGTTAGGTTTGTCCAGAAACACTTCTCTTCATGTGAAGCAGTTGTTTTTGATGGGTGCACTTGTGCCTTATCAACTAAAAGTGTGGAGAGGCAAAGAAGGTTGATGTCGAAAATGTGTGAAACTATTGCTGTTGACGAAAACATGGTGGCCACAACCAAACAAGCTGTTTTTTACGGAACTCGGAGAACAAGGCTAGGCTTATTCGAATGGTCATGGGCTACTTCCAGACCGAAGTAATAACTGCCCTACAGGCGGATGATGATGCTGATGCACTAATCTGTACAACAGCAATTAATTCAAGTAAGACCATTTCTAGATTAGTCACAGCAGTTGGTACTGACACAGATCTGCTGACCATTCTCATTGCACGAGGTAACTCAGGAAAACCACTCTTCTTTCTACGACCTTGCGAACAAAAATGCTATAAGATATTTAAAATTCAAAAATCACTTGGCCCAATGAAGGATTTCATTCTCTTCCTACATGCAGCAACTGGATGTGATACCACATCAGCAATTTTTAGGAAGGGGAAATCCCCAGCTTTTAAATTGATAAAGAAAAACCATGAGCTGCTTTCTTTAACTTCCTTATTCAACAGTCCTCACCTTAAACCCCAAAAGGTAAATGAAATTGGCGAGATATTCATGAAAAAACTTTTTGGAGGAGAGAAAGTTGACTCCCTAGATGAGCTGCGATATATCTGTTACAATAAAGAAGTAACCAAAAATCTCTCATCAAAATTTAACCTGGCCGTTCTTCACCAACAAGAGCAGCAACTTCGCAGCATTCACTTCGGGTTTAACTTTACGTCCAACAGTGGCTGGGAAACAACCTATATTCTACTGAATGGGGATGGTTCATGAAAGAAGGCAGATTAAACCCATTACCTTCAACACTTCCCGCAGTGCCCGAAGATCTTCTGCAGCTTATCTCTTGTGATTGCAAAATAACTGCTGCAAGCAGGGATGTAGTGGAGGGGCTACGGGGGTATACGCCGTATACCCTCTGGATTTTTTTAAGGAACACCGTATACCCTCTGTTTCTCAAGAAAGCTATAGTATGTACACTCTAGGGTATACGCTCTGCCTTGAGCGTATACCCTCTGCTTAGAGCGTATACCCTCTGCTTTTTTTACGACTACACCACTGGCTGCAAGGGACTGTGATGAAAGATGTCAGTCCAAGAAGGCAACTCTCCATTGTTCTAGGTTGTACCTCTTGCTTAGGAGAAACATGCACAAATTCAGTTCGTCCTATTAACGGATTTGAAGACGACGATAACGGTTACGACGTTGAATGAGTGGCATTCTGGTAATTTTATTTTAAGTTTATTTACCCCAAGATTATTAGCTTATTTATTACAAGCATTACTATAATGTTTTATTGAACTTTTACTTTGGATTTAAATTTTTGTGCCTTGTAATAAATAATTTAAACTTGTTCTAACTTTCTTTCTTTTCTTTTCCATCACAGTCCTCTGACAAACATTTCTATATAGAAAAATGAAATATCTGTCATTTTTTAAAACAAAATTTTAAAAATAATCCTCACAAATAGGATTACAAACATACAGATGACAATAGTTTCTTAAGTACGAGGCAAAACAGGCTAAGGGTAATGAAATTCTATTAATTTAACGACAAATAAATGAATGTACAACTCATTCGTAGCTTTTATTTTGATAAAAACTAGGTACAGGGCTCCACTAATCAACTGAGGCCTGGGCAGGAATCTCTTTGCGGGGCCCCTACACCTTAAGGTTCTTTTACAAGACCATTAAAAAACCTCAACAGAAAGGGGTTTTTTAAGCAATTTTATTGTTTTTTTTTTTAATTTTTGAGGCCTTTTCTGGCACGGGGTACATGCCCCGTGTGCCCCTGCTTTAGACAGGCCCTATGATTAGATTAAAACAGGGTGTAAGTAGGGGTCACAGAATTTTTCAGAAGTAAAAAATATTGATATATGACTTAGAAATGGAAAAAAAACAAACATTGGACGGTGGAAAGAGCGGCCATCTTTGATCGGCCATTTTGGATAGAAGCACACATGAGAACTTCTGAGACTTTTAAGGTTTGTTTTTACTTGTCATAAAGAACTAATTCTGAAATTTTCAGCTCATTATAAATTACTTAGCTATCAAACCCTAAATTTACTGGGCTATATGAGCCTTCAAAAAATTATTTTTCTTTAAAATAGACATTTCAGAAAATTTTTCTATCTCCAACCTGAATCTTTCAGAAATGTAATTATTTTTACATAAAAAAAAAAAAAAAACCTGTAGCATAATAGCTGGAATCACCAATGAATCTAATTTTTAGCTGTAGGGCTGACCGGGGCTAGTAGGCGCAGTTTTTAGTTATTGATTTTTATTAACTTTTTTAACAAAATTTCACTGCACTTTTAAAGCACAGACATTTGGCTATAAATACCCGGAGTTCTATATTTGTATCTTTCGTAGTTTATGTTTAGAGGAAGCCCGAAGTAAGAGAAAAATGTGTGCTAATGCCAACCTACCGCGCCGAGGGACAAGTTGCCTATATCTATGGGGTAAGCTGGCTCACGCTTCATAAAAAGTAAATTTAAGCTCAAATAAGACACGCAGTTAAGAGAAATCTATTTTATTATTACCAGCAAGTTTAAACAAAGGAATTATCTTCGTACAATGTAGATTATAAATTATACAGACAAAAAAATAATGACTAAAACATTAACATTGAGTAGCTTCTATCATACTCAATATCATCATTAGAGTTATGGTTATCACAAATGTAAAATCGAGTGTCTCCCTTTGTGCAGGCCACATCTGCTTAAACACTGTATCCCACACGCTTTTATCGCTGTTTGCTATTTCTAAAGTACCAACACACGCCAGATATTAACCTTCCTCGTCATCTGAGATATTGTCAAGATTCGTGCTTTTCTCAGTAACACGTTCCCTTTTATTATAGGTGGAAACAAAGTTTTCCTTGTTATCTGTTATCCTTTGGCCGACTTTTTATGTTGCCTTTATTTTCTACTTTTTTGTATTCCATCTTTTTTCCTCTCTAAAGGAATCATCTATTCCACTCATCTATTTCCACTTTTAATGCCTTTAGATTTGGTGAATCTGTCAATATTCATGTGGCTGCTTTTTACCTACGCCTATTTTTATCTATTTTCTTTTTTAATTATGTCTTTTTTATTGGTCTAACATCCGCAGAATATAATTATCCAACATCCTAAGCCAAAATCAGAGGAGCTCCAGTGACTGCTGCGGATAAAACCAAAAAGGTGATACTGAATCTTTTGAACATCCAGCTTCTAATCTGTCATAGCTGAGTTATGAACATTATCACTCGTTTATTTCATTCTTCATAATTTTGAAATATAGGGACAGACTTCTCAAAGGAATATTAAGAGCTTTAACAATTTGCCTAATACACTGTTAAATAAATAAATAAATAAATAAATGAATAAATAAATCTGTAATTCTATTACAGAAATCTGCATGCTTATTAAAATTTTATCTGCGCACTATACAGTAAAAGATGTAAATCTACAAAACTAGTTTTCGTAAAGCTACAGAAATGTGTAGCTTTAGAAAAGAATCTACTAAAATTACAGTAATCTTACTAAAATTTTATCTGTAACCCGGGTTGCAGTTGCGTTAAAAGTTCTAAGCATCCCAGTTTACTAAAAAAATCTCACTAACTACAGATTTTTTGATTTACAGTGCAGAAATGTATCTGTTACAGGAAGTTTTGTTGTTGCCGTTACATAAAAAGTTCTAGGAATCCCAATTTCCTAGAACAATTTTAGTAACGTTACAGTTGTTTTTTTTTTTTTACAATGTAGAGCGTCTGTTAATTGTTACGACTTCCACACTTATTATAATATTCTTCGGTGTGTTAACCTGTTCAGTTTTTCTTTTGTAATTACGCATGTTTTTTGTAAAAATAAAAGAGTAATTAATTTATCAAACGGGATAAATTAGCAGAAAATATTACGAAACAGTGTAACGGGGTTAGTTGGCGGACCGCGCCCACTTGCCCCGCGTTCAGTGCGCCTACTAGCCCCATAATAAATTTATTCACAAAACTATGTATATGTAAACCTCTAAACATAAAAAATCCAAGTAAATCACATATGGAATAGTTAGAGTTAATCAAACACTATGAAAAGCTACAAAAGTTAAATCGCAATTATTAAGATAAGTATTAGAAATTAGGAAAAAAATGAAGCAACAAACAATTACTTATGAATCCAAAAAGAAGAAAAATCGTAATAAATGTCCACTGCACGTGAGTAATGCTGCAAAACTACAATGGGGATTGTAAAAAGCAAGAAGAAAGGTACTCTGTGACTGGGTGCGTCAACTATCCATAAACAGACAAATTATGAGCTCTGCGCCTACTTACCCCTGTAGCCAATCAGCCCCGGTCTCCCCTATATATGTAGGAAGGACCTTCCTAAATATGTCTAAGTAAAAACTTAAATATAGTAATAATTTCTAATTCACAAAATTCCGATTACATTTTTCACAAGCATTAGGATTGCAAAAGCTCGTGCCCGATTTTAGATGCATCGAGTTTCGAAGTATACCAAAGTTGTTTTAAATGGCGAAATATAGTAAAATTGTCAACATTTAGTCTCTCAGTAGTAATCCGAGAATTATTTTTCACTAAATAACGGATTAAGTCATTATCAATGCCAGAAGGTCGCCCAGAGCGAATTTTATCTTTTAGACTGAAATAACTATTTCTACAAAAAAAATTCAAAATAGGCAAAACTATCTTTTTAACATTAATAATAATGCCAGAACTAAAATATTTTTTTTTTAAGTGGCATCATTTATCTATTTAAAAAAAAAACAATAACTATCTAAATGGTATGTATAATACATAGTTTAAATTTGCTTTCAAACTGCAGTGATATTGATTAAAGCTTATAAGATTTTTGTTGTTGTTATATTATAATTTACCTCCACTGGTAATTAACAGGTTCACGCCGGCGGTGGGTCACACTCGACTGTCTCAGAGTTGTCAAGTCTCCGGCTTTTTGCACACCACTATTATTTTAGAGAAAATGTTGTTCCTTTAAATCGCCAAATTTTTCTAATTAATTAAAACAACATTGTCTGTATTAAAATACTGGTATGCAAAAAGCCGGAAACTTGACACCCCCGAGACAGTCGAGTGTGACCCACCGCGTCGGCGTGAGCGTGTTAAATAAATGCCATTGAAAAATCACTTCATCAGACATTTGGTGCATCACAAACAATGGCGTTAAATTAAACAAAAAAAGCTACTGTCAAAATTCTGAGACTCGAAGGCAGGGATGCAAGCGCTGCGCCACAAATGTCTGATAGTAGCTACCACTAAATTTTTATAGTATTCCTCACCTTATTGAATGACAAAATTTTTTTAGATTTAACAAGGCGAAGAAAACTATTAAAATTTAGTGGTCAAAATCAGCGATTTGTGGCGCAGCGCTTGCATCCCTGCTCGAAGGTTTTAATAGCTGGCTTGTTTTCTCTTTTTTTTTTTCTTTTTTTGCAAAAATTTTTAGAACGTTTATTATTTTATATTTTTAAAGAAAATATAACTTATTTTTTAGAAACATTTGTAAGAAATCAATTTTTCCACAAAACCTCCCGGAAAAAGGTTTTTTTTTCCACTACTTCAAAATTTCCGGAAATGTTACGTCTCTAATCATGATCCGTAAGATAATTTAATTTTGAATGTTGATATTAACATGCAATCTACTTATGTGTTTAAAATACAAGGCTGTTTTATTAGTCATCTGGCCTGAGCTTTCTACTGAACCGATTTTGATAATTATTTTTTTAAGTGAAAGCTCTTCATGTGTAGATGCACTCGCATTAATTATTTTTTTTAAACATTCCCATTTTTATATTTTTTAATTTAATTTTCAAAGCTTTTTACGAAATTTCTTCAAGATGGTGGCAGTTGGATTACTTTCATTGTCGAAGAGAAAAGGGGAGAAATCTTTCCTCCATGGGGAGAAATAATACGGTTTATTAGCCTTTATTCATTATATCCCTATTCATGCCATTTTCTCATGAGAATAAAAAATAACTTTAAAACTTTTTGAACAGAAAATGACGTCACGCTTTAAAAATCACGCATTTTCCCCTCATAAAGCTGTTACATTTCAATATTTTTCATTCCACTGTTGCTGAGTTCGAACGCTAAACGAAACGCTTCAATGAGTAAAAATTAAGGCATGTTTAAAATAAAACACTTTATTTTGTAAAACTAAATATTTTACCTTTCCACGTGCAAAATTTTAGCTTACACATGTGAGTTAAAGTTTGGAAATATTTTTATTAATAATAATGTACATTAAACTATTTTTTAAATGGTGAATACGGTTGTGAGAGGAACCTATGTTTGAGACGGTGAAAGTGACGTTATGTTTAGATTTCAGCGGGAAAATATTCTATGATTGTTTCTAAGTGGAATAATTTTTATTGGTTTTTCATCCGGTAATACCAAGCATAAAAACCTCAATTGATGACTTGATAATTTTAAATTTCCAATAATTTGAACAATTGAAGTTTATTGAAATAGTATTTTGATGGCTTTAGGTTAAAATAATATTTGTTTTAAGAGTTAATTAACCCATGTAACGTGAACTTTCTATTAGCCCTCTCTATACTATTTCTTTCGGGCAGCAATTTCGGGCAGTGTTGTCTCTAAAAAATAACGTTCTGATACAGAAGCAAGTCGTAAAATAAAGCAGATGTATCATTGTACTGTTAAATACTGATAATCTCTACTGCAATTTGTTTAACTTCTAAGCATCGCCATAGTCAATTTTTATACCGTCGTATAGGGGGGAAAAGCACTTTTAAGTGCAATTTGTTTGAAAATTGCATCTCAATTTATTTTTGAGATATTAATTTTTTTGTAGTTTTTAACGCCATTTTTTTTGGCAACTGAATGACACCATTACTGTAGAAAGTAGAGGAAAAATAGTTGGAAAATAGTAGATTATTATTACATCTTTTGGTTGACATTTTTCCATAACTACTGAAAAAAATTGCAATTAAAATATGTGTTATGTTGAAAAAATATAAATTTCTGATATTTCTCACATTTTTGATAAAACATGCAGCTATTTTAAACTATATTTAATTTTATTTATCCATATTAATGTTACAAACGTATCAATCCTTAGATCTTCCCCCTTTTTTATGGAGTTTCTTGAATGACGACATCGCTTTTTCGCTGGATTTGTGTATTATTCTGCGATAGTGACGGCATATCCATACATATGACGTATATATACGTCATATGCTATTTTCTCGAGGCTAACGAAAAAGACAGGCTACCGCGGTGTGTCCGATTCTTCTTTTTTTACAGACCGCTGGAGTCACGTGAAGCTCGAATGCACCAATGAAGGTGTGCAAAAAGAGCATCACGTGACTCCAGCGGTCTGTAAAAAAAGAAGAATCGGACCCACCGCGGTAGCCTGTCTTTTTCGTTAGCCTCGCTATTTTCTGTCGTAAATAGGGAATTCTTTAGCGGATGCGGATGGCTTCATTTTATGTAAAATAAAAGCGCATGTCTTCAAACTGAATTATGCTTCATACTACCTATATTTATATGCATATTTTTTTTTCTTTTCTTTTCTTTTCATCGGGGGCGACACTAAATTCTGAAAAAGCAGAATTCCTGTTTTCTAGTTGTAGTTATTTTCTAGATTTATTACGAGTCAATGTAACAGATCCTTTTAAGAATAGCTGCCAACTTATACTCTTTCGTCGTACCACTAAAATTTTACAGAAAATATTATCTTATTTAATAGTCGAAATATTGTGATTAAACAAGACGAAAATGTCTATTAAATTTTAGTCGTAGCAAAAAAGCGTAAAAGTTGGCAGCTATGTTTTAAGTCATTTTCTTTCGTCGAGATTTGACGGATTCCACCTCGTTTGGAAATAACCTTTAAATATGCGCGCTTAAATTTTTGCAGAAGCAGGCATATTTTTACACACAGTAGTTACACCAATACAAATGCAAAGATATTTTACAACAATTTAGGATCAACCGAAACAAAATTTAGGTAATCTTCTTATTTTCGACCGAAACAAGATTTAGGTAATCTTCCTATTTTCGACCGTAAACGAAAACGAAAATGTCTAATTTTTAAAGTAATTAATACATACATAAATATACAGAATTATTAATTAATTATACGTTTAATTACACGTCTGGCCCAAGTTTGTTCTCTGTGCCTCTGATTAAAACTTTTTATTTTCACATAAAATAAAATGTAATAATTCACCAATAACACAAAATGATTTTTTAATTATACGAATTTCATCTAATTAAAAAATGTTTTAGGTACACTTACCTCGATTTATCTTTTATAATGATTTTTGTATGTGATCATCTGTTACACTAGAACTTTCTCAAAGGGTATTCGAAATACTTCTGCGGTTTCAAACTAAACATTTTCTATTACTGTTAAGTCTGCATCTTTTAATGAGCACGTGAAAAGCGTCTTCGAAGTTTAGTCCTATAGGCATTGCTTGCTTTATATTTTGCACTCGCATCTTGAGTCAGTCATGATTGATAATTAGAAAAAGTGAAGTGCATAGCAATAAATAAAGAGTCCTTCATTTAAGTCGATGCAGCTCAAATCAATAACTAATGTTGAAAATTTCAGGAGGAAGAAGCAAGATTTTTGGAATACAGGTAGTTTCGGTCGCCGAATTTTTGGCAGCATTTTCGCTGAAAACGAATTTTCGGTGAAACTCAGATTTTGTGCCGAAAACGAAAACAAACCAAATTTTCGGTCGATCTCTAATAACAGTAACAAGAAACATGATAGACGAGCAATTGTCATACCAGTAGAAAATACAGAATTTTAATTTCGGTGATAACACATTTTTAGAAAACCGCTCATGTCGCTATGCAAGATGAACACGATCTGCACAAAATAATAGATTCTAGCAATTTTCTACACATATTTAACCTAGTTTACTACTGTATGATATTACATAAATATAATGCAAGTTGTTATAACAATTCATTCGTAAGATAAATTTTATCCAAATATAAGGAATCATATCAATAAGATGAAAACATATTAGGGGAGATGGGGGCACATGTGAACACGGGGCACATGTGAACATCGCAGTTTTTCGATAGTTACAATAAGCTTTTTTATTTGAAAAAAATTACTAAAGATCATAGCATCTGTAGACATATGGCAAAAATTTTTTGAAGCTCTATGACATTTTGTTTGTCCTCTGTAGCCAAAACACTGTTTTTAGATCTCAAAAGTAAAATCATTGCTCCAAGTTCATAAGCGAATAATTTTATTTATTTATTCATTTATTTGAATTTGAGTGTTTTACCATATACTATGAATACTAATAAACATTTTTGATAAAATTCTTTTTCTTCTAAAATTGAGAAATGTTAATTATTCATCAATTTAACAGAAGCAGCAATGTGGGGCACTTGTGAACAGGCTAGTTGGGGCAGATATGAACAGTTCATAAGTACCCCAATAATCATTCTGTGATTCTGTTTCTTTCAGTTAACTTAATGAGAGATAATGTCAGTTCCATTATCTACAATTTTCCTGAAATTGAAGCTATTTTCCTCTCACAAAGTTGATTTTGTATTGAAACTTCCACAAACACATCTTTCAGCAAATACATAAAGAACAACAGGCTCGTCTACCTTCAATTGTACTTTAAATAAATTTAATGTTTTCTAAAATGCAATAAGTGTTATATATTATTTTACTAAACGGTTTACAACAATAATTTTTATGCATTGTTAATACAAAAGTATTACTTTGAACAACTTTGCAAATTTTTCTTTTACATTTGTTCTAACCTTGCAATGATGGCTTACTTCCATCTCTAAAACATTTATGTATATGATGCTTTGAATGGAGATAGATACCAGTAATATTTTAAGAAAGTACAATTTTTAAACTGATAACTACCGTAAAATCCCGATTGTACACCCCCCCCCTCTTTCAAAAGCAAAAGAAGTTGGGGGGGGGGGTTATAGTCGAAATTTTTTTTAATCATTAAAAAACCCTTTTTTATCTATAATTTACAAGAAAATAAGGCAAATACAGGAGTGAGAATCTTTCGTATTTCGGCAGATTTCCGATAAATAGTATGTAAATGCCCCCTCCCTAAAATTTCCCCCAAACAAAAACCCTTAAACAAAATTTAAAAGTTTTAATTTCTTTTTTTAAATTGCTTCTTTATTTTTTTATTTTATTGCATCAATACTTTATGAATCATCTAAGACTCTCCCCACCAAATCTACTTATTTTCATTTTATAATCTTTTGCTTAAACATATCACGCAGAAACTAGAGAAATATACATATATATTTTTCTTTATGGTGAATTTAAAAGGTAATACAACTAATGATTACTATGACATATGAATAAAGGAATAAAAAGCACATTAAAGGATATTTTTTCCTTGTGTTCACATGTGCCCCACGTGTGTTCACAACTACCCCGCTGATGGGGCACATGTGAACAATTTTTTGATTTTATAAAACTATTAAAAAATGTAAGAAGAACTATACAGGTGATTTTGAAAAAAATACCATGTGCAAAAGAAAGTTCTGTTTACTATATTAAATAGTTTTTGTTTATCGAAATTAATCCAGTTATGAGAAAAAGCTATATTTATGCGAACTGTTCACATGTGCCCCCATCTCCCCTATAATGTTTTCCGTTTTGTAACACAACAATTTTACTAAACAATGTTTGCAAGCACTAAACTTTGTTAACACAAATTATTAGAAGACGTGAATTTTATTCTGTATTCTTATCCATATCCATTTCTATACGTTAAATCTGATTTATTAAATTGTGTAAGTCTCAATATAATGGATTATATTAAAAAGAATTTTCAAAAATATTTAAATGTTTATTATATCGCATTTTAAATAAATAAAAAGGATGCCAAATCATTAAAATGGGAGAAGAATAGAAGCTCAAATCTTTCAGTGTTACAATTAATGAATATTTGCTTATTGAATATTAGAAGGCTGTAAATTTTCTAGATTTTAGTTTTATAATTTATATGAAAGCTTGTCAAGTGTGAGACAGGCGAAAAATTATTTAAAATTGATATGGGTAAAATAAAAACAATTTATAATTTAAGAGCTCGAATGAAAAACAAGGTAATTAACGAGTTCAGTTCGACATAGTCTAGTTTTCTAAAAAGTCTACGGACAAAACTATTATCTTAGCTTCCCCCCTCGAGCACTGGATCGGGTTGGTTAACCCGATTTTACCCAAAATTTTCCCGGCAGGTGGTTCGAGTCAGCTCGGGTTGACACCAGTTTTTTTCATTGCGGATCGGGTTGTCTTTAAATGTTTTGGGTTCGGCTCGAGTTTTGATTCTTTTGTGTCGGTTTTTGGTGATTTTTCAAAGAATGCCCTAAATATTTTTCGAAAAAAAAAAAGAAAGAAAAAAAAACTATAATTGAATAACAATGAGTATACTATACATTGCAGTATAACTTTTCTACAAAAGAGATAAAATTGATAATGAGACATAATTGTAGACTACTTTCAATAATTATATTGAAATATGAATTGATTTTCTTGCACTTCGGGTTGGGGTCGGGTTCAGGTTTGAATATTTCACGTTCCGATAGGTTTCTCTTTGAAGTGTGTCGGGTTCTAGTTCACCTTAAACAGAATTTTCGGATAAGTTCGGGTAAAACTCGATCCATGCAGGACTTTACTTGATTTAGTAAACTTTGTTGTATATATGTTTACAATTTAACTTTTATAATTTATATGAAAGTTTCTCAAGTGTGATAGATGAAAAATTATATAAAATTGGAATAACGAAAACAAATTAATTTGTAATTTAAGGACTCTGGTGTAAAACGAGGTAACTAACAAAATTTCCTGATATTCAAGTTTGTAAAAAAATCTACAAGCAAAACCATTACGATTGCTTCCACTAAAACATTTGATTTGTTAAGAGAAACTTTCAATTAACTTTGCAATTAATTATTAAAATTTTCTGACTGATGCATTTGTTTAAAAACTATTAGAAAGTTTAGAAACAGAACATTTTTATTAAAAATAATTGAAATTATTAAAAGGAAGTGAAAGTCTACATTTATTAACTACAAGTTTTGAAATCCACATTCAAAATTCAGTCAATTTCTCTCATTTCAAACATTTCTGGTCCCCCTAACTAGTATCTAAATGATATTAATTCATTCTATAAATAAAATCATCTACACATAGCGGAGACCGGGGGAATGGCGCCACTTGGGGTTATGCCGCCACTCCTCCTAGTTTAAAAACTAATGGCAATTTGAGATAGTGAATGCGCCTGCACTATAGCGGCCAACAATAGAAACAGTGCTTAGAGTGAGAGTGATTTTGTTGTACGTCGTTCGTTTGTTCTCGTGAAAAAATTAGTTTTCATCTAGTTGTTTTTTTTATTTTGGAGCTTCAAATGAGAAGAAGTAAACACCTTTTATTGTAAAATTAGGTACTTAAGATAATATTACCCGTAATCTGCATGCATTCGCCGACATTTTGATGTAATTTGTTGAACAAGTTCGGTTCTTCTTTCGGCTTTACCGGGGAATTTATGCTATATAGTCCTCTCGGGGTAATGCCGCCACCATGGCAAAGGGGGACTTTTGCAATTTGAGTTAATTGTAAGCTTAACACATTAATAAATCTAGTTTAAGGAACATTGTAATTATTCATTATTTTGTTAAATTACATTGTTTCTAAATATTTTCCGTAGGTTATGTGTTTCATAGTATCCATTTTATGTATTTACTAGGTCATTAAAGAGTGGCGTCATTACCCCGATACCGTGGCCGAATTACTTCAGTATCCTGGGTAATCCCGTCGCTGTACAGAGGTTGAAAGAATTTTTTTTTATGTGTGCTTACTTTGCAGTTATGATTACGGTTAAATTTATACAGATACTAAAGATCATGATTCAGCTTTAGAATTTTTACTATTAAAAATAAACATTTTTTTGAGATGAAAAAATTTAAATTACTTTATGGTGTCCCAATTCCCCTGGTCTCCCCTATATTGCAAAATTTTTTATGTGTTTTCTTCTTTGTCTGATAGGAATCCATTACAAAAAGAAAATTAATGCTATATCTATTTTTCGGGCTTAAAAGTTGTGAGACACCTCAAAACATATTTTAAAAATAAATAATCGGTGAAGTACGAGTTTTACTTGCGCACGAAAGGTACCGTAGAAAAATTTATTAATTTTTAAAGGGAATTACAAAAAACCGCTGATAAAAGAATAATAAGGCTCTGTAAAAAACTTGGAAATATTCTATGAATTATTTTTCAATAATGCAGTTCAATTACAAAGAAAAAAGTCGACAACTCACTATATTCGCTTTACCTAAAAGAAAGAGCTTGTAAAAAGTTTAAACTTGGCGGCATTGTGTAACAAGCACGCTTCGAAAGGACGTCGTAAAGTTGGTACGCTACCTTGGTCCGTACTGCGTTTTTCTAGATAGGTTTTTAGTTAATATCTGGGCTAATTGCAGGCAAATGTTTTCGAAAATATTTATCAACAATTCATGGATGATTTCGCGTCGATAAATACTTCGAGCGCCCCCTGTGTTCGAAGTTCATTCGTAAGTAAGTTGTTAATTAACTCCCCTGCTGAGTGCCCGTAAAGTAAAGTCTGTGTGTAACGGGAAAAGTGCCATTTTATTAAATATTATGTGTCCTAGGATAATCGCTGTGGTTTTCCTGCAAGGTTTAAATAAACTCCTACTACCCCTAACTTTTAAATAATTTTAGTTTCAGTAAATTAGGAAATAGAGAGAGGGGCATATTTTTGCAGTTCATTTTCCTCGATATATCTTAAAATATAATACCTAACATTAAAACAAATATATTTTTGAGTTCAGTGTTACGAGATCTTTCGAATGATACCTCACATATTGAAAAAAAAAATCAAGCAACTGAATTAGCCCCCTAAACTTTTCCTAAAGATATTTATGAATGGCTAATATTATATAAATATGTGGGTTAAGCCTTTATAACTAGGTCTGCGGAGTCGGTGGGAAAATGGACGACTCCGACTCCGGGAATTTTAACAGATTCGACTCCGACTCCAACTCTTTCGCTCAAAAATGGACTTGACTCCGACTTCGACTCCACGACTCCGACTCCGCAGTCCTGCATAACTCTGCCAAGATTGAATTTTCTACGTTCCATAGTTTTAGAGAAAAAGACTGTGACAGACAGACGAGTGATCTTATAAAGATTTTGTTTTTACTTTTTAAGTACAGAACTCTAAAAATATATTATTCTCACATGTACAAAACTTTAAAGCAGTTTTGCTGACTTGTGCATACATGTTTTAGGATTTTATATTATACTACAGATTTTTAAAACTTAGGTGTAGAATAGCGTCCAAATTTAAAATCTTGTGCTAAAAAGATTTTGGACCACTTTGGTTTCGTATATTTTTGTGAGCTGACATTTATTCCATTGGTAAGAATTAAAAACAAAAGTTTTCGTCTCTCAAGTGAAAAAAAAATTAATTTTCTTCGAATCGCTGCTGCTATGGAATTTGCAAAAAAAATTGATAAAATTACAGGAAAAGCTGACAAATTTTAACCACTCACTATCTAAAAAATGTTATGTAACTTTAAAGTTTGTAATAATCATGTTAAACTAAACATGAGCGGTCTCAGTCCCAACCCGAACCTGGCCAGAAAGCGAAAATTTTATTTTTCACAAGTTTAACCCTAGAACTACCGGAAATTTTACTCAAGTTTTATAAAAACATTCTACACCAGAATTTTTACTTAAAACTATTTAATTTGTTTATTTAACTTATTATTGTCTGATTTATACATTTAGTTTGTTTTGAAGAAATTTCTGGTTTGAATAAATATTTTGAATGTACATGTCGGGTCCAATGGACCCGTCTGGTAGACGGAAGGTTAAAAAAAGGGGGAAAAACTTGTTGTTTTAGAAACACGTATGTAATCTAAGTTTGTTAAACTGTTTTACAATATTTTTAAAATGAGTTTGAAAGGGAATTGAATTGGAATATAAGGAGAAATATTCTATCTGAGTCCTAAGACTTGGTACGGTAGTGCTAGTACCATAAAGAAGCCGAAGAATATCTTTTGTCTCCCTCGCTTTCTGTTTGATGTCCCTTTTCAGAATCACTGAAACAGAACTCATGTCTCTTTGTCATAGTTGTACAATGATATTTTAAAGACATTGTGACTTTTGCAGATATCTGCCAGTAGTTGGTTATAAATGATAGATCTGCTATTTTAAAAGATTAACATGCACATGAAAATCATGAAACGTTATCATACACGATTGTTTTATGATTAATGCTTATTCTATGTACGAGATTTTTAAAAAAAAAGGGGGGGGGGGTTACAAGCAGTAGCATTTGAAAAATAATTATTCTAGAGTGAATATTATTTCCTCCTAGTGGAAACAGATGGCGCTAGTTGACTTACAGCGGTTGTGCGAGTAAGTAGTCTAGATTCGCAGACGTGTCAGAGCGATTGAAATGGTTGGTATTACATTTAGAACAGTGGTCTAGCTTGTGCTACTTTGACCAGGTTACGCGACGTCATACAACGCAAGCGCCCTGGCATGTCGAATGTTGGTGTCATTTTACCGCATGACTACGCCAGCCCATACTGCTCTCTAAACTCAAGAATTGCTTCAAAAGTTCAAATGGGAAGTCCGGATTCCTCTTCCCCCCCCTTACAGCCCTCTCTTGGAACCCTATGACTATTTCCTTTTTTCGAAATTGAAAAAAACTCTTATCTGAAAAAAGGTTCTCCACAAACAGTGATGTGAAAATACTTGCCGAGTACTGGCTCAAAAGTCAGGGGCATGATTTCTACCAAGCTGGGTTAAGCAAGTTGGTCCTAACTTATGATAAATGCCTAAATAGATTTGGAGGTTATGTGGGAAAGTGATCGGCAAATATTCCTCTTAACTCCCTTTTGTATTTTCTGTCTATTGTTAATAAATAATTTATTATTACACTTGTAACTTTTTTTTATTGATCCTCGTAAAAACAGATTTTTAGTAAAAAAATTAATCTTAAACAATTTTAAAATGTTATTAACTGTTTTCTACTGCTTAAATTCCGTTTCGAGCTCAGACTGTGATGACACGAATTTTTTCCATCTCGGGCTGGCTCGGATTTCAAATTTAACCTGTGGACCTTAGTTAATAATTTTAATTATAAACAGAGTGCATATTGAATGTTTATAATTAGAATTACTCTCTAGGTCGCTGGTAACCCCAAGTAATATTGATATTTTTTCAAAGTATGATGCAACTTTATAGATTTAAGTATACCAAAGACGAAAATTTGATCAAATTTAATCATTTTAAGTAAATGACGAAAACGTAGTCGCCTAGTTGAAGTAGCCCAGAAAGTTACTCCAAATTTACCTTACCAAGAAAAGTACATCTAATTTTTTTTTTTGCCAAATTGCTATTAGGTAAATACGAAGGCTTTTTGAAAAGTAAAGATACAATGCCGCATACTCAATCAAAAAACTTTTAATTGATAAAATGCCCATTACAAATTGCTTACTAGTATATGCATTATTTTCCGACATAGTTGCCGCGCCCGATATTGTCCAAGCATTTGTTAAGTCTGGGTACATGTTGTCATAGAAATTTACCGTCTGCTGTCGAAACTCGAAACCATATTTTAACTTCTACTTTGATCTCATCATCGTCGTGGAAGTTTTGCCCTGCAAGGTGTTTCTTCTGAAAAAAGAGTAAGTGGTATTCGCTGGATGCAAGGTCCGACATCACAGATGTCCTATCTGTCCTGGGTTCTTCATGAACACTGGTGGTACCCCACAGAAAGCACGTCACCGTTTCGTTACATTTTGTTCATTCATAATGTTTCCATAGACGGAAACAATTTCTTTGTGAATATCCGCTAGACACTCACCTTTTGCATGCAGAACATGTAAACACGTGCTACACGAAACAGACTCACTGTACAAATAACGAATGACTGCGAGGGAAAGACCAAGTGATCAAGGTCACAATATGTGTTGACATCGCGCTCATTAAAACTTTTTTTTTTTTCTAGCTGTCTGAGGTGAACCTTTACTTTTTAAAAACACCTTGACTTACAACATTGAACTTATATTGAAATGTATAATAATTGTTTAAAGTAGTTTTTAAGGATTTAAATAACCAGAATCTACTATCATTCGATTAGACTTACAATTCGGAGAGAAATTTTCTGGTAAACCCATAGTGCTTTTTTATTACATTATGTGCATTAACAACCTTCAATGATAATGTAATTAAAAATTAAAAATCTAATTTTCATCAATGTGCAGATTTTTACTGCGTTCCATTCTGCGACGGTACGCGCGGTCGCACCTCTTCCCTTCAACGCTGTCCGAAACGATAGTAGGCCTGATAACGAAGATCCCACCGGAAAAATTTAAAAGCTAAATTCAGTAAGTTTAAGATATCGACCAGCAGATTCGGGCGGGCTGGGAAGTTTAACAGATAGGCTTAAAGATCTGTATAGCACATTTTCGGTACTTTTCTAGTATAACCTCGGCAGATAAGGAAATTTTCCATGCGTATTTTCTGGTAACCTATATTTTCTGGCAACCTATTCCCTCGTTGACATATACACTATGACGCAAAAGTTTAGACAATGACGTCATTCAGCTTTAAAATGTAGAATTATGACGTCAGAATTACAAAAACCTGTAAATATATTCAAAAACTGATTTAAAATGCTATGTACAAAAGACAGTCGTTTTATTTGCTATAATACTAATTTTTTTCATAAAAAATTCAAATGTGCTTGTCGCAAAAGTTTAGACACTATTCTAAATTTCTTTGAATATTCGCTGACATATGCAAATTTAGAATCGATGATGTCACAAATTTGGAGTACTTAAGTTCTGCAAACGATTGCGCTTCATAGTCGACATGCCGAGAGCTAAAGAAATTCAAGTGAATGAGGTTTCAAGGATTTGGCAGTTGATAGGTGAAGGGAAGAGCGTTTCTGAAATTTCTGCTATTATTAATAGGTCAAAAAAATCTATTTATCGAGTTTTATCGAGTGGTTCCGAATATAAAGCAAAATGTCGGTCTGGGAGGCCACGTGTGACAAATGTACGAGAGGATCGCCTGATACAAAGACTAGCGAGTACTCAACAAATGAGCGTACGTGGAGTTCAAAGCTCATCGGGACTCTCTGTATCAAAGGATACGATTCGTAGACGAATTTTGGAAAAAGGAACAATCGTTTATAGCAAAATGCAGAAGAAACCAGCTCTGAAACCACATCATAAGTTACAAAGACTTTTGTGGGCTCGAAAGCATATGTCATATGGAGAGAAATGGCAGTCAGTCATATTTAGCGATGAAAAAAAGTGGAATCTGGATGGTCCAGATGGTTGTTTATCGTATTGGCATGACTTGCGGAAGGAACCTCGACGTTTTTTTAGTCGCAGACAAGGAGGGGGCTCGGTGATGGTTTGGACAGCCTTTTGCTATAATGGACAAGTATCTCTGACCTTCACCAGTGGTCGTCAAACTTCACAGCATTATACACAGACATTAGAAGAAATCCTACTGCCATTTGCTGAGCTTCTAGGGGGTCCTCAGTGGGAATTTCAGCAAGACAATGCTTCAATTCACACTGCAAAACATTCAAAATCTTGGTTTAATTCCCATAATATAAGAGTTCTCGACTGGCCAGCATGTAGCCCAGATCTTAACCCTATAGAAAACCTTTGGAGAATCATGTGTCGCAAAGTTTATAGCAACGCTAGACAATACTCTTCTGAAAAGGAACTTAAGACATCTATTAAGAATGCATGGTACGATATCGATCCACAAACTATGCAAGATTTAGTTTCTTCCATGCAATCTCGTGTATATGACGTAATACATAAGCATGGATGCGCAACCAGGTTTTAAAAATTGTTTATTTCGATTTTATTTAATTTGTGTCTAAACTTTTGAGACAGCAGTTTATTTTTGTTACCATTTAATTTATTGCAATATGCACAATTCCACTTTTCTTTGTTATAAATATTGTTTATATGTACAGCACATTAATTTCAAGCAGTGATTTGAAAATTGAATAAATATTTTTCAAAGTATGTAAGAATTTCTTCATTGTCTAAACTTTTGCGTCATAGTGTACAAACAATTTTTTTTATGATTTATACAATTTATTTACAACAAGCCATTTATTTATTTTTATAGATAAACAGAAGTAAATTGTATATAAAAAACAATAATAACAATATATAAAAAATAAAATGTTTATGTACATGTAAATACATGTATAAACAAGCTTAAAAGTTCACCAGGTTTGTTTTCATAGCTGTTACCTTTTCGCAACATATCTGACTTTCTGAAGCCCAAATTAGGCCAAGTTAAAAAAAAAAAAAAAAAAAAAAAAAAAAAAACACGAAGGACCCTATACTGAAAAATTACATTTTTATGAATTTTCCCCGAATTTTTTTATGCAAGTTTTAGAGTTTTTTTTTTTTCTTTTTGGCATTTTAGCGCGATTTTTTTTTTTTTCATTTATAAAAAGAACCCCGATTTCAAAAAAATTTTTAGCTCAATCTAGTAAATTTTCTTCTCTGACATTTTTTAATTTTTTCCCGAACTTTTTATGTGATTTTTAGAGGGTGTTTTTGCGTTCTGCGGTGATTTTTTTTACCTTTTTTTCTGAAATGGAAAAAACTCTCCGGTACATTTTGGTACTAACGTTTAAATTCAAGTTGGAAGAATGCCAAATTAGTTCCTTTAGATAGATGAACGCCGATGCTGAAAATTTGAATTTAATCTGATGGATCAAAATAAAAATCTCTATAATTGATAGATCGCTTGATCTGAAAGTTTTTTAATGGTTCGTTTGGTAAAACTATTTTTTTAATTAAAAACTAATGTATGCCATATATGTGGTGACAGAGTTTGAACTCTGCACTGCAAAGACCAGCACATTCTTTAAATGAGGCTCTGGACGATCCACCCCAACCTCTGAGTCTACGAAAAAACTGCTGAACTTACAAAAACTATTGTGAGGAGGAGATGACTGTTGGTTGCTCGTGTGAGCAGACGTGTGAAACGTCGTGTCGACCGAATACCGGGTCAGCGGACCTGAGTAAGCCGGAATACCGCCGGGCAGCTATATTTTTTCATGTTTAAAGTAAATGTAAATACCCCATCTGTAAATACCTCATCCATATATTCAAGAACATTAAAGTTTAAGATTCCCTCAAAAATCTGCCTGGACTAATTACTTCTAGACACCGACCACAGTGTACATTTATTCGTCAAAATCAATGTGCATTAAATTTCTACATATATGTTTTGTTTATGTGTACAATTAATTCATAAGCACTTTCGAAATTAAATGGCAATAAACTAAGTTATATATGTTAAAACCTGTATCATGTGCATAATATATGCATGTTTAAAATATTTTGAAATATAATTCTCAAAATATCAGATATTGTTGTTTATTCAATTACACTAACTTTATTCAATAACTATATCACATATAAATTTCATATAAAGCTGGAAAATGTTTCCAAAATACTGCAGTATATGGCAGGATCATTTTATTTTCAAATATTCAGTTTTAAAATTCGCTTTTGATTAATTTTCTATGCTGCGTGAAAGAAGATTTTCTCAAAGAATTTCTGCACTTGGATCTAAACAAGAATATGACTTTTTAAAATTTTAATTTCCCTTTGTTTCAATGTACCAATGTTTAATTTCATAAAAAATAATTAATAACTATTAATAATATTTTTTAATGGCTGTAAACCTCCTGAGGTCAGTCTTGTTATTTTGTAATTATTGCGAGATTTTTCAAAATCTCGCGTAAATATCGTCCGATTGCCATGAAATTAATATATGTTATTGGGGTTTACTATGGCATGTTCGGTATTGAAAATAAAGTGTGCAGCATTTATAGTTCATTTACAGGGTCACTCAAAAGAATTCCGTTACTTTACGGTCTATGGGGAAAATAAATTAAGATCTATTTTAATGATATTACACTATTTTTAAAATATTGAAATTTATTGAAATAGATATACAGTCCTCCCCACTTAATCAGGTCACGGATAATCGAATACCCCGCTTATTCGAATAGAATCCTCCGAAACCGAATTTATTCCTATTGGTTCTATGTTATTTTTCCCCGCTTAAACCAAATATCTTTTATGAACGTCCCCGCTTAATCGAATAACAACTGTGTGACCTATGTCTGAAAATAGGCGCGGAAAGCACGAATCAACTGGAATTTCCTTCCGCCTTTTGTCATTTTCGGTTCCTTTAACGCTGAAAACAAATTTTCAGTTCTTCCTGCAATGATTTCGGCCGACAGGTGTATAATGGACAGGTCAAATGATTTCCCCATCATCACTTCTTTCTGTTAATGGCAATGCGCCGTCACTTCGAGACTCGAGATGGTAGTTGCGATATTTTGCACTTATTCGAAAAATAGCTCGATATTTACTCCTTTAAAACTCCACTTAAACAAACCACTTTGAACGCTTTTTTTTAAAGGCAGTGTAAGTAACGTAAATTAGAAGTAGCAAAGTTTTGACCAAATTCAAACGCGCTGCTTTAAGTGTGATGTAAACCCTATAAATGTATGTACTGACATTAAATTAATATGTATTTACTTTATATTAGCATTTGTATTTACTTTAGTTTATGTTATTCTATTAACGATTTATTATGCTGTTAATGAAATATACCGTAGACGGTTATTTTGCCTTTTTATGACGCATTAAATATTACAATTATGATTTCCCTATTAGTCAAATACCCCGCTTAATCGAATATTATTTCTGGAACCGCCAATATTCGTTTAAACGGGGACAACTGTATATTAAATAAGTAGGGGCTTCTGCCCCCTGCAAGCTACGCTCGCCAACCCCATTCAGACACCGCAGAATCTAAAAGCACGCTAATTTGATCGGTTTTAAAAAGATTAGAGAAGATTGAATTATAATTGAAAAAACGTATAGCGATCTCCCTGTAAACGGGTTTCCATTCAATTCCCTTTGATTGCAAAAATTTAAGGCCGAATCATTTGCTATTAAGACATCCAACGGTTGTTTTCGTGTTTCATTAAAGAAGACCAGTTAAACATTTGAAAGGAAGCTAAAATAAAATGAATTAAGTAAACAGAGTTTTTGCCTCCCGGTATTTTTTAACAGCGTTATAAAACGATTGACATAATACAATTTACTACAATTACTACAATTTACCGCTTTAACCCCTTCAAGGGCGGTAGTTCATTTTTGGACCACTTAATTTTAATTCTTAAATGCACCAAAATATTGGAATGAAAAGTTTCCTTTTATTATTAAGTGAACAAAAGCATTTTCGTATTTCGAAATTTGTTTGTAAATTCTGGTGCCATTTACTGATTTCAACATTTTACGAATAGAAGTACCTTCCCCCTGAAAGGGTTAAACGCATATTAATGTATTTATTATTTTAAAGTTTCCTTTCTCTTTTAATATTCACGTATAAATACAATTTTCAATATTTTCCTGCTTGTAACACGTACTCATAGGGGTTTTTTCTGTTTTTAATAGTCACGTGTAAATAAATTTTTAATCGTTAGGAAATATTATTCTTTGCGCTGTTTTTAGAATTGAAAATAATCTCTATAATAATATCCTAAGTCATGTGACTATTATCAACAATTCTGGGCGGATTCCTTCGCTTTTTATATTCCAGGCGGTCATTTTTGGTACTTTAATGTTAGCCAGACACAGGCGATAAGTCGCCAAATATTATTCTATCGCCATGATTTCACTTATATTACAATAGTCCAAGTCATGTAACTGCCATAAACAATTACAACACTTCGCTTTTCCTAAGTAAGGATTCCATTTTGATTAAAGAATCAAAGTTATTTTTTTCGAATAAAACTACATAAAAGATGCCATGATCACAAAGAATTCTTGATACTTTTATGTTAGACGGGTGAAAATCTCGCCAATAGCTTTTTTTTTAACTCGCCATTTAGCACTCTTTTATTTTTCGAGTGGTAAATTAAAACGGTACTACTTGGTTATCCCATCGACCAAAAATCTATCGCAAGAATATAAGATTAAATGCCGATAATGGTTGATCGTAAATGTCACATTCACTTGACTGTAAGGACGTTACACGTATTTACGCCACCAAGGGATTTTTATTTCGACGTTTTATTTTTATTTTTATCAATGCTAGGCACAGATGTCATATACGCGCCCCATATTGGCGCGACTTTTTTCCGACGGCAATTTGGCGAAAACATCAACAGCATAAACAACAACGTCCGGGTTACCATATCAAGCAAAATAACGACACTTTGGCGCCAGTTAAGTACCCGTTGCATATATGACATTGGCGTCAGAAAAAAATCGCGCCAATATGTGGCGTATATGACATCTGTGCCCAATGCTATACTAATTTATTTCGGCACAGATGTCATATACTCCCCATATTGGCGCGGTTTTTTTCCGAAGCCATTTTAGCGAAAACATCAGCACCATAAACAACAACATCCGGATTACCATATCAAGCAAAATAACTATACTTTGGCGTCAGTTAACCTTTAAATGGAATCGCTAAATTGTTCCACATTAGTGGAATCTTATGTCCAAAAGGACACTTTAATTAAAATCCAAATTATTTTCTAATATATATGAAATTACCACTTTGATCATGGAAGACGGTAGTATTCCGAGTGACGCAGCCTTAAGCCTAAAATCGTATCGTATCGTATCGTTAAAATCGTATCGTATCGTATCGTTAAAATCGTATCGTATCGTATCATAGAATTCGTAGATGGCGGAACTCATATATACAGCTAACTCGACATCAAAGAAAACGCGAAAAGCCGCCTTTTAATAACTCAGCAGATATATGTCTTATTGTTCTGAATTTTCTAGAACAGTCTTATATCTGCAGTCTAATCATATACTGAAATTTTTACATTTCTACGTGCAGTATATTTTGAGATCTAAATAGCCATTTTTAAAGTGAAAACGTTGGTATGATATCGAGGAAGTTCCTAATTTGAAAATCTCGAAAACGGTTCTAACGATTATTTTTAAATTGATACATAATATAAATGTGATTAAGGCGAGGTGAATAAAACTTTTCTTTTTTCTGGGAAAACTCTTGTTCGTTAAATAATTCGATTTTTTTTTTCTCTCGAAAATGACACGGGCGATTTTTTAAAAATCAAATAAATATGTTTCAGATGAACCAAATAACAATTTACTTGTTTCCAGCAAGACTCTTGTTCGTTTTATAATGCGCATGAAAATTCGGACTATATTTCTTCGCCATTCTATGGAAATTTCACCGAAAATGCATGACACTGTATTCATACACATGCTTTCTTTTTAACCACTTTTGGGGAGAAAAATTTTGTCTTCCCACTGGCTGAGTGGCTAAGGGCCATCGTTTACTGATCTTACGATAGGCAGTTCGATACTCCCTAGTACGTGTTTTCAGATGTGAATGGGTTTTTTTTTTTTTAAGTCTGCTAGTTGACCATTATTCTCAGTTCCTTTGTAATTTTTTTAATTGCTATTAAGTTAAATAAAATTACAATTATAATGACGCCAATTTGATGATGATTATTTCTTGGCAATTTTTCAACAATAAAAATATTACCATAAATTTTATAAATATATTTAATTTCAATCACTTTACAAAAAATATACATTAATAATTATTATTTGAATATAAATCACACGATCAGAAACGTAAAAAAATAATTCATTTCAGCTCTTCTTTTTATAATATCATTTTTTATTATTATGACGGTCAATCAATATATAATCACTGACATCCATAATATTATTATTATTATAATTATTATTTTCCTTGCATAAAAGCTATTGTGATGTAATAATTCTTTTATAATAAATAATTTAGTTGAAATGTTTTATTTATAAATATCAATGAAGTTTGATAACCCCGAGACAATTGTTTTTATATAAGCATATCAGAATTCTGGTGTCGCCATCTTTTGACGCAATTGCGTAGTATTATAGAGAAATGTTTGATAAAAACGTTGAAGTAGGCAGCTTTTAAATCGAAGAATTATTTTAAGAGATATTTAATGTTAAATCTGGATAAAAATGACTCATTAAAAAAGTCTCATAGGAAAAAAAAATATACATGGGAATTTAATCATTTTCATTCAATTTAATCATTCAATAGAAACTCGAAGTTTGCAGAGTGCATTTATTATTTTTAACTTGCCTAATTTTTTGACGGTTTATTTCAATTTTAAATTAAAATTTTCAGAATTTCCAGAGATATCTTTTACATATTTTAGAAAAGGTTATTTTAAATTGTTGCCAATTGTTAAAACAGCGCAAAGAATAATATATCCTTTAAATTAAAAATTTATTCACACGTGACTATTATAAACAGAAAAAAATCCTTTTAAATTATAATTAAATGATAACGTGTTAAAAGCAGGAAAATATTAAACATTACGTCATAAAAATTGTTTTTACACATGCTTACTTAAAATGAAAGAAAATTATAAAATAATCAATTATTTTCAAATTAGAATTAAATGATTACGCATTAAAAGAAGGAAAACATTGAAAATTACGTCATAAAAATTATATTTACACGTGAATATTAAAAGAAAAAGAAAATTTTTAAATAATAAATTCATTGATATGTGTTAAAAGTCGTAAATGGAGGAAATTACGTCATATTGGCCAAAGTGGCCAAAACAGTTTGCAAAACATATTGCAAAACATATTGCAAAACAGTTTAAATTAAAAAATATATTTATATGAGAGATTTATTTCAAATTTCGAGATGATATTTTTAACTATAGTTGCCAATTTTAAGGTAACGCAAATAATAATATTATCTTTCTAATAATAAAAATATTTTCAGTTGAATGTTACAAAGAGAAAGGAAAGTTTGGTGAAAATTATGTCAGATTTAAAACGTCACATTTAAAATCTCTTATTTAAAATCATTTTCTTATAGCGTTGTTAAAAAATACCATAAAGCAAAGACTCTGTTGACTTAGTTCCTTTTATATTTGGTAATTTTCAAATGTTAACTAATCTTATTTAATCAAGCACGGAAACAGCAACTAACATCAGCTGATTCGGTTTTGAAATCCCTCAGTAAAAGGGAAACCCGTTTACAGTAAGATCGCCATTGATTTTTTAATTATACAGAGCAGCCTCGATTATCCGAGCTAATTGGGACTGTTAGTAAATCGGAATTGGAAATCTCGGTTAATAGAAACTGTGTGTAAAAACTCGCCGTGCTTGCGAATTTAACATCTCTTTTAAAAAAATATATAGAACGTTTTTTAAATAATAAAAATAAATATATGTAAAGTTCTGTTTCACAGCTTAACAAATTTAAAAAGAAAATCAACTACCAGTAGTAAATTTTAAAAAGCAAATTGAAAAATTTACGAAAGTTCACACAGCCACTGGAAACAAATCATTGTTCGCTATTGACTTCTGAGGGTCCAATGTTTCTTTGGAGTTGAGTGCTTTTGGGGGCAGAAGGGCCTGTATAGCACAGACAGTGAGCTAAAGAGTGTGGTTATTTTTAAGGCTCATTCAAAAGGGAAAGAAAATCAGACTTTGTTATCGGCTCGGTTAACAGAAACCTCGATTAATCGAAGCTCGGTTAATCCAGGTTCTACTATAATTCAATCTTCCGTAATCTTTTTAAAGCAGATCAAATTAATGGACTTTAGCACAAAGTCACATAGCTGATAACTGCCATGCTTGTTGGCCACCTTTTTTTCAAAAAGTTTGCTTCACCTTATTCAATTAATGAGATATCTCCGATAAAATAAGTCACATTTTCCCGTTCTAAAATACTGGTATCCAAAAATCGTAGCATGTAACTGACACTACAAGTACTCATGGAACTAGACTATTTTAAGTCTTATTTTTATTATAGACTATATAAAATTATTAAAAATATATATTATGATAGGAACTAGCGGGCTTCGTCCGCTATTTACGTTACGGATATAAAAATCATGTTTTTTTGGGGGGAAAAAGAAATAAAAACCTATTTGACGATAGGTTTATAAAGACACATTTTGTATTTGTTGTATTTCCGGCGATGAGGAGGGGGGGGGGACTATTTTGATTAAACATCGCAATTAGTCTACATGGCAGATATAATTATGATAGACACTAGCGGGCTTCGCCCCTCTATGGTGCATTATGGGTCCAGCATCCATAACTCAGAAACTACATTTCGGACATCAATGCAACAGATTCCAAACGTTATAATTAACTTAATAATCACCCTATATAGCATTAAAGTAAATTTATGAGTACTGCATACTATTTTTTTATCGTAATTTCTGAAGAGAAAAAATTATTTCGGTTCCATTCTTAGGTACTGGTCTGAAAAATTTTGAAAAAGGGGGGAAGGAGTGGACATGAGACTGCTGTTTGTCAAACAACCCAACGGGGTCTGGCTTATTCAACTTGGTTTTTGGTGACTTCAATTGGAAGGTGGTTTGTTTAAAAGAGTGCGTTCCCTGCCCCATGAAAACTGGAACTACTGGTGCACCATCTATGTAAGGATTTAATAATTATAAATTAACATTTTGGATTTATTAGTTTAAGGATAAAGTGTTTTTAAAGGAATATCAAATGAAACCCTCTGTGCGATCTGCGATTATACTTACCCAGTTGTTTTTATATACAAACTGCTATAAGGAAAATTGTAATAAAATAGTAAAAATTAAATCTGCATTAAATTCCATAAGTATCCTTTTTTTAATCATTTTACCACTAACCTCAAAAAAGTAATGATATCAATGCAAAAACCCTTGACGGGTTAAAAGTTTCTGACACAGCACTTTATCTTATGCTCTAAGAATTTTAAATATGGAACTTAAAAATACTGATATCAAATTTTGAGTGACGTTATGCTATTTCTTAAAAAATATATTTGTATTTATTTCATCATTTTATTTTTGTTTTATTTATAATCGCATGTGCAAAAGTTATGTTCAACATGAAAAGCTGCATAAAATTTTATTCGCTGTTGCTTTAACATTTACATCTCTCATAAATTCAAAATATGAGTTTTAAAAGATATGATATAAAATTTAAGTGACGCCTTGATGTGACTTTAAAAGGTTTGTTTTAAAATTCAATTTAAATTATTTTTGATTTGGTTAAAATATTTTTTTACATCTACACAATACTTTTAATTTTCCAATTCACTGTTAAATATATCACTTTCATTGAATCTATACTATGCATTGAAATGTATTTATTTCAATAAATTGATTTATCTTTTGTGTCACGCTATTCAAAATTATGAGTAAGATTTATGTAAATGGTTTCTTTGCGTCATTGTGTCCGAACTACATGAAATGTATGAAAAAGGATAGTTTGACGCAAATAAACCATTTACATAAATCTTACTCACAATTTTGAATAGCGTGACACAAAAGATAAATCAATTTATTGAAATAAATACATTTCAATGCATAGTATAGATTCAATGAAAGTGATATATTTAACAGTGAATTGGAAAATTAAAAGTATTGTGTAGATGTAAAATAATATTTTAACCAAGTCAAAAATAATTTACATTGAATTTTAAAACAAACCTTTTAAAGTCACATCAAGGCGTCACTTAAATTTTATATCATATCTTTTAAAACTCATATTTTGAATTTATGAGAGATGTAAATGATAAAGCAACAGCGAATAAAATTTTATGCAGCTTTTCATGTTGAACATAACTTTTGCACATGCGATTATAAATAAAACAAAAATAAAATGATGAAATAAATACAAATATATTTTTTAAGAAATAGCATAACGTCACTCAAAATTTGATATCAGTATTTTTAAGTTCCATATTTAAAATTCTTAGAGTATAAGATAAAGTGCTGCGTCAGAAACTTTTAACCCGTCAAGGGTTTTTGCATTGATGGGTTATAAGCGCATTGAAAAAAGTTTCATGTACTATATAAATCAACTTTTATTCATATATATCTTGAAATTATATGTATATTTTTTAATTTAGTTCTTTAAGTGTTGATGCGCGCGTTTCAAAATTAAACGGTTTTTTTTATCGTTGTCCGGTCAAAATGGACCCACGATTCCGGTTAAGGGTTAAGTACCTTTGCGTATACGACATTTGCGTCAGAAAAAACCGCGCCAGTATGCGGCGTATATGACATCTGTGCCTTTATTTGTTCTTTCGTTATTTAAAATAAAAATTACGTCAATTTGTAAAATTTGGTGAGTGCTTTGGCGATTTATATAATTTGGCGAAATTGGTCGACTGGATAACTAAGAGTACATTTAAAACATTGCTTTGAATTTGAAATTAAATGTCAGGATTTCTTGCAATATTTAATCGGGTTTGGCATGGTTTTTTTTTACGACAATTTGGCGAAAACCTCGTTTTCGAATACCAGTTACATATGTATATGTCTTTTTAAATTATTTTCTATTATTTTTAAAATGAACTAATAATAAATAAAAATAATTAATAACTATAGAACAAAGCAATTCATAACTTTTTTTTTGCTTTAAATAAAAAGAAAATAAAGGTAAATAAGTAAGCAACAGTAGCCGGGTTACCATGTCAGGCAAAACGACGCCCTTTGGTTGGCATGGTAACATATGTCATACGTATATGACATATTTTTCTTTTCGTTTCGTTTTAAAAAAGAAAGAAGTTAAAGCCATTGATTTAAAAATTTTCAGTTTGAAATGAAATCTTTGTATTAAATAAAATGATAATGAAAGAAAAAAAAACAAACAAACATTGTTCTTAGCATAGATTCAAGTGAAGTCAAACTGGTCACAAATTAATTAAAAATAATAACCCTTTCTGAAATACGAAAAGAAATATCAGTTATGATTAAAATTTGAGTTGCCATCATTAGAAAAATGTATATAAAATTAGAAAAAAATTAATATTTCGAAAACTAATTCGAATTTAAAAATTCTAATGCCAGTTTTGAAATCTGCGGATCAATATTGATTTTTGGTGTTAATTTCATCGCAAAGTATTCCATATTTTAGGAGAAATCGCCGTGAAATATAATCAGTTGTTTAATCAGTCGATTCATACTTGCGTTTCATACTTCCGTTACATACTTCCGTTTCATAAAATGCGTTTCATTAGTATTTTATATATATAGGGAAGATATAAGACGAAACGCAATTTTTCACCTTGATTCAACTTAAAATAAATAATGTGAACATTAAAAAGGTCTACAATCTTACTTAAAAGGCGACTAATATAATGAAAAACATCTGTTTCATTACATTAGTCGCCTTTTAAATAAGATTCTGGATCTTTTTAATGTTCACATTATTTATTTTATGGATACATATCACTGAAGTGTATGACAAGGTGATTTTATCATTCATTTACAGTAGGGATGCACAACCTGTGGCCCGCGGGCCAAAAGTGGCCCGCGATGGTGTAACGTGTGGCCGCGGACTTTGTTAAATTATAACTGGAAAAAATTGCAATTTTTGTCCAAAAGTCGCAGGAAAGAAGTGAATTTTGTCAGTTTGCCGCGGAAAAATTTGAAAATTTTGTTGGTCAAATAAGAATTGTGAATTTCGTTCATCGGGCGTGGGAAAATCGCGAATTTCGTTGATCAGGTGCGGAAAAATAGCGAATTTTGTCAATGATGCTCGCGAGAATCGCAAATTTCCTTGATCGGGCACGGAAAAATCGCAAATTTGGTCGATGAAGCACGGAAAAATCCGCAAATTTCGCTGATCGGGAGCAGAAAAATCGCGAGTTTTGTTGTCCGGTCACGGAAAAATCGCGAATTTCATTGGCCGGTCACGGAAAAATCACGAATTTCGTTTATCGGGCACGGAAAAATCACGATTTTTGTCGATCAGGTGCGGGAAAATCGCAAATTTCGTTGATCGGGGACGAAAAAATCATAAATTTTGTTGGTGATGGGAGAAAAAATTGCAAATTTTCTTGATCGACAGCGGAAAAATCGTGAGTTTCGTCAGTTTGCCGCGGGAAAAATTGCCAATTTCGTCAGTGATTTGGGAATTTCGTAGATCGGTCGCGGAAAAATCGCGAATTTCGTTGATCGGGTGCGGAAGAATAGCAAATTTTGTCGGTAAGGCTCGGAAAAATCGCGAATTTTGTCGGTCAGGCGCAGAAAAATCGCAAATTTCTTGATCGGTGACCAAAAAATCGCAAATTTTGTAGTTGAAGAGTGAAAAAAAATCGCAAATTTCGCTGATTGGGCACTGAAAAGTCGGGCTAGGAAAAATCGCGAGTTTTGGCAAGCGGGCTTGGAAAAATCGCGAATTTCATAATTTGGTCAAGGAAAAATCGTGAATTTTATCGATCAAGCGCGGGAAAATCGCAAATATCGTTGATCGGGCACAAAAAAATCGTCAATTTCGTTGATGATGCGCGAAAAAGTTTCGAATTTTCTTGATCGACTGCGAAAAAATCGTGAGTTTCGCAAGCCGCGCGAAAAAATTGCGAATTTCGTCAATTTGCCGCGGAAAAGAATTGAAAATTTCGTCAGTCAGTTAAGAATCGTGAATTTCGTCTATCGGCTGTGGAAAATCATGAATTTGGTCAATTAGGTGCAGAAAAATTGCGTGTTTCGTCTGTTTATCGGAAATTTCGTCAATTTGCCGCGGAAAAAATTGCAAATTTCAGCAGTCAAGAATCGCGAGTTTTGTCGATCGGGCTCGGAAAAGTCGCGAATTTCGTCGATCAGGCTCGGAAAAACCGCAAGCTTCGTCGAACGGACACGTAAAAATCGCGAGTTTTGTCAATCGGGCTCGGAAAAATCGCAAATTTCGTTGTCAGGCACAGAAAAATCGCGACTTTTCTCGATGATGCGCGGAAAAATTGCTAATTTCGTTGATTGACTGCGGGATAATTGCGAGCTTTGTCAGATTACCACAAGAACAAATCGCAAATTTCGTCAATTTACCGCTTCAAAAAATCGCAAATTTCGTCAGAGTCAGTTAAGAATCCCGAATTTCGTTGATCGTTTGCGGGAAAATCGCGAATCTCGTCGGTTAAGGGTGGAAAAATCGGACATTTCGTCGTTCTTACACTAAAAAATCGCGATTTTTTGTCAATCAGGATCCGAAAAATCGCGAATTTCGTTTGTCGGGCACGGAAAAATCGCTCATTTTGTCGATCAGGCGAGGAAAAATCGCAAATATCGTCGATCGGGTGCAGAATAATAGGAATTTCGTCGACCAGGTGCGGTAAAATAGAGAATTTTGTCGATCCAGTGCGGCAAAATCGCTAATTTTGTCTATCAGGCGCGGAAAAATCGCTTATTTTGTCGATCAGGCGCTGGAAAATCTCAAATTTCGTTGATCAGGGATGGAAAAATCGCAAATTTTGTTGATCGGCGCGTAAAAATCTCATATCTTGTTGATCGGCTCTTCCTGCCCCCTTCGTTCATAAAGTTCGCATTTTTATTCGGCACCAGCCATTTTCATGCCTATATTTGTTTTTTAGCACTTCTAATAAAACAAAATTTACTCCCCCGAATAAAGTACAGGAATATTATCACTCTTTCAAATTAATCCTTGTTATATATACAAACGTAAACTGTTGATATATCCTTGCCAACTGAATCGGATATGTTGACTGGGTAAGGGAACCTAGAGGGGTAACTCACCCCCACCCAACTCCCGAAATAGAATTCTCTTCGCGTGACTGATGTGGCCCTCGACAACCCAGACATTTTTGAAAGTGGCCCTTCTCTTAAAAAGGTTGTGCACCCCTAATTTACAGGGACACAAAAAAGTAATTTGCTTCAGCAGTGTATGAAAAATAATTGCTGGATGTACGTTCTCAGTTGTGGTACGCGTTCTAAAATTTAACTCTTTTTTTAAATATTTTTCGATATGAATAAATTCTATAGATACTAGACTTCTATAAACAGGGGTACACAAAAGATATCAAGTACATTTCCGTCAAGTACATTGACGGAAATTATTGAATGGGAATTTTTAACTGTGCTATGTGTTTCATTGAACTAATTTTTAGCATACTACATATTATAAATACAAACCTATAAATAATATACAGGGCTGAACAAAAAAATTCGTACATTTTCTGACTAATGTTAGTAATTGCAAAAATTGGGTTTCCAAATGCGTTATGCATTTTTAGGGGCGTTCGTAATTATATAAATACGTAGCACCTATAGTCGTCGTTCGGTCCGTCTGTCTGTCCGTTCGTCCGTCCGCATATAACAGAGCAAAAACTACCCAACCAAATAGTCTGAAATTTTAAACATATAATTTTTGCAAAATTTTGTCGAGTCATTTCAAATTTTATGAAAATCGGATGTATAGTTTAATTTCAGGGACAGTCAAAAGTTTTCCGTTACATTACAGCCAATGGGAAAAAAATATTTCAAGTGCATTTTAATGATGTTACAGCCTTTCGAACGGAATGAAATTGATATCCACTTATGAAGTGTACTAAAATATACATTCAGTACAACATGCGGCGCAAAAAATATTTATAAAACTAATTGCAGTAAAACCTCGATTATCCGAAGTAATTGGAACCGACCATCTTTCGGAAAATCGAAATTTTTGGATAATCCAGTGTGCTTGGAGAAATATATGCACTATTTTTTATTACGGTAAGAAGTACTTAATAAAATTAAAGCAATAGAAAAATGTAAACAAGATTAAATTACCTGAATTTTAATTTTGAAATTAGGTACCTTTTACATATTTCACAAGGGTTTGAAACAATGTTTTGTTTGTCGCAGTTTCGATTGTCTTTGCTTTGAAGCTCTATCACGAAGTTTTTTAATATTATCAGTTTATCAATATCACAGTTGTTATGCTGCTCCAGCCATACCACAAGAAATGTGATAGTTTAAAAAAAAAGCTTTAAAATTGGATTTCGGTTAATCGAGAGTTTTGGTTAAAATAGTTTCGGATAAAAGAGGCTCTACTGTATAGTACGAATCCACCTCATTTGAAACGTTTGACGTGCAGTTTCCAACTTGTCTAAATTGCTTAATTAGATATCTTTCACTTTAATAAACTCTAAACTTTTGTTACATTATTCTAAATGTGTTCGAGAGTGTTTTATAATCTATGCTTAAACGGCTGATCTTTATAATGTCCCTTCTACCATTATTTTCTTAAACGGATATGCTTTGTTATTTTGTAATAGAGCTTTTCCAACTTTCTAGAACATTACGAGCTGAACATCTTTGCACAAAGTAAACACATTTTACAATCCTAAGTCTTATCGCACTTTCATAACAGAAAATTAGTGATAGCAGACAGCTGTAGAAAGGATAGAACATTAAGCCTTTTTTGATGCGATATAGTTAGATAGGTTAGCTTCAGACAATCGATTTTTAGACAATGTCTCAAGATATTATTGTACAATAAAGACGGAAATTTGCGTAGCATGATTCTAGGATTTGCATATTATGAGATCTATATTTGAACCAGATTTCTCTAATTATTTGTTCACACAAAAGAATTGCCATACTATAGTGTGACTGTGAAAAAGGCTCTATCTTGTCACGTTTCCTAGTTTTATAACTTTAAGTGGGTCCGGGACACAAAAATCTTCAAATTTTCCAAAAAAAAATTATTGCATTAAATTTTTTCTGTTTTTTTTTTGTTTGTTTGTTTGTTTTTCCCCTGCTTAAAATGACGTTTAAATCATGTTTCGATTTTAATAGGAATAGGAAATATATATATATATTTTTTTCATTTTTTTTTTCAGAATCTAGCTTTCAAACAACGGTTGTCGTGGAAACGACTTTTTGTGAAAATGCGTTTTTCTTCATGATGGGTTTTTTCCTCATTTCTCGTATTAAAATTGCACTTTAATTTTGATTCCGCAAATTAGAAAAAAATATTTACTTTGGAAATTTTTTTTTGTTTTGTTTTGTTTTTTAATTTTTACTTTGAATATTTTTAATTTTTATTTAAATTATTATTTAAAAAAATGATGAATCAAAATTAAAACTTATATATTTCTGTTTATATAAATGAAAAAAAATTAAATTTTACTAATAATATTTCGAGTTATAACGATTTTAAATAACCTCCATATTTTTAATAAATTTAAAATTTAATTTTTTTTTTAAAATATGAGAAGTTTTATCATGTGATTTTGCTTACAAATAATATGATTAATTATCACAAAAAAATTAAAAAAATTAACAATGATTAAAAATTACTTTAAAATGTGTCCCGGACCTCCTTAATCCCTAAATGCGTGATTTTTTATTTTGTTTCAAAAAATTATATATGATTCTCTGAAAGGTTTATTACAGAGGAAAAATAAGGAAAAAAATCAGAGATACATTTTTCATATAGTACGTCCATCTTTTCTTCTGTTGCACATATGCAATACAAGTAAAAACTACTGTTTTACGCTAAAATATTACAAATTAGTAAATATTTTAATAAGTATGTCTCCAAATTCCTTATTTTATACCATTATTTATTTTATAAAACTTAACCTTTAATCCATTAATTCCCATGATAGAATACGCTAGAAAATATGTAGTCCAGAGAATCCGATTTTACACCAGAAAGTTCCAACAGTCAATTTCGCTTTATTTAAATACAGAATGTCTGTTATTTATTAGAGCAAATATTGCAATTTTAATTTTCTGGTGTGAATTAGGTATATTCGAATAAAAAAAATCTGTTAAATTCAAAACACTCCTGTTTGCATATATGCAAAGATGCAAACTAAAGGATTAAAAATATAAATTATTAAATTTATATTCGAAAAAGTATGTATTGTAACAAATACAAATTTTATCAGAAAGCGATGATTTCTAAAAGCTTTAAATATACGAATTCAAAATTGTAACTCATTTCGTCAAGCAGTTTTTGGATTATGCTTTTTAAAAAAATATGCGCATTACAGTTTTTTTAGGTGAGTTTGTCATTACAGTAGAACCCCGCTAATTCGAACTAATTGGCATCGGTGCCGGTTCGGATTACAAAAAATTCGGATTACCGAAATTCTGGTACAAATAGAAAAGAAAAAGATGCGTGCTATAAAAAAATGTAAGTTCTAAGTACTCAGTAGTATAGTAAACATCCTGTAATCCGGCCTCCTAAGGTCCGGCCTGCTGGATAATCAACCACGACTTCCGGGAAAAAAAAATAGTATTCCTGTTTAATCACTCCCGGTGTTTATGATAATCCAGTGGAACTTCAGAATGCGGAATTACGTAAACAACCCATTACAAATGGTTCAAAATCGCGAATCTGTAAATAGCTCAATCCCACGTCGACAAGTGTTGAAGAAAAAAACCATTTCTGTAGATAATTTGCGAAATCAAACTGTTGAAAGGAAAAATAAATTTTTATCACCTGAATTAAATACTTTTTGCATTTTAGAAAAGAATTTTTTAGTGACTGGCAAACAAACAGATATTCGAGATTATTTTAAGATGGCCTCTACGAGTAGGCCGACAGTGCACGTTTTCATTTTATATTCAAGTACAGTCGTGGGGAAAAAAAAGTAAACACCCCCTACTAACTCCTCAACAAATTATCGTAGACGAAAGTTTGGAAATAATGTCTACTTTTAAATGATGTATATAAAATTTGCTTAGGGGATCATCTACATATTAAAACGAATCCAAACTTCATTTTTTTCAATAGCAATACCCAATTTTAACGAGATATTTCAAATCTTCGGTTCAAACTATGCTTAGACACGAAATTTCAAGTCATTTGAATGATAAGTTTTGTAATTATAAACATTCAAAATTTAGTGCTTCTAATGTTAAATTACATTTTCATATTTTTATTTATATCTCCTGAAATTATGCGTCTAATGTGTTAATTTTTTGTGTAGCAATAATACTAATATACCCAAACATAAATACGTTGCATTTGCAATTTTTATAATTTTATGATATAAATTATGAATTATGAAATTAATATTCGAAAAAATTATGAATTGCAACCTACAGTTTTTTTGATGGATTTAGATGTATTAAGTCCTGCTTTATGGAAATCCTAAATTTCACATTTTTCTTCCAAGTAGTTTTCAAATGATGCTTAAAAAACGGCAAAATGATGGTTTAAGGGACCGTCTATTATAGAAGTGACTAAATATTTTGAAATTTCTTCTGCTGTCCTGTAATCTAGCAGGCTTCATTGACTGCTTAAGGTGCCTTGATCAAGAAGGAACTCTCTCGGTAAACAATGGAGTACCGAACTTCAATTTGGATACAGCCCTTAAAATACGCTGGTTATAAAATAATTAATTTCTCGGAAACTACGGATTGCATAAAACGGATGCATAAATACGGAACATACGGATTGCATAAAAATTTGTTTTTAGGCTAATTGAAGGGTACAGAGAGTTCATTTATGCTGTCAGAATTGTGTACTGCTATTGAAAAAAAAATTAAAAGGTAGATGGCCCCCTAAGCAAATTTTCTACATCATTTAAAAGTAGACTTTATTTCCAATCGTTCGGTACCAGTAACTTTCTTCTACGATAATTTGTTGAGGAGTTAGTAGGGGGTGTTTATTTTTTTTTTTTTCCGTGACTGTACAGTCGTGGGAAAAAAAAGTAAACACCCCCTACTAACTCCGCAACAAATTATTGTAGAAGAAAGTTATTGGTATCGAACGATTTTAAATAAAGTCTACTTTTAAATGATGTATATAAAATTTGATTAGGAGGCCATCTAGATATTAAAACGAACCATAACTTCTTTTTTTCAATGGCAATACCCAATTCTGACAGCATAAATGAACTCTACATTCTTCAAATAGCCTAAAAACAAATTTTTATGCAATTCGTACCATAAGTTTCCGAGAAATTAATTATTTTAAAACGAGCGTATTTTAAGGGCTGTATCCAAATTGAAGTTGGGTTCTCGATTGCTAATCGAGAGAGCCGCCTTCTTGATCAAGGCACCTTAAGCAGTCAATGAAGTCTGTTAGATAACAAGGCAGCAGAAGAAATTTCAAAATATCTACTCACTTCAATCATAGACGGAACCATCAAACCATCTTACCACCACTTACTCGCCACCACTTAAACCATCATTTTGCCGTTTTTAAAGCATAATTTGAAAACTACTTGGAAGAAAAATGTGAAATTTGGGAATTTCATAAAGCAAGACTTAATAAATCTAAATCCATCAAAAAAATTGTAGGTTGCAATTTATAATTTTTTTCGAATATTAATTTCATAATTCATAATTCATATCATAAAATTATAAAAATTGCAAATTTAGCGTATTTATGTTTGGGCACATTAGTTTTATTGCTAAACAAAACATTAGCACATTAGGAGCATAATTTCAGAAGATATAAATAAAAATATGAAAATGTAATTTAACATTAGAAGCACTCAATTTTGAATGTTTATAATTCAAAAACTTATCATTCAAATGACTTGAAATTTGGTGTCTAGGCATATTTTGAACCGAAGATTTGAAATATCTCGTTAAAATTGGGTATTGCTATTGAAAAAAATGAAGTTTGGGTTCGTTTTAATATGTAGATGCCCCCCTAAGCAAATTTTATATACGTCATTTAAAAATAGACTTTATTTCAAATCGTTCGGTACCAGTAACTTCCGTCTACGATAATTTGTTGAAGAGTTAGTAGGGGGTGTTTACTTTTTTTTTTCCACGACTGTACATATGTTCTACTTTTACATTATTGAGTATTTTTTTTTATTCTGTTTTTATAATGTGTTCAAGTATAATTTTTGAAAATAAAATCGGTTCGGATTAACCTGAATTTCGGATTAGCGGTGTTCTACTGTATATAAATACGTATAACCTATAGTCGTCGTTCTGTCTGTCCTTCTGTGCGCATATAACATCGCAAAAACTATCGAACCGAATGGTGGTTTGAAATTTATTATATATAATCGTTGCAGAATTTTGTCGAGTCATTTCGAATTGCATGAAAATCGAATCAAAACTTCCAAAGATATTAATAAAAGTTTTCTTCTTTCTATTAAATACTATCATACGTAATTAATTCAATTATATCCTATGATAGGAAATGATTCTAGGTTGCCATGGTGCTGACGTCCTATTTAAGATGAAGTCCTATTATTTCAGTATTACTGAGTTTAATATATATAATTGGAATAAATTTTGTATTCATGCATTTTTGCGTAAGAGTGCAACAGCTATTGCACTAAGATCTGAATATTTGTAAAGCTAGTTATAGTACGAAGATGTCATTTGCCACGTTTGACGTACAATTTCTATTTTGTTTTCTCTTTTATTAAAAAGGAATTTAGGAGTTCCAAATTGTTTATCTGCACAATTCTCTCCCGTATTTTCAAGTATTTCCCGTAAGATAAAATTTACCGTTGAATCCAAATATGGTGTCAAAATTAGACGTTCGTTATGAAAATTTCTAACCTTGTTACAATTTCAATATGGAGGCGGCTCCGTAAGCTAACAAAACTGTGATCAGTTTCAGTATCAGTGACGAAAAAAGCTTAAAATTCACCTTTTGCGGCTTCAGTTCAGAAAATTGTTTTTAGGTAGATTTCGTATGAAATACTACCTATTGGGATCGTTCCCATGTTGGAATTTCTGAAAAATTTTTGCAAATCTACACCGATCATGACCCCTAGAACCCAAAACCACCATCAGTAAAAAACTTTATCTATCTATCTATCTATCTATCTATCTATCTATCTATATATATATATATATATATCACTTTCTTCTGGACACGATAACTTTCGTAATTCTGCACCAATCTCTTCCAAATTGATACATAAAATCAATGGGCATAAAATCTCGGTCAAGTTCGTTAATGGGCAAAATCGGACCAAGGGGATGGAAATAGGGAAGGGTTTTGCGAAAACCGAAAACCCCCCATAACTTCTTAATTTTTATACATATCAAATCAGTTTAAAGTTTTTTTTACTTCTAAAAATAGCGCCAAAATTTTATGTATCACAGATTTTTGATAAAGTTAAAAATGGGCTCAAGGGGCGCAAAAAATAGGGTTTTTGGGAGAAAAAAATTCCTAACTTCGTCAATTCTTAAGATATCAATTCCAATTAATTTTATTATAAATCTCCTTAATATTATCTACAACTTTTATATTCACAAGTTTTTGATAGGACCAATTCGTACCGCAAAAAAAATTAAAAACGAAAACAAAAAGGGGGTTTGAAGAAGTAAAAAATCCATAACTCCGTCAATTCAAAAGATATAAAATCCCCATGAATTTATCATATATCTTCTTAATATTGTCTACAACATCTGTATAGAAAAGATTTGGATAGGACCAATTCTTCAAAAAAAAAAAAATAAATAAATAAAAAATACATAGCGGTTGAAGAAAAAAATCATCTAAGTCAGGGTGTATTCAAATCCAAACTGCTTATTTTCTGACTCATTTTACAATTCATTTTTGCTCTCAAAGGCTTCCAATTGGTACGTTTTCTTACTCAGAAACAATATAATGTACCGAAATGGTCGATTTTTTGATAGAGGCAGAATATATTTTAAAAAACGCTGTTAAAGTAGGCATTTTGAACCGAATTTCCCGAAGCGGATTGTGTTGGAAAAATCATTGCATTAAAGATGCAATCAAATCCAAACTGCTTATTTTGTTACTCATTTTTAAATTCATTTTTGCTCTCAAATGCATCCAATTGCTAGATTCTCTTATTCAGAAACTATATAATGTAAAGTAATGATCGATTTTTTGATAGAGGCAGAATATATTTCAAAAAATGATGTCAAAATGGGCATTTTGAACGGAATTTCCCGAAGCAATTGTGTTATCATTTTCTTCTGGACACGATAACTTCCGCAATTCTACACAAATCTCTTTCAAACTGATACATAAAATCAAGGGACATAAAATCTCGCTCAAGTTCGTTAATGGGCAAAAGCGGACAAAGGGGATGGAAATAGGGAGGGGTTTTGTGAAAACCGAAAAAACCCCATAACTTCTTAATTTTTGTACATATCAAATCAGTTTAAAGTTTTCATTACTTCTAAAAATAGCGCCAAAAAATCATGCATCACAGATTTTTGATAAAATTTAAAATAGGCTCAAGGAGCGCAAAAAATAGGGGTTTTGGGAGAAAAAAATTCCTTACTTCGTCAATTCTCAAGATATCAAATCCAATAATTTTGTTATACATCTCCTTAATATTAGCTACAGCTTTTATATTCACAAGTTTTTGATAGGACCAATTCGTACCGAAAAAAAAAAAAAAAAAAAAAAAAAACGAAAACGAAAACGAAAAACGGGGTTGAAGAAGAAAAATTTTCATAACTCCGTCAATTCACAAGATATAAAATCTATATGAATTTATCATATATCTTCTTAATATTGTCTTCAACATTTATATAGAGAAGTTTTTGATAGGGCCAATTCTTACAGCAAAAACAAATTAAAAATAAAATTGAAGAAATCAATAATAATTGAAGAAATAAAAATAATAAAAGAAATAATAAAAATAATTGAAGAAAAAAAATCATCTTATTAAAGGTGCATTCAAATCCAAACTGTCTATTTTCTTACTCATTTTTTAATTCATTTTTGCTCTCAAACGCATCCAATTGCTAGATTCTCTTATTAAGAAACTATATAATGTACAGTAATGATCGATTTTTTGATAGAGGCAGAATGTATTTCAAAAAATGATGTCAAAGTGGGCATTTTGAACAGAATTAACAGAAGCGATTGTGTTAGAAACGAAAAATATTGCCCTACTGAGAAAATAATTGTTTATTAATCAAGTTTTAATTAATTGAAAGAAAAATAAAAACTCAGGTCGCTTATGAATATTTTCAAAAATCACGTCATCATGTTTCATATTTTTTTTTTTTTTTTTTTTTTAATGAATCTGAAAATGTGCCAGAAAATTTCGAGTTGTTGAGTATGGAAAAATATTTTTTTTAATATCGCTATAACATGATTCTGATAAAACCAGCTATTTTATAAAAATGAAATAAAAACTCGTCAAAAGCAGACAGATAAAACTGCTAAAGTGGATTTATATCTAATAATGATTTTGTTTTTGTTGGTGAAATTAGTATACTTAACTTCGAAATCTACCTCTGCCTGTAGGCCGGGCCGGCAGGGATTTTTTTTAAATTTGAAAACGAGTGTTACAAATTAGTGGCCTAGTTAATGTTGTTCTCATATCCAAACGCTACTTTTCTATACATTTTTTTAATTAATTTTTTTTCAAACTTATAAAATTGGCAGGTGCTGTTTTATTTGTTATTTAATAAAACTGTTTTATCCGTTTTTCCGTAAAAGCAGAATATTTTTTGGAAAATGCTGTCAAATTTAGCGTTTTGAACCGAATTTTCGGACGCGAGAGCGCAGGAAAGAAAAAAAACTGTAGTCTTGTGACAACAATCGCTTATAAATTAAGATGTAGTTATCGGAAAGAAAAACAAAAACGTTCGGTTACAAATCACTTCAATAACCATGTATGTAAGTATCATGCAACGGAATTTAAAAATGAGTCAAAAAATAATTCAGAAAGTTTCGTGTTGTTGAGCAGGTACTTTTGTTTTGCCTTAAGGCTGCTTGTCAGTCAAATTCTGGATTCCACTCGATAATATTAACCCATTTGTGCCTGAATTTTTGTTTTCTCAAATTTGTTGGTAAAATCCCTTTAAAATGTTGCAAAATGAACTGGAAAAATACTAAAAAAAATTACGCAACATTTTTTTTTATAAAATGTAAACGTACTAAATAAGGGAATATGCATAATATTTAAAATAGTATAATATGCACAATTATGTGTTTTGTCTAAATTTATATAAAATAAGCTTTTGAATTGTATATTATATACTATAATTAGAATTTTTATGAACTGCTACAAAAATATATTTATTTATTTACAGAGACTAATAACATTATAAGTATTAGTAATAATAAAGTAAGAATATTCATATTTGAGATTTAAAAACTTTTTGTTTCATAATCATCTTGCAAAGGACTTTACATAAATAATTGTTCCCTAAATGGCTAATAAAAACATAAAACCATTCGTGCCTAGCGCCCTATATTTGGGACGTTACAAAAATGCATAAAAAATAGGCTAGACATAGGCGTAACCAGGGGGAGTGCCTTGGGTGCCCGGACAATAATTCCAAAATGCGATTAGCCGGGGAAAGGTGGGGGGTGCACCGACCCTGCCTCCTTTGAAAATGAGAAATAATAGCACAGAAAATTAAAATTAATCTGGAGTTGGTTGGTTGGTAGGTTGAATTTCGTGTTTCGCGACCATATTTTGACATTCGTAAAAGGAATATGGCTGCAGCCTTTCAAGTCAATATAGTAATTTTTTTCCTTCTGAAAATTTTTATGCGGTTTTTGGAGTTTCTTCTCGTTTCGCGGCTTCTTTTGAAACTAGGAAAAGGATCCGTTTTCAATCTTTTAGCCCAGTGCAGTAAATTTTGACAAATTCGCGCTTTTATTCTGCGATCATTTCATGATATTTACAATTTTTCCCAAAATCGTTTGACGAAATTCACGTCTTTCTACGCGATTTTTTTGTCGAAATCCGCACTTTTAACTACTAACGTTTGACAAAATTCATGTTTCTTAAAGCGATCCTTTGACGAAATTCGCACTTTTTACCGCGATATTCTGACGAAATTGGCATTTCTTTAGCACGATCCTTCGATGAAATTCGCGTTTTCTTTACACGATCTTTTGACGAAATTCGCATTTTCTTTCTGCGATCTTCTGACGAAATTCTCGTTTTCACCGGGATCATTTGACGATTTTTTTTTCGACCGATTTACGAAACTGATTTTTTTACAGGGGTCATTTGTCGAAATTCGCGATAGTTTGCGCGACCGATCGGGAACATTCTCGATATCTTTCCGTACCAATTATCAAAATCCTCTACTCTTTTCCGCGACTTTGAAATTTGCAACATTTTCTCGTCATTCGTCTATCGAAATTCGTGATTTTTTGTGCAATCTCTGACGAAATTCGTGACGAATTCTTTCTGCAGTCTTTTATCGAAATCCACGATATTTTCCACGACCGTTTGAAGAAATTCTCATTTTTTTCCGAGACCGAGTCATGAATTGATTTTGAGAAGTTCCATAAAAGAAATAAAAATCGCGGACTTCAAAAAAATTTTAAAATACTCACTGTATTCTTTCACAGATCCTTGAAAGAATTTTGAGGGCAGAAATACTGCACAGCATTTTTTATTATGCGGGACTTTTCTTTTCTGTGCACAAATCGCGCTATTCCGCACGTTATTTCAAACCCTGCCCCTCAAAGAAAACTTCATTACTAATGGAGTTTCGCTGGTTGCTTTTTTTTTTAAACGAACATAGATTTAAAGAAATCCAAGATTTTTTTTGGGGGGGCGGGGGGGGGTTGCCTTTGGCAACCTACCTCCGAGCAAGCTACAACCACTTCTGTCTCGAAACAAACGAATCCTGAATTATCGCGATTTTTTTATTTCGAGCCAAATTAAATTGTCAGCTTTATTATAAGAACTGATTTGGCATTCTTCCAATTCGAATTTAACCACGGCAATTGCAAAAATTACCGGAAAGTTTTTTCTCTTTCAAAACAAGTCAAAAAATCGCCTCAAAGTACAAAAAAACCCGCTAAAAATCGCATTAAAAATTCGGAAAAGATTAAAAAAACAGCAGGGAACGAGATTAACTAATTCGGTAAAATATTTAAACCGGATTTCTTTTAGGAATGCGAAAAAAAAAACCCTCTAAAAATAACATTAAAAGTTTGTTACAAATTGAAAAATCGCTGTAAGAATCTCGAAAAAACTTTGTAGAAAAGAAGACAAATTTTACTGGATAAAATATTGAAATCGGATTCTTTTTTAATAATTTAAAAAAAAATTTGCATAAAAAAATTAATTAAAAAATTCCAGAAATTGTCTTCGATATGCAAGACTTCAGGTATACAGGTACTTTTCTGTCAAATATTGCGGCTGTGAGGACTGCATTGTTTTTTCAGTGTTCAGCACGCGCGCATACACACACACAGACAGACAAGCACCTATCTTTATTATTACAGTCGCATCATGATAATATAATTTTTATCATCTTGACAAAATTTAGTGTTATTATCATGACCTGCTTTACCTAATATATTCGACACATTCTGAGGTAAAAACATGAATTATTAATGAATATTATAATTATTTATAATATTATAACATTTATTTATGTAGACTTTCCTCCAAAATTTCTTGGGTCCCTCCGGTGATCCCTAAGAAGTCATGGAGTCACATTCTGAAAAACTTTCATGGGTATGTAGTAATAGTGTACAGCATGTATTATCTGAGATTTATCATCCAGCAAAATTTCATCTACAAGACTTTGATAGAGATAATGTTAGGTCTCATGCAATATCCCTGCTCCTATAGAAGTTTCCAACATGATTAAAGGCCTTTTTTAATCTTTATAAGAAGTTAGGGGGCCAAAACGTTTTACACTTGTGATCACACTTAGTCACTGTCTTATGCAACTGCTGCAAGGAGATTTACATATCTTTTTTTTTTTACTATTAGATTTAGTTTTGATGTTTTGAACCCCTTCTCACACACCCTCACGCAAACAAAAATCCCGTTTGAGCCCTTTTTAAAAGAAATACCACACAAATACATCTTTTAAGATGAAAACCAGTCTAAAACGGAAATTCAACCGATTTCATGGGGTTCCGTTTTAGCAGGTTTTACTATATAAGATATTGTTTGTATCCAGCATGTTCAGGTTAAAAAGTCTGGGCACCCCCCACACCCCGTTCAAAAGGCTGGTTACGACTATGACTAGAACATATAATTTCACAATTTAAAAAAATATGTATTTCAAAAATGTTTACAAGCTAAGATCATGACTTTTTCATTTGGATACTTTGCAAAAAAAGAAAAAAAAAACAACACACACACACGAATAAATTTACTTTTTACATTTCGGCATCTTGAAAAAGGAAAAATCTATAAACTCTGAAAAAATCCTTTATTTAAGCTAATAAATATCCATCCTTATGCTGTCATCTTTCGGTAACAGATAAAGACATTTATAGATAATTATTTAATACAATTTTCAAGTTATTTTTAAGTTAGAAGAAAAAAAATTATAAAAATTAATTAAAATTCGAAGCGTCCCAAAAATGGGACGCTAGGTATAAACGGGTTAAGTCTATGGGCATGTCATGCAGTCGTATATTTAAAATATCTCTCAGGAAATGAATGTTTTTAGCTTCTTTTTTCTGTGCTGTGCCCTTCTCTTTTTTTTTGTCTCTTTTTTTTCTTAGTTATCAAAATATTACTAAAATATAGATTTATTTTTACATAAAGTTTTAAAATCCCTCACAATTCGTCAGCTTTTAACACATAAAATATTAAATTAAGCATAGATTTTTTTAAATATTTTGATAATTAAAAATATATATATATCTTTTAAGATGAGTACACAGAAAAAAGAAGTTAAAAATATTAATTTATCGAGAAGTTATTTTATATATACGAAGATGGATTTAAAAAAAAAAAGGTTAGAAGCAGCAGCATTTGAAAAGTAATTATTGTGGAGTAAATATTTTTTCCCAGAGTGGAGGCAGATGGTGCTAATTAATTTCCAGTGGTTGTGCAGGGAGGTAGTGTCCGTTCAGAGACGCGTCAGAGCGATTGAAATAGAAAAACTTTTAGAAAAGTGGTCTAGCTTGTGCCACTTTGACAAGGTTACGTGAAGTCATCTAACGCAAATGTCCTGGGATATTAAGTGATAGTGTCATTTTCCTGTATGACATTACCAGCCCCATACTGCTCACCAAACTCAAGAATGGACCTTATATGCACGCAACCTGCGGTCGAGGTTAAAATTCGTCTGCTGGCGGTATTTAGTATAGCAGTCTATGGAGCATGAGTTATTAATGCTTGTTTGTTAAAAATACTGCAAAAAATTCTTTGATGTAGCAGCATATACTTAATATATTCTAATATAAATTCAAAATGTTGTTCTATATGCGATAAAATTCCCTAAGTTTGCAAATTGTCAGTTAAAATGTGTGAGCGGTGTTTACACTTGCGCGAACTGGCATTCTGGCGGTGGAGTGTCTAAAATAACAGATCAACATACCGACAGCTCTGCCGTCTGACGTCACCTACATAACCTTGTAGAAGTTCAGATGGGAAGTCTGAAGCCTTTCCCCCTCCCCCACAAAAAAATAAACAACAGACACCCGGGTTTTAGCACCCAGTGGCTATTTCCTGACTATTTCCGAAATTGAAGAAAACACGTACCTGAGACAGGGTTTTCTTGAAACAGTTATGTTAAAACAGCTGCTGTGGACTGGCTGATTGGGCAGGGGCATGATTTCTATCAAGTTGGTCCTGCGTTCAGATAAATAAATGCCTAAATAGATTTGGTAATTATGTGGAAACGTCATTGGCAAGTATACCTCTTAATTCCATTTTGTATTTTCTGTTAAGAGGGCTGGTCACTCAGCTTCGGAAGTCTCCTCCGTAATGTTAAGTCTGTGGACTTTTGATGCATTCGTATACAGTCGGACCTCTATTTAACGAAGTCGCTAAATCCCGAAAAAAAGTTCGTTATATGGAAAATTCGTTAAATAGAGAGTCACCTTTTAAAATACTTTAATCTGCATAAAATATATTTTAAACCCACAAACACTAAATTTAATTTTAAAAAAAATAATTAATCACACTTTTTGTATAAATTATATCTATTTGTTTTACATATTTTACCCTTCAAAAAGAAACTTGCAAGGGAAATAAGAATGAAACAAAACATTGTCTGAAAATACATTGTATTTTCAGTTTAAAAAATAATTTTACATTAGAATCACGATTTTTTATTATGGTCGATAAGCTCTTTGGAGGAATACCAAATTTTAAAGCAATATTCTTTTTCTTCACGCTTTTGTCCACCACATCAAGATTTTTTTTCTTTTATGCCAAGCACTTTCTCTTTGACATTTTCGAGCTAAAAGAACCGAAATTACCAGCACGACTCAATGATCTAGAAAACAACAGACTCAAGTTAAAGGACACGAGGCAGACACTTCTTGCATGAAAAGCAAATAATCACAGCGATTTTACTGCTCTCGGTGAGTTAGGTGCTGGTAAGACCTGTTCATCGTCACAGATCATCATAAAATGTGTTAAAAAAAAGAATAAGCTTGAAATGTCCAGTAATATTTTGACAAATAGGGAGAAAAAAATTTTAGATTCCAAGAAAAAGTTCGTTAAATAGAGAATGCACTTCGCTATTTGGAGGTTATTTTACGAAGAAATTCGCGAAATGTTCTCGGTCCCAAGGAAAAGTTCGTAAAACAGAGAAATTCGCAAAATAGAGGTTCGTTAAATAGAGGTTCGACTGTATTTAAAATACCTTCTCGAGAAATTTATATTTTTAACATCTTTTTTTCTGTGTACTCTTCTTAAAGAATGTCTCTTTTTCATAGTTTTCAAAATATTTCTAAAATCTATGCTGAATTTAATATTTTATGTGTTAAAAGCAGGCGAATTGTGAGTAAGATTTTAACACTTCACATAAAATTAAGCTTATACTTTAAAAATATTTTGAGATCTAAGAAATAAAGGAGACATGTTTTAGGAAGTGTACACAAAAAATAGAAGTTAAAAATATTAATTTACCAAGGAGATATTTTAAATATATGAATGCATCCATTGGCCATAGACTTTACATTAATAAGGGGAAATCGGAAGGTCGGTGACCAGCCACCTTAAGAGGTTTCAGGACTCTTCACAATTTTCGAAATTTTAATTTTTTTAGATGTTAAACTTCTAATCTTTCTGAACATTTTGATATGATTGTTTCCATGAAATTCCCATTAGAACAGAAGTTATGGCTACTAAAGTTATATCCGCTCAGTAGCTAAAGCGACTTTTCCGAAACTTCGAAGTCATTTTTCTCCTAATGACGTTATTGGGTATAATGCGCAGATTATCTCAAAAACTTCTGAATATTTTTTCGTGAAATTTTCAAAACATATGTTTCATGTAAGTCTGTATAAACTAAACCTAAAATTTTATTTTTATTGTTCAAAATAATACTTTTTTTAGGTGATTATACTGTTGAAATTTTCAAAATTTTGTATTAACTAAATACATTTTTGTATTAACCATATAAAAATCCTTTAAATACAAGTTTATTTAGGTTCAAGGTAATTATTACAATGTGAAGTATAATTAAGTATAAAAAATATCATTCTAGTTGCAAAATTTATTTTGTAATCGCGCACGTAATCTGTTATACCAATTTTCTGCTCGATAAATGTCTGACAGTTTGGAGCGGCCCATAAATTCCAATTCTGTATCTTGTAATTTTCTAAATACATTAAATGAAAGAACATAACATACTTATATCTTTTAATCCCAATAAAAATTCTGTTTTTAAATCATATATATTTTAAGATATTAAATGTTGAAAATCGTCTTTTTTTTTTTTTTTTCCAATTTTAAGAGTCCTGAGACTTCTTAATAAATAAATTTTATTGTCCTTGTAACCTTTTTTTTCTGATCCATCCTCATACGAATGCATTCTTCGTCCATCGACTTTACACTATGGAGGGGAATTCGGAAATTAACTATCAGCCTTAACACATTTTAGCAGGGTTTTAGTATCTATCTGTAATGAAAACCTGATTGATACTAGCAGTATAAAACACCGAAATTTTTTTTCTTAAATATCACTTCAAAGAACTCAAATCTATAAAGTTGTAAAGTGACAACTGTAAATTTTAAAGTATAGCATAGAGCAATTATTAGCTAGGGATGCACAATGAACAATTGCTTAAAAATCTCTAATTAAATAATATGCATTAAAAATGACTTAACATCAATGGATTCCTCTGCAATATATTTTAGTTATTGACACTACAGAAATATAATTTATTTAACCTTTAACTGATGTTACCGGTCTCACAGACCGGAGCTTTTTCGAATTTTTATAGTTTAACTTGTAACTTTCAGTTTAACTACAAACACTACCGAAATTTGTTTCGTTTGGATCTTTAGTACTAACACCAAAGACCTTTGAATAGGTGAATTTTAGTTATAATAGCCGTGTGCAAAAAATTTAGTACAAAAACACCATCCCATGAGTTAATCGCGCTTTTTATTCATCTTTCGATGGAGCGGTCTCACAGACCCCTTCACACTAGTTATGTAACAATTTCTGTCACACCAGTTAAAGGTTAATGTTATTGCAAAAATATAATTTTATATAAATCTGTTTAATTTTGTAAAATAAAATTATAAAAATGTACTACAGTAAATATTTATTTATCTTGTAAACTAAAAGTTTTTTTCAAGTATGACCGAATTCGAATACTCATTTTATGTCAGTGTTTTATAAATCATTATACCTCAAACATAAGCATTATATCAAAATTAAAATGGCACCTTTGTTTGCTTTGTTTGTATAGAATAGATAAATTGTGAAAAATATACTAAAAATGTATAAGTAGTCATCAAGCTTAGCCGTTAAAAGATTTCCTTAAATATCTCTTCAAAGAACTCAAGTCGATAAAGCTTTAAAGTGACAACTGCGACATTCATGTAGATTTTAAAGTATAGCATAGAGCAATTATTAACTAACAATTGCACATAGAACAAATGTCTAAAAATCTCTAATTAAATATTATGTTTTGAAAATATCTTAACATAAATTGATTCCTCTGCAATATATTTAATTTATTGATACTATAGAAAATGTTATTACAAAAATATAATTTCACATAAATCTATTCAATTTTATAAAATAAAAAATAAAAATATACTATACAGTAAACATTTATTTATCTTGTAAATGTTTTTTAATGTTATGAGCTAATTGAAATACTAATTTTATGTCAGTGTTTTATAAATCCTTTTACCTCAAATATAAACGTTATATCAAAATCAAAAAGGCACCTTTGTTCGCTTTGTGTGTACGGAATAGATGACATGTAAAAAAAAAAAAAAAAAAAAAAAAAAAAAACCTAAAAATGTATAAGAAGTCAAACTTAGCTGTTAAAAGATCTATTTAACAATTGAAGTACACCTACGTATATTAAAGTACTGAATAATTATAATAAACAATTAAAAACATCACAATACATTTTTTTTATTATTGTGAGGAAATATGACCACCCCTCTTTCGCGAAAAAGGCGGCTGCACGTCCATCGGAGGTGCCTTAACCCTCTCAACGCTTGATCAGACACGCAGGCCCGACCACAGGAGTTCTCACGGAAAAAAATTAAAAGCTAAATTCCACAAGTTTAAGACACCGACCAGAGGGATTCGTGTGGGCCTGGGCGTTTGCCAAAAATAATTACGTAAGGTGCGCCTAATATTAAAAAAAAAAAAAAAAAAAAAATTAAATAAAAAAAATTGTTTTTTATCTGTAGCGAGTAATTTATTTTAGAGGGAGCTTTAGAGGGAGGAGTAATTTATTTTAGAGGGTCCGGAAAAAACGCTTATTTTTTTTTCTTTTAATCTTGAAGTGCCTAGAATATGCCTTCAAGACAGTTTTTTGTTCCACCCAATATTAAAATCATGGCAACCAGCACAGTATAACGGACAACATACAGATCAAAAACTTTAAACAAGCTTTTTTGAATTTTGTATAACGGACAACATACAGATCAAAAACTTTAAACAAGCTTTTTTGAATTGAACCTTTTCAATAGTTGAATGCAAAACCTTCAAAATATTAAAACTTTTAAGATTTCGATTTTTTAGACGCATTCGAAAATGACATAGGGGAGATGGGGGCACATGTGAACAGTTCGCATAAATATAGGTTTTTCTCATGACTGGACTAATTTCTATAAACAAAACCTACTCAATATAGTAAATAGAACTTTCTTTTATGCATGGTAATTTTTTTAAAAATCACTTGTATAGTTCTTCTTACATTTTTTAATAGTTTTATAAATTCAAAACATTGTTCACATGTGCCCCATCAGCGGGGTAGTTGTGAACACACGTGGGGCACATGTGAACTTAAGGAAAAATATCCTTTGACATGCTTTTTATTCTGTTATTCATTTGTCATCGTAATGATTAGTTAATTACCTGTGAAATTCGACATAAGAAAGTATATATATATATATATATTTCTCTAGTTTCTGGGTGATATGTTTAAGCAAAAGATTATAAAATGATAATAAGTAGATTTTGGGGGTGGAGGCTTAGATGATTCATTAAGTCATGCTGAAATAAAATAAAAAAATAAAGAAGCAATTTTAAAAAAGAAATTAAAACTTAAATTTTGCTTAGGGGTTTTTGTTTGGGGAAATTTTGGGGGAGGGGGCGTTTACATACTATTTATCTCAAATCTGCCGAAATACGAAAGATTCCCACTGCTTTATTTGCCTTATTTACTTGTAAATTATAGATAAAGAAGGGGTTTTTAATGATTTAAAAAAAAATCTCGACTATAAACCCCCCCCCTCCCCTAACTTCTTTTCCTTTTGAAAGAGGGAGGGGTTACAATAGGGATTTTACGGTAGTTATCAGTTTAAAAATTTTACTTTCTTAAAATATTACTCATATGTATCTCCATTCAAAGCGTCATATACATAACTGTTTTAGATATGGAAGTAAGCCATCATTGCAAGTTTAGGACAAATGTAATACAAAAATTTACAAAGTTGTTTAGGGTAATACTTTTGTATTAACAATGCATAAAAAATATTGCTGTAAACTGTTTAGTAAAATAATATATAACACGTATTGGATTTTAGAAAACATTGAATATATTTAAAGTACAATTGAATGTAAACGAGCTTGTTGCTCTTTATGTATTTGCTGAAAGATGTGTTTGATGAAGTTTCAATACAAAATCACCTTTGTGTGAGGAAAATATCTTCTATTTCAGGAAAATTATAGGTAATGGAACTGACATTATTTATCATTAAGTTAACTGAAAGGAACAGAATCACAGAATGATTATTGGGGCACTTAAGTACTGTTCATATCTGCCCCAACTTGTCTGTTCACAAGTGCCCCACATTGCTGCTTCTGTTAAATTGATAAATTATTAACATTTCTCAAATTTAGAAAAAAAAGAACTGTATTAAAAATATTTATTAGTATTCATAGTGCATGTTAAAACACTCAAATTCAAATAAATGAATAAATAAATAAAGTTAAACGCTTATGAACTCGGAACAAAGATTTTACTTTTGAGATCTAAAAACAGTGTTTTGGCTACAGAGGACAAATAAGAGGTCAAAAAGCTTCGAAAAATTTTTACCGTATGTCTACAGGTGTTGTCATCTTTAGTAATTTTTTTCAAATAAAAAAACTTACAATAACCATTGAAAAATTGCGATGTTCACATCTGCCCCCTGTTCACATGTGCCCCCATCTCCCCTATTAGTGACAAAACTAACCTTTTAAACTTCATAGTGAAAATTTGATGCATTTTGTCAATTTTAGGTTCGCCCTTCAACTAATTTAATGTATTTTAATACGGGGATTCCACACTTTTCGGTTCAACACCCGTTCACTCAATACTAGTTCGATTTGGGATTCCGTAACTTCAATTGAGTATGTCTTCACTGGCAGTATAGTAATAATAAAACATAACGCATAATTCCTATACAAAATTTAATGAGTAATCGAACTGGGATATTTATTTCAATAAAAAAATTTCATTTTGTTAATGACAAATGTAAATTAAAGAAAGCATGTTTTCATAAAAACGCAGACGTTTGAAATTTTGGTAGGTGTGAATTCGCACAAGTAAAGAGTTGACATATTATGAATCCATGTGAATTTTTAGTTACGAATGTTATAAAGAGCGTAATAACGTTATAAACAGCGCAATCCGATTTACTGCGCACGCCGTGTGCGTGCATAGTGAAATTTGGAGGAGTTTAGATTAAAATATGAACATTTTTATATGAAAATATTTATACACTTAGGCGAAAGTGCAATTAATTCAATGCGGAAAATATTTATTTCTATACGCGCATTATTTATACAAAAATAAATAATTAAATAAATAAAAATAAATTAAATAATTTTTAAAAAAAAATCCTGAAAATGCTCTAGAAATTCAGCCGTATCGGGTGAACCTGCCTTAAGAAAGTGTTTTGTCGCTTTTTTAAGTGGAGATTTAACTATACACCAAAACATGACTTTGAATTATTCCGGGAGATAGCTCATATTCTATATCTGTCTAAATTTATTTTTTTGTTAAATCGCGGAAATAAAAATAGAATGTGTAATAATTCCATCAAAAAATTTCAAAGCCCCCTTCTGAATTTACCGATCAGTTACTGCCCCGAGCTCAGATGGACCATGTTTCAGGTAATTTACATCTAGTGTTGCTAGGTCCATTGTCACAAAAAAGCGGGACAGGAGGCAAGAAAAAAAGGGGGACAGTGTATTTTAAATCAGAACATAAAAATATTCATATGAAAACGAAACCTGTCTATAGCGGAATGCTGCCTTAAACTTGAGAAAATTTCATGGTCTCTAAGGAAGTAATGCCATACAACTATATCTGTTAAGATGGAAATCTGTTTAAAACAGCATACTTTCATTTTAGAAGGTTTTCTGTATTAAATGAATACAATAAATTTATACAGTAAAATCTGTAAAAACGAAGCCGCTACAGATCGAAATAAAATTCCCTTTTAGAGATATTTCCGACTGAGCAATTATACTTTTATGATATTTCTTTCGTATGGTCTTATAAAATTTTTACGTTTAAAGCAAGAACTCGTTATACACAGGTTCCATTTTTGCAGGTTTTACCAAACATAGTACAATAAAACTTTTAAAAAAGAATTGAAAGACGAAAAATATTCCGTTTAACACGTGTTTCCTTAGCAGGTAGTTTTATTTGTACGATATTCTTTTCGGCAGAATCATAAAAAATTTCTGCTATATAATAGACCGGTTATGTTTTCACTGGTTTTACAGCATTAAGTTTCGATACAGACTAACGAATAGGTGGTGGTATTAAATGGTATATGGCACTAAAATAAATTTAAAGAAATTTTTGAATCATGAAAAATAGGGACTTTTGGCGCACCGCGCAATTGTTCTGCGGGACGGGTTTTGGAACCCCGGAAAATCGGGTTGTCTCGCGTAAATCGGGACATCTGTCAATAATACTTTCAACAGTTTTTGTTACTTTCTTCTACCTTAACAAAAAGAAAGCATTGGATTCGTGAAAAAAATCGACTTTCGGATTTTGACGGATTTATACGTTTTAGAAGGTCCTGAACACGATTTGAATGTTTTTATAAAATGTCTGTCTGTTTGTCTGTATGTGGCACAAATTTTGTGGGCGTACGATCTCAAGAACTACTGCGCGGAATTTAATAAAACTTTAAGTTCAGTTATACTTTGATATAAATTGGTGCTGATTAGTTTTTGGTGTAAATCGCCCAACAACTGTCACTGCTATGCTGCATTTTTCACGATTTCCGCAATAGCTGTATCTCAAGAACTAATGCACGGCTTATCTTCAAACTTTAGATTCAGATCACTTCAGATTTTTTCAGACTTCAGATAGTTTTTGATGCAAATCGCCCCAAGAGGTGGCACTGCTATGCTACATTTTTAGCGTTTTCTGAAATAGCTCTATCTCAAGAACTAATGATCGGATTTTCATCAAACTTCAGATTCAGTTATACCTTGACACAAGTTGTTTCTGATTATGTTTTGGTGTAAATCATCCAACAAGTGGCGCTGTTATGCTGCATTTTTCAGGATTTACACGATTTTAACCATATAGTTATATCTTAAAAACTAATCGCAGGAATTTCATTAAACTTCATATTCTGTTAGACCTTGACATAACTTGGTACTGATTAGGTTTTTGTCTAAATCATATAACAGGTGGTGTTTCTATTCTGAATTTTTCACGATTTTTGCGATAGATATATCTCAAAAATTAATGCACGGAATTTAATCAAGCTTCCTATTCTGTTACACTTTCATATAAATAGATCCCTTAATCCCTTAATTTTCGTTCCCGTCAATATCACGGGCTGAGGCGTCGTTCGTTATTTCTCGTGCCCGTCATATTTCCGGGCTGGAGATTTAATTCGTGGAAAAAAAACTTCTGAAACTAGAAAAATTTAACTGGCATTTCTGTGTGAAGTCTTTGAATATAACCGTTTGGGTTTGGTTATTGGGTGCTGATTGCGATGTTGGGCTTTATATTGCATGTTTCGAAATCTATCACACTCAAAAAACCTAATAATTATCAAATTTAATGCACTAGGGGGGGCACCGCCGCCCTGCTCGCTACGCTCACCAACCCCCCGCGTAATCGCTTTGCTATTCCATTCGGTATAGCAAAGCAATTCCTATTTTCTAGCCAACCCCAGATTACTTAACTACCCCAGATGTGCTTAAAAATAATGTAAATAGTTCAATTAAGCTCTATTCATAAGCTAATATTAGTTTTTGTAGCATTGAAATATCTCAATTTGTTGATTTCCTGCATGCAAGTAAACCCTATTGTATTTCAATGGGAGTCTTTGGAAATTTGGCGAAATACTGGAAATAGGGCTAAGTTGGCGTCACTTTTGGTGACAGAGAGACGGGTCTCTCCTTGGTAACCTCCCTTATAGCGTCATAAAGCTCTGACCAATCAGTTGCATTTCACGGTATCTACGCAGATTTTCATTGTTCCATTTCCAAAGCATTACTTTTTGCAAGGCATACTTGGATACTACTACCGGCAGACCGATTTGCGTAAATAGTGTATGAAGTTGCTCGCCAGAGGACTCTGATACGCTGCCCAAAACAGAAATTTGACTCTGACCGTAACTTCAACGACGAGAACCAATCAAACCGCTCTGGTCAGGGTTCAGAGAATTCCAGTGTGTTTACATTTTTTTTTTCCGTATAGATATGATTCAAAAGAGTTTAATAAAAATATTAACTCTGATCATAAAAAAAAAAAAACATTATTATTTTAACAATTATCGGAATAATAAATGGTGCGACCGGAGAATACTTCCAAGGTTGCTACTTAATACCAAGTTAATACTAAATACCAAGGTTGCCACTTTGGCGCATTTATCGCCAGGTTGGGGAGAAGTAGAGTATTCTACGATTCACCACAATAAATAAAAACATGCATAGTCTAAAAACATCAATGTCACAAATTTATTTGCTATCTTCACTGCTGAAACAATAAAACTAATGAAATTTCTTTTAAATATATTAAAGTACTCATAAAATTCCTTGTAATAATTAATAAATATAATTTATTAAGTAACAAACACACTTACATGATTTAATCAAAATTGCTTGGATAACATAAAATATTGCAACGATATTTAAATCTGCGATCACCATTTCTTTCTATGATTAAAAATAAAAATATTTAATGTTTAAGGAAGATCGTCTTTTTTTTTTTTTTTTTTTTTTTTTACTATTATTATTATTATTTAGTTCGGACGATATCAAACACAAACATTTTACGGGTAGCAATAAATTCGTCAAAAATAACTGCTTCAAGCCAGTTATGAGAACTGTAGTTTGATAAAAACCAAATTTTAATTTTAAAACGTGTATATGAAACACAAGCTATTTTTATGTAAATACGGAAGATTCAAAAACGAATAACAGAATGAACCAAACGATCAAGTAAATAATAAGTAATTTAGCTAATCTTAAAAGTATGTGAACACTAAAATACTACAAGCTGTGTAAAATATCCTTTTAAATCGAAGGAAATTGAAGAATATAAGTACTTAATTTATTGCCGAAATGTCAGTGAAGGCTTACTGTGGAGACACGAAAAGTTTTGGTTTCTGTTTGTCTGTCTGTTAGTCTGTCTGTCTGTTCCGCGATAACTGCCACAAAAAGCATCCGATCGGCTTGAAATTCACTGGGCATGTTGATGAGGTACCCGGACTTAGCTGTATAGTTTTTGGTTAAATTTGGTTCATTCGTTCGGGAAATATGGAACATTTTATTTTGCTCTATAATGCTTTTCAATGGCAAGTCAGACGATTTTCAGATTTTCATTTGTTGAAAGAAATGGCTCATATGAAAAATGGATTTAAATGGTAAATTTTTGATGCTGAAATTTTTAAATAACATTATTAAGTTATTCCAATAAATTATGTCAATATATTTGCGAGATTTTTTTAATTAGGTTTGTAATATTGGGGGTGATTTTATGCATGTTTTCCAATAATATAAAGGATTTTGTTTTATCAATTTGACATAATGCATATTTCATTTTTTTTCTTTTCTTTCTCTGTTGCCTAGCAACGTATTTGGTCATAATAATATTAGTATAATTGCGTGTATAATGCTTGAGTAAAGCCAACGTCAAAACAGATGAATTAATGCATTTGTATCTTTGCATATAGAAGGATTTTAGCCCAGAAATAAAAATAGGCAATATTTCTTTTATTTTACTTATTTTATTGAAATATTTTGCTTAAAAATACAAAAGTTCATTATTTTCATAGAGAATAACGTAACATTTTCCCATAACATTTGCCAATATTTCTTTAATTGTTGCCAAGAAAATCAAAACCCGGAATAATATTTTCTTTTAAACAATTTTCAATTGAAATGTTTTGTCCTGAAACAGGAAAATGAAAAATAAAATTAAGAATAGAAAAATTAATATGGCGGCATATTGGAAATAAAAAGAAAACTCTCGAGTATTTCTTAATATAACAAGATGAAAAGTTTTGAGTAAGTACGCATAGCAGGTGAATTAGACGTCATTTATCGAAAACAAAGATGCTGGAATAAAAAGATCTTGGGTAAAATAAAATTAACTATTATTCACGGAGGAAAGAGATAGATGGAGATGCAGTATGCCGTAAAAACAGTTTGTAATACGATGTGCGTTATCGCCCAGATTTAAATGCCCTCATTCGGCCCAAACAAAATAAGCACGTGGAAGAGGGACCAAATTCTTTGACTTCATCCGTTTTTTTTTTTTTTTTTTTTTTTTTTTTTTTTTTTTAAGCACGTCGTTGTGTTGTGCCGAATGTAGCGGATTTATAGGGTTACATTTTTGGCGTCACTTCAAGATTTATTGTCTGTGTACGGTTAACATGAATATTTTATTTAAAATTTAAATTTTATTAATTTATAAAAAAAACTTATGCTTATCCTTATAAATCACAGCGTAAAAAAAATCTAAGATATACTATAACCATCCGCACAATCAATAAAAAATTACGAATGTAAATTTAAATAGACTAAGGGGGGTTCAGGGGGGCAGAGCCCCCTGACGAAATGCAATTTTTGATTTAAAAAGTTACCAGAATAAGTAGCTCATCAGAATTTCAGAACATCAATGTACAACCACTTGTTTAACACTTTTAATTTCTGAAACTTTACGAAGTATCTTGTATGCTCATAAATATTTATGTAATTTGAAAACTTTAAAAAGCGATTTGTAGGAAGTTGAATATTATGCAATGAGTGTTAAAAAACAATGACTTGCAAAGATGACGTTGAGGCTCCTGATCTGCAGATTTACTAGTTATTCTAAAAATACGATCAATGATTCTGAAACTTCGACGATGAGAAACAAGCCGCTATCTGGGCAGGGTATAAATGTAAACAAAAAAGAGCACGTTGTGATGTTTTGGTTCAGGGTTTGAAGCTGAATCCGACTTCACTTTTTCGACGGTTTTCGGCGAAATGCGTGGGCCATATATATCATAGTAGGCTATGCTTTTTGGTACTTTTCCGTTATACGGACAGCATTATCGCCAAGCACAATAGTTGGCGCAAAATGAAAATCACGTGAATTGAAACATTTGAAAAATAAAAGAAAAACATTGTCGATAGTAAAGTGAGCATTTTAAAAATATAACATTTGAAAATTACAGAATTTTACGAACTATTTTATTAAATCACAAATATATAATTAAAATAAGTGAAGAAATAACTGTTATACAATAAAGTAATAAAATAAAAAAATCATATTAAACTGCTGCCATAAAATTACAAATCTCTTTGGCACAGATGTCATATTCGCCCCATATTGGCGCAATTTTTTTTCGGTTGCCAATTTGGCGAAAACATCAACAGCATAAACAACATAGGTACAGATGTCGTATACGCCCCATATTGGCGCGATTTTTTTCTTACGCCAATGTCATATACGCAACGGGTATTTAACTGGCGCCAAAGTGTCGTTATTTTGCTTGATATGATAACCCGGATGTTGCTGTTTATGCTGTTGATATTTTCGCCAAATTGCCATCGGAAAAAAATCGCGCCAATATGGGGCGTATATGACATCTGTGCCACAACATAATCCGGGTTACCACATCAAGCAAAATAACGACACTTTGGCGCCAGTTAAGTACCCGTTGCGAATATGACATTGACGTCAGGGAAAAATCGCGCCAATATGGGGCGAATGTGACATCTGTGCCATATCTTTTAGCATTGCAGTAAACATATCATTTTTTGAATGAAGACGTCGCCACATAAACTCTATGAGATACGATTCTAAATGATGAAGAACTGTTCCCCGATGTCTTTTGTTGCGCCATTTTGCGATGCCCCATAATCTCTCAACATTTTGAGTATGACATCCAGTATTAGAGTCGACAAAATTGCATTTGTGATTTACTGTGAAATGATCATAACCAGCACTTCGCAGTTCATCTGTTTTATATCCTTTCCAGTAATCTGTATAAATAATACTTCCATCAGCTACATTGTTTTCTATTGCCGCCATTAAAGTTTCAGCTGTGCGATCGGAAATGGGAGTAAGGAAACATCCCCGTGTTTCACGGCATAAACCATCGAACACCCATTGAGGAAGGAAGAACACGCCCTACGTTGTTTTTTCTTCTGGTAAAAAGACTTTCATCTACCTCTATAATTTTATTAGGTCCACCTATTTTTCTATTTGATCGTGAACATAAAGCATTTGCACAAACTTCTCTAAAATAACTATTCCAGTTCACTGTTGTGTTGTGGTTCATATCAAGTTGCAGCTCACAAAGCTCAATCGATGTCAACTCTTGGCACCATAAATACATAAACCTCAAAGCATTAAGAAAACACAACCGCGATCCTTCAAACCATGTTTTTTGTCGTATTCCTACGCTTTCTTAGCATGATTGTAAGCTACATCTCCATTTCGGATTTCCAGAACTCATGCATAATTTCATTTCATGGTTGTTTGAACACAACCTTTTATTATGCAGAATTCCAAATTTCTGAAACAGTTTTATCGCAACTTTCTCATCATCTGGTAATTGACAAATGGTAAAATCCATCTCAGCGTCAGCAGTAAAAGTAAATTATAATTTTATAAAAAAAAAAAGCATTTTTATTTCGAATAATAGCAAATTAAAAAGCTTTCCAAGGTTAAGGTTTAATAATAACCATTCACGTTTCATAAATAACAAATCACAATGTTTCGCATGGTTTACAAGAAAAATCCTTTTCACGATGAGGGCTGAAATAATTGGCGCATTAGCATACATTTTGGCATGCTGTCCATATAACGGAAAAGTACACTTAAGGTAGGCGAAATACTGGAAATAGTGCCAAGTTGACGTCACTTTTGGCGACAGAGAGACGGGTCCCCCATTGGTAACCTCCCTTATAGCGTCATAAAGCTCTGACCAATCAGATGCATTTCACGGTATCTACGCAGATTTTCTATTGGTCCATTTCCAAATCAAAACTTTGTTTTGTATATAGAAGGATATATATTATTTCAAATATTATTTGTAAAAATTTGTGTGATTATGATAAATAAAGCTCTAAGATGTGAAAAATAAAGGTCTTATTCGCATTAATTTGTATGGTGTAAAACAAACATTAAAACACATAATTCTCGCATGATAGCTTTTCTACAAATGTGAATTTGTTCTATAACATCTTTTTTTTCACATTAAAAAAAAAAAAAAAAAAAACTAATTGCATATTTTATTTAGAAACCTTATAATTGTTCGATTTCTCTAATAAAACAATTAGGTACTTTTTTATGTTTTTTTTTTTTTTTTTTTTCCAAATATTAAGCGATCCTTAAGGAATTAATAGGCTTCGATGTAAGGTATTGCTTTTATGCTCTTTAGGTTAGGAATTTTAGTTACAGACATCTAAGAAGGTGGATGCCGAAATTCAATGATTTTTAAAAAAAGATGCGATGCATGTATCTCCTTTTTAAATGCACACAGTTCAAAGAACCTATACCAGAGTTGGCGAACCTTTTTATAGTCGCGTACCAATTTTTTTTTCAAAAAATATTTTACTTGACCTTAACGTCTCAACTAAAAAACAAATTTAGTGGATTGAACTATAATGAATCAAAACTACTTGAAAATTACTTATTAGAATATTTTCTAAAAAGAGTAACCTACATATAAGTATTACTCTGCAATAATTATAGAAACATATTTTAGAAATTAATTAAAGACATAATGCAATTAATTGTTGCATCATAGATGAAAAATAATTAATATCACGTTCATATTCACTTAATTTCAACAGAATGCAAACTTAATGAATTTATATGGTAACCACTCTTTATTTGATTTTTTATATTCTAAATTTGCGAAAAGGATGAATTTGCGAAAATGACAAATATAAATTGTAGAAAATATTGTTAAAATTGAAAAAAAGGCAGTTTATTTAAATAGTTCTTACATTAACTTCCCAATTTACCATAATTTACCATTGGTAATAATCTTTCCTTTTTTATATTTTTCAAATATAGGAAAATTTATCAAATAAAGAAAATAAGATTAAAATTCTTGAATTTGCAATTAATCGAATTTAGAATCTAATCGGATCATCGAAGTTCGTGTATTTTGTGTAAAATCGCTGTATCCTCATTTAGAGACATAATCAACGCCGCGCCGTGCCAGAATTATTCTTTGGCGTGCCGAAAGTGGCACGCGTGTCATAGGTTCGCCGACCCTGAGCTATACTTTTAAAATCCTCATGATGGGCATAGATTGTCATTTAATTTTGTCACTGTGATAGCAAATTTTGAAGTATTAACATGTATGAGATAGTAGAAAGTTTTCGGATAGGTACATCAGACTAGTTATTTATTTTTTGAGAGGTGTTCTATAAAGATGTACAGTCGTGGAAAAAAAAGTAAACACGCCCTATTAACTCCCCAACAAATTATCGTAGACGAAAGTTACTGGTACCGAACGATTGGAAATAAAATCTACTTTTAAATGATGTGTATAAAATTTGCTTAGGGGTCCATCTACATATTAAAACGAATCCAAACTTAATTTTTTTTTCAATGGCAATACTCAATTTTAACGAGATATTTCAAATCTTTGGTTCAAACTATGCCTAGATACCAAATTTCAAGTCATTTGAATAATAAGTTTTTGAATTATAAACATTTAAAATTTAATGCTTTTAATGTTAAATTACATTTTCATATTTTTATTTATATCTCCTAAAATTATGCTCCTAATGTGCTAATTTTTGTGTAGCAATAATACTAATATACGCAAATATAAATACGTTGAATTTGCAATTTTTATAATTTTATGACATGAATTATGAATTATGAAAATAATATTCGAAAAAATTATGAATTGTAACCTACAATTTTTTTGATGGATTTAGATTTATTAAGTCCTGCTTTATGGAAATCCAAAATTTCACATTTTCTTCCAAGTAGTTTTCAAATTATGCTTAAAAAACGGCAAAATGATGGTTTAAGGTGTCTGATAGGTTGGTTGGTTGATTTTGTGACGGCCGATTATCTACACTAGGGATATAGGCCCGAGGGGAAGTGCCCTTCGTGGGGGTCTTTCTAAGGGAACCTAACCCGTATTAACGCATGGAAATCCAAGGTTAGAAGAAAACCACGAAAACTCCGAACGATTAGGCCGACGGGCGAGATTGGGATCGAACCCAGCACTTCCCGTCTACCAGTTTCGAGAGCAGAACCTCTCAGCCACTGGTGGGGCTGGTGTCTGATAGGAGTGACTAGATATTTTGAAATTTCTTACGCTGCCTTGTAATCTAGCAGATTTCATTGACTGCTTGAGTGACGCTTAATGTGCCTTGATCAAGAAGGGGGCTCTCTCGGTTAATAATCGAGTACCGAATTTCAATTTGGATACAGCCCTTAAAATACGCTCGTTTTAAAATAATTAATTGCTCGGAAACTTACGGTACGAATTGCATAAAAATTTGTTTTTAGGCAAATTAAATGGTGTAGAATTAATTTATGCCAGGCTCGGCGAACCTTTTCACGTACGCGTGCCGAAAATTCTCAAACAATATCTATCAACAATGTAACGTGCCGAATTTATAACAGAAATAACTTTGAAGAATACGATGTTTGTACGATACACTGGTTATAAAAATCAGTTGCTTTCATGCATTAATAATTAAAAAATATTAAAAATAAAAATGTGATTTTTCTGTATATACTGAAATCAGCCATATAAATGAATGAATTTTTAAATCGTTAGTAGGATTAATTTCTGCGGTATGTACTGTAATAAGGGGAAAAATTTACAAGTTTTTATTTCCTCAATTTTTAACTTATTAATGCAACATCTCGGTTATAATTTTCCAAGTTGCGTGAAACAATGTACTAATAACGTATTGATGAGATTTTTGCTGTTGTACGTTCGACAGAAATTGCTTTTGAATTTCTTTATAGCTGGTTCATATTTTATTATTTTTACAAATATACAAAGCTAAATTAGATCCATTTGCCATTTTATTCCAATGACTGTCAAACGATATTCATTCGAAAATTACAGCTGTTTAAATTCATATAGAAAGTCAAAATACATGTGAAAACGCTGCATAGCATAACAGAAAAAGAAAATTATTCTAATGTATTAATTGATGCAAACAATAATTGCTTTATTTGTGATGTACCCCTGTGGAACAAAATTTTATTGGTTATAACAGCAATAAAAGATGGATTTTATCTGTATAACGATTACCAAATTAAAATTTTTCGCGTGCCAGAAAAATTAACTTACGTGCCGACTCTGGCACGCGTGCCATAGGTTCGCCAACCCTGATTTATGCTGTCCGAATTGTGTACTGCTATTTAAAAAAACAAAGTTATTGTTCGTTTTAATATGTAGATGGCTCCCTAAGCAAATTTTATATACATCATTTAAAAATAGACTTTATTTTCAATCTTTCAGTACCAGTAACTTTCGTCTACGATAATTTGTTGGGGAGTTAGTAGGCGGTGTTTACTTTCTTTTTTTCCACGACTGTACAAGTTGCGCTGAAACAACTGATTCTTTAATCGTCTCAAAGTATTTTTGGTTAATATTAAAGGCATAAAAAGATGCTCTTATTGTATAATAAGAGGCATAATCAATCCCTCATATTTCTAAAAATAGTAGGATTTGCATGTTATGAATGGTCTATATTTGAATGAGTATTTCAGTAAATGTTTGTTCAGTCGAATTAATTAGTATCAACTTCGTGACTATTTCACGATTTATGTCTCAAATTATGATTTAAAAACATTCTACCTGAATAATTGTTTTCGCTTTCAGTGATGGAACAGCTGCGCACCATCCAGCCAATTGTCATTTCAAAATTTTGATACTATTCTTCTCTGTGTTTAATTGCATAAATTTCGCCATTAAGAATAGTATTTAAATTTTCTGGTGATAATTGGCTCGCTGATACACAGATGTTCTATCACTGTCCTTAATATTTAAAAATGAATTAGAATGTTTATATAATATGAAAGTTATAAGGGATTTGTTCATTAAAATTGGCATATAAAACTGATGCTTACAGAAATTTTGCAAAATATTTACAACAGTTCTTAGATTAATTGACAAATAAGATATATATATATATTAATCTAAAACTTCTTCTGAAATAATTAAAGTAAATATTTTGTGGTTTTGTTTTTAAATGAGGGGTTTTTTTTCTGTGTGTAATTTTTTTCGAAACACACCTTTCAACTTCATAAAAGTTTCTAAACGTAAATGGAACCTGATTCTACCTGCACCGCATGGAAATCCATGGCTCGAAGAAAACCACGAAAACTCCGAACGATTAGGTCGACGGGCGCGATTGGGATCGAAATCGAACCCAGCACCTCACGTCTACCAGTTTCGAGAGTTGAGAGGTGTACGATAAAGATGTACAGTCGTGGAAAAAAAAGTAAACATATTTTATTTTAAAATTATTTAGTTTCGTAAAATTCGCTATAATCTCAAAAGTTGATAATAAAAATATTGTACATGAAATAAACAATCTAATGTTATTAATGCAGTCGAACTCGGTTATAACTAGAATGAAAGAAACACATCACTTTCTCGTTATAACAAAGTTCTTCCAATAACAAAGTTTAAGATTGCACAAGTAATAATAAAAAAAATAAGTAAATCATAAATTACTAAAAATTAAATTATTAAATGGAATTTTCATTTTTATTTGCGATATTTTACATTCCTTAGATTAGCAGAGTGAAATTAGGGGAAGGTGGCCTAAAATGATCGCCTTAAGGGGAAAACTTGTGCAAAATAACATAACTGTTTAAATGACACTTTGGCCCTAAGCTAATATGTTTTACACTATATTTTGCATTATAAGCATATTTTAATAATTTTTTAAACCCAAATTGAGTAATGAAAAAAATAGATTTTTTAAAAAGTTTCCTAAGGATCATTTTGCCCTTTTGTGAGGGCAAAATGATCCTTCATTTAAAAATAATTGCAATTTTTGTTTATTGGCAAAATAAATTATATAAAAGTAATTATGACAATACATAATGAAATAAAGTAAGCTTTGCAATCAATCAGCATACATAATTTATTTTATGTCAATTTTAAAATAAAAAAAGGTGACACAAATAATTTTGAAAAAACAATAAAATTGAATATTTGAAAATTATGATCGGTTCACACGTGAACTCAAAGAGAAGGTTTGGGGCAGTCACACATTTGGCTCTTATGATGGCTAGGACGCGGTACAAGATTTTGTTCAGCCAATGAAATGGTAGTAAAACGATCTACATAATGGATCATTTTACCCGGTAACATGGCCGTATATTTTAGGTCATATAACTGCATTACGCCGAGAAACATAACAAACTTAGCAAGTGTAATTCACATCTAAAAACACACTCTATTAAGTAAACCAAGCCATATTTCTGTACATGAAATATTGTATATCTAAATAAATATGAAAGTTAGTGCTTATCTTATAAGAGATGTTATAAAAACCAGTTTTTCAAAAAATTCTATTCAGACGTGTAATACTGCGATTGCTTGAATACCGCCATTGTTTCTTCTTGACTTGGCACAACTAGTTTATGTGTTACCCTGTAGATAGCGCGACCTGTCTAGAAGAAAACCTATGTGGATCGCTTCGCTCGCTAGGATAATTTTAGGCCACCTTCCCCTACTATTGGTTGTTTGACATTTATTTTAATAACTTTTCATTTTTTAATTTATAAGTATGTTTTTTCTGAAGAAATCATGCTCACCCTTTATTTATGCATTTAACATTCCGACTTTTGTAATAAAAGGCTATTCATAAAACGAAAATCTGACGCATATTACACACATATACTCTCAAAAAAGTCCGTGAATTGAACATATTTTCCGTTGGTTATATTTAGATAAATTACGAAAATTTATGATTTCATTTGCCCATTTCCCCTTTAAATACAGAACACAATCTAATGTAAAAATTACCCTAAATCCTCCAAAATAAAACTGTTTTTGTCAAATAGCAGGGGTGGTCCAGCAACTTTTTCGTATTAGAAACGGAATCTTTACGTGATGTGTCCTTTCCCCTCAAAAAATCGCAAACCTAAACTTAAAATTTCCTGAAATTCGGAAATCAAAAGATGAAAATTTCTTCAAATAACAGAAAAATCTTTTTCAGTCATAGGGGAGCTCCAGAAACTTGCAGGCTGTACTCTTTACGTTTTTTTTTTTTTTTTTGAAAGTGTATGTAAAAATATTACAGATTTACCAAAAAACAAATGAACTACTGATTTATAATGAGTTTATTGATTTTTAAAAAAAAACGCACCATAATCTATACAAAATAGAAAGAATTTTTTTAATTTTAATGGTAAGACATTACCATTAAAAGGTCTTACCATTTTGGTCTTACCAAAATGGTAAGACCATTTTTGTTATCTTTGATTATTTTGTACATTATATACAAATGAACAATACTTGCTTCTGGGTCCAATGAACTCGTCTTCGTAGTCGAATGTTTAACCTTCGGATGACCAAGTGGGGTCATTTTCCGATCCCAGCGCAAGTTCAATCCGAATGTGAATTAATGTTCCTTTTATTTTTTTAATCCTTTGTTCCAATAATATTGCATTTTCTATTTCTTTCTATGGCTGCAACTGATATATATTATTAAATAATTTTTACATCTGAGTTTTGGATTTTTTTTAATCTGATAAATAAATGTGTGTTTTTTAACTAAGGGGTCACTGAATGACCCCACGTGGCGTTTCATGATTCAGATTTCAACCTGGTCATCCGAGGGTTAATAGGTTTTCATAAAAAAGCTATTTTTTATAGAAATATTTGTTTTCTTTTTTATATTATGGATAAATTCAGATTATGTTTTTGTTCTAATTAACTCAATGAAGTAAGAATGGGAAAAGTACTACTATATTTGTATTTCCGAAAAGAAATCATTTAAAAGTATTTAAAAAGCTTTAATGCTTGATATATCAGAGTTTCGCACACACATTACAACCCTTTTTTTCGTAATGTATTTTTATTAGAGATCGATCGAAAATTCGGTTTTGTTTTCGTTTTCGGCCAAAAATAAGAAATTCGCCGAAAATACGTTTTTGACGAAGATGCTGTCGAAAATTCGGCCGGACCGAAAATATCTGTATTCCAAAAAAATCATTTTTTATTCGGAAATTTTCTACATTACTCATTGATTTGAGCTGTATCGGCTCAAATGAGACACTCTTTATTTATTGCTATGAACTTACTGTCTCTTCTGAACTTCTCAGTCATGATTGACTCAAGGCGTGAGTGCAAATTATAAAGCAAGTAATGCCTTTAGGAATAAACTTTGAAGGCTGTTTTCACGGGCTCATTAAAAGATGCAGACTTAACAGTTATTGAAAATTATTAGTTTGAAACGACAAAAGCATTTCGAATACTCTTTGAGGAATAGTATGAGTTCTAGTATTTTGTATTCTAGTACTTTGAGTTCTAGTATAATAGATGATCATTTACAAAAAATCATCATCAAAGATAAATCGACGTATGTATACATAAAATATTTTTTAATTATATGAAATTCCTATAATTAGAAAGACATTTTGTGTCGTTGATGAATTAATTACATTTTATTTTATATGAAAATAAAAAGTTTTGGTCATAAGCACAGAGAGACAAATTGGGCCACACGTATACTTAATTAATAATTATGTATATTTGATAAACATGTACAATCAATTAATTATGTATATGTATTTATGTATGTATTAATTACTTAAAAATATTTTTGGTAATTTTCGTTTTCGTTTTCAACCAAAAATTGAAAGATTACCGAAATTCGGTTTCGGTCGATCCTTAATTTTTATATTAAACCATCTACTTCACTTCCGTTTGTTCGTTAAAACCGGATTATCTTTACATCGGAGCTTGCTATAAACGTTCGACTAAAGGCGTATTAAATAAATTTTACATGAAATTTTTGTTAAAAATTCCAGTATTAGTTATGTTGGGGTCCAATATTACGCAAATATTGTATTAATCGGGTATGCTTCCAATGAAATCCTAGTTTTTGTTAAATTACCATTAATGGGAAGTAGCTGCAAAGCAACCCAATATTGCAGAAATACTGGCTTTACTTAAAAATATTGACAATGAAACGGGTAACTATTTCATGTCAATATTTGCAAAGAAGAATGGCAAGATATACAAATAATATTATATCAAAATTGTTTATATTCTTGATGATCATTGTGCTTTAAATTGTATGATCTGTAATTTTTTTTAAAGAGAATTCATATTTCGTCACCAGGAATCTTCTTAAAAGAGGGAAAAAATGTACCAAGGAAAGAAATATAGAAACCCCATTTCACGATTATGTCATTTGCGATAAATTAGATAAAGAGTAATAAGAGAGAAAAATCCTTATTGATTTTAGTGGTTGATTATTTAAGACTAAATTATTATTGATATGGTTTATTTGCTATTTTTATTATTGATATGATTAAATGTAATTATAGTATTTTATCAACCCCAAAATAAATTAAAAAAATTAATTATTTTAAAGAATGTACAGTCGGCCAGAGAAATTAGAACACACCGCATATTTTAATTACTGGGACTTATGTCCCAGGAACGGAAATTGTCATTTGACATAAAATTACATCTTTTTTTCAATTTATGTTTTTATTGAGGCGGGGGTGGGATGGTCATCTTCATACTTAAATTGTAACGAAGCTTAAAATCTTAAATACGAAAACCTAATTTTGATACCATATTTGAATTATTCGGTAAATTTTACGTTAGGATACCTAACGGAAAGTCAATCGAAGAAAAAGTTTAGGAATTATGCTCATTTAATTTTTTAAACACAGTGTTACATTAATTATCAATGGTTGCAAAACGAACTGCCATGCGTGTAGCTTTTAAGCATAACTCAAAACCATCTTGAAGGGATAAGGTGATATTTTAGATTTGCATATTTGAAGCTTCTAGAAATTTATTTCCGTTAAACTTTTTCTAGGTTACAATTAATATTTTTTTCGAATGCTGTTTTGATAATTTGTATCTATTTTAATTTAATATTTGAAAACAAATATGCATTTGCAACATATAAAAGTTTTAATATAAATCATTTTCCAGAAGTTTCAAAATATAACCTCATTCCACCAAGTAGTTTTTTTGGGTTATGCGCAAAAAAACTTGAACGCTTTGAAATTTGTTTTGCAAATATTAGAGGGGAAGGTCCAAATACCGGCTGTCACTTTTGTTTTCAATCTGGATACTCCAATTTTAAAAATTAGTAAATTGAAAAGGGACAGCAGGCTACCTTGGCATGTTTTGCATCTGTTTAGAAAGAAAACAATCAGTTTGAAAAAGCGTTTTGTGTTTATAAAAAGCAAAATTCCAAAAGTCTGCAAATTTTGAGTTTTGAAAAAGGGGTCTAAATACCGGCTAAGTTTTTTTTTTTCAAAAGAATCACACAAATAGTCCTAATGTCAATTATTAAGCAATAAGAACATTATTTTAACAAATTTTATTGATTAATAACATTTCTTGTGCACAGGAAAAATGAATAATTTTTAATAAATAAGCATTTTTGTCAAATTTATAAAAAACTTAACGACTATCTCTGACAGTCATCTTTCCTTTATGTTTCTAGTTTTGTTTTTTAACTTACAAAAAAAAAGTTTGCTGCTTGAAATGATAATTGTTTTATTTTCAAAAAAATCACAAACATAATAATCACTCTCTGCGTTGGTACAGTCGCTATGGACCCACATATCGCATTCTTAACATTGAACCCATAGTCATCTCCCCCATTCTTGCCCGCAGAGAAAGCACCCTCGCTGAAGACACAAATTGCATCACTTCACTTTTTAAAAATCAAATTTCTGGACCTTTCGGTTGTTTTTCGTTCATGTTTACCTCCGTCATTTTTCTTTTTTTTTTCTTCCTATTTATCACAAGCAATTTTGGAGTGTCCAACAGTGCTTTTTCTGAAGTGATCCGGTAGCCAGTGTCGCCCCTGAAGACTGTTGCTTTTTTTTTTCATATTGCGAAATCGGACTGGAACTATTTATGAACCATTTAAATTAATTTATTAATTATGGAACTATTTAAATTAATTTATTTTTCTCATCTTCAAGCAGAGCAAACCCAGAGAGGTCTAAATACTGGCTAGCCGGTATTTGGACCTCTCTAGGTAGCCGAAATTCGGACCACTGCTATGTTTAAGTTAAACCCGGTATTATTCATTCATATAGTAAAATGCCAATAACTTGCGTGCGACGATGGGATCTAAATATGGCTAGAAAATAACTTCATCAATTTAAGCCGATATACGATCAGTATATTTAAAAAAAAAAAAGAAAAACTTTTGATGTCCCAGATTACGTTGTTTTGACACTTTTGCATTTGCTGTTTGTCAATAAGACAGACTTCAGCGACGTACTTTTCATAACTTTCTTATCTCAATTAAAGTTTCAAACTCTGCCTATCTCCACTAGGCTGCACTGCACTCAGTTCTCAGAACACCTAGTAGCCGGTATTTGGACCTACTCCTCTAATTATAAATTCAACATTAGATGTTCGAAATTTTAAATGTGTACAATTTCAAGACTTTTTTCACCGAATGACTTTTTGCTTGGTATCATTAAAATAAAATTTACCGAAAAATCCAAATATGATATCAAAATTAAATTTTATTATTGAAAATTTCAGAATTTGTTACAATATATCAGCATGGTGATGCCCCCCCCCCCTCCAAGCATATTAATATTATTATTATTAATATAAACTAAAAGAAGACATAATTTCCAATCGAATGACACTTTCCGATTTTTTCTTGACGAAATTGGTGATTAATTAAAATTTAAAGTCTATGGTGTATTCTTTTTTTTAACCGACTGTACAATTTATTTCAGTTATCCTTTTGTTTACACCAAACATCAGCCTTAAATTAATTGTTCCAATACAATAAGGGTTTTGTTTTTAAAATGCTGTTATTAACAAAGATATTATACGTATGAACTATAGTAAACATGCAGAGAAACAGAAGCTTAAAACACTTACATTCAACTCACAAAAACCGCTATTATAAAGCAATTATGATTTCTTAAGTATTAGATTTTGGAAATCACGTATTAATCAGTTTCATTGCATTTCATTTCGTGTTGCTCTATTTTGTCAATAACGTAATGAAGTAACGTGAGTGAATTTAACAATAGTACTTTTAAATTTTCAGCAATATACCTGAAAAAATAGTATTCGTTTAAGAATAAAACTGACTTTTGGTAACTTTTTCATGTGTTCAGGATTTTCTGTTTGTAGTTAATGATTTAACAAATATGCTATCTCTTCCAAACAAATACGTTATCTCTTCTAAATATAGAAGTCTAGAGTTTATTTTACTTTAATTTCGTTTCATCCTTCGCATCCTTGCTTTTCCAATTGGCTGTTTAACTCGCTGCACTTTTTTCTATTGGATATTTATCATATCTAACCTTGCACTTCTCCTCACCTGTTCTACTTCTATTCTTTGATATTATGATCTTTCCTGTAAGCACGCAAGTTGCTGATGCTGTTTCTCATTCTCATTCTCACTTTTCTTAATTTTGCATTGAAGAAGAGGTTATTTTTTATGGAGATTTGGAGCAGCTGTATGCTAAATTTATTCTGATTACCTGTTCTTTTCTTTTTTCCTTTTATGTGATCAGTATCTCGTACTTATCATAGCACATTATTATTATCTTTTTTTTTTACAATTTCAATAAGTGGTGGTTGAATTGAAGGTTAGATTATATAAACAATATAATTAGTGTAGCCGAGTACTATTGATAATGTATAGTATAGACCTCGACACGAGTCGTGTTATATTCGACGCGATCCCGAAATTTTATTTGAAGATAATCCAAAACCCGAATTGAATCCAACAAAAACAATTTTACTGACTCGAACCCTACAAAATAATTTTCATCGACCAGAAGCCCAACCAGGACCGGATACACTTCAACTCCAAATCATCCAAAGACTCGAAAGGAATGCAAATGTATCCTTTAAAAATATAAATAAAATTAGGGAAATGTAGTCTACAATTTTAACTTTAATGTCAATTTAACTAACCCGTTTATAAAAATAAGTAAAAATAAGGATACCATTCCGGAATTAAAATAAAAATAATTAAATAATTATGAGATATTTACCGGAAAAGTACGATGTATTTTTAATGAACAACACATTTTATTCAAACTTTTAGCCCAATATATTTTTTTTATTCCGATTCAATTACAATTTGAATGAACATACATTAAAATTGTGGAATCTTTCATAATCGGAGTATCTTACAATTTTGAGAAACAATGCTTTTTTTTCAAGAAGCGTGCATATTTATTACTTTTCCCCTAACAATAAAATATATATACTTTTAACGAAAATTACTAAGAGAACATTAAAGAATAAGAAAAGAAGTACAAAATTATGCTATCTGCGTCCAGAATTTTCCACCTTATTTAATCGCCAAAAAAAGTTACAAACTGTATGATTAAATGTGGGACTATGAATTCTGCGATTGAAATGCTAAATATAAATTTTATAATCAGAAATAGTGGTGACAGACTACTTGGAAATTCTAAAGAGCACTTTGTTTTATTTTTTATTTTTACACACCCTTTTTTTAACTTGACTCTTAACTGCTGTTAGCGGTCTCACAGATCGTTGCTTTTTTTCAGTTTTCACAGTTTAACTTTTAATTTCTAGTTTAACTATCGTGATTTTTTGTTTCGTTTGAAGCCCTAGTATTGTCGCTACAGATTTTTGAAAAGTCATGTACAGGCATCCCCTCCCAACTTACGTAAGTAATGCGTTCCGTAAAGTTTTACGTAACTTGAATTTTACGTAAGCCGGTCAGTCGCGACTTTGGCTCCTAACCAAAATCTAGCGGCCACATTGTGAAACAAACTCATAAAACAATAGTGTTTATATGGAAAAAACTTAACAAAAAATAAATAAATAAATAAATAAGGAATTCAAAATGAAAAATAGTTTAATTAATAAATATACATGTACAACAAAACACAGACTAATTACAACAAATGTGTATATTTAATTTAATCCTAAAATTCTTGAAACTTCGATATTAAAAAGTATAATATAAATCTGGAAAAATCAGAAGATAAAGTTGGACAAGATACAATTGAATAACAAAACATGTATAAGCTAAGTAGTCATGGAAATGGGAAATATTAGGAAAAATTTATTTCTTATTTTGATTTTGTCATATAAAAGTATACATAAAGAAAATTAGGAATGTGTAAGATTATTTTGCACTATAAAAACCTCGGACTTGCAGAAAACATTTACAGAGCAAGAATATACCTCGCGTTAAGTATTTTTTCGTGCGAGTTTCTTTTTCTTTTTTCTTCAGAGTTCTGAATCCTCCATACTCGCGACTCCATAATCCAAAGCCCTTAAATAATCTCCATCGCTTCGGGATTTTTGGAATGTCTCATGAGCAGATCTGCAGTTAAGGAGTATTTATTTCAACTCTGGATTTCGGACGAAACCTTCGATAAAATGCTTGCTTCGCTGGTGTCCAAAGGAGAAGCTTTACCATTAGCGCGCTCATATGTCGAGCTTCGCAGCTGCTAAGCTTTGTAGTGGAGCGGACATACACACAATTATATTCCAACTTAATGTTCGGCAAGAAAGCAGTACATCACAGCGGCAGAGTTCACGACGATAACTGAGATAACAAAATTTATCAAGGTCATACTTGATCTCAGCCAGTGAAAAGAGCAGGTGCTTTTCTATTTCCAAAAGAAAAAATAATATAAAAATCCGCGACGGGAATTGGGAACACTGGAAATTGATCTCTGGCGACTAAGGTACTGAAAGTTAGTTGCCACAGCAAAAAGTTTAGTCGCCATGTGGCGACTAGCGACCGTGAATCTGCACCTATATTACACATATATATGTAGAGGAGAAGGTCCAAATACCGGCTACTAGGTGTTCTGAAAACTGAGCGCAGCGCAGCCTTGTGGCGATAGGTAGAGTTTGTAACTTTAATTTAGAGAAGAAAGTTGCGAAAAGTACGTCGTTGAAGTCTGTCTCATTTACAAACAGTAAAAGCGTAATAGCAAAAGTGTCGAAATGACGTAATCTGGTACATCAAAAGTTTTTCAGATGTGTGTTTCTCATTTTTTTAAAATATATTAATCGTATATTGACTTGAATTGATGACTAAGTTATTTTCTAGCCATATTTAGCTCTCAATTGCCGCTCGCACATTATTGGTATTTTATTATATAAAGGCGTAATATCGGTTTTAACTTAATTATAGCAGTGGTCCGAATACCGGCTACCTAGAGTGGTCTAAATACCGGCTAGGCGGTATTTGGACCTCTCTTGGTTTCTCTGCTTGAAGGGGAGGAAAATAAATACATTTAAATAGTTCCATAATTAATAAATTAATTTAAATGGTTCAGAAATAGTTCCAGTCTCATTTCGCAATGTGAAAAAAAGCTACTGTGGCCATAATTCTTCCTGAACGACACTGGTTACAGGACCGCTTCACAAAAAAGCGCTGAAAGGCACTTCAAAATTGTCTGCAATAAATGTGAAGAGAAAGAAAAAATAATGACGTAAGAAAACAGGAGAATAGGGCAGAAATTGGATTTTAACCCCTTGAAGTGTACCGTTATATGTTAAATACCACTTAATTTTAATTCCCAAATGCCACATTTACACCAGAATTTAGGAACTAAATTTTGTTTCATATAATGTACGCGAAGAAAAGCTTTTACTTAGTTTCATATAAAGTTGTTCATAAATACCGGTGTATATCCAATATTTTAACATTTTAGCAACAGAAGTGCTTTGCCTCTGAAAGGGTTAAACAAGTGAAAAATGAAGCTATCCAACAGAGGAAGATATTATGCAATTTGCATGGGTGCTTTCTCTACGGACAATAATGAGGGATGGTATTCTGGGTTCAGTGTTAAGAATGCGATATGTGGGCCTATAGCGACTGCACAGACGCAAATAGTGATTGATATATTTGTGATTTTTTTTTTTTCAGATAAAATTATTCTCATTTCAAAAAGAAAGCTTTATTTTGTTTAACACGTTAAAAAATAAAACTAGAAACATAATGGAAAGAAGACTGTGAAAGATAGTCATTAAGAATTTTATAAATTTGACAAAAATGCTTCTTTACTAAAGCTTACGTATTTTTTCTGTGCATAAGAAATGTTATTAATCAACAAAATTTATTAAAATAATATTCTTATTGCTTAATGATTGTTATTAGTTCTATTTGTATGATTTTTGGAAAAAAAACTTAGGTAGCCGGTATTTAGACCCCATTTTCAAAACTGAAAATTTGAAGACTTTCGGAATTTTGCTGTTTATAAACTGAAAACGCCTTTCAAACTGATTTTTTTTCTCTAAACAGTTGTAAAAATATCAAGGTACCCTGCTGTCACTTTTCTTTTACTAATTTTGAAAATTGTATGATCTAGATTGAAAACAAAAATGGTTGCCGGTATTTGGACCTTTTCCTCTATATACAGTCGTGGCCATAAGTTTAGGACCAGCACTGAAATTTAAGATCCAGACAATAAATTGCATCTGCGACATTTATTACTCCAAGTTCAAAAGAAAAGCGAATACAGTAACTCCACTGTCAGACGGAATGACGCCGTCTGACGAAAATCGATTTGATTTATGACGCTATCAGTGGTTTCAATTTTAAAAACGATAGTTTCTGCACGGTGGTCCTAAACTTTTGGCCACGACTGTATACACATGTGTAATATTTACACCACATCATTTTATAAATAAAGCATCATGCAACAGTATTTATTCGTATGTAAACTAGAAAAGTATGAAAAAAGAATTAAAAACAAACTTAAAGAACACTTTTCAAATATCTTGTGGAATACGGGATTTATAAATTTAACATTGATGAATTGTATTTCAAATGAAAATCAAATTTCAAATTATTTTTGCTTAAAAGGCGCAAAGACCAACTTAGTGAAAAATATTCCACGCCGGGAATCGAACCCGGGTCATCAGTATAGCGCACTGACGTTCTACCGCTAAACCACATGGAACGATACCCAGCCTGGAACTTCTCACTATTACAAGTTGGCAAGGCTACAAACGCAGCACAAGATGGAATATTTTCCGTGAGCCACCAACATGGGGCAAACACAGACACTTAATTAAATCCAGCATCGATGAATCTATATTAATATTTGGAAATTTTTCCAGAGAGAAACATTCGCCTTGAATACAATATTTCAAATGAAAATCAAATTTCAAATTATTTTTGCTTAAAAGGCGCAAAGACCAACTTAGTGAAAAATATTTCATGCCGGGAATCGAACCCGGGTCATCAGTATAACGCACTGACGTTCTACCGCTAAACCACATGGAACGATACCCAGCCTGGAACTTCTCACTATTACAAGTTGGCAAGGCTACAAACGCAGCACAAGATGGAATATTTTCCGTGAGCCACCAACATGGGGCAAACACAGACACTTAATTAAATCCAGCATCGATGAATCTATATTAAATTTGATTTATACTTGAAATTTGATTTTCATTTGAAATATTGTATTCAAGGCGAATGTTTCTCTCTGGAAAAATTTCCAAATATTAATATAGATTCATCGATGCTGGATTTAATTAAGTGTCTGTGTTTGCCCCATGTTGGTGGCTCACGGAAAATATTCCATCTTGTGCTGCGTTTGTAGCCTTGCCAACTTGTAATAGTGAGAAGCTCCAGGCTGGGTATCGTTCCATGTGGTTTAGCGGTAGAACGTCAGTGCGCTATACTGATGACCCGGGTTCGATTCCCGGCATGGAATATTTTTCACTAAGTTGGTCTTTGCGCCTTTTAAGCAAAAATAATTTGAAATTTGATTTTCATTTGAAATATTGTATTCAAGGCGAATGTTTCTCTCTGGAAAAATTTCCAAATATTAATATTGATGAATTGATTTATAACAATTCTGAATCTACATCAAACGACTATAAAAATAAATAAATAAATGAAGAGGACTAATTTAACCTATTGTCCACCAATTTCTGATGGTAAGTCAAATGAATAGCTCTCACATAATAAAATAATCCTTCATAAGCACAAACTGTATTTATTATGAATTAGATGACTATTATGAGTAACTAACCATAAAGAGTTGTTTTGTTGCAGATTTGATTGTATATACCAATAAAAATATAACTCTATCTCATATATAAATTATATTACGGTTGGGGTTTATATCTATATATTTTATTTATAAAATAAATATAAAAAGTATGCAATATCAAACGCGCTAGTATGTTCACAAATGTAATTTTCGAGATTTATTACGTAACTGCGAATTTACGAATGTCGCGTAATACGTAAGTCTGGGGTACAAGAAATTTATTACGAAAACATATCCTATGAGTTAATCAAGCCTTTTATTCAGCTTTCGAATGAATGGTAGTTATGTGGCAATTTCTGTCACACTAGTTAAGGGTTAACTGGATTTATGTATCTAAAGATTGAATCTTGTAATCCATTTTTCACTCGCTTCCTGATGAGCTAGTGTTCTAGAAATTACGTGCAGTTATGTGATCCAGATGACAATACAACATTTTAATTTTTTCAGAGCTTTATATTCAATTAATAGATTAATTTTAATTGAATTTAGATTGCACGATGAAAAAACATTTAGTTGGTTGGTTGATTTTGTGACGGCCGATTATCTACACTAGGGATATAGGCCCGAGGGGGAGTGCCCTTCGTGGGGGTCTTTCTAAGGGAACCTAACCCGTATTAACGCATGGAAATCCATGGTTCGAAGAAAACCACGAAAACTCCGAACGATTAGGCCGACGGGCGCGATTGGGATCGAACCCAGCACTTCCCGTCTACCAGTTTCGAGAGCAGAACCTCTCAGCCACTGGTAGGGCCGAAAAAAAAAAAAACATTTAGAAATTCTAGATTGTTCAAATAATTTATAGGCTTTAAAATCTATTACCATGTGACTTAAGAATAGATATTTATTTGTTACAATAGTGTAAAGTAACGTTAGCAGAAATAGATAGAAATACTTTTTTAATCTCCTGATGCCATATCTTAAAAAAATAAAAAAATAAATAAAATAAAATTTTTAATCTTTAATGGATTTTTACATGATAATGCGACGACTTTAAATTCGGCGCATTTTTACTTATAAATACATTAATAAAAAAAGTGTTTTTTAAAAACTTTTATTTTTTTACTTTAAAAAGTTTAATTAAGAATTTAATATTGAATAAATCCATTTTTTTTTTATTAAGCTAGCAATTACATTCTAAATTAGGTGTCATGTAACATTCAATGTCTTTATTTATGCACAGTCAAGAAATTAAATTTAACAAGTTGGAAATTGCACGTCAAACGTGGCAAATGAGGTGCATTCGTACTATAACTAGTTTTATAATTATTTTTTGCATCGAATATTGTACTGAATGTATATTTTAGTGCACTTCATAAGTGCATATCAATTTCATTCTGTTCGAAAGGCTGCAACATCATTAAAATGCACCTAAAATATTTTTTTCCTATTGCCCGTAATGTAACGGAAAATTTTGCAGTGTACCTGTAATTAAACTATGAATCCGATTTTCCTAAAATTTGAAATGACTCGATAAAATTTTGCAAAAATTATATATTTAAAATTTTAGACCATTCGGTTGGGTAGTTTTAGCTCTGTTATATGCGGATGAACAGACAGACAGACGGATAGAACGACGATTATAGGTGCTACATATTTATATAATTACGAACGCACCTAAAAAGAAATTAAAATAAAATCAAGTTATCTTTGCTAAAAAGGTGCATTTTATTCTTCAAAGATGTCAGAATATGTAAAAGTTTTATTACACCTAAAAAAAGTTTTAAAAACTTAAAACTCAAAACCATACGCCGAGGACTCGTCGTACTGGTTTTAACCCTTTACGGTCGCATTAAATTACGGTTTAGAAATTCGAATTGCTTATTGGCACCACTTTTTTTGAAAAAGGAATATTCACCATATTTAATGACAGGTAAAATGATACCATAATAAAACCAATTACACTATTTTATAAAACTGATGGGAATTAAACAATTTAATAAAAGACACAGCCCGTGAATATCACGGGAGCGAGAATTAAGGAGTTAAATGTAATAACAATACTGGGCGTATAATATTGAGTTTTAAGTTTTTAAAACTATTTTTAAGTGTAGTAATAACTTTTACATATTGCGGCACCTTTGAAGAATTAAATGCACCTTTTTAGCAAAGATTACTGGATTTTATTTTGATTTTTAAAAAAGAAAAAAAAAACTGGAAATATTAGCACATTTGTACTTTATCGTGTTACTCACATAGGGAGTAATTTGAGCGGCCATAGCTTCTACTAACAATATTGTATAATTTCAAGTTGGTATCACAAAAAATTACGTAACTCTAGATATTAATTACATGTAATGTGTTACATCATTGTTTCGCTCAAAAGGGCTGATATTTATGCAACTTCCGCTTTATTTACGCATTTCTGATATCACCATGATCAGGTTTACTTCTATGTATAGACAACATGCTCGAGGTTTCCTTGAAAGAACGTTGTTTTCATTACTTGCTAGAACGAATAGATCTGCTGGTTTAGGAGAAAGCCACGTGACTTTAATGTTACAGCCACGTAATTTTGTTTCGTTGGGTGACCTTGAATTTTTCGGCGCGTGGCATAACTGGAAAAAGGGTTCAAAGCCTAATCGTGAGTAAGGTAGCAAGGTCACAAAATTGCTTCAAAAATATAGTAGTAAATTATGACATTTTACGTAACTGTAGTATCGTATTATTTGCGTTTAATAATTCGCAGTTTCCCTTGTCTAAGTTTTACATGAATTTTACATTCCAATATAGTTTATTATAATGATGAGATGGCTAAATTCTAGATGAATTTTACATTCCGATGTAATTTTTCATAACGATGGGGTGACTAAATTATAGATGAATTTTACATTTCAGTGTAATTTTTTATAATGAGGAGGTGACAAAATTCTAGACGACTTTTACATTTCAATGCAATTGTTTTTATAATGATGAGGTGGCTAAATTCTAGATGAATTTTACATTCCGGTGTAATATTTTTATAATGATGAGGTGACTAAAATTTTAGATGATATTTATATTCCAATGTAATTTTTTATGATGGTGTGATAGCTAAATTCTAGATGAATTTTACATTCCGATGTAATTTTTTATAATGATGAAGTGCTAAATTCTAGAGGAATTTTACAATTTAATGTAATATTTTATGATGATGAGGTGACTAAATTCTATAAAAAATTTTCATTTCAACTTAATTTTTTTATAACGTTGAGGTGACTAAATTGTAAATGAATTTTTCATTCAAATGCAATTTTTTACAATGATGAAGTGAATAAATTCTAGATGAATTTTACATTCCAATGTAATTTTTGATAATGATGAGATGGCTACATTCTATATGAATTTTACATTCCGATGTAATTTTTTATAATGATGAGATGGCAAAATTTTAGATTAATTTTACATTCCGATGTAATTTTTTATAATGATGAGGTGACTAAATTCTAGATCGATTTTACATTCCGATGTAATTTTTTATAATGATGAGGTGACTAAATTGTAGATGAATTTTTCATTCGAATGTAATTTTTTTAAAATGATGAGGTGACTAAATTCTAGATGAATTTTACATTCCAATGTAATTTTTCATAATGATGAAATGGCTAAATTTTAGATGAATTTTAGATTCCAATATAATTTTTTATAATGATGAGGTGGCAAAATTCTAGGTGCATTTTACATTCCGATGTAATTTTTTATAATGATGAGGTGGCAAAATTCTAGGTGCATTTTACATTTCGATGTAACTGTTTATTCTGATGAGGTGAATAAATTCTAGATGAATTTTACATTTCAATGTAATTTTTTATAATGATGAAGTGACTAAATTCTAGAGGAAGTTTACATTCCATTGCAATTTTTTATAATGATGAGGTTACTAAATACTAGATGAATTTTACATTCCAATGTACCGTTTTTTAATGGTGAGGTGAAACTTTGATGAGCATTTTAACTTTTACCTCTTCATTTCGTAGGTAGACATATTTGGAATTCAGTTCTTTCTCGTTTTAAAAATGTTACTTTAATATAATTGCAATTCCGATCTCAGAATGATATGTTACAATGTCTAAGATTCAAAATAAGGAAAATAAATGAAAACTTATATTTCAGGCATTATTTTTGTAGTAGCCATTAGCGTATAGACATATTTTTCTTATCTGTTATTACATTAATATACAAAAAATATATAAAATCATGATATCTTTTTATCATTTAAAAATTCTTTATCTTGTTTCTATACATATTAAAATCAATTTCCATAAAATACATTTTCTTTACTTTTTCATAAAAACTTTTTTTTTTGCATATGTTTTTAAATAAAACTAGGGGGCTCTGCCCCCTACGAACTACAACGTCAACCCCCGTTCAGACACCGCAGACTCTAAATGCACGCTAATTTGATCGGCTTTAAAAAGATTTCGAAAGATTGAATTATAATTTAAAGAACAGTGGCGATCTCCTTATAAACGGATTTCTATTCATTTCTCTTTGATTTGGGGAATTATAACGCCAAATCCGCTGCGGTACTACTTGATTATCCCGTCGACCAATTTCGCCAAATTATATAAATCGCCAAACCACTCGCCAAATTGTACAAATTGACATAATTTTTATTTTAAATAACGAATGAACAAATAAATTAGCACAACATTAATAAAAATACAAATAAAACGTCGAAATAAAAATAACTTGATGACGTAGACACGTGTAACTTACTTAAAGTCAAGTTAATGTGACATTTACGATTAACCATTATTGGCATTTAATCTTATAGTTTGGCGAATGATAGATTTTTGGTCGACGGGATAACTAAGTACTACCAAAGATACAATCGCTGTTTTCATCTTTGATTAAGTAAAATAAGTTAAACATTTCAAAATAAGCTAATATAAAAGGAATTAAGTAAACAGAGTCTTTGTCTCCTGATATTTTTTAACAAAGCGAAAAGAAAGTTCTTTTAAATGAGACATTTTAAATTAATCGTTTTTAATCTGACGTAATTTTGACCAAGCTATTCTTTCTCTTTTAAATATTCACGTGAAAATATTTTTGTTAGAAATGAAATATTATTTGTGCTTTCCTAACAAAATAGTTGAAAAGATCCTCTCAAAATATCAAATAATTGTCTAGCGCAGTTTCTAAATTTAAACTGTTTTGCAATATTATTTTGTGTTCATTTTATGTAATAACTGTAATGTGACGTAAATGTGACGTAATTTCTCCTATTTAAGACTTCTAACGCATGTTAATGAATTTATTATTTTACAATATCCTTTCGGTTTTAAAATTCACGTGTATAGTTTTTATGACGTAATTTTTAATAAGTTCTTGCTTTTTGTACATAAATATTTAAATGCTGAAAATTTGAATTTAAAATAGAAATAAAACCTCAAAAAATGAGTCAAATTAAAAAAAAAATACAGTCTGCACACCCGGAACTTCAAACGTATAAAATGATCTAAAAATGAATAAATTCCCATGAATAGTTTTTGCTGCTATAAAACTTTTTTAGTGGAACGATTTTGTCCAACTTTAGCATTAAATATCTCTTTAAATAATTCTTCGATTTGAAAACTGTCTGCATCAGCGTGTTTATCAAACATTTCTGTATAATACCACCGATTTTCATATTTTTGTATGCATTATTTTTCTTAATATTAACGAAGAAAGACCTCCGGTCACAAAAAATTCAAAACCGGCGGCGGGCGGCGGTGACAGCGGTAGTTACTTTTTTTTTAGAATAGAGAGATAAGGAAAGATGCCTTAAAGTTTTTATGATAAAGTAAAGAAAATGTATTTTATGGAAATTGATTTTAATATGCATAGAAACAAGATAAAGAATTTTTAAATGAAAAAAAATCTCATGATTTTTTATATTTTTTATATATTAATGTAATAACAGATAAGAAAAATATGCCTATACGCTAATGGCTACTACAAAAATAATGCCTGAAATATTGGTATAAGATGAATATAAGTATAATACGGGCATTAAAAAAGACAGTGACTTCTGTCGATAAACTTTAACTAAATAAATGAAAACTCTTGCTCTGAAGTCAAATTTTGAGAAAAAATAATTCAATAATCTTCAATAATATTACATTAATATTCAGTAGTGAAGGGAGTACTAAGAGTCCTGAATTACGCGGGGAATCCCGATTTTCCCGCTGTTTCTTAGACGCGGATTGCCGCTGCCTAGTTTTCAACTGGATATCCGGTTTTAGAGTTAAATGTCTGGATCCACACTGTAAAAAAAATTCCGCAACGTTCCTGGGAAAAAATGGGCAGCTGAGTTGCCCATTATTTCCAAGAAACATTTCTTGAAAATGACTGGTACTTTACTGTATATGTTAAAAACTTTCTACAGAAATGCCAGTAAGTTTCCTGCGAAATACCAGGAATATTTCTGTTGACAGCAAAACATTACTGACATATTCAAGGTTGGAGTAGCACAAGAGCGAAAAATGTCCAGACCAGGGATCGAACCTGGATACTTGGCGTGCCGTGCCAATGCCTTACCTGTTAGGCTATCCGGACCGATACCTGGCTGACATAATTCACTCTGGATGTTCGTTCCCTTCATTATGACATTACTGACATTTCACAGCATGCGGGATCCGCAGACGATTTTTACATTTCCAGTTGACAATTTTCGCTTTATTATCATTATTTGTTAGAATGAAAAAATATTTTGAAATTGACATCAAAATTATTATTTATAATTTACACGAAAAAATAAATTTTCAGTTAAAATTCAATAAAGTAAATATATATGTGATATATTGTTTCTGAACTTTGCTTAAAATATAAAAATATATAAATGTAAATAATAATTAGAAAAAAAATCTAGACATAAAATATTTTGGATTTTCGTCAGTGATTATGTTAGTTTACAAGTTAGATAAAATACATATAAATTTTCATGAAAAAAAAACCTAAACGTAATTGTATATTTTTTCCGAAAATAAAAAAAAAAAATTCAAATTTGCAGCAATTCAAAGTGTCAAATATATGTCAAATTTAAATCAAATTGTAATAAAGTGTTAAAATATAAAATTAATTAAAAAAGAAAAAAAAAGTCAAGAGGTAGCATCGAACCCGGGCCGTACGGGTGGCGTGCAAGCTTTCTGCGTCCACACCACGAAAGACACGTTGAGAGCTGCAAACTAATGGGTATTTGAAACGTATGCTAAAACTCGGCATCTAATTTCTGAAAATCTAAGGCCCATTTGAAGAAATCCTTTCACAAGAATAATTAGAGATAAGAACTCTAAAACATACTTTAAATTAATCAAAATAGGTGAGAATCATATTTGATTGTTCCCTGGTTAATGCAGATCCAAATAATAGGTGTATTTTTTTTTTTTACACAGTCTGCTCGTTAAAGATTTCACAGACAAGTACGAGAGATAATCTCTTAGTAATGTCACAGAGGTATTGTATTTTCATCTGAATTATCTTGACAATAGAGACGTAAAGGATTATGTCGTCTATTGATTTATTTGCATTCCATATTGATTTTTTTACATTCATTTAAGGAATTCGTTTTCGACACTCGCGCGCGAGCAACGGATTATAGGAAAAAAAAATAATAAATGGCGGCCGCAGCGTTTTGCTATTTCCAACTTTTGTTCAGGAACGTTTCAGATAAGAAAACCAGAATTTCACAGGAAAGAGCTAAATTATTCTGAAAACCTGATAAAAGGCGAAACGTTCCTGGATTTTACATGGAAAGTTACCATTTTTTTTTACAGTGCAGTTTTTATACATCACTCGTTGCATGTGATATCTCGAAATAACGAATGGTTTGCCTAATGAAGATTTTTATACTGTTTTCCTGACGCAATTAATGACAATGAATTCTGCTAAAGAAAATTCATTTTGATGGCGCTTTAACTTTAAACAATCGTGTCACATTTCTTTTAGACGAGAAATCACGTTCCGGTTAATGAACATTTTGGCATTTAATGTAATTCCAGAACGAACGATCTTCTTTAGATATAGAGATATAAATCTTAGAGATATCGTTGTATAAGGTTATTCGGAAAAGGAATTAAAATAGGGCGGGAAAATATCAGTACATTTGAACAGTTTTACAAATTACACTTGCCATTTGTAACATTTTTAAGAATATTTTTTACATAACTTTCAGAGAATTTTGTGGTTATCTGAAGACTGATTAAAGTAAGATAAGATATGAAAACTGAGTGTCCGGAAAAAAAAAAAATTATATATATATATATATATATACGTAATTTCTTGATGCAACCATTAGTTACGTCAATTAATGTTATGTCCACTTATGTGTGATATTATTACGTACAGTTATGAAAGTAAAGAAATATTTGACGGATAGCTTTATAAATAAAGATAGACTTTATAAATGAGATACTCGAAACCAATAATATTTCTTTCAATTTTGTTTAGGTAGGATTTTTTAAAAGACTATGGGTTTCTGCGCCTTACGATGCTGGCCAACACCTGTTCAGACACCGCAGTCTCTTAGGGAAAAAATGTTAATTTTATCGGCTTTAAGAAGATTACGAAAAATTAAATTATAATTAAAAAACCATTGGCGATCTCCCTGTAAACGGGTTTCCATTCATTTCCCTTTTATTGAGGAATTTTAAGGCCGAATTAGCTGCTGTTAAGACATCTATATAATGACTGTTTTCGTGTTTAATTAAATAAGATCAGTCGAACATTTGAAAAAAAAAAGCTTATCTAAAATGATCTAAGTCAACAGAATATTTGCCTCAAGGTATTTTTTAAGACCGCTGTGAGATTTTTTTAAAAAATATGACATTTTATATGTATCTTTTAAAATTAGACGTAATTTTGAACAAAGTTTTTTTTTTTTTTTTTTTTTTAAATCTTAAAACCTTCATGTACTGAATTATGAATTCATGAAATTTTTATCTTCTAAAGCATTTTACGTGAATTGTTTAAACTACATTAGAAGATTTACATAATCATTTCATAAATTTTAGAATTAAGGATTGAAGGATTTAGAAGGATTAATTAAATTTGAATGTGTAGGGATTTTGTGCAATATTTATAACCTCACTCAAGTCTTTTATTTTAACTATATTTCTTGGTATTTTGTAGAATTAGTAAATGTACAACCATAACGTTCTTACAATAGAAATATATAAATATTTCCGAATTGAAAAATTCCCCCCACCCACACCCCAACGCCAAGAAAGCTGAAAAGATGCAAATGCAAAAGAAATCATCCTTTTAAAAATATTTTTGTTTAGTGTAACCAATAATGCTTTTGGAACAAGATAAAGTAATGCATCTATAACTCATTCTAAACAGTATTACTACTAATCGATGTATTTCGGGAATTTTATAACAAGTTATTTTAATGGTACTTATAAGTACCGTCAGTAAATAAAGGGTTAAACATTCACGTGAAAATACTTTTGTTATTAGAAATTAAATATTATTATTTGCACTGTCTTAGAATTAGACAGCGCAATTTACGTCACAGTCTTCTCTGTAAACAACTTTTGTCTTTAGTGTAATGATACTATCTTGATCTTTAAACACTTCTAATGTCTTTAATTTCAGATCCTTTTCGTTTATAAAGGTTTCCCTTTTGTATCATTATCAATATTCTTCTTTCAGCTTCAACAAACTCTTCTGAATCAAGGTTTCCTGGCGTAATTTTCTTGTTTTCGCTACTCTTTCATGGTATAACAGTTCCTCGAAAATCTTAAAACCAATCCGATCAAATTTACAGTGTTTTTGTACTGAGAATGGTAGCAATAATACCAATCAGTTTCAACATTTTCACTGTTAGAGATTATGACAGTATCCGAGTAGGTAATAAGATATTTTCTGTTTTCTTTAAGGAAAAGGTCTTCATTAGTAATAAATTCTGTGGAAGGCAATTTATCATAGGACAAATACAACAATTCAGGTTCCTCCCACCATTTCAACTTCAGTAGTTGAAGGCTTGAACAGCCTATATTAAATAGGTTTGTAAGATTTAGATTTCCAGGTGCATGTCTCCATCTTTATTTGAAAGTGAAGGTTCTAATTTCTTGTATGCGATTGTTCACGAATGTTCCCTAGGATTCTTCTCTCTTAATCCCAGTGAGAAAAGTGGTAGAATCCGTCCAAAAATAAATTTCTTCATGTGGAATCTTGCGCAATATCGTAAATGCAAAGCCATATGAAATAGCGACAAGAATTAATTAACGTCGTAAAGAAGTATGTAAGACACTGCGAAGTATGCTAATTAATCAAAAAAATCATTCCAGAAAAAACTTAGATTTTGAAAAGAAATGCTTACTACATCAATCCCTTGCGAATTATTGTCAATCGACGCATTGGGAGAATTAGGAGATTACAACTCAACTAAATGGTATTTACATGTTGTACCTGATCATGCAACTACATAAGTCTGGAGTTTTGCATCGAAGAATGTGCCAGTTGACACATATATAAGCTGCTTAAAACAAATTCTTCAATTACAAGTTCCAATACAATTGCTAAGTGATCGAAATGCAGCTTTCACCCAAAAAAATTCAAATATTTTCTTAACAAACATGGAGTAAAACGATAACATATGCCTTTAAACCCCAGACAAACAGCAAGTCTGAATGAACAAGACAAACTTTAATCAGCAGGATTCGTTGTAAATTTAATTCTAGAAAATAATATTGTTTCATGATCCAGATTATTAATCTAAGTGACCAATATAATTATACCACGCACCATATCATAAAAGTTCTGCCCATTTACCTTTTTATCTAATTTATGAAACTCTTCCATATGGAATTCCCACATACTTCTAGTTATGCCGCCACCCCTCGTCACATCCATGTAGAAGAAGCTAGAATAATTGCAGAGCAACTAACTGAACAATCCGAGAAAATAAATAAAAAAGTAATATCATCTTAAGCATAAACGAATGTCCTTTGAACCTATCGAGGAACTTATGTATGGAGACACTGATTTTATAAAAGGTAAATTATGTAATACATTTTAGGGCCTGCTTTTTTTTTTTTTCACTTTTCTTTTTTAATCCTACAAAAACTATCAGACGTAAGTTACAGAATTTCAAAACCAGATCATCTCACAAAACAAGATTCCGAAACTGTGCATATCAGCAAATGAAGACTTATTAATGCTGCAGCGATATTTTCTTTAAAATAACTAGAAATAGAAACCCCCTGTAGGTACTGAACACGAATTAAATATAGATGAAAAAACTGTAATTTATAATATGAATCAAATATGACCAATTCTAAAAGGTATAAGAACAAGAACGCGAAAAATCTGAACTAAACTTAAAATCTAAAAGTCCCGTACGAGTAAAAACAATTTATTAAAATTAAACCTATTCCTTTATCTTCAAAATAACTAAACAACAACAGCAACAAATGCTTTCTATTCAAATATGGGTCAATTTTTTTTCACCTTCTCTCGGCATCATCTTGAGGACATAAGGGTATTGCACACTTCAAAAGAGAAAATATATATTGTGCATGTGTTCAGACGAAAAATACCGTCCATACTTTGATCCCTCACATGAAAAAGGTGTTTATTATTTGTATTGAACAAACAATACAAGATAATTTGGAGTTTTTGACCTTGAAACATATTTTATAGCTTACTTTACGAAATTTGAACAGTTTGGTGTAATTTAAATTTTTGTTACTGGCAACACTGGGTGTGTTTGTAAAAAACTGTTTTCGTGTGTGCATTTTAACTCTCAAAACTTTCGATATGAAACAATCTGGATAAGAGCTACAAATAAGGTAAGTGTCAAAATATTACCTCAAGTAACCTAACCCATGTGTGATCATAATTTTTCTTTAACTTTTTATTTTGACAGGAAATGTTTAAGTTTTCATAAAACTAACATGAAAACTAGTTTTTTGGGGCTACATTGTATCAGGCCTGGTTTGGTCCGAAGTAGCCCCATTTACTTAGAAATGCCATTGATACAACCAAATCTCTTTAAAAATGTTTTAAGTAAGATTTATTTCAAATGTTACTGTAGAAAAATGTTACATTAATTGTTTTTGTTCTAGTTGCTGAGGATAACATGATGAAAACTGTTTCTCGGGTCTTTAACATTTACAATTGGTTTATTGTGTTTAAAAGTAACAAAAAAAAAATGTTTATGGATTTGGCAGTGTTAATTCATTAGAAGATTCTATTGCAAGTGGGTTTCAATAGTCCAACATATGAAATGTATTAAATTAATAGGAAACTAAGTGAATTGACCAAATAAAAAAAATAAAAAATTGCCTCTTTAAAACCATACAGTTTGCTTCATTGTTTCATGTTAATTGTTTACAACTCAATTTCGACGTTGAAAAATCATATATAATATATTTAAAAATGGAAATGTTAGTGGAACCAGGAAAACTGGGCCAAAGTTGCCCCAGTTGACGTTAGTCGAAAGTTGTTTGCGAGTACATAACATTATGATGAGCGGCCGCTTTCAAAAAGAAACAAGAATGAAAAATCATGCGTCCAACATATATTGTAAAACACTTTCCAACACAGTCAGGATACTGTATAAAAATAATCGGAAAACATCAGAATTTTTTTTTTGTTGTTGTTGTTCATTCCTGTATATGGTCTATAGCAGGGTCGGCGAACCTATTTGTTGTTGCGTGCCAAATTTGATCAAAAAATATTTTACGTGACCATGACGTGCCAACTAAAAACAAATTTAGTAGGTGGAAAAATAATGGAATAAAATTGCTTAAAATTTTCTATTAAGATTTTAAAAATATGAGGAACATACATGTAGGTATTACACTGTAATAATTACGGCAACAAATATATTTAAAAAAATTAATGCTATGTAATTTGATTTCTGTTGTGCATATTAATATGAAGTAAATTTTAATGCAAACTAAATGCCGGATTTATCTGACAACTGCTTTCAGTATGAGTTTTGATATAATTCATTTGTGAAAACAGTGGCTTGAAAGCATAGATAGGCAGAAAAACTGTTAAAATGGCAAACACCAGTTTCTTTGAATAGCTCTGAAATAAATTCAAAGTTTCCAAATCTTTATCATTAGAATTTAGTAATGTATAATAACCAATTCTTGTCGATAGTTTTCAAATATTTGTGTAATCAATTTTATTGTCAATTTTGTGTAATCTCACTTTATTTTGATTTAGAGCCACAAGCAATGCCGTGCCAAAATTATTCTTTCGCATGCCAAAAGTGGCACGCGAGCCATAGGTTCGCCGACCCTGGTCTATAGATTGGTATTTATACTACATCGTTTACTAAAAGTTAGTTCAATTAAACGCATAGCACAGTTTAAAATTCCCATTCATCAATTTCCGTCAATAAAACGAAAATGTACTCTATAGCCTTTCTGTATCCCTGTATATGATCTATAAAATTTATACACACCAAGTACTATGCAAAAAAAGGGTCAACATTTAAAGCGCGTACCATAAGTGAAAAGCATTGCCAGCAATTATTCTTCATAGGTAGTACTGTGGAAAAATACTTTTGTGTGTCCCTGTAAATGAACGATAAATTATATGTACACCAGATTCTATGTCAAGCGCTTGTAGTACATTTGAGTGATATATATAATTTTCAATACGTTTAAAATAATGTAATATCTTTAAAATACACCGCAAACGATTTTCCCCCATATGTCGTAATGTAATGGAATTCTTTTAAGTGTCCCTGTAAATAAACCGTAAATGCTACACCCTTTATTTCCAATACCGAACATGCCATAGTAAACCCCAATAAGATATATCAATTTCATGGTAATCGCATTACATTTACACGAGTTAGAGAATGGACAGAGGGATAGACAGGCAGACGGACGGACGAACAGACGAACCGACAGACGAGCAGACAAATTCAATTCATAAACACTTTTCATCTTTATTAGAAAGTGATAAAAAATATATAAAAATCTTAATGAGTGATATTTTTATTGGCTTGGATAGTATTTATAAGAGATAATGCGATTTAATTTTTGAAACTTTTATATGTATTATATGTATGTTTATTTTTATTCCGTTTTTATATTAAACAAATTAAATTGTAATTCAATTTTATATGAAACAAATTAAATTGTAATTCAATTCTACATTAAACAAGTTTAATTGTATATTTTTACGAGTTTATCCCAAGGGAAAAAAATTATATTGTTGTGAATAAATATTAGGGTAAAGTGCCCATATTTCGTGCCCTTTCCTAATTTCGTCCCCCCTTAAATTCTCCGCTTCTGCGGAAGTGGCGCCACTTATGGCACTAGGCACAGGGGACGGAAGGTAAAACGGATTAGTATTGAAAGTTTCGTTCGCCAAGACGCATACATAAATTAAAGACGCCGAATTTCTTGTTTTTAGAAGGCCTGAGTTCTTATTACGTCTCTTGTCGAACGCTATTTACTGTGCTGTAAGTATTTATTTCTTATTCATTGCATATATTTTACGTAGGTAAGATGCTGACAGTAGCATGCAGTGAATTTTAGGACGCTCAGTTCAACTTACGGGAACTGAAGCTCCGCCATATTGGGAAGTAGCGTGGTCCCAATTTCGTCCCCCTTGCAGTTCTTATTTTCATCCCGGTGACGAAATTAGGAATGCTTATTCATGAAAATTTTTTCCTCATGTTTGGATGGCTAATGTTTCGTTATGTTATTCTTCTACTGATAATTAGAGCATTTATTTGTGCCTTACTTTAATTTAAATTAAATTACTTACTCATTTTGAAATAAATTTTGATTTAGTTATAAGTTAAGACTCGGCGTATTGGATTTCTTGGCGGACGAAATTGGGACCATTTTTTTTTCTTTTGCATTTTTTAGATACTTTTGAAAAACAATTTTTCGCATTGCTAAATTTTTTTATACGGTATTTGCCCATGTTTCTATGTGCGTGGGTAGTTAGTCGATATAAAATCCAAATTTGGTAGGTTTTCACTGAAAATTACGTACAACATTTGGGGCCTAAAAGTGAGTGACTGGAGGAACGAAATATGGGCACTTTACCTTATATATTATTTTATAGTGGGTGGATATTTTCACAATTGATACATTTTTAGACAACATGTGTATTTTAATGTCGAGCATTTTATGTGTTGTGTTGTAAGTAATAATAAAGTACTTAATTATATAAGAGATATATTGAAAAACAAATTATGTTGTGAAGGTAATCGAAGTTTTATTCTGCTTCAGTTCATATTTTTTAAATGTAATTTTATTTATTTATTTAGTTATTTATTTACTTGTAAATTGCTGCATTTTTTTTTTTCAAAATTAAAAAAAATTATACTTGGTCTGTTTTAATATTATACCATATAAGATATCATCATGAAGCATACTTTTCATTGAATGCATGTACGAAATCAACGAAATCAGGAGCAGTTTCAAATGATTACTGATGGATCAGACTAGGTAAGCTTAATTCTGCGTCAGCGAACAAATATTATGATACTACTTAATTTTTTTTATTCTCATTTATGTTTTTGTAAATTTTCGATTTTTGTTTAAAATTTAAAAATATATACTTGGTCTGTTTTAATATTATATCATATAAGATATCATAATAAAGCATACGTTACACTGAATGCATGAGCTCAAGCAAAGAAATCAGGAGTAGTTTCAAATGATTGGTGATTGATCGGACTAGGTAAGCTTAATTCTGCACCAACGAACAAAAATTATGATGCTACTTAATTTTTTTCATTCTTATTTATTATTTTTTTTTTATGTATCTGCAAATTCAAAAAAGGTAGAGTGTTTAAAACTACATTTCAGGTGCACAGGACCTTTGAGTTTGTCGATACTATCAGAACCTTTTCAAACGACCTTTTTCAAAGTACCAAACAGAAATTTTATGCAATTAAGATCTTTTTTTCCCCCTTTCTGCCTAAAGTATACTATCTTAGCTATATTAACTAGAAAAATAAATGTTGTACATCCAAAATTAATATTTAAATTTAAAATTTAAAAATTCATCTCAATAATGTGTGAATTAAAATCATTAAGTGCTGCGCACATGATAAAATTATAAATTATGCATCTAGAAAACAATTTTTGAACAAAATAGAATCATTACGCACCTAATTCTAAATATAAACCAAAATATAGACAAAAAGTTTTGTTTTAAATTTGATTTTAGCAAAAAAACAAAAAAAAAACAAAAAAAAAACGCATATTTAGTTAATTAGGGTTTCGTTCATCTGACGAAACCCTATTCGTCTCACTCCTTTGTCTGTCTGTCTGTCTGTCTGTCTGTCTGTCTGTCCGTCACAGAGCCCGTTCTCAGAAACTATACATGTTAGAGATTTGAAATTTTGGGTACTTATAGCTGAACACCTCACATCAAACAACAAATCATAAAATTTTGAAAAAGTTGGTAATTAACTGAATTACGGGCTAATTAACTTCTAAAATTAACCAATCCACCTTTTTAACGCAGATTCAAATTAACTTTCTCCAACGGCGCGAAAGCAGGTGTGCTCAACTTCAGACATGACGGCGACCTTGCGGCAGGGATGTAGTGGAGGGTATACGGAGGTATACGCCGTATACCCTCTGGATTTTTTAAAGTAACACCGTATACCCTCTGTTTCTCAAGAAAGCTATAGTATATATATACACTAGGGTATACCCTCTGCCTTGAGCGTATACCCTCTGCTTAGAACGTATACCCTCTGTTTTTTTTACGACTACACCACTGCCTTGCGGTTTTCCGTAGTGGAATATTTTAATACGAAATTTTAACTTTTTAAATATTAAATTTTTTGATAAAATTTTTTGCCATCCGGACGGGAAATCTCTCGCAGATTTCATACATACCCAATTCAAAGCGATAACTCAATTAGAAGCTGAGATATTAATTATTATTTAATTAATCTGTTTCATTTTTATCTAATGAATAGAATAAAATGGAGGCACGTGCTTTTTTAACTATGAAATTATTTAAATTGGGAAATCTAACAATTTGCGTGAGGTTTTATCCGCTCTATGAGACAAGTATATCTTATTCATTATAAGAAAGTTTGTAAGTATTCATATCACTATTTTCGAATAGTAATTTCTGCAAATATTTTAAATTATTCGTTGAGATCGCCACTCGATCTGGTTGAAACTTTAAAATAGTTTATAACGCATAAGAAAAATCGTGAAAAAGAATGGAGTGTGATATTTCGAGGGGAGACTAGCGTGCTTCGCCCGCTATCGTATAATTTGTATTTGTAAGGTTTGGGTAAATGGAAAGAGGGGGGGGGGAGGGAAATACTTTTGATTAAATATCCCAAAAGAGTTTCGTTCTGATGCACTATTGTTATGAATAGTTTGCGCTCCCTGGTGGTGGAATGTGGAACTAACATAAAGCGATTTTGTTAAAATTAGGAAAGTTCGCATTACAGATATTATGACAAAGACTAGCGTGCTTCGCCCGCTATCGGATTATTTCAGTCCGTGCAAGGCTGATGTAAAATGAGATGCATTCTTCCAGCGAAATTGAAAAGCGTGCTTCGCCCGCTATCGCATAATTTTATTTTGTTAGGTTTGTGTCAATGGAAAAGGGGGAGGGAGGGAACTACTTTTGATTAAATATACCAGTTAGTGCGCATTACAGATATTATTATGACAAAGACTAACGTGCTTCGCCCGCTACCGCATAATTTGTATTTGTTAGGTTTGTGGGAATGGAAAAGGGGGGGGGGAGGGAACTACTTTTGATTAAATATCCCAGTTAGTCAACATGACAAATATTATTATGATAAAGACTAACATGCTTCGAAAATCTAATAATTTGCGTGGGATATTTGAACAGCGCTATGAGATAAGTATAACTCATTCATCATCAGAAAGTTTACAAGTATTCATACCACTATTTTCGAATAGTAATTTCAGGAAATATCTTAAATTTGTGGTTAAGGCCGCCACTCGATTTGTTTGAAACTTTAAGATAGTTTATAACACATAAGAAAAAGTGTAAAAAAGAATGGAGTGTGATATTTCGAGGGGGGGGGGGGGAAGCTAGAATTATTTTTAAAATCTTAGCGTTTGTTACCGCAGACCGCCACCATCCGGGCCCATGTATCTACGGAAAGATTGCGTAAAGGAGTTTCGTTCAGATATGCTTTTGTTAAGAATACAGTGCATTCCCTGGTGGTGGAATGTGGAACTAACATAACGCGATTTTGTTAAAATTAGGAAATCTAACAAGTCGATCTGTTTGAAACTTTAAGATATTTTATAACACATAAGATAAAGTGTAAAAAAGAATGGCACGTGAAATTCCGGGGAGGGAGGGGGGAGGCGCTAGATTTCTGTTTAAAAAGTTAGTGTTTCTGACCGTTTTAGGTGCTTTTTTTGAGGGAGTCCTGAGATATATGTTACTTATTTAATATAAAATTGTCTAAAGTTTAGTTACCACTATTTCCGAATAGTAATTTCAGCAAATATCTTAATTTCTTTAAGACCGCCACCACCTCGAGTAACATATCTACTTATAGGTTGTTTAACGGAGTTTCCTTCCGATACAGTTTTGTTAAGAGTAGAGTGCGCTCCCTGGTGGTGGAATGTGGAACTGACATAACGCGATTTTGTTAAAATTAGGAAATATAACAAGGCGATCTGTTTGAAACTTAAAGATAGTTTATAACACATAAGAAAAAGTTTATAAAAATGGCGCGTGAAATTTCGGGTAGGGGGGGAGGGGCGCTAATTTCACTAATTGATTTATTTCTATTATATACTTATTTTACAAGGCAGTTACGTGATGTTTCATTGCAGTATACTTCTGAACGGTGTCCGATTTTTAAAAATACAGCATAAATGTTACTTATGCCAGATAAAAATGTCAGAAGTATTGATACCACTATTTTCGAATAATAATTTCAGCAAATATAATAAATTCTTGGTTAAGACCGCCACCCCCTCGACTAGCATATCTCCTGATAGGTTGTTTAACGGAGTTACGTTCAGATACAGTTTTGTTAAGAATAGAGTGCGATCCCTCGTGGTGGAATGTGGAACTAACAGACCGCGATTTCATTTACAGTAGGAAATCTAACAAGGTGATCTGTTTGAAACTTTAACATAGTTTATAACATATAAGAAAATGTTTATAAATAATGGCGCGTGAAATTTCAGGCAGGTGGAGAGAGGGGGAGGGGCAAAATATTTATTTTTTGTTTCATACCATTTCAGGTGCATTTTTTTTTTACGGAGTCCTCAGATACATGGTACTTATTAAATATAAATATGTCAAAAGTTAAATTACCACTATTTCCGAATGGTAATTTCAACAATTATCTTAAATTCTTACTGAAAACCGCCACCCCCTCGAGTAACATATCTACTGATAGGTTGTGTAAAGGAGTTTCGTTCAGATACGCTTTTGTTAAGAATAGAGTGTGCTCCCTGGTGGTAGAATGTGGAACTAACAGACCGCGATTTCATTTAAAGTAGGAAATCTAACAATTCGATCTGTTTTGTTATAAAGTATTTAAAGTTTAAATTATAATGAAGTATAAAGAAGAATGGCGTGTCGCATTTCGAGGGGGGAGGGTGAGGGAGGGGCGCGAACAAAATTAGGAAATATAGCTGGACGATCTGTTTGAAACTTTAGTATAGCTTATAAAAAGTAACAAAAATTTTAAACATCAGGCCGCGTCAAAAATCATGGTGACCATTACCCCACTTCACCCCCCCCCCCCAAAGGGGGCACTTTTCTAAATTTGGCAGATACCCGTCATGCGATATATCGTAGCATTTCGAGGGGGGAGGGGTGGCACGAACAAAATTAGGAAATATAACAAGGTGAATCTGTTTGAAGCTTTACGATAGTTTAGGAAGGGTTTGCCAAAATTTAGAAGATGTTCCATGGCGATAAATGTACTGGACGTTTTGAAAGGAATATTAAACGAAACCCTTTGTGCGATCTATGATCACACTTACCCACTTGTTTTTTAAAGCTATAGCTTATATAGCTTGAAAGTAAAATTGCGCGCTAACTCCAAATTTACTAATCTGAGGAAACGCGATTTAAAGTTTCAATATCAACGGACTTTCAATTGTATTCACCGTCTATAAATGATTATAACTCAAGAAATAATGTAGATTTTTGAATGGTTTTTTTTGCATATTGTTGAGAAATTTTTAAAAATTCAGAATAAAAGAAAATGCGAAAACTTATTTTTTGAAAGTTCAAAGGTCCTTAATAAATTTATATGCTATAATTTGATAAAAGTCATTAACTAGAATAATATCTTTTATGTTAAAAATTACTATGACAAGAATGTAGGACATTTTATAGGGCCTTTTGGAAGAATTTTATAATTACAAATTTCAAAATTGTAACAAAATTTGCCAAGCCGGGGGAATCAATGATGTCCGCAAAATTTATAAAAGTGCTCCCGGAAAGCAAATTTGGGGGGGGGGGGACTCGGGAGATGCTTAGCATGAATAAGTGGTCACAGGCCTTTCCAACAATATGTCACATGTGGGGTCGGCGAAAGTTATAAAAATGTCCCCCTGTGGGTCTACTATCGCGCTCCCTGGAATACGTCCTCCCCCCCCCCCCCTCTCTTTGAAATACCGGTTCCACAAATGTGTTGCTATGCACACTGACTATATAGAAAAGGACTCATAAAATGTAGCAATTTCATAAATTTAACTCAACTATTTCCATTTGAGGGCAAAAACTTATTGATTCTCCTTTGTATTTATTTCTTCCTATATGTAAATCATGTAAGAAAAACAATCTTTTACTGAGAATTTTCACAGCTGAACACAAAAATTGACAAATTATATAAATGATTTCTAACCTTAAAATTGCTACGCGACCACAAACTGCGACATTTTAAAGATCCTTGCTGATAGAAATATTTTCGCAAAAAATTTTAAAAACAAGAAATTGGTAAATAATATCATGAGATTTCATACATAATGAGAAACCAGTGCAAACATAAAATAAAAATGGATATCTGTGAGCGTGAATTATCTATTGTATCCAAACCTCCATAGCATCTCTTTCCAAATTTTAGATAACTCAAGGGAGACTGAATCATTGCACTCTAAAATTAGGAGAAGTGAAAAGTTCACTCTTTGAAAGAGTGACGGGCATTTTCACTCTTTTTGGAGTGAATTTTATATAAAATACACTCTTTAAAGAGTGGAATTGTCAACTCCCTAGAAAGGAGTGAAATATTTCACTCCATTGTCGAGAGTGAAATATTTCACTCCGCTGAAAAAGTGAAAGCCTGGCATTATATACACTTAAAAAAAATTTCGTTTATCTTTGAATCAATATATGGAGTAAAATAATGAAAAGTGCCAAAATATGTCACTTGTTAATTTAAAAAAAACTCCATTTCGTAATGAAACCTTGGAAATTATGTACTAAAACGCACTCCTTTTCAAGACTGAATAGTCACTCCTCTGCAAGCGTGACTCTTCACTCTAAGCATGGGTGAATATTGTATGGGTATTAATAATCAGCCAATCAAAACAGTCTCGTCTAGGATGTTTTTTTCAGATAAGAGAAAGACGTCCGCCATTTTAGAATTAAAATATACAGATATTATTAAAGTGATTATTTATGGAACATTTTATCTTCATAAAAAATTAACCCTTCAATGCCGGGTGTTGCTTTTAGGCAACATACCCCATTTAGGCTCTAAAATACTATTAGAATAATATTGAAGCTATAATACCTAATGCTGCCAATAAAATACATTCTGAAAATATTATTAAATCGATTTTCAACATGTAGATATCAACACTTTTGCTGTTTAAGAATAAAGATAGATTTATTTTTTCAATTGTTGCTACTTGTTCTTTTTGTTTTGTTTCGAAGATTGCGAAATACCCTATTTTGACCTGCAGTGAGCAAGTAAAATTTATTTCTTATTATAGTTTCTAAAATTCTTATGTGTTTAATATTATAGAATTTTATCAAGGAAAATTATTTTTTCAATTAAAGAACAGTATTGCCGATTAGTAATAAACTGTTTTTTAGGCGTAAACCATACTTAAAACAAAATATGATTTTTTGAAGTATTTTTCCCATGATTTATTTAAAAAAGGAAAGCCGAAAAACATTATTACAATGATTTTTGAAAAATCAGGCATTTAAGGGTTAAACGTAATTAATTCATAAAGGATACAGAATGATAGAATATTCTCAAAGTGCATTCGAAAAAGTTTTGCGATTTCAAATTTCTTTACTGAAGTCTGCAGTTTTTCCCGAGCGCGCAAAAAGTTATCTCCAAAGTTGAGACATACATGCATATTTGCATTAATATTTTTACTCCCGTCTCAAGCTTGTCATGACTGATAATATTATACACAATGAAGTTCATGGTATTAAATAACGAGTATCAGGTAAGTCTTATTTAATTTTTATATTTTAATCCCCTAGTTTTGTTTGTTATGATCGTGAGTTAAATAGTTTTATGATATATTAAAAGAGCCGGAATTCTTTGAGCTTTGTTGAAAATGTGTTGAGAAAGTATGCTGCTAGATTTTTTTCGTTTTTATTTTTGCTGTTTTCTGCTTATAAACACTTACAGTATTTATCGTTGTTATTGTTTTTGTTTATTAATACAACTATAAAATACTAATTATTATTTTTAGTGTTTTTCAAATTGGTATATATTTTTTTAAATTTTATGTAAGCATTTTTCTGCTGTTTATGATTTCAACCAAAACATTTAATTATAGACATTCTGAATCAGTTATTACATTTTATTCTATTGTAAACTCATAACATTGAAATAAAGTGTTTTTTATGCCAGATAGGAAGTTTATAGATTAAACTGCTTTAGAATACCTTTTTAAAAAGTTCATATTTATTTACATAGTATGGGACTGAACATTTTAAAAAGAGATTAATAAACTAACTACATTTTACATAAAAAAAAATTTTCAAACAATAAAAACAGTTCATATGCAGTCATTCATTTTATTCTTATATTTCCTTCTTTTTTTCCTATTTCCTAGGTCAATCTTTTCCTATAACACATATACAATCTATTTTGCTCATATTCACAAAATACTATATCTACGGTAATAAAAATTTTAAATTAAATACGGCTTATCGTGTCGTTTGATAAATAAATAATGTATTAATTCCATTTTCCAGCAACAGCGGACGAAAATTGGAAATCATGAATAAGTTAAGAAATATGTTTAAAAGAAAAATATATACATATTCCAGAGAACTTAAAATTTAGAATCCATGTTCATATTAAGTAAAACAAAAGCAAATCACAATGAATATTAAAAAAAAATTACACGTTCTTAATATTTAGATTATGCTCAGAGCATTATTTAAAACAGATGTGAGTGTATAGGCATTGTTTTTTAAGTTGAAAAATTAAAAATATTTTAGAACAATAAAACTTTGAAAAAATAGCAATAATTTACGGAAAAGTACGGTAAAAAGATAGGAATTTATATTTAAAACAAAATTTAAAATAAAATCAAACATTGTTAAACACATAACATCCACCTATTAAAAAGTTAATTATAAAACTTTAAAAGTAACTAAAATACAGTAAACAATAACGTTTAATTAGTTTTAAATTCATAGCAATAAATACTGAGATCTAAAGATTTAAAATTTTAATTATACAGAAAAAAAAATGACGTACATCACAGGAATTATTGAAACACTTAATACATCTTTATGGGTACCTGAAAAGAAAGAAATAATATTAATTGATTAATATTTTATTTAATTACTTGCCCTTATGGGATTTTAAAAACTATCATATCTTTATCGGGCATGCAATAAAAGCAAACATAAAGAATAAGATTGGAATAAAATATTTTAGTTTATTTCTGTCAGTAATCTAATTTAATTCATGTGTAACTTTGACCGCATTTTTCCTTAAAAGTTCAATTAGTGTTACAAACTATGAATTAAATATTGTTAAAAAGTATTTTATTCAAAAGTTTACCACGCTTGTATGTATTTTCATTGCACGCTGTAAAAGATGCGATTCTTTTAAAATACCCATAAAAGAAAACAGAAAAAAAAAAGAAAGAATCGACTCCATAAAAAAACGAACATTCTCTCCTATGAATGAGTGACTATTCACTCGCACCAGGGGTGAAAAAACGCACTCCTTTAGCAAGAGTGAATAGTCACTCCTCCGAAAGAGTGATTAACCACCCCTTTTTAGAATGAATAGTCACTCCTTCGAAAGAGTGATTATCCACCACTGTTTAGAGTTAATATCCACTTCCCTTGAGTGACTATTCACACTTTCAGAGTCCAAAAATTTTACTTTTGCACAGAGTAAATAGTTACTCTACAGAGGTTGGGCATATTTTGACTCTGCGATAGAGTGACTATTCACTCCGGAGTGAATAGTCATTCCTTTTTATTTAGAGTGGGCAAATAGTCTCACTGCGTAACCTCCTGCGTCTCCCTTGAGTTACCTAAAATTTGGAAAGAGATGCTATGCAAGTTTAGAAACAATAGTTGTAGTTAATTCACGCTCACAAGTATCCATTTTTATGTTATTTTATATTTGCACTGGTTTTTCATTATGCATGAAGTCTCGTGATATTATTTACCAATTTCTTCTTTTTAAAAATTTTTGCGAAAATATTTCTATCAACAAGGATCTTCAAAATGTCGCCTTTTGTACGATGTCAATCTAAATAAACCTATTATGCCTTTTTAAGTATATTTTTTAACACTATTGGCCATTTTTAGCTTAGTTTGCTTGATTATAAGTGATTATCATACATACTTTTATAAATTATTTCTATTTAAATAAAATAAAAGAAACTTGTAATTCTTATTACTTTTGAAAGCGATTCTATTTATTTTTTTTCTGTATCCAATTCACATTTGAAATACTTCAGGAAAAGAAAAAAAATCCAATTCAAATTTGAAACAGTTCAGGAAAAGAAAAAAAAAAAAAAGACATTTTGACATGAAAAACACGTACTAATTCGTGATGATAATTACAGAATTAAATAATTACATAACTAGGGTCCAAACGATACACATTAATCATAAATTTAAAAAGTAAAATAAAACCGATATTAATCTTTAAACTTAAAGAAAAAAGAAAAAAAAATATTTTTTGCTGTGAACAGGTATTTGTGGTATTATGCTAAAAACTATCTGGAAAATGGATACTAGAATGCGATATCGAAAACTGCTTTAACAAAATATCACACTAGTGGCTTCTGGAAAACATCATCTTAGAAAAGAGGATACTACACCAGTGGCTCAAAGCAGGATATATGGAGAAGCAAATACTCTATTTGACGTTTGAGTATTACTGTCATGGTCTGTAATAGTCAAAAAACTATAACGTATTTTAATCTTTTTGAGACACCCTGTATGGTATCCAGTCTTTACATGCTATTTTAAAACTTATATTAACTTGAATAAACAAGGAATATTCAAATTGTTGCTCATAAGATTTTTCTTCTTTTCCTGTTACTTCAAAATGAAACCATATGTACGAGAGTGGTTCAATAATTATTATCCCGAGTGTGTATAAAATATTTGTACTGCGGTGGTTGATTTAGAATTATGAAGCCTAATATTTTAGACGCCTATATGCTCAATTTCAGAACCTTAGTTGCTATATTAACATATATTTTTTCGTTTTAGGTGTGAGAGGTGGCACCTAGCCTGAAAGGGTGGGGGGTGGGAGGAAAGGCTGGTTTGGAGCTTATGGGGCCAGACCCTGAAACAGTTCTGTGATAGATTTGTGACAGTGGATGAGATGTGGCTACATCACTATAATCCCGAGTCTAAGACCAATATCAGACGGGGGTCTTTTTTGCTGCTTATTTTGCCTAAGTATTATCCATTCACAATGCATTCAGCATTGTGAATGCATACGTCTCATTCACTGTCATCTCCTCCCCCCCCCCTTTTCAAGCTAGGTGTGACCTCTAACACCAAAAACGAAAAAAAAAAAATGTTAATATAACAGCAATGGTTCTGAAATTGAGCATATAGCCACGTAAGACGTTAGGTTCAATATTCCACATCCATCATCGCAGAACAAATATTTTATACACACTCGGGACAATAATTATTGAACCACCCTTGTATACATTTATTAAAAATCTGTTGTCTGTCATATATAACACAGTCTACAATTTTATGTATAAAATCCATTTACAAGAAAACTGTTTAAAAAAAATAAATTTCATCTTTTGGCCTTTCATTTCTTGTGAACGTAAGGTAACGTGAAATTTTATTACTGAGAAATATATTTTGATTTTTTTTTATTTTCATCTAGAAAGTTTATGCTTGGTTTGTTTGAGAATAGAAATTCTCATTTATGCTGTTAGAGGAGGAATACATGAATGTATTACATATGTATTCATAGAGCGTATAAAGTTTTAGAAAATATACAAATCACTCCAGGAATACTTTCTTAGTATAATCATTTATAAGAAAATATTTCAAAGTAAGGAAATTATACAAGTAGTATATTTGGTAAAATATTTTCAACTTTGTATCAAAGATGTTTTTTATTTCCTTTTAAAGTTTTGGTTTATATCATTTATCCACCTAAAATTATAAAAATAAGTTGTTTTACCATGTTTTTTGGAGGAAAGGGGGCATTTTTTAATACAGTGGGGTAGCAAATTTAAAAAACAATTTAGTAGGTCAAGTGTGGGTATCGTTTCTTATATAATTTTTTTATCTGAATCGAATGACACCATTCGCAAGCCGATACAATCATTTTTTTCAAATTTACAGCAGGTTTTATGAATACAAAGTCGAAAATTTTACTTTATGCAGATAAAATAGATTTTTATAGTAACAGCTGATGGCCATACACGAAAATTTGGGAAGAACATCCTTCCGGCATTAGAAATTTAAATCCGATGAGTTCCCCAAAAATAAAGTTGTTTTATCATGTTTTGGGGCGCAAAAAAAGGGGGGGGGGCATTTTAGCTCAAAGGATTGGAAAGAGTAACTTTTATAATTAGATTAAATTGGGTGTCGTTTGTTATGTATTTTTTAATTTTGAAGCGAATGACACCATCCGCAAGTCGATACGATCATTCGTTACAAACTTATGGTAGGTTTTATTAATACAAAGGCGAAAGCTATACTTTATTATTAACCCCTTGAGGAGCAAGCAAAAATGTCTCTAAATACTGAATTCTCGCCGGAATAATAAAAAACTTTTATTTTTAAATAAGGAAAAGCAATTTTTCAATGATTTTCCTCCAAAGTTAAAATTTAAAATTTAGTTAAAATTTTCTGGTGAGAATCTTGTTTAAATTAGGTGGGATATACTTTATCCCACCGCCCCTCATGGAGTTAAGCACAGCTTTGTCACATTTATTTTGCGTTCAAAACATGTTCTTTATATCATATCAAAAAACATCAAACTTATTGGAAGTCGTCAAAATAGCAATAATCAAAATCAGGATCATCTGAGTCTTCTTCAAGGTCATTTAAGTTGTCAAAATCCGCGTATTCATAACTTTGTATTCATAAACTTGCCTAACTTTATAACAAACTAGCTAAAGCACCCGGCGTTATCCGGAATTTTAAGAATGTTTGTTTTGAAAACTTAATTTCAAAATTAAGCATACATTATAAAAGAAGAAATAAAAGAAAGCAATAAAGCCATCTTTATTTCAGTTCTTCACTAAGAATGAGCACTAGGGACCTAAAACTTTGTGTAAATTCTGATATACATGCATACACACACGTATATTTATATAATAGATTTTAAAATGGCGAAAAGAAATTCAGGGAACCTCAAAATGTAAAAATATGCCACTATTTCCATAATTGGGTTTTTATCATGTTTCAATACGTTTTTTCAAACTTTTATGACGTTATATATTTACCTGCTGACGTCCATTATATTTCCAACATGACGTAATATTCACTTTTTATTTAAATTCTTCGAACTGTATATTTCATTGTCATTTTTCCCGTGGAAATCTTCCAATAAAAATGTTATGACGTAACCCCACTAAAAATAATCTGAAGATTATCTGAAGAAATCTCAAATTTCTCCAGAAATTCTGCAGAAATCTATAGAAATTTTGAAGATTTAGATTTACCTTTAAAATATCTGCAGAATTTTTACAGATATTCTTTAAAATATCTGCAGAAACGGGCCTATTACCTACAGATTTTTGGGCCAATTACCTACAGATTTTCTACAAACTTTGTTTAGCGGGGAATATTCACTTTTTATTTAAATTCTTCAAACTATTTATTTTATTTTCATTTTTCACGTGGAAATCTTGCAATAAAAATGTCATGACGTAATATTAACTATTTTTTTAATTCTAAAACTATTTATTTCAATTTCATTTTTCACGTAGAAATCATGCAATAGAAAAACATTTGCTGTGGTAAGAATTTTATTGAGAATTTTTAATTCTTGGCAACTACTATAACGAAAAGTGTTTCAATTTGATAGGCACTTGCTGTTAAATAGGTGGTTTTTTATTAATTAAAAATTAACTATAAATTATTTCGATTCCGGATTACTTTAGTTGCCTCGGACGTGTTTTAATACTCATGTACGTAACAGATACGTATGTACAATTGTGGATTCCAAACTGTGGATTTGTATAGAAGTACAGACAAACAGACAAATTTTCATTTTTATATATTAGAAGATGTTATCGACTTGCGGATAGTGCCATTCGATTCAGAATTAAAAAATACATAATAAACAATACCCTACTTGACTTAATTTATAAAAAAAAAAAAGTTGTATTCTTTTTCCCCCGAGTTAAATACGCTCTTTTCCCTCCCCCAAGACAACTTTCTTTTTATTTATTTATTTATTTATTTATTTATTTTTTTATTTTTATTTATTTATTTTTTTTTGCGGGGGGGGGGGGGGGGGGTCATCGGATTTTCATTTCTAGTGCAAGACGATGCTCTTCCCAAATTTTCGTGAATGGCCATCAGTTGTTACTGTAAAGACCATTTTACCTGCATAAAGTATAATTGTCGACTTTGTATTGCCAAAACCAGCCGTAATTTTGTGGAAAAGGATCGTATCGACTTGCCGATGGTGTCATTCGATTTAGAACTAAAACATACATAAGAAACGATACCCTACTTTCCTAGTTAAAAAAATTATTCTTCCCCTCTAATTGAGGTAAAATCCCACCCCCAGCTTTTGCCTCCCCCCAAAATAGGGTAAAACAACTTTATTTTAGGGGACTCATCGAATCTTCATTTCTAGTGCCAAAACCCAATTTTTCGTGATTGGCCATTTTACAGTTTCTTCATTGACTCATTTACAATAACATTGTCGTTTTAAATCTTAATATTTTCCCTTGTTTTTCTTTTTCTCTAAAAATATTTTCGCTTTGATTATTTAATACCTTTGACTTAACTTATTAGTTATTTACTTTGTGTTAATTTTTAAATTATTTTTATATTAAATGCCAAGAAACATGCTTCATGAAATGATCATACTAGATATATTAGCTTATTTTTTTCTTTCGAATTTTTCAAAATCAAAATGTTAACAAAATGTTAATATTAGTGATCTCAGGAGTAAAAATACTCATTACTAGTTTGACAGCAATCAAAATATGCAAGGTCAAATATATGCGCATTCGTTTTCATCGGATTTATTTTCTCCACTCTCTCCGTCTAACCCGACCTTCTATACTTTCCTTGAGACCTGTATTTTTGTCGTCAATGGAACCTTTAAAGTTGACATGTCTATTCAAGAAATGCTTACCAAATTGGCCAGTGAAGCCTAGGATTATCAGACTCAGGGTTATCAAATACTTATGAAATAAAAACATCATTTCAATTTAGGAGGATAGTAATAATGATGCCAAAGATAAAACTTTTCGAAAGCCGCATGAGGATTTTATTTTATTTTATTTTATTTTATTTTATTTTTTACATTATGTTAAGTATCATGCTTTTCTATCACATATTGCAAAGTACGCTTTTAGTAATGATTTTGCTATATGGAAAAAATATCCTTTTAGAATACAACCGCGAACAGAATAAATTTTACAACTATGTGATGGTATGCATTTTTACAGTTGAATGGCATTAGAAATATGAGTACAGTAAATTTATCGGTTAACCCCTTTGTATGTTTGACTTTGAAGACCGGAATTTTCGAGCAGGAAATTTCGCGTTAGTTAATCACTGATTTCCAGCGATTAAATAATACAAAAATTTCTTTTCGCAAAATGTAGTGCCGAATAAATGAAAGACGCGTATTTGGCGTTCGTCTCGAAAAGGTTAAGGCTCCTCATCAGTCAGACCTCAAATTTCTTCTCTCCAATGTTAATCCTATGGGTTACAACATTCGTTTTTTTTTTTTTTCAAAATTTTCATCAAAAAATTAAATTTTTTTTACTTTTTTTTTCTTTATTCTTCTTGAATGATATTTCTTTGTTAGTGTTAGGAAAAATATTTCGAAAATACATATTTAATTTTATTTTACATGTTAAAAACTTGATTTAAATAATTGAAATATAAAGTTAATTATTTAGAGAAATATATTTAAGTATTTATAAGAAAACATAAGTATATAAGTATATTATTATAAGTATAAGAAATATAGTTAAGTATTTAAATATACACAAAGCTAAGTTCAGGTATTAGCAGGCTTCCCAAATTTAGGGGTCCCAAATCTACAGATAAAGTTTTAAAATTAAAAAGAAAATTGCCCATTTAAACTGATGGCATTGAGCTCACAGGCTATTCACACTAATTGTATATTATACTCTTATTTCAAAGAATATTGCCGCTCAAAAAATAAATGAAGGGATTAGACCCCGTTCCCCCCCCCCCTTTATACTTAACCAAAGAACCTCCAAATCTAATCAGGAAGCTCTTTAACATAATAAACTGGAATACCAAATTTGAAGCAAATCAGATAATTCTGCATGAAAAAAACATTTCGCTAAATTAAGGGGGTATTACCTCCCCCATTTCTCCCTTTATGCTGAACCCACGAACCTTCAAATCTAATCAGAAAAGCTTCTTATCAAAATAAACCTAGAAAAAACAAATCGAATAAGTCTGCATGTAAAACCCATTTATCTAAATTAAGGGGGGGGTCTAGCGCCCCCCTCTTTCCTCCCTTTATACTGAACTAATGAACCTCCAAATCTAATCAGGGAAGCTCCTTAACATAATAAACCGCTATACCAAATTTGGAGCAAATCGAATAATTCTGCATGAAAAACCCATTTATCTGAATTAAGGGAGGGGGGGTAGCCCTCCCTTTGCTCCCTTTATATGTAACTAATGAACCTTCAAATGAAATCAAGGCAGCTCCTTAGCATAATAAATCGGTATACCAAATTTGGAGCAAATCGCATAATTCTACATGAAAAACCCATTTACCTAAATTAAGGGGGGTAGCCCCCTTTCCCCCCTTTATACTTAAGTAATGAGCTTCCAAATCTAATCAGGGAAGCTCCATAGCATAATAAACCGGTATACCAAATTTGGAACAAATTGAATTTTTCTGCATGAAAAACCCATTTATCTAAATTAAGAGGGGGAACTAGTCCCCCTTTTCCCCCTTTAACCTTAACCAATGAACCACAAAAACTAGTCAGGGAAGCGCCTTATCAGAATGAACCTGGGAAAAAAATTTGAAGCAAATCGGATATTTCTATCAAAAGTTATGGCGTTACGTACGTACATACGTACATACGTACGTTCAGAACCGGCGGGCACATAAGCTCTCAGGCTTTGATAGCCTGTGAGCTAAAAACTGCAGTGGAGTTATATTATTTACTTTAGTATTATAACACTATAGTTACTAATGCTAGTATAGGACTAGCAGTAGGTACTACAGTGTTATTGTATTATAGCAAAGTATGAAATCTAGAACATGGATTTATTTTACCTTTCTTTAAAAAAATGATCTCTTATTGCAAACTGTTTAGCCAATTCATGGCGCCGTGCAATCTTATTTTGAATAGCGTTCTAAGTAATATAGCTCTAGGACCTAAAATGCGTTAACTCCGATTTCAAAGTTGTTATAAATGTATCTTCTCACTGCATACTTTTTACCGTTATACATATATCTGATTATTAAAATAAAGTGTCTTGTTTCTGGAATTGAAAAATCTAATTATAATGAAATTAAAAAGTTATATAAGTACATGCATGGAAAAATTCCCCTTATTGCATAGTCTATAAATGAGTGCCCATCTTTGCACAGGGCCTCCAAAAGTCATAGTTGGGCCTTGAAAGAATGTTCAAATCATCAAAAACCGAAGAAAATGGGCAGATGATCATTGATTTTTGGCCACTTCGGTTATGGTAAAACAAATTTTCTTTTACAGGTATTTAAGGTATTTTGATTGCTTTATTACAATTACAATTTAGTATCGATATTTTTTGCTTCTCTGATTGACTTTTGTAGGAAATCTTTCTTCTTTCATAGGTTTTTTAGCAAATTTAATGTATTTCAATTTTGTCAATTGAAATTTTTTTTTCCGTATGAAGCACTCATAACACCATAATAGATTTTTCAAATATTTTACTTTATTTCTTCTCATATTAAACATATGTAATAAGACTTAAGCTTTATTACAACTTAGTATCGATATTTTTTGCCTCTCTGATTGACTTTTGTAGGAAATATTTTTTTCTTTCATAGGTTTTTTAGCAAATTTAATGTATTTCAATTTTTTCAATTGAATTTTATTTTCAGTGTGAAGCGTTGATAACACCATAATGGATTTTCAAATATTTTACTTTATTTTTTCTCATGTTAAACATATGTAATAAGTATAAAAGTAAAAATAGTTTTTTAAAAAGCACTCTTCTATAAGCATTCAATGGTCTTTGAAAAATCACGCTAATATTTGTGGGCTGAGTTTCATGTTTTCATGTTTTCTCCAAAATTTTCCGTTACAATACATTAATTTGGCGTGGCAGTCGAACTCCATTATGAAAAATTTACGCGTTGTTTTACGCTTGATAGAAAGCTGTAGCAGGTGAAATTGAAAAATATATAATTTTCACACTGTTTCTTTTTTAAAATAAGGCAACATTGAAAAAAAGGCCTTCCGGCCATTGCCGGGAGGAAAAGGTAGCTTTCATACTCCTTATTTTTAAAAAGCTAGCTTATATTATTCAAACGCACGAAGCTCCAAGAAAAAACCCTTTTTCAATTTATAATTTTGTTGTACATCATTTTAAATTAATTTTTTTTTAAATTTTAATGGCCGCCATTTTGAAACAAAATGGCGGATGAAGCTGGCCAACGAACTCGGACGAGATCTTAGTATGTACTATGTATACACCAAGTTACATCCAAATCGGTTCATAAATACGCGTGTTATTGCGTGGCAAAAATCAGATCGTTTCAAAATGTCAGCCACACAAGAAATTCAAATTACTATAACTCAGCCATTTTTAAGTTATAGACGAAACAAAAAATGCTCCGGAATTCTTCGTGCTTAGCGGTTCTCATACGTTTTCTTTATGGCTTAAACATGCTGCGCTCAAACATTAACGTAATGAAATCCCTGTTTTTTATTATTGATGATAAAGTAGAATTGGCAATGCCAAACTCTTTGCATAATTCTGGTTTCATCCTTCTTGTTTATCAACTGCGTTAAGCAGCTTCATCTTCATTTGAAGCGAAATAGCAGTTTGTTATCGCACCGAATTCTCAGACATTGGGCTTATAAAACATAAGCAAATTTACAAAAAAATAAGAAAGAAAAATCATGCGTTAAGCATGATTATGAAACACTTTCAAACACTACCTGGATCCTTTAACAAAACTTCGTTATTTATGGAAATAAGGTAACTAATTAAACATTTTATAAAACGCATAAAACATTTGAAAAACTGATTTCAGCAGTTACCGTCCATAGTCAAATATGTATTCCAATTCTTTTGAACAACCCTGTATTTGATCTGTAGGTTGACACATATACTATATAATGGGAAAATTTAGTTTAGCAAGAAAACAATAACAGGGTAAAATTTCTCTTTCAGCAATTTTACTAATAGATGGAAACATACTTCAATACTTTTGTACAGCCCTGTAGTTTACCTAGTACTTTTATTACACGCCACTATTTAGCTAAAATTTAATTCAAACTAAAACACTCTTAAAACTACTGAATCTCATTTCGAGAAATTGTCATTCATAGACGGCCATGTATCCGATTCTTTGCGTGGCCCTGTATATCATTTTATCTATATTCTACAAATATTTCTTAGTAAACTAAATTCAGTTCAGAATTCAGTTCGGCGTAAAAATGCATAGCTCATTTAAAACCCACCTTTAAGCAATTTACTCTCATACTCAGTAACCCTTACGGATTCTTTTCTGTAGCCCTGTATGTGAACTATAGGATTTATACACACTATATAGTATGCATAAATATAGTGAAACTTAAAAGCGCATATCATAATTAAAAATGCATCTCGAGCAATCATTGCTAATATACAGTAATTCGGATACAATATAGTATTTGAAATCTTTTGTGTGTCCCTGTAAATGCTATGCACTTCGTATTATACATGAAATAACTTTTACTAAAGCTCAGCGACGTATATCAATTTAATTATATATGAATTAGTTTAACATAATTCAAATATTCCGCAAACAATTCGCCCCTATACCATTATGCTTTATGTTTTCCATATTATTATGAATCCTTTTGTGTGGCCCTGTAAATGAATAATAACTATTATTTGCACCACATATTCTATAGAATGCATATTTTTGTGGACTTCATAAATGTATATAAATTTTACTATGTTTGAAAGAGTGTAATTCCATTAAAAATCATTTGGAACGATTTTTTCCCATTCGCCGTAATGTAGCGGAATACTTTTGACTGTCCCTGTAAATGAACTAAACATGCTACAAACTTCATTTGAAATAAGGATCGTGCTATGGTAGAGGCCACTAACGTCCAAAAATTTCACAACGATCCGAGTATATTTACGAGTGTTAGAGCGCGGACAGACGGACAGACGGGCAGGCAAACCGAAGTCATAAACACTTTTCACCTTTATTGGAAAGTGTTAAAAACGCGAAATTCGCTGATTTTCATTCAAAATTCAGTGGTTTTAACACAAAATTCACCAATTTCCATTCAAACTAGTTAACTAGATCGAAAGCGAATTTTATTTATGTTAAACGATTTTTGTTTCGTGTTAAAAGAAAAAAAAAATGTATTACATTGCATAGTATACTGTCTGGACCGCTATATCATTTCGTATTAACCGATTTTTTATGTTAAGCGTTTTCGTGTTAAACGTATTTCACTGTATATATATATATATATATATAACAACATTTGAACGGAGGATGGTTTCGGGGTCTAGAGGGTCATGATCGGTGAAAATATACCAAAATTTTTTGGAATCGCTTTCCTCCGAATGGCTGCAATAGGTCGCTTTTTGTAATGAAAGCTACCTAAAAATGAAACATTTTTTAAACTATCTTTTTGGAATTTGTATATTGATTTCTGAACCTATAATTGTAAATTAATTAATCTTAAACTATTAACTTATAAAAGCGTATTTTTTTTATATATTACTCTCTTCGTATGTTATTTATAAATTGTTTTCTACTCTTTAAAAAGTTTCATTGTTGCAGTTTCACAGAGATTAGGCATATTTTGGCGAGCATTCATTGCCGCATAATTAAATCCATTGTCAACTCCCATAAAATTGTACGAGTTACTGGGAATATTTGGTGGTTTATCAAGTGTAGCGTGCTAAACGAAAAATGCCTTAAAATTAATGTATTAATCTGTAATTAAGTTGTAAAAATATTAAAATGTTGTATTGCAACCGAAAAGGTACCTTTGTACATAATTTATGTAATTCTAGCATATCAGGAAATGGGTTAAAAATCGATTGTAATATTCTATCTTTACATACAAAAATCAGGTTGAATTAAATAAAAATGAAAAAAAAAAACACTTTCTTATATTATACTTTAAATTCTGACCCATAGGTATTGGAAAAAAAACCCTTAAATGCGCGGAGTTTAAATTAAATTGCGGTGAGTTCGATTATAGAAGATTAATATATTTATATAGAAATTTCGCCAAATTAGCCAGCTATCACCAAGTTGGCTTCATGTATGGAAATTATTTTAACCAAATTTGCGATACTTCGCTAAGTTGGCCGAAATTTGACACTATTGTGGTAACTAATAGTACTTTCAACAAATACTTATCCTTGAAGCTGATACTGATTTCTCCATGGTAAATCAAACAATAATTGAGTAACCATTAGGTTAAAAAAGTGTTAATTTAATTTTAAGCAGTGTTTTTGCGATGTCTTTTGAAAAGGGAGGGCTCTTGGGGTCAGGCCTCCCTTTTGCCACCCTTAAAGGTCGAATTTTGAAAATTTTCGAAACACGTGTTTACTAATTTTAGTTATACAATAGGTATGTCAAGTTTCAAGATTTATTTTCCATTGGTTTATGAGATGTGGTGATTTAAAAAAAATTAAATTTGCCCCCCGTTGCCACCCCACCACCAACCCACCACTTAGGGATTTCATTTTAAAAAATGGATGTCCAATTCATGTATTGCTCTCTCAGGAACACAAACATATAGCAGATTCCATATTTCAAAGCTCTATGTCTGCTGGAGGTGGGTGAAAATGAGTAAGAAGATATGACGGTCACATACAAACAGAATTATAAGTTAAAAGAAAGAATGTAATAACTAGAAAACAGGAATTATGCTTTTTTAGAATTTAGCATCGCCCCGGATGAAAAAAAATATATATGTACTACATAAATATAGATAATACAAAACAAAATATTTCCGTTTTAAGACTTAAAGCACACGTTTTTATTTTACATGAAATGGCGTCAATCGCATCCTCTGAAAAATTCCTCATTTACGACCTAATGTTACAACGTCTAACAGTAAAGTATTCATATGATGTCACTGTCGCTGAGTAACACACAAATCCAAAGAAAAAAAAAACAGACGTAGTCACTCAAGAAACTCGACTAAAAAATAAATAAATAAATTTTAAAAAAAATCGGCTATCTATTGATTCATATGCCTTTATTTGTTTGTAACATAGATAATTAAATTAAATAGAGTTTATAATAGCTCCATGTTTTATCAGAAATCATTCATTTATATTTTTTCAAAATAGCACGTATTTTAATTAATTTTTTTTTTTCGGTAGTTATGGGAAAATGGTAACAAAAAGATATAATTACTATTTTTCAACTATTTTTTCCTTACTTTCTACAGAAAGGGAGTACTTGAGTTGCCAAAATTAAACAAATGGCGCTAAAAAGTATAAAAAAAATTAATAACTCAAAAATAAATTGAGATGCAGTTTTCAAACAAAATGCATTAAAAAATACTTTTTTTCCCAATACGACGGTATAAAACTTGAAAATGTGCGATACTTAGAAGTTTAAAAAATTTCTATAGAGTATTTACTCGTACCGCTTTGTTTTACGGCTGGCTTCTATAAGGTAAAGTTATTTTTTGGAATACACAAAATAAGCTGGGAAAAAGAAATAGCAGTAGGATATTTAGCAGTGCAATGATACATCTACATTATTTTACGGCTGGCTTATACAACGGAATGTTATTTTTTTGGAGCCGGCACTTTAATTGTTGAAAGAAAGAAATAGCATATCGGGGGGCTAATAAAAGAGTGTAAAAATTATGATGGCGCTTCGTATAAAAAAAAAAAAAAAAAAAAAAAACCTCATATATAATTGAAATACATTAAAACCTACTAAATAAAACTATGTTTCTTATCTTGTATAATACCTTTAAATAATCTTCAAACAAAAATCATTCAGAGAGGTAATAAATTTAGATCCTAAATTATCATAAAATAATCAAAACATCTTAGAAAAAAATAAATATAAAAATAATTCATCCTATCGGTGGTGGCGAAAATCAATGCTTATCTACCATCTCCTGTCAAATGTAATAATTAAGAATTGATCGAAACAGGTTTTTAACACCAAAATCGAAACCGAATTTCGGTAATCTTCCTATTTTCGGCCGAAAAAGAAAACGCAAACGAAAATGTCCCCCAAAAAGTTTTAAGCAATTAATATATACAGAAATGTACATAATTATTAATAAAATATACGTGTTTATTAAATATGCATAATTATTAATTAATTATACGTGTGGCCCAAGTTGGCTCTCTGCACCTTTGACCAAAACTTTTTATTTTCATATAAAATAAAATAATTAATTCATCAACGATATAGGATGAATTTTAAATTTACGAATTTCATCTAATTAAAGAATGTTTTAGATATACATACCTCGATTTATCTTTTATAATGGTTTTTGTAAATGATCATCTGTGATACTAGAACTTTCTCAAAGAGTATTCGAAACACTTCTGCGGTTTCAAACTACAATTTTTTTTATTACTGTTAAGAGTGCACCTTTTAATGAGCACAAGAAAAGCGTCTTCAACGTTTTGTCATACAGGCATTGCTTGCTCTATAATTTGCACTCATGTCTTGAGTCAGGCATGAAAATAATCAAAACATAAAAAAAGTAAATTTAAAAATAATTCATCCCATCAATGGGGGACGAAAATCAGTGCTTATGTACCACCTCCTTTCAAATGTAATAATTAACATTTAATAGAAATCGGTTTGTTTTCAAAAAATGATTGGAGAAAATTGTGGTTTATTATATCAACGGAAGAACTGACATCATAATTTCTGTTTCACGTTTAATTATTTAACTCATAAAACTGCTAATTCAACTAAGCAATGAGTCTTTTAAGCCGCGTTTGCTTTATTATCAGTTTAAATTGACATTGCTAACTGTTGAAAGTCTCAAATAATCCCACTTTAAAACTTAAAAAATAACAATCGGCTATTCTGTTAACAAATATATAGGAATGGTTTATTCTATGAACGGAAGAATTAACAACGTAATGCCTGTTTGATGTTGAATTATTTAATTCATAAAACTGCTAATTCAACTAATAGTCCAGTCAACTTAGGTTTTTTTCTGGACATAATTATGAGAGTTTTGAAACTTGGTAATATTGTTTGGAAGGGTCTACTAATGAACATACTAAAAGTCCTGATGGATGAGGGGTGAGCGCGAGGGGGAGGGGGTAAAAAAAGGTACCAGTTTTCGGTTTTTTGTTAATATCTCATAAACTATAAGTCCTACGGAAAAATTTCTTGCATAAAAGTTAAAGATAATTAAATTCTCTACAAAAAAGGTTATATACATTTTTCTCTAGAAGCCGCATAGTTAACGAGATAATCGCATTCAAAAATGAAAAAATTTGCCAAAAGTCGCACCAGTGCCAAAGAGCGGTTCAATAGCACTTGCATTGCACCTATTTAACTTAAAAGCATTGATTAACACCAATTTAATTTCCTTCTGTAACTTTTGTTTGGTATACTTTTTTTACATAGATTATAGACATGTTGAGACTTCAATCCGTCAGGACCAAAGAGGAATACGACAAATTTGTTCGATAGAGCTATTTCACGATTCGACGCAGCGACAAGTTTTGGACAGGAGTTTGGTTTGACATAACCATTGAGTAAAAACTAATACTATCTATGAAAGGCTCTGTTGGGCTCACACAAGGACGAGGAATAAGTGGGGTCTGAGCACCTTCTATTTTGTTCAGCTACTTTATTACTGTTTACAGTGTCAGTATATCCACCGAAAACAATTCTGAATCATTTTCCACAACAGTGTTTCTTAACGTACTTTATTTAGGTGTTGCAAATTCCTGTATTGTTGATCCCTTCTTCCACACCACCTCATATAACAGGAAGCTACCATCCACAACTATTGTTTGTTTTTGGTATATCTCACCTGATTGTTCAAATATTTGACACAAAGCACTTTTCTTTGTCTTGCACATTCCGCAATCATTGAAAAGAGAGAGAGGATAAGGAGTCGATTCATATTGTAGGTAATTTGCTAAATCATCATTACTAGGTTTGCTCAAGGAAATCCGTTGGAATATAACTAGAGGATCCACAGTTTTGGTAGTATCATGAAATTTTATTGAATTGTGCATACGGTTGAGTGATTGTGCTATACCTTTCTGAGTTAGTTTGTTCATCTAAGTAACATTTGCTAGACACCTCAATCATCTTTTTACTCCCGATTTCCAAAGTTTTGAAGCAGGTGATAGTTTCATCTCCAATAACCCCAGAAGATATTCATATAATTATATCTATCTGAGGAAAGGGCCGGTGATTTTCAAACCAAGTTGAAAGTTTGGAGATATCCGAAACATCTCTATTCATCCGAGCTTCACGAAAATCCTTATGTTGTTCACCAGAAGAAAGAGTTAACCCACAGAATTCTTCCAGGGCGGTGCAAATATGAAAGCTGTGGAGCCCAGACCCCACTTATTCCTCGTCCATGTGAGAGCCCAACAGAGCATTTCATAGATAGAAATAGTTTTTGCTCAATGGTTATGTCAAACCAAACTCCTGTCCAAAACTTGTCGCTGCGTCGAATCGTGAAATAGCTCTATCGAACAAACTTTTCGTATTGCTCTTTGGTCCTGGCGGATTGAAGACTCAACATGTCTATAATCTATGTAAAAAAAAAAGTATACCAAACAAAAGTTACAGAAGGAAATTAAATTGGCGTTAATCCATGCTTTTTAAAATGACTTCAAACCCGATTACGGAACATATAATCTATATAACATAATCTATAGTTAAGAAAAATGTCATTTGTTGAAGTTATTGGTCAGGCTTCCATTCACCTGACCACAACATTTATTAACGGTCATTTAAATTTAAGTTAAATAGATGCAATGCAAGTGTCATTTACCTGCTCTCTGGCACTGATTGACTTTCGGCAAATTTCTTCATTTTTTAATACGATTATCTGGTTAACTATGGACTCTAGAGAAAAAATGTATAGAACCTTTTTTTGTAGAGAATTTAATTCTCTTTAACTTTTACATTAGACATTTTTCCGTAGGACTTATAGATTATGAGATATTAACAAAAAACCGAAAAATGGCACCTTCTTTTACCCCCTCCCCCTCGCGCTCACCCCCCATCCATCAGAACTTTTAGTATGTTTATTAGTAGACCCTCCCAAACAATATTACCAAGTTTCAAAACTTTCATAATTATGTCCCAAAATGACCCAAAATCTGCCTAATTTGACTGGACTATAACTAATTGTGATTCAAACTAATTTTAGTGAGTCCTTTAACCCTATATGTACTAAATTATGAATTCATGAAAATTTTAAATTTCGAAAGTACTTTTCGTGAATTTTTGAAACTACATCAAAAGATTTACATAATCATTTAATAAATTTTAGAAGGATTTTAGAAGAACTGAAGGATTTAGAAGGATTAATTAAATTTGAATTTATAGGGATTCTGTACATTATTTATAACTCCACTCAAATCCTTTATTTTAAATATTTTTCTTAGCATTTTGTAAAATTAGGAAATGTACAAATATAATGTTCTTACAATAGAAATATAGAAATATTTCCGAATTGAACCCCCCCCCCCCCCTCTTCCCCCCAACGCCAAGAAAACTGAAAAGACGCCAAGGCAAAAGAAATCATCCTTTTACAAATATATTTGTCTTGTGTAACCAATAATGCTTTTGGAAAAAAGATAAAGTAATGCATCTATAACTCATTCTAAACTGTATTACTTCTAACCGATGTATTAAATGAATTTTATAACAAGTTATTTTAATGTTACTTATAAGTACCGTCAGTAGATAAAGGGTTAAGCTACGGTTACTTTATTATCAGTTTGACTTGACATTGCTAACTCTTGAAAGCCTTAAATAATCCCACTTTAAAACTTAACAAGTAACAATCGGCTATTATGTTAATAAATATATAAGAATATTTCGTTTCATTCCCTGGCAATGTTGTTTCTTTGCGCGGATAGTCAGTTAGATGGAAAGAAGGATTTTCTCTTTAATGGAGTATGATTATTTAAAAGTAAATGTTTGTGAGATCATACGCTTTCAAATTGCGATTTTCTGCAAGTGAATGAACTGATTTATTAGCCCCCAGTACGGTATGCTATTCCTTTCTCCCAGCTTATTTTGTTTCATCTTCAAAAAATAACGTTACCTTACAGAAGCCAGCCGTAAAACAAAACAGTACGATTAAATACTCTATAGCAATTTTTTAAACATCTAAGCATCGCACATTTTCAATTTTTATATCGTCGTATTGGAAAAAAAAAGTTCTTTTAAATGCAATTTGTTTGAAAACTGCATCTCCATTTATTTTTGAAACATTATTTATTTATTTTTGTGTAGTTTTTGGAGCCATTTGCTTAATATTGGCAACGGAAGTACTTCATTTCTGTAGAAAGTAAAGGAAAAGTAGTTCTAAAATATTAATTATATATTTTTGTTGCCATTTTTTCATAACAACCGAAAGAAAATGTAATTAAAATACGTGCTATTTTGAAAAAAATATATACGAATTATATCTGTTAAAACAGGGAGCTACTATAAAATATATTTAATTTTAAGTATATCTATATTGATGTTACAAACAAATGAAGGCCTGTGAATCATGAGACAGCCTTATTTTTTTTGTCGGGTTTCTTTAATGACGGCATCTGTTTGCTGCATTTGTGTATTATTTCGCGATAGTGACGTCCTATGCCTACTTTACTGTAGATGCTTAAGAGTGGATCGTAAATGTCGAATTCTTAAGCGGATGCGAATGACGTCATTTTACATAAAATAAAAGCGTATGCTGTAAGTCTAAAAATTGAAATATGTTTTGTACCATTTATACATACATATATCTTTTTTTGTTATCGGAGGCGACACTAAATTCTGAAAAAGCAGAATTCCTGTTTTTTAGTCTTTTATTCCTTTAGTCATGTTATTTGGCATAATTTAAAGTTAAAAATCTGTTTGGTGTAATTTGTTTGTTGATCTGTTTGGTATGTTTACTGTAATTTTTAATAGAAATCGCAACCGTCGAAAGAAAGATAAATTTGTTTTGGGTTTGATTTAAGAATCGATCGAAACTGGTTTTTAAGACCGATACCGAATCCGGAACCGACTTTCGGCAATCTTCCTACTTTTGGCCCAAAAACGAAAACAAAAATGCCTCCCAAATATTTTTAAGTAATTAATACCTACATAAATATACATAGTAATAAATTATCCGTGTTTATTAAATATACATAATTATTAATTAATTATACATGTGGCCCAAGTTGGCTCTCTGTGTTTCTGATCAAATCTTTTTACTTTCATCTAAAATAAAATGTAAGTAATTCATCAACGACACAGAATAATTTTCTAATTATACGAATTTAATTATTAAAAAAAATTAGATATTCATAACTCGGTTTATCTTTCATGATGATTTTTGTAAATGAACATCTGTTATGCGAGAATATTCGAAACATTTCTGTGGTTTCAAACAAGTAAAAAATTTCTATTACTGTTAAGTTTCTAGCTTTCAATGAGCACGTGAAAAGAGTCTTTGAAGTTTAGTCCCATTTGCATTACTTGCTTTATAATTTGCACTCACGTCTTGAATCAGTCATGACTGATAATTATAAGCTGATAAATTCCTATAGCAATAAATAAAAAGCGTCTCATTGGAGCCGATGCAGCTCAAATCAATAAGTAATGTTGAAAATTTCCCAAGGACGAAACGAGATTTCTGGATACAGATAGTTACGGTCCGGCCGAATTTTCCGCAGCATTTTCTCCAAAAACGAATTTTCAACGAAACTCAGATTTTGAGCCGAAAATGAAACCGAATTTTTAGTCGATCTCTAGTTTGATTAGTTCGTGCTAATGTTATTTTATTTTTCTTGAATTAAACGTATCGGATTATTCTATAACCAAGTCTCGGGTTAGATACACTAACATTACATACAATATAAGGAGACATGACGCTTTAAGGAGCTTCTCTGCTATTTTAATAAGGAATTAATTTTCTCTCTATTATCTTTCATTAGTAAACGGAGTATAGGGACAATATTGAAAGAAAATGCCTAAGGGATAGATGGAATAATCTCAAACCGATCCTGGATTCAAAAATTAAAATTATATTCTTAGCGCCGAAAATACTCGATTATTTATTATTATTCTCAGACATAGTAATCTTATAATTTCTATAAAATTTATCAAGTTTCTATTTTTAAACAGACATGCAAAAGGTGGACATAATAAAAGATGAAGTGTTTAGAGCTTGATTATAAAAAATTCACTACACCGAATAGAAGAAAACTTAGCTTAACCCTTTCGGCCCTGAACTTTTTTTTCACTTTAGGGTAAAAATCCCTTTTACGCTGTAAAATTAAAAGTAACTAACCAAATCATAGGTTTTACTGAAATTTAACTAATACGTTAGTTTTTGAAACCTAACGAATGTAGCTATTTCGCGTTCTTTGCATATGACAATAGTCGAAGGAAGAATTTTTGAAGACGTTTGGAAAATGTCATATTACAACAGGAATTAACAGACATAAAAACATACTAGTTTTTTTTATTGTTTATCACAAATTATTCATTCGGAAAAGTAGTCCCTAATTTATGTTTAAACCCTTTCGGCCCTGACATTTTTCTTAAAGTACAAAAAAAATGAAACTTTTGACAACTTTTTTGTTTCTTTACTATTTCAAAACTTACACTTGTCCATTAAAAAGTCAAAATATAGACATATCTGATTGTGAGGTTTTTACGATTCTGCAAGGCGTTATTTATAGTTTAAAGCATTTTAAAAGTAAGGAACACATTTGTGACCGCCAGGGCCGAAAGGGTAAAATACTATTATAACATAAATAACAGATGTAGTTTGAAAGAAATGAGTTTAGATCTTTGCTGCCAGGAGCAAAAGTAGCGCTTGAGGGCTGATTCAGTCAGTAAAATAGGGAGAGGAACAAAAAATGGGAACATTTCGCATAATCGTCTAACATTTTATGGATTATTTAATATTGAAATAAATTTCCATTATTTATATTAGTTTTGTTGCATAAACAATTTGTCTCTTGCGGCCTGTTCCTATGTCTATTTTACCGCTCCGTTCATCCTTAAATGCCACTTTTGGACATCTGAACTAATTTCTTTCTCATCAAATCTATTCATCATGTTTTAAATAGTATTTACGCTAAATTTTGTTGTATTTGACCTGTTGGATTTTTTTTTTTTTTTTTTTTTTTTTTTTTTTTTTTTTTTTTTTTTTTTTTTAACAAACTGCGTTTTTTTTTTTTTTGAGATAATGCAGTAAATCTTGTCTATACCGATAAATCAGTTTTAATAAAAATTTTCACTGTTCCTTTGGACTTCTTATAAAATTCAAAGTGTAAAAAAAAACTATCGATGACTATAATCTGCTTCAGTGCAACCGATAACAATATTTTTTGCCTTTTTTAGAGCAAGATATTTTCTTATACCGGTAATCTTCAAAACTTACAGAAAATTTATAAGAATATTCAGGTTAGCGTGCATTGTTTTAAAGTGTTCAGGGCAGTAGAACTTGTAGAAATTACCGGGGTGTAGCTTTTTTAAAGGCCCCATCACAGGTCCTGTTTTTTTTTTTTTTTTTTTAATTTAGTAAAAACCTCGTTTCAAACAACCTATTTTTATATCAATTTTCAGCTTGAAGTAACTAAAACGTCAGAATAAAGTCAGAAACCGAGTCATATAAGTTGTGTATCTTGAGTTTTTATATACAGAAATCAGAAAAGGCATTTTTGAAAAAGCTTTCCACGTTTAACAAATTAACTGCAATGTTGCAACAACCCACTGGCTAAAATGGCAAAACGCCAGGATTCCCAGCTTTAGAGGGCGGAGCTAAAAATAAATGTGTGCCCACGGACGTATTTTTATTTTATTTTATTATTATTATTTTTTTGTTTTGTTTTGTTACTATAGTCATTTAAAATTCAAACAAACAGGTATTACCTTTTTAAAAAATAACTATTTAACAAGTTTATTTACTATACTAATTTCAAATGCTAAAAGTTGTAAATGATAACTTTAAAATCAGTAAAAATACGTTTATTTCAACTATTGACATGTTTTGACTCACCCCGAGTCAATTTCTAAACAAATAAATAAAACTATTCGAAATTTGCACCGTCTATGAAATGCCATCATTTAGTTTTCCCCGTATTCTTTCATACTATGCACGTTATTATTATTTTTTTTTAACTTGGATTTTTATTTTATTTTTATTTTCATAATCATTAAGTAGCTCGAGCCATATTTTTGGTAAGTGAAATGATGCTGCATCGGTACATATTGATTTTTTGCGCGTTACAATCTCTATGGATTCTCTTATAACGGATGAATCATATAGACTAAAGGGGAAAATTATTTTACTTTTATTGAAATTTATTTGGAGGATTTCTTCTTGATAAAATCTTGCTAGGGCTGTGGTTTTTCTATTATATTTAATATCAGCTATATGCTCCTTTTTTCTATACTTAAATTTCCTGCTAGTCATATCAATATAGTAATTCTTTAATTCGTCTGCTCTAATAAATGGTATTTCATACACTCCTGAGTAAGTCTCAAAATTTTATCGTAATAGTAAATCAGTTTATTTACTATTATCAGTTTATTTAATATTTAAATAAACTGATAATAGTAATCTGTTTATTTACTATTATTGACCAAGATAAGAATCACTACAGGATTCGTAAATACTTTCTGCGACCCCAAAAGTTATCTTTGTCATCACACTTTCAGCAAATTAGTTTTCAACTCACTGTAAGGGGGGGGGGGATTGATTACCAGTACAATTTACTTATTATATTTCCATGGAATTTTTTTTCTCCGATGAAAGTGATTTCGTAAATGTGTCAAAAAAGTGTGAATTTGAGAATATATTTGGCAGGTAACACTGAATTTTCTATCTCTCTAACGCTGTAAGATTCATTTTTGGATGCGTTCGGAATTATATAAAAACGCAAGTGCATTTTAATGATATTACAGCCTTCCGAATGGTCTGAAATTTTAAATGTATAATTGTTGCAAAATTTTGTCAAGCCATTTAAAATTTTATGAAAATCGGATGTATACTTTAATTACAGGGACAATTAAAAGTTTCCGTTATATGACGGCCAATGAAAAAAAAAAAAAAAACAATTCAAGTGCATTTTAATAAAGTTACAGCCTTTGGAACAGAATTAAATGGATATGCACTTAGTAAAGTGCACTAAAATATACATTCAGTACAATATGCCGTGCAAAAAATATTTATAAAACTAGTTATAGTACGAACGCATCTCATTTGCCACGTTTGACGAGCAATTTCCAACTTGTTATTATTACACTGTAAAAGAAGCAAAAATTGTATTGATAAAATACGAAAATTCTTTTTTAAGGGGACAAGGGATCTCCAAACTCATTTATTTATTTAATTTCACTTTTAAATACTATTCAATGACACACTGTATGCATTAGGGCATATATTTATCACACAAAAAATTTTAAAAATACATTTTATGGTTGAAAAATAAGCAATTGTACTGAATATTTTAAACGTTACGAAGAACTTTTCAAAATGTACCATGCGCATTCACAAATATTTTTTATGCAAGTTTAGTTTTTATATACAAATAAAACTGTGCATTGAATTTTATTCGAATATAAAGGTAAGAAAAAAAATATTTTCTAGTTATTATGAAATTTTCGGCATCTTCACATAATACTTCTGCAAGTAACTACATTTAACTTTTCCAATTATATTTAGTTTAAAAAAAACAATGCACGCTTTTATGAAATATGTAACTGCAAACAGCTACAGAAAATTTCAAAACATTCAGAGGAAAAATTATGCGTATGGAGCATTTAGAAATAATGTATACAGAAGAAATTTTTAAACTGACAAAAACGAATTTTAAGATTTATTACAAGCACAAACATTAAAACATATCTTCTAATCGACTAAAATTAAATAAACCATAGCTTCAATAAGTTTACTAAGTAATTTCATCAAGTCAATCGTTTATACATTTTTAATTTATGTTTTGAGAAATATAAAGAACATAAGAAATCGTTCGTTTACGACGAAAAATTGAAAGCGATACGAAGAACTTTTCGAAATGTTCCATGCGCATTCCATATCAATTAAAATCACCAATATTTGCAATGCAAGTTTGTTTAAATGAAACAGTGAATCAAATTTTACCTATTGGGAATTAAAACGGCCTATAGAGGCGCTGCTCACAGCCTTCGGTACAGGAAAATTGGCCCTTTAATTTCCTTTTAACTAATGCTAAAGTGCCATTGAAATAATTATTTATTGTAAATGTATTTGAAAGTTTTAGATATTCAAATTCTGACAATTTTTACTTTGTCTTATAATACAGAACACAGGTATCACATGAAATCTGAAATTGTGCAAAAGAATAATCATTCTGTACAAACTAAAAATACATCTAATGGAATGTGCTTGCGCGGCAGTATCCTGAATCGAGAAGTTGTATCCTTTCTCTACCAGATGGCGTATTCGAGCACTTGAATCACCAATTTAAAATACAGGTAAAAAACAATTTTCTAAATTTTATGAAATTTTAAGCATTTTCGCATCATCTCGCTTCAATTAGCTGCATTTCACTTTTGCAATTATACAGTGTGTTGTAAAGTCATGGTGCACTTTCGACTGGTCACAGGAAATCGACGAAACAAGATGGACATGTGAAATCTTCACCAAATAAAAGAAAAACTCTCCAAGTTTCATACCTGTTCAGTGCACTTCGTAGTCGCCTCCATTTGAAACAGCGAATCTCAAAATTTATTCACTCTGTTATACCAGACGTCCTTAACTGTGTGTGGGAACATCTAAAACTTGAATACGTTTAGATGTAAATGGTAGAGCTGTTGCAAACCGCATGAATTAGTTACTGAGTAACGGGTATTCTCTCTAATACGAAATTCGTACCTTCATTTCGTGATTCATGAACGGAGACGAATAGTCTGATTGGGAAATATGAGAATTTGTGTTTGGCCTTTGGGCTCGGAAATTAGTATCACGTACGGGTATTCATTTAGTCGTTTCGTTACTGCAGCACTGGTTCATTCGCCGAAAATGTCCATCTGAATAATTCTGGAAGGAAGTTTTTGAAGTCAGGTATGGTCAATAGCAGAACAAACTGCTTTTAAATGAACGATTACTATGACATGTTTATTCTAACAGGGATTGTACTTTTTATTTCTCAGATATCAAGTGTTATATGCCTTTTTCAAACATGGTTGGTTGGTTGGTTGTATTTATGTCGGCCAATTATCTGCACGTGGGATATAGGCCCTAAGGGGGGAGTGCCTTCCGTGGAGGTCTTTCTAAGGGAACCTAACCCGTATTAACGCTTGGAGAACCAAGGTTCGAAGAAAACCACGAAAACTCCGAACGATTAGGCCGACGGGCGCGATTGGGATCGAACCCAGCACTTCCCGTCTACCAGCTTCGAGAGCAGAACCTCTCGGCCATTTTTCAAACATGGAGAGAATAATTTATTTATTTATTTATTTATTTATTTTTGACCAAGATATTAATAACATTTGCATGAATGTATTTTTAACAAGTTGGAAATTGTACGTCAAACGAGGCAAATGAGGTGCGTTCGTACTACAACTAGTTTTATAAATATTTTTTGCACCCAATATTGTACTGGATGTATATTTTAGTGCACTTCATAAGTGCATATCAATTTCATTCTCTTCGAAAGGCTGTAACATCATTACAATGTACGTGAAATAATTTTTTTCCATTGGCTCTAATGTAACGGAAAACTTTTGACTGTGCCTGTAATTAAACTATGCATACAATTTTCATAAAATTTGAAATAAATCGACAAAATTATGCAAAAATTATATATTTTAAATTTCAAATGATTCGGTTGTGTAGTTTTTGCGCTGTTATATGCGGGCAGACGAACAGGCGGGCTAAACGACGACTATAGGTGCTACGTATTTATATAATTACGAACGCACCTAAAAAGGAAGCATGGATCCAAGCAATAAACAAACAAGATGTAGTTATGATTTAATATTTTAATTAGACTAATTTCGCATTAATTATGCAGTTAATCTATTAAGATTGCTCATAATTTTACTGTAAAAAGAACTGAAGCTTATAATTTAATAAAATATTCGTTATAGATGTATTTAAGGGATGATAAAGAATTTCTATGAAACATAACTTTTTAAATCATTGATTTTTACTCATACTCGCACAAAATCAATAGGCGCTCTTGATCAAAAATTAAGAAATGGATTAGCGTCTCCCTTTTTGCTAAAACATCAAAAGTTTTTATGACGAGACTGTGAAAATGGATGTTTTGAACCAAATTTCTGGACGCGACAGTAACAGAAGGGTCGTCATATAAAAGCATTTGATTATAGCTTGAACTGCAATACACTTATCGAAAAATGAAAAACTCTATTCGATTTCATATCATTCCGATGATTGCTAATTTTATGATTTTATGCATTAGACCGAGACTATGAATGTGTCAGAAAATTTTGTGATGTTGAGCGGAGGTAAATATGTTTTGGGAACCGGTTTAATGCTAGTTTCCGTTATAGACAGGTTCCGTTGTGGCATATTTTACTGATTTCAGTAAACTGTGGACATTTCTATTAAGATACTCAATTACTATTTTCTTCTTTAATATATACAGTAATACTTGCTGAGACGGAATCGCGAGAAACCACAGAGGAATTCCGTTTTAGAAAGATTTTTCGTTTTAGCAGAGGAAATTGACGACGGTACGAAGACTTTCTGCCGAGGAGCATGGGATCTATGTCCCACATCCCCGAAAACTGAACATTTTAGGTAGATGACAAGGAGCGCTTCCTTGGGCAGCAGTGAAAAAAAAGGGGGGGGGGGGGGGGAGAGGCTAACACTTAGGTTCTTAAGTTCAACAGAAAGATTTAAAAAAAAAGTAAAAAAATCAAATAAAAAATAAGCTTAATAACTGACAATTATATGAAATTGCATTGTATTATTTTCATGGGAATGGACCTTGGAATATTTCAATTCAAGATAGAATTCCACTTTCACAGGTTGTCCTTATTTATTTATTATTGTATTGTGATTGTTTGCACTTTTACGCAGATTTCCGTTACTGAAAGGTTTCGTTCAAGACTTTATTATGGGTCTATGTAACTGTAATAAATCTATGTACTGTGTAAATTCTTGCAAAGACCTTACGTACGGTATATAATAACGGTATATAATGCTGCAGTCTTGTGACTATATATCTCAGATGTAGTATTTTAAACGCTCAGTTTTATACTTTATGAAATGTTAACTCAGTGCAAGCATCCAGATAGATGTTATCTTTTACTGTAAGGAATAGTTGGAACTAATTAAAATCGAAAAAACACTCAGAAAATTAGAAAATGCAACGAAGGTATGTTTACTAATACGATGATTTTTAATATCCGTTTTCTAAAGAGTAACGATAGTAACGATTAACGAATACTTTCTAACAGGTATTGCGTTTGAAAGAAACGAATACATACAGATGTTCATTTAGTCGTTACTTTTAGAGCACTAGTAAATAGAAGCCACATCGAACTGCACTAAACAGGTATGAAACTTGGAGAGTTTTTCGTTTATCGGTGAAGATTTCACATTTCCATCTTGTTTCGTTGATTTCCTGTGATCGGTCAAAAGTGCACCATGACTTTACGGATATGCTGTATTTAGTATTAAAAAAAAAACATGCACAGTTTTATGACATATAATGACAAATAGCTACAAAAAATTTCAAAGCATTCAGAGGAAAATTTATTAAGAAAAGCAGTTCCAAACATTCGTAAATAAAGATCAGTTGATCCTGTGGGCCCTTTAATTAATTATAAAAATCTAAATAAAATGCTAAAAAATTCATCCGATTGCAAGAACTGATCTTGGAAATGAAAGCTTACATGTCTTGAATTTTTGGAGACATTTTTTTTTTTTTTTTTTTTTTTGAGAATTTGAGCTTTATTGTTGATTTTTAAGGTCCCTTGTCCTCTTAAAAAGTAAAAATATAAGAAAAAAATCCCAATGCATTAGCAGAAACAGCAAATTAAGTAAATTTTTAGCACTATTTTAGCAGTTTTATTAAGGATATTATTGTATGCTTTTTGTTTTCAGGATGCTGAAAGTAATAAAAGTCTTAAATAGATATTGGATCTCGCCAAATAAATCCTGGAAACCATTTCGTGAAAAAGTAAAGGAATCATTGAAAGCAGTTTAGCTTATGATTCTGTCTCTTATCTCTAGATACTGATCTTCATAGGATTTTATCCTTGAATACACGGCATAATTGATCAATTATATACCCGTTTCTTTCAAAAATGTCAAACATAGCTTATTTTCGTCAGTCATGTATTTTTTACCAATTTGTACCCATCCACAATTCACCATCTAACACTAGGTCACAGATTGTAACACAAAATTGGTGTAATAGACTTTTAGAGTAATTTTATCGATCATAAGCTGTGCATGTTCAATAAAATAAAATAAATGGATCACATAAGGGGATTCTTCAGTCACTTGAAAACACCCGTTCTGTAATGTTACACCTATAGACCGGTTGTTTTCGACTTCCTCGCTTAAATTTGAATATTTTGAAACGATTTTTTTGCATAGGTTAGCTGAGGTCGGTATCTAATACTGCTATTTTTTACTTTTTCGATTTTGGTTGCAGATTTTTTTAATGAAGGTACTTTCACTTTCGGAACCGGTTTCTACGGTGTAATGATTTTTAAATGACAATATGTCACCAGACGATTTTTGGTTCGGTAGAATAAATGGATTCGTGAAATATGAATATATAAAAATCTCATTTAGTCAAGATTTTTCCTTTTACCATCTATTAAAATCGAAAATAATTTCCTTTTTCAATTTTAATAAGAAAATGATGTCAATTTAAATATAATAATCCTGTTTATTAACCTTTTCTTCTTTTATCTCTTTTATACACAAAAATGGAATAATTTAGTTACCATCTTTAGAGAAAATTTGTTAAAAGTAAGTAAATAAATAATGATATATCGAAAAATGATTCCAATTTAAAATTTATAATGAGAACTTATATGATATTCTCAGATCCATGCGGACAACTGATGTTTCACCGCGTTGTGTTCCAAATTCTAGGAGTAGTTGTGAAATAAGAACAGACAGGGATTGGGATGGACACCCAGGAAAACCCAGCAAAGCTTTTAAACTTAAAATTACACTATGCGCAAATAACTTAAATGATGACAAAATATTTAGAAAGGTGTTAAATTACTTCAATACTTTTTAATACTTTGAACTATATACATAGCCTTCATCAGAGAATACAAAAATAGTGTTATTAGTGTCTTATTTTTAAATTTCGCGTAGTTGGTGTCGAAAGGAGTGAAAGTGGAAGTCAATTTTTAGATATGGAAAACATTGCGAAAATAAAAATATGGATATAGAGAGAAGTGGAATATTACATGTTTTATCACTCTTTAAGTTAGGGGTGCACAACCTTTTTAAGAGAAGGGCCACTTACAAAAATGTTTGGGCTGTCAAGGGCCACATCAGTAACACAGAGAAAATGCTATATCGGGGAGGTAGGGGGTGGGGTAATAAGTCTTTATTCTTGATGAATAATTATTTTTTGTCTATAATAAAAATAAACAAACGGAAATAAATAATTGTATGAAGGAATGCAGGGCTTCTTCGCATCTGTATGAATAACCATTCAACAGTTTATGAAGACTAACGGTTTCTTCTTGACAAATAGTAACTTGAAGAAAAAAAAATACACAAAATTTCTAATTATTGAAAATCATAAAAAAAGAAAATTATTGAAGAATAACTTAATTTAAAATAAAAGGAAACCTTTTTTTTGAAATAACAAGGCATGATGGACTAATTATGCTATTTTTTCTGCGTTCTATTAACAAAACTCGTTTTTTTATTTTTTTGTTTTTTGTCAGTCAATCGACTCATTGACGAAATTCGCGATTTTCTTTCAACGACCGATTGATAGAGTTCGCGGTAATTTTCCATTGCCGATTGGCAAAATTTGCAATCTTTTCAAACAACCAATTTGCGATACCTGCGATAAATTGACCCAATTCGCAATTTTTTTCAGCGATAAATTTTCAAATTTCGCGATTTTTTCCCACAACGGATCAACGAAAATTGCGATTTTTTCCGCCACCGATCGAATTATTTCGCGCCTTTTTTGTTCTGCGATCGATCTTCGAAATTTGAACGTTTTTTCCATGAACGATTGACAAAATTCGCGATTTTTTTTCCATGCGTGATTGGCAAATTTTGCTATATTTTACGTGACAGATTGACGATATTTGCAATTTTTTTCCAATGACCAATCGAAGAAAAGTGATTTTTTTCCTGATATAAACTGATGTAATTTGCGATTTTTTCGCGCAATAAATTGGCTAAAATCGCAATTTCTTTTTCGCACACAATCGATGAAATTTGCGATTTTTTTCCTGCAATCAATGGATTTCTATTTCATGATATTTTTTGGGAACGACACACAAATTTTGTAATTTTTTCCATGAGCTATTCACGAAATTCGCGAATTTTTGGGAAAATTCACGATTTTTTTTCACGAGCGATTGACAAATTTCGCAATATTTTTGCGACCAATTGACAAAATTTGTAATTTTTTCTATCAATTGTCAAAACTCGGGATTTTTTTTCCGCGGCAGATTGACAAAATCGCGATTTTCCCCCAGTCGATCAACGAAATTTGCAATTTTTGTACCTCATCGACAAAATTCGCGATTTTACTGCACCCGATTAACAAAATTCGTGATTGTCAACTGACTCTGATGAAATTTGTATTTTTTCCCGCTGTGAATTGACGAAATTTGCGATTCTTTCCCGCAATAAGCTGGCGAAACTCGCGATTTTTACGTAGCCGATCAAGAAAGTTTGCAGTTTTTCCGCAGCTCCTCGACAAAATTTGCGATTTTTCCGCGTCCGATCAACGACATTCGCGATTCTTAACTGACTCTGAAGAAATTTGTAATTGATGAAATTTCGTCGAAATAATGTCGCGACAAATTGATGAAATTCGACATTTTTTCTCGCGATAAACTGACGAAACTCACGATTTTTCCGCAGTCGGTCAACAAAATTTGCAATTTTTCCGTACCTCATCGACAAAATTTGCGATTTTTCTGTGCCCGATTAAAGAAATTTGAGACTTTTCGCGCTGAGTCGACAAAATTCGCGATTTTTCCTCTCGCGATCAACAAAATTCGAAAATTTTCCGCACCCGATAAACGAAATTTGCGATTCTTAACTGACTCTGATGAAATTTGTAATTTTTCTCGCGGCAAATTGACAAAATTCCGATTTTTCAGCAACCGATCAAGGATTACATAATCGACAAAATTCGCGATTTTTAACGCGTCCGATCAATGAAATTTACTATTTTTAACTGACTCTGACGAAATTTGCAATTTTTTCAGTGGCAAATTGTCGAAATTGGCGATTTTTTCTCGCGATAAACTGACAAAACTCGAGATTTTCCCCCAGTTGATTAACGAAATTTGAGATTTTTCTGCTACTCATCGATAAATTTCGGGATTTTTCCGAACTCGATCAACGAAATTTGCGATTCTTAATTGCCTCTGATGAAATTTGCAATTTCTTCTCGGGGCAAATTGATGAAATTCGCGATTTTTTCCTGCGACATATGGACAAAAAATTGCAATTTTTCCAGTTATAAATTGAAGAAAAAGTGTGGAAAAAACGAGAAATTATATAAATTGTGATCGCGGGCAACAAGTTAACCCATGGCGGGCCACTTTTGGCCCGCGGGCCACAGGTTGTGCATCCCTACTTTAAATAAACTGAGTCAAATTCTGGGTATGTTGTAGGATAAAACTTCATTACAAACAGTATTTTCTTGAGTAATAATTTTTATTGATTCACGGATAATTAAATCATGATAATCCTTTAAGGGACATATAATTTTTGTATCTTCGAAATTAACTTGTATATTTGCTTCTGGTTAAGTCGTGATAGGGCTGTTGTTGGCCGGGTATACTTCAAATCTCTCAAATGTTCTTTAATACGATCTTTAAGTTTACGAGAAATCGTTTCTAAGATACAACATGCCCAGAATTTGGCTCAGTTTGCTTAAAAAAATCATAAAACATGTAATACTCCACTTCCCTCTATATCCATATTTTTATTTTTCTAATATTTTCCGGATCTAAAAATTGACTTTCATTTTTCACTCCTTTCGACACCAACTACGTGAAATTTGAAAATAAGACACAAATAACAGTATTTTTGTACTCTCTAATGAAGGCTATGTATATAATTGAAAGTACTAAAACATATTAAAGTAATTTAACAACTTTTTAAATATTTTTTAATCTTCTAAGTAATTTGCACATAGTGTAGGTTTACTTTTTTAAAGATGAATTTAGCATTCTATTTATTTATCTGCCAGCAAAACTTTAGAGTTTTTCTTCAGTTCCTGTGGGGTGAAATACAAACAGACAAGTTCAAGTTCTGACCAGGCAGGGAGGCCTACCTAATGCCTTGAGCACAACAAGCCCTGCCTAGTTAATTATGTTTACTAAGACTCCCGTTTATTGAAAGATTTGAAAATGATATCACAATATTAATTTCAGACTGTAACCCATTTGTCTGAGCGTGTTACTATACAATACGAGGTATGAATCATTTACGAACCAAGGGAAAAAAATGAAACCCTAGTTATTAGAAAATTGCACATTCCACACATCCATATGAATTTTTACAACACTACCTTCAACAGAAAATATTTACATAATAACTACTAGCTATGAATATTTTAAAGCACATAATACTATTAACAATAAAACAAAGAATATTTACAAAACAACATAGGCAGATTTTAATATAATAGATTCATTTCAAAATAATAGCCATGAATTCCCCCCCCCCCCCCCCCACTCCCTCACACACATGCTTTCAAAAAGATGCGCCAACTTGCCAAGAAAAAATCACACTTATAAAACAGAGGCTGCTTGTACATCTGATGTGCCTGAAAACCATATATTATGTTGTGTCATGATATTAATTTTAAACTATCGACATTCAGATTTTGTTCACATCAAATTAAAATTCTATATTATCCTATTAATTTTCATGATAATTAAAAAGAGCATTCATGTTAATTTAAAAAAAAAATGCTTTAGGAAATGTTTTTCTGTTATTCACCAGTTTAGAACCTGAAAAAACGTTTTTACACCGTAAAAAACAGTATTATATCACTAACAAGAACTGTCATAATCTAATGAATGAACACTTCCATAACTTCCTACTTTTAGAGCTCTTTGCCAAAACATTACGTAATGAAATTAGAATGGAATACAATAACGAATTCAGAGTAACTAGTTACGTAACTTTTTGATTTTCATTATTACTCTTTTTTTTAAACTCTACTATGAATTGTTCAGTTTTTTACTCGTTTATTTTAGCCAGCTAATATTTATTATTTGTTTTTTAGTATTTAATAGCTTAAGTTTGCTAGATAACTTATTATTTTTTTTCTTTAAGCCAGCTTTTTATTTTTTGTCTCACTGCATTGTAGAATTGCATCATCTAACAGGAAGTATTCAGAACAACTTGGTTATGACGTGGAGATGAAATCATTTAAAAATGTTTCAAGTTAACTGATAAATTTTAAGTAAATGGCTGGCTTTATTAAAAAGGAAAAAGAAAGCGGGCATTCACAGATTATAAAACACTTTCTAACATTATGAGAACATTCTAAAAAACGTTGTTATCATTATTATTTTATTTTATTTTATTTTTATAATAAAAGTAGATTTGTAAATAAGGAAGTTAGTTCACGTTCACGAAAATTATTCGGTAAATATTGGATAATCACGAGGTACTGGCAACCGCCCTGGCAATTAATATTATATTAATTACTGTAAAAAAACTCTTATATTGGACAGACAAAACGGGGTCTTAAATTTCGTATTAAAGAACACCAACAATATATTCAAAAACAGGAAACCAATAAATCTTCAATTGCTGAACATTGGCGGGAGAAGAACCACCCTTTTGATTTCAATTCAGCTAAAATCATCTTTAAACCCACTTCTATATATGAAATTAACTTTCTTGAAGCATTTCATATCTATAAAAAATTTGACAAATATTGTTAATTGTGAATTCGCTATTCCCCCTTTATCTGATTGTTGGAAATATTGCATAAAATCCTCTTTTTCTTAACTACTAACAGCACTTTTCACACTTTTGTTACATTACCTATACTATTATCCTATTAGATGATATCAGAATTTTCCTGCTTTCCTATTGGTCAATGAACTTCTCACTTGAATCCGCTTCACTCCTATATAATTGAGCAAGTTCCGTTATTCTTTGCAGTGGGGACGGTACGCTATATGCAGGTAGTCCAGTAGATAATCCGTTTACAATCTTATTGAGGGAATTAACCTCTTAAATCTTTAGAAAAATTAATTAAGGACCAAATAATGAGAATGCTATACGGCCATCTATATAAATCGTAAAAGAGATGAAAGATGAACTATGAATATTAGTATAAAATATTTCAGTTTAACCCTTTATTTAAGGAATTATTTATTAGCAAATTGCTTCACCTCAATAATTATCTTCTTTAATATCTGAATATATACTAGAATTTTTAGATAATAATAATAATGTGAAATTTAGATATACTTTTCCTTTAAAACTGATTAAATAAATCGATAGTAATAACATTCTTTGTAAAATATTTACAAAAATAATCAGATTAATTAACTAAAAATACTCTTATGGAACTATCACTATTCTCATAAAAAGAATGTTAAATATATAAATGCATTTTCACCCTCCCTGTAAATGGAAAGGCTTTTGCAGTGGAAAAAATTTCATATAACTTTTTTTTTTTAAGAAAAGATATACATGTGTAAATGATTAAGAAAATTAACACTTTTTGAAAATATTTACCTTCGACTGTTTCTATAGGCTTTCTAAATTTGATCGAGTAGAGTATTTTGCGTGGAAACAAAAATAAACTTTTATTAATAGACATAGTAAATAAATTTTATATTAAATTTTCTTCAATGTTACTTAAAAGTACCGTCAGTGCATAAAGGGTTAAACTTTTACGATGAGGCAGTAACTTTTCCAGTATATACGTATATGTGTGTGTGCGTGCGTAAGTCGTAGGCTAATTAAGACTTCCTACTCTTTCCAATGAGCCAGTCTAATTGGAGAAGCATCTGCCATTTTCTTATCAGTCTGATATTTTTAAGGTTTATTGAAAAGAGCCTATGCAGCCTAATCGGAACCTAATGCAACCTAATCCAACGTCTGTTGTGCTTCAAGCTCATTGCAATGAGACTATGCAGTTTTAGGCTAGTTAATTAGAAAATAATCAATTGTTTTTCCAAACAGCATAATTTCTTTCACCGACGCTTTTTGCAATAAATCTAAGGTAGTGAAGTTGTATACGTAATTTTAGTATAAAAATATCTGCAGAAGCTGAAAATGTGTATAAAAATTGTCTTATTGACAGATTTATTTTACACGACGGAATGCCTAATATTATTGAATACTTTATTTATGTATTAGGGGATATTTTGCGCAAATACCCCTTGCGTCCAGAAGTATCAATGTATGCAGATGAGACAGACTGGCATTACTTAAAGAAGATGGGTTGCTAAATGAAAATAATTAAAAATATAAGATTGCTCTATCAACTCTATACAACTCTATATCTCAACTCATATCAACTTTATATCTCAACTATCATGCTCTCTATATATTGCTCTATCAGCAAAATCTGCCCATGGGGCAGATTTTTTATGTTTCCTAAGCATCACGTAAAGAAGATGGGTTCTTGAAGGAAAATAATTATAAAAAGGTTTAAGAAAATTGCTGCATTAATAAAATCGGCAGATGAAGCACATTTTTAATAATTTCTCAGCATTTTGCTTCATCTTCGATTTTACTGCTATGTGCGCTGAGAAGGGATTGTAAAATGTGCATTTAAAATAACAAAAAATATTTATTGTCAGTTGTATAAACAAATCTGCTGATAAGGCCATTAGTTTTGTCATTTTTTTTTTCGCTTAGCAGAATATAATCTCTAACTACTAACTAATGCAGTTAGCAAAAAAAAAAAAAATCTACCTTGTCTGAAGATCTTTTTGCACATCGATAATGTAGGGGAGAGGAGAGGGGTAGAAGAGCAAATTATGCCTATAAATTAGATAAAAAGTTATTATAAATCTTAATTATAAACCAAACTTGTAAATCAAATCTTGTTTATAAAACAGTTTTAGTACCTTTTTTATAATCATTTATGTTCAAAACATATCTTCTCTGCGTAATTATTAGAATGTAATAGAAACCTGCCTCATCCCTGTATTTCATTTTATACATATACGCGGATGTTTCGGAAAAAATATATACTTTTAAAAGAAATTTCTTACTAAATAAGATACTCAGGCGAATAAATCAAATCCGTTAATTAAGCACTTTTTTAATACACTTTTTATAATTTTTTTAATTCAACAACCTATCTTCTCTACACAATACTGAGATTACATTAAAAATCTACTCCATCAGCAGATTTTATTGATATTTCTGCACGGAATTTTTGCACAAAATATACACTTACAATCTATACTAGTAAAACAAAGTTTCGCTCTGTGTGTGTGTGTGTGTGTGCGATGGCTAGCGAAAGCTACGGCACGTACAAAGCTGAAATGTTTTGTGAAGATTGTCGAAGGCCTCTCCTGGTGCACCTGACTTTCAGAATTTTAAATTTCTAATAATTAGTTGAGAAATTATTTAAAACCCCCAAATTAAAGGATTGGAAAAGTATTCATAATTCAACAGATTTTTATTAAACCGTAGAATATTTCTTTGAAAACTGGAAGAGTGGAGGAGGGGTTAATATAATTTCGGCGCTTCCAGGGCGATAAATGCAATAGACATTTTAAAAAAGAGCGATATCTTAAATTCTACTGGCTCTAAACACCCGAAAATTGCATAGCCAGACGCAAAAAAAATTCCCCTTTCAGAAATTCTAAAAATTATTCTGCTGCGGTTTCAGGAAGTCAAAAAATCTAAGAAAAATCTATTTATTAAAAAATCGTTTTATTTCCTTCGAAAGAAAGATTCGAAATCTCTGCCGTGGGCACCATGTGTTCATTGCAGACAACTGACGCATTTCATTAGTGAACATTTTCGAACGAATGTCAATTTTTTAAAAATATTAAACTTATAACTTTAACATTATGCATCCAGATGTAGAATTTTTCGCTGATTTCAGATATGTAAATTTCTTCACGGTAGCTCAATTACAACCTTAGATATTAATTATTATTTCAGTAACTGGATGATTCCTTTCAAGCTCTCATTTTAACAGCCAGTCTTCCAAACCGCAACTGATTTTTATACTAGGATTCTTTGGAACGCCGGCAATTTTTTTTTAAATACACCATTTAGCGATTTTAAAGTTATGCATCTAGCCCTATCTTTAAACGCTGTTTAATAATACCTAAATTTTATAAAAATAGATCTGCAAGTTTTTGCTTTATAAAAAATTCGCTTTTTAAAAAGGAAAAGAAATGCTGAACGCGAATTTTTTAAAATTAAGAAAATTGATGAACCGATCGATTTGGAACTTTCAGATAGTTTATAACACATAATAAAGATTTTAAAGGTTAGGGGGCATCAAATTTCGGGGGGGGGGATAAAAAATGTTTGAGGGGGGCGATCAAATATTTAAAATCGCGCCGTTTTCTACCGTTTTCCACGTGGATTTTTGACAGAGCCCTGGGATAAATATTACTTATTTAATATGAAACTTTATGATAGTTTATAACACATAATAAAGATTTTAGTTCGCCACCCCCTTGAATAATAGATCTACGGGTAGGTTGTTTAACGGAGTTTCGTGCAGAAACAGTTTTATTAAGAATATAGTTATCCACCTCGTGGTGGAATGTAGAGCTAAAAGATCCGTGATTAGTTTTCTTTACAAGATTTTGCAGTGCCTGCACAGAACGTCTGCTAAACGGTGTTGTAGGTAACGGGCAACTGGTTCGAGAATCTTTCGTTTCGAGATTGGGTCTTTTTATGAGATTTTTCAGCACAAATTTAAGGATCATTTAAGAATATTATTACGGGCCCGGACAATGTCAAGCGGCTCAGCAAGTAAATAAATAAAGTATTCACTAAGCTTAGACACTCAGGCGTGTAAATCAATTCTGCCAATAAGACAATTTTATTATACATTTTATATAAATATGCTGATCTTTTTTACACTAAAATTATGCATAAGCATTTCTATCTTGAACTTATATTGCTATGAGCAATAAGCATGGTTGAAATGAAACTGTTTGGACAAACAGTCGGACATTTTGTAATTAGTATAAAATTTCATAGGCTCATTGAAAAATAGCAGGCCAATTGCCAAGAAATTGGTCATTTTCCAATTAACCTGAAGCTGCATATGCTATTTGCAATAAGCCCTAAATATATCAGACTGATTGGAAAGTGGCAGATGATTCTGCAATTACCTTGCCTGTTTGCGAACAGCCAACCCGCTTTGTGCAAAGAACCAGTTTTCTCATTTAGCCTACAACATATATATTTTTATGATAGTAATATCAAGATTAGCTAATTTAAACTAAATATTAGGTAAGCTAATCTAGAATGCAAATATCAGCATTTCGGCACGTATTTTTGCACGAATATTGACATGTGTTTATGGAATAACTTGATGAAATTATTATTATGATGAAAAAAAGTGGGAACTGTGAATATGTTTCACTGCTTACATAATGGGTTATTTTTTTTAAAAATCATATAATTAAATTTAACCTACACTAATAAAATACTATTTCAATATTGCCAGTTATTCGAAAGTTATGACTAAATGTTTTTATCTCTTTTAGAATTTGGATATAACGTGAGATTATTTGTTTTAGTTTTGAACATATTCCCATACGGGTTTAGAGCATTCTATAATAAATAAATTGAATAAACTTTTTTTAATAGAAAAGCTTATTTATTGCTATACTTAGTATAAGTATATAGTAAATATTACTAAGGGATTACTAGAGAAACTGCATATGCTATGATTAAAATAAATCTAATATCAATGTCTAGAATGAGTCTACATTTCGCTTGTTTAATACAGATTTCTTTTCTATTTCCCAGAATTATGGTTATTCATAAATGTTGCTAAGCGTATTAGAAAATACTCTTGCAACACTATGTTTACACTGTTGAATAATTAAATTATATTGCATTTAAATATGAATGAGTAATTCCGATTACTGGTAAAAATGGATTACACCAGCTTTTCATGAGTTAGAAATTAACATTAATCGATGTTAATTGGTGGTAAAATAATTTAGTATTATGGAATTAAAGTATTGAAACAAATTATATTTGAGGAAACATAGGATAAGTATTTTGTTAATAGAGTAATGCAATAAAGTAATGAAATTTTATCATATTTATAAGCAGTTTCTGCATAAATGAATGCATGATGGTGCTGGTTAATCTGAAAATGCAGTTATAATCACTCGGTATGAACATGTATAAGAGTATTTGCATGTGATCAAAAGACGCGGGTCGATAAGACTACGACAGTTGTCATTTTCAATTTTGAATGCAAAGTTTCTTTTGAAGAGTTTTTTTATTAATGTATTTTTCATTACAAACTATTCTACAATTGGTTTATTTAATTGTTTTGTCTTACTATTGTTTAATATTATATAATATTTAGGTTCGTAACAATTATTATTGAGATTTCTTTCAGTGGTTAAACTTCGACTAATTTTACAATTTTGCTCTTTTTTTTTCAGATTTTATCTGTTTACAATATAACGAACTAAAGTACCACTTTATTTTGATCTATGTTTAAGTAAAAGATATGAGGATTTGTAAAACTTTAAAATAAAGTTGGTACCCCAATTCGTCCACGCATGAAAAAAAAAATTCTCGTTTAGAAGATAAATAAAGTTCATTAAAGTATATTTTTGCATACAGTAAACTCTCTGTAAGGCGTACTCTGTGTAAGACGGAAATCTGTCTAACTCGGAAAGATTTTCAAGTCCCTGCGAATCCATAGACATAGAATAAAATTTGTCTAAGGCGGAATATTGTCTACTACGGAAAATTTCCTCGGTCCCGATCGACTCCGCCTTAGACAGAGTTTACTGTATTTATTATATCTATTATATTTATATTTATTATTGCTATATTTATAACACCATTTTCGACATATTATAAAATGGTTTTATGAAGTAAAGTAAATATAATAATAAAAAAATGAAAAATGAAATTTAAAAAAATTATTTTAAAGCAAGTTTAAAACTACGCTTTTGCTACAATTTTGAACTTTTTGCAAAAGTGTTTTTTTTTTTTTCACACTTTTTTCCCAAGTGTGCTTCTATAACTGCAAAAGTCCGATTTCCAGAACGTTAATTAGTTCAAGAAGAAATTAAAAAATTATCATGACATAAGTAAAAATACACTAAAAATTATTATTTACCGAACATTTTTATTTTAAACATAAACTATTTATGTTATACTGAAAATCTTTAATTTTAAGAAATGCCTCATAAGCATGGTCAATAAAAATCGAGTCAATTCAAAAATAAATGTTGAAGTCTTAGAATTCTAATCATACTAATAAATAGAAAAGACACAAACTAAGAAAGAATAATTTAATGATTGCAATTCTGAATTGTTTAAAGAGAAATGGATAAAGAAAAAAGACTTTTTAGCACGCGCTTAATTATCGGATCTTTAAGAAACGTCGCTCATCAGAATATATTATGGATATCTAAAATCATTTTTTTTTTAAAGAAAAAGAAAAATGGATATTTTCGTTCAAAATGGAGGGTTATGCGTTCCATTAATGTTCCAGAAACATTTCCTCGCTTTAGTACTATAAAATGCATCATCACAAATAAAAAAAGAAAATTCGTACACTTGCTAATATACAACGTATCCAACAACAACAACAACAACACAAAAAAAAATCCGATTTTCCATGATGTGAAAAGCATTAAAGAAAACCCGAATATAATCACAAAAACATGCTTACATCAATCATTAAAACGTATTAAACAAAAAACAAATGTTGCAGTAAAAAAATTGCTTCCTAACTCTAACAGTGTGAAAGCATTAAACAAAGCTCGAATATTACTAGAAAGATTTGGTTTCTTAGTTCCCATACTATACATGCCGTAAAACATGTTTTACAGGAATACTGAAAAAATGGTTTCAGGGAGTAATAATCACCAGGATTCGTTTGATTCAATAGTTAAAACAAAGGGGGGGGGGGGGGATCCGATTTTCAGTGATGTGAAAAGCATAAAAAAAACCCCGAATATAATCACAAAAACATTCTTACATGTAACATTAAACCGTATTAAATAAAAACCGAATACGTCAGTAAAAAAATTGTTTACGATCTCCAGTGGTACTAAGATTTGGTTTCTTAGTTCCTATGATACACATGCTGTAAAACACGTTTTACAGGAATACTGGGAAAACGGCGTCAGAGAGAGATAAAAGTCGTACGTTTGATTCAATAGCAACATATTTATTTGCATAAATTCCTCCCAGCGTATTTTACACACCCCGTATTTTGAAAGAAAATTTATCTAAAAAATAAAGATTCATGTGATTTTCGCATCACGCATATAAGACAATTTGAGATACTATAACTGCATTCAGTCTCATAGTTTTCATTTTTCAATATTTTAGTTTGGTTATTTAGAATATATATATATATAGGGTGTCCGAAAAGTCTGGAAACGCTCGAATAACCCGAGAAATGCATATCGGGATAAAAAAAAACTGAAAAATACGTGTTAAATATTTTTTAAAAAAAGCTATTCAGTGGTGAAAAAATACGTAAAATGTTTTATTTAACATTTTTTTCAGATCATCGTCGATGGCTCTGAAATCTAGCAAAATGCGGCATTAAACAGCACCCCCAAATCGCGAAAGGCAAGGGGACTCACGTTCAAGCATCCCGAAGGGAACGGGAAGCTAATACACTGTAAAAAAAATCCGTAAAGTTACTACAGTTTTTCTAGAAAACGGGGATTTCTAGACCTTTTTATGTAACGGCAACAACAAAAATTCATGTAATAGATACACTTTTACCCAAAATCAAAAAATATGTAAGGTTACTAAGAATTTTTTAGGAAACTGGGATGCCTAGAACTTTTCATGTAACTGCAACCAGGGTTACAGTCACAGATAAAATTTTAGTAAGATCACTGTAACTTTAGCAGATTCATTTGTAAAGCTACAGATTTCTGTGGATTTACAAAAACTAGTTTTGTAGATTTACAACTTTTTTTGTACAGTTACAGATGAAAGTTTAGTAAGCATGTAACTTCACTGTAGAACTACAGATTTTATTTTACAGTGTACGTCCATTCTTTGGTTCTTAGTCGTTGTTCTTAGATAACGCTTAAAATGGTGCATTAATTTCGAATTTAAGCATTGCCCCTTTCCTGCCCACGATGTAGAGAGGGATGTAGCATTTCTCTGTTTAGTTTCTATTTTTTCAAATTTAAAATCAAAATTTCAATGGAAAATAGGATTTTCTGCTCAGAAAACGAATCTGACCGCATTTGGCTCTATTTTAGAGTCATCTAACACGATCCGAAAAAACTTTTAAATACAAAAGTTATTTTTTTTTTCGTAGTATCCGAATCTGCAATAAAAATTGGGGGTTCTCATTCAAGATTTCAAAGTTAGATCGCCTATGACCCCCAAGGGGTGAGGGTGGGGTGGGGGCAACTTTGGTACCACTGACAAGCTTTTTTAAAAGTATTTAGCAGGTATTTTTCCGTGATTCAATCCGATGCATATTTCTCGAGTTATTCGACCGTTTCCAGACTTTTCGGACACCCTGTATATCTTTCCTCTGTGATATCTTTCTTTCAGCTGCAGCACAACTCTTTGTAAGATGGTATTATAACTGATAAAGTAATATCATCCATAATGTTATACGTAAATGCTGATTTGTTTACATTGAAATATTTTTATTAACGGTAGAAAATTTTGTTGAATAAAAAACTGTAAAAGGACAGAATGACATTTTTATTTTGTGTTAGCGTAAACAGAAGAACGTCAAAGAAATATAATTAAGGGTCTCCTGACTCTTAAAATTGAAAAAAAATGAAAATTAATTTTTTTAATTAAAATTTTAATTTTATTTTATTAAAAATTTAATATCTTAATATGTACATGAATTTAAAGCACAATTTTTAGAGAAAGGAAAGATATAAGTATTTGTTCCATTGCATATATTTAAAAAATTACAAAATGCAGATTTAATATTTATAGAGGGTTTCAAACTCTCACACATTTGTAGAACAGAAAATTGATATGACAGCTTACGCTCAGGATTACAAAATACATTTTGAAACTAGAATAAAAACTTTGATACCTAATTATACTTCAGATTATAATAATTACCCTGAACCTAAATTAATTTGTATTTAAAGCATTTTTATATTTTTAATACAAAGTTGTATTTAGCTAATAGACAATTTTGAAAATTTCAACAGTATAATATATATTTTTAAAAAATATATATTTTTTAACAATAAAAAAGAAATATTAGATTCAGTTTATAGAGACTAACATAAAACATCTATTTCGAAAATTTCATGAAAAAATATTGAGAAGTTTTTCAGATATCGTGCGCGTTATGCCCAAAAATGTCATTTTCAGAAAAATGACATCAAAGGTTCGGAAAGGCCGCTTCAGCTGTTGAGCAGATTCAATTCTAAAATCCATAACTTCTGTTTTAATGGGAATTTCAAAGGAACAATTACATCAAAATGTTAAAAAATATAACAGTTTATCAAATAAAAAAATTAAAATTTCAAAATTTTTGAAGCTTTAAGAGTCCTTAAAAGTGAATTTTGTGATCCCAAATATGAAAATACCGTTTAATAGAACATCCTTATAAATTTTCATGCTTCAAAACACAAAAGGGTTTTTTACATATTTTACTGTAGAATGCTCCAGTCAAAAGACATCAGTTCAAAAGTTATCTAAGAACATTTCAAATTGTTACACATTTTGTTTAATATTAATTAGTGATTTATTTAATAAAATGTTGACTGTTGTTACAGAAAGTTTATTTGTCTTTTCATTCCATGTTGCCCTTGAAGAAAAATAATAACAATTAAAAATACCTCGCGTATTTTTTTGCTCTGCCTATTTTTAGAACCAAAGAAAAGGTTTAAAATAATGTGCAAAATGCAAGAGTAAATATGAAATTCTCAATAGTAATTTCAAACTTGTAATTAATTAATTAATTAGTAATACCGAAATAAGACATAACCCAAAAATAAGACCTAACACGATTCAGCAGGACGCTCGCAATATATAAACCTACCGGAAAAATAAACTCGTCTCACTTTTAACTCTTATTTCTTAAACTCTTCAGAACACAAATGTGGACCTCTATTCTTTTTTGCACATACGAGCTGCCCCACCAATGGCCGAGAGGTTCTGCTATCAATGCTGGTAGACGGGAGGTGCTGGGTTCGAACCCAATAGCGCCCGTTGGCCTAATCTTTCGCAGTTTTCCATGGTTTTCTTCGAACCTTGGATTTCCTTGTGTAAATATGGGTTAAATTACCTTAGAAAGACCTCTACGGAGGATACCCCTACTCCTTCGGGCCCATATACCTCGTGTAGATAATACGTGTAAACAACAACCTCATAAAAACAGTTTGATTTTTTTACCCGACTGCCGAGAAGGGTTATGTGTTTGACGCGTATCTGGGTATTTGGACTTCGTTATACCCTCGAAACATCCAAACGGCTGGATGGATTTTAATGAATAAGATCTCTATCGATTCATCTTAACCGTCCAATGGTTATAGGCTAAGTTTTATTTTTATAAATTCAAAATGGCGGCCGTAAAATGCAAAATGGCGGTAGAGACGAAAAAAATTTTCCGCACCACGTTGAGTGGCATATCATTGGATAGGTCTTTAAAAATGAAGACGATGTTTCATTGACTATTTTACAGTCAGAAGCTCCGTTTAAATATTACACAATCTGGAAGTTGTGTAGTTAGAATCTTTAGCTTTATTGCAACTCTAACCTTCATAGACATCTATAGGCCTCATCAAAACAGTGTTTATAGATAGGAACTAAGAATTAAACATAACTTAAAAATCGTCACAACGAGTAAATAAAAAAAAAATAGGTAAGTAATATAAAAAATAGTTTCACATTTTTGATAAATAATTAATTAGTTCGCCTTTACGCAGTCGGGTTTTTTGATTTTTTAAATTTAATTTTTACTTGCTTACATTTTTACTTTACATCTATATAGTTGAATGTTGTTCATTCCGGAACTAATACCAGTAACAATTGCGACAGTGATGCTTATTTTCTCATAAAATAAATGTTATTTTCCTCTGAGTCTGCAAAATGCCTTCAAAACAGCGTGGCCAAGGAAAAAAAATATATGTAATAATTATTTTATTTAAATGCTTTGCAATAAAAAATAAAATTGAAGATTTCTAGATCATTCAATTGTTTAAAGGCCTTCAATTAGTTATTGCATGAATTTAGGCTATCGAAAATTAAATTGATATTTTAAGGGAACTAGTAATTTTAGATCATATTTTGTGAAACTAAATTACCAGTCTCTTAACCCATTTATGCCTGATTTTTGTTTTCTCAAATTTTTTGGTAAAATCACTTTAAAATGATGCGAAATGAACTGGAAAAATACTAGAAAAAATTACGCTAAAATATTTTTGTATTTATTTTATAAAATGTAAACGTATTAAATATGGGAATATCCATATGTGGAAAAATGTATAATTATAGGTTATGTCTAAATTTATATAAATTAAGCTTTTAAATTGTACATTATATACCATAATTAGTATTTTTATGAACTATTAAAAAATATATTTATTTCTTTACAGAGACTCACAACATTATAAAAATAATTAATAATGAATTAAGAATAACCGTATTTGAGGCTAAGAAACGATTTTTTTTTTCAAAATCATCTTGAATCGGGCATTACATAAATAACTGTCCCCTAAATGGCTAATAAAAATATATACCCATTTGCGCCTCGCGCCCTCTATTTTGTACGTTACAAAAATGCATAAAAAATACGCTTGAACATATAATTTCGCAATTTAAAAAAATACATATTTCAAAGAAGTCTACAAGCTAAGATTATGACTTATTTACTTGGATCCTTGATACAGAAAATACAAATAAACTTACTTTTTACATTTTGCTATCTTGAAAAATTAAAAATCTACAGACACCGGAAAAAAATCCTTCATTTAAGCAAATAAATATCAATCTTATGCTGTCATCTCTCGGTAATAGATAAAAACATTTATAGATAATTACACTGTAAAAAAAAAAAATCGACCAGTTCTCCTGTAGGAATCGGAAAAATAGTTGCCCTTATCGTACCGGAAAATTTTCCGACCTAGCTCGGAATAAAATCCGTAAAAAAAAGGAAATAGTCAATAAAACGGTATTTCACGGATATTATTCCGATTTTACGGATTTTGTTCCGAGCTAGGTCGGAAATTTTTCCGGTACGATAAGGGCAACTATTTTTCCGATTCCTACAGGAAAACTGGTCGTATTTTTCTTACAGTGTACTTCATGCATTTTTCATGTTGTAAAGAAGAAGAAAATTATAAAAAATTATTAAAATTCGAAACGTTCCAAAAATGGGACGCTAGGCATAAATGGGTTAAAGGGGAGATCACCTTAAAACTTTTTAAAAGACAAACATTTTAAATCTATTATGAAAGAATTAAATGTTACGGAACGTAAAAAAAAAAAAAAAAAAAAAAAAAATATGTATGGTGATACTCCAATTAAAACCGCTTTTACGATAAATTATCTGGAGTGATACCTATCCAATTCAAGATAAATTTGAACTTTAAAATCCTTTTTCTCAAAACAGATATCTTTGACATTGCGCACATCCTATTTCCAAAACAAAGTAACATAGAAATTTAAATTTTTGTATTACAGGCATCCCCCAACTTATGTAAGTAATGCGTTCCGTAAAGTTTTGCGTAACTTGAATTTTACGTAAGTCAAATTTGTAAGTTGCTTAGGTAAAATTTTGTAAAGAAATTTTGAAAATAATTAGTATGTCCTAGTTAAATTAAATTATAATTATATTTAATTAAAAGTATTTAAAACAATACGTAAATGAAGATTTGTACAATTTACTCTAAAAAAAATCGTTAAATTTGAAGAAATATTTACAGCTCCAATTTTTTTTAATATTGTGTTAAAATCAAGCAATATCGAGCTGCTGAAGGTCATCTCCCCTCTTTATCAATTTCAGAACAAGTTGGAAATTGCTCGTCAAACGTGGCAAATGAGGTGCGTTCGTACTATAACTAGTTTTATAAATATTTTTTGCACCGCATATTGTATTGAATGTATATTTTAGCTCACTTCAATAAGTGCATATCCATTTAATTCTGTTCCAAAGGCTGTAACTTTATTAAAATGCACTTGAAATATTTTTTTTTTTCATTGGCCGTCATATAACGGAAACTTTTAATTGTCCCTGTAATTAAAGTATACATCCGATTTTCATAAAATTTTAAATGGCTTGACAAAATTTTGCAACAATTATATATTTAAAATTTCAGACCATTCGGAAGTCTGTAACATCATTAAAATGCACTTGGAATAATTTTTTCCCATTGGCCTGTTGTATTTGGCGCTGTTGTATGCGAACGGACAGACAGACGGACTGAACGACGACTATAGGTTCTACGCGCCTAAAAAAGGCTCTGTCCATCATTTTGTTTGTACAAAAGTGAATATAAAGAATAAATGTGTATTTGTAGTGTTATTTGAACTTCAGGCGTCAAGAGGTTTTAATTGTCATTTCCTAAATCAGTGCTCTGACTTTAAAAATGCACGCAATCATTATTATAAATTTTAAACAATGCATATTTAGTTCAAAATAATCCTTTAATATGTTAAAAATCATTCCTTTTTTTTTAGGAAAATGTAATCATTATTACGAATATGGTTATATATGCAGTATGACTTCAAAAATCCGGCATTCAAAAAACCGGCAACTTCAAATAGCAATTCTTTATGAACTAAAAATTTCAAGATGGAAAGTAAAAACGCAAAAAAGAATATTTGACTTTTTTTTTTCATTTGCCAGATGCGATTATTTTCTGAACAAATTTTTTGGGACTTTTGCCATAAAAGGATTGCTTCGCAAAGTGAACAACTTTGGGGACAACTTTGGCAAATGCATGGCACAATATATATGGCCGGAACGAATTTTCGGTAACGGCGACACCAATGATGAGGCAGAATTTTCAGGCTTTCACATTTCCCGTGAAAAGACCCCAATTTATGACCTGATTGAACACTCAAAATCTGATAATGCATTAAGTGTAAAAAAAAAAAATGGATATGGATGATTGGATAAGTAATGACAAAAATGCATCAACAACAAACAATTTAACGGGCAGTGAGATCACTGACGCTGTGCTAAATAGAACTGCTGATAATGCTAGTAGCAGCTCTGAAGATGAGAGCTCAGAATAAAAGGTGTCACTAGAAAAATGCATAAATTTGACTGGAGAATTAATGTATGCTTTAGAGAACTAAGACACTATTTATTTAGAGAATTAAGACAGTGAAATAGACTTTCTTCAGTTGAATAAAATACAAAAAACTCGTTAAAGAACGAAACAAAAAATTGAAGCAAACAAAGTTGACATAGATCTTTCCAAAATTACTACTGAAGAAATAATTCCACTCTTTATTAGAATTTTTTTTTATGTAACACAGAAAATATCAATTAAAGTAAGATTTTCTTTATATTTAATTTTTTCTTTTTCTTGACATAATTATCACTTAATAATGTATTAAATTTTAAAAAAATACAAAAGGTATTAAGAATATAGTACTACTTTTGATATTCTAGTTACTACTTTTGACATTCCTTCAAAAATCCGGAATTTCCAAAAATCCCGATGATGCGGAATTTTTGAAGTTATACTGTATATACTTCATGAAAAAATCCGAATATGTCCAAGATGGATTTGAAAACGGAAATAAATAAAACACAAAAAAAAACATACCCTTTTTTCGGTTTAATGAATGAATGATTATTTTAAACCGTTGAATATGTTATTATTATTACAAAACAACCACAGTTCACCAAGAAGACCTCATTTCTTTTCTAAAATAATTTATTTATATAGTAAATAAAAGGTAAGATAATCGCTTATCTGTTTCTTCATTAGATCCACCTCCAGAAAACAGAATTATCCAAATCTAGGAATTTCACCCCGTATTGCTGCCTTTGGTAATGTAATCTATAGTGTAAATAAAAATATTGTATTTTTATTTATTTATGTGTTTAATTTGTATTTATTATTTTTCTACTTTTGTAATGTGTACATATTTCACAATAAGGATCAACAGACATGGGGTATTCTCACAATCTTTTGACTTTCGGGAATAAAAGTCTGGTGAAATTAAACTTGCTAAAATAACATTTTAATCTTATAGACGACGAATGCCTTAATGATTCAAAATAAAGAAAAAATGCGCAGCAGCGATTTTTTTTAAAATTTAACTGTGGTTTATGTTAAACTTGCGAGATTAATTTTCCTTACCATTTTACCACTAAAACTTTCTATTTTCTTCTAAATTTTTACTTATAATGAATTTGTATAGTAGGGAAGACCGGGACAAGATGACGAATGTCTTAAATTTTCCGTTTTCCACTAGGTGGCAGCATCAACTGGACACTACTGGCTCTCCTATTGGCCGTTCGTTAAACAATAGTATAGGGGCGTTGAAATCGCCATTTTTGTGTTAGTTGTGAAGCTTTGATTGTTAACAGCTGCCACGTTGTAACTTTTATGCATATGTAAATAAGCTCTACTACAGATGCAGGTAAGATATATCATTTCTCTTTAATATTTATGAGTAATTTAGTTTAAATACTACCTATTACCATGAAGAAATGTCAATTAATCGCTTTCCTTCATGGCAATGAAAACGAATATTTAACAGGCAGTCCGGGACAAGATGACGAGCTCGTCATCCTCAGACCCTGGTAGTAGAAAACCAACGCATAAATCCTCCAGAAGAACCAGAACTTATGGCAAATGCTGATTCCAATGCACCAAATATACCTGTAATGTTTTTTGATTTCAAACCATTGCCTAAAGTAACTGAATGTGAGAAAAAAACAGAAAAACACTGAGCATCATTCTTATAAGCACACCCACCAAAGAAATGTTAGAACAAAGGGAAAAGCAGAAGGAAGAACAGGAACGTTTAAGAAAACAGAGAAAAGATGCTCATGAAGCTAAAAAGGGAGTAAAAAAACTCAAACTAAGTTCCTATAGGCCGAAGTCTATTAAATCCAGGTCAAACAGTCCAGTTGCATCAACTTGAAAGCATGGTGTTTTCAGAAGTCCTGTTTGTGACAAGGAACATTGTGACCCAGCAACAGAAGAATAGATCCAGTGCTGTAAATGCCAAGAATAGTGGCATGAGTAATGTTCCAATTATGAAAATGGCATTTTTATTTGTGACTATTGTTAGCTTCACAACTAAACACTTCAACATTACGTTACAATGCATTATGCTTAGTTTGATACTTTGTAAAATGCAAAAACACAATTCTCATTTGTTAAACCATGTAACATATCCAAAAGATTAAATATGTTTAACCTTTTTCAGTGTTGTCATCTTGCCCCAGTACTGGGGCAAGATGACGATTTGTTAATGTTATGAAAAAATGAAATTATCCTTTATAACGCCGAATCCAATTATAACGCCGTGTCCACTTCTCCAAAAAAGACTGAAAAAGTTTAGCCGGGTTTAGACACGTGGTTTAGAGCAAACCCTTCCAAAATTAGCATTGAATAAGTTGATTTCTACCTACCCTTTCTACATGGTCAGAGTTTTGGTTTAGGGTTTGCAGGATTGGTCAGCATTTTCATTGTCGATTGCAGCGCCTTATAGTGATGATTAACTTCACGCATTATAAGCAAATAATTATGCTTTCTTTATATCATATACCTCGTTTTAAAGTGACATCATTTTCTCAGGTGGTAGCATGTCGCTTCTTCGAGATTAGGCCTTTAATCTCAGAAGTGTTACTTTTTTTGTTTTATTCAGAATTCTTGATTGTCATATTTGTTTCTAAATAGTATAACTCTCCTCATTTAATCTTTTATTTTAAAAATGCGAATTTGATTACTTAAAAAATGGTAGCAATCAAGCATTCTGAATTTTTAAGAAAGTAGTCTACTCGCAACGGTGAATCTCAGTACCAGTGGAATTTTAAACTAGTTGGATGTGCAATCCCAAACTTTCTTCTATCTAATACATCTTAATATTTCAAAATGTAGTTACAAATGTCAATACTTAATATTATTAGTTCAATACTATATACCAACTTTGACTTTCATCTTAAATTTCTGCTTCAGTTAATTAATCGGAGTAGGTGAATCTCAGTACCAGTGGAATTTTAAACTAGTTGGATGTGCAATCCCAAAACTTTCTTCTATCTAATACATCTTAATATTTCAAAATGTAGCTACAAATGTCAATACTTAATGTTATTAATTCAATACTATATACCAACTTTGACTTTCATCTTAAATTTCTGCTTCAGTTAATTAATCGGTTAGGTGAATCTCAGTACCAGTGGAATTTTAAACTAGTTGGATGTGCAATCCCAAAACTTTCTTCTATCTAAAACATCTTAATATTTCAAAATGTAGCTACAAATGTCAATACTTAATGTTATTAATTCAATACTATATACCAACTTTGACTTTCATCTTAAATTTCTGCTTCAGTTAATTAATCGGTTAGGTGAATCTCAGTACCAGTGGAATTTTAAACTAGTTGGATGTGCAATCCCAAAACTTTCTTCTATCTAAAACATCTTAATATTTCAAAATGTAGCTACAAATGTCAATACTTAATGTTATTAGTTCAATACTATATATCAACTTTGACTTTCATCTTAAATTTCTGCTTCAGTTAATTAATCGGTTAGGTGAATCTCAGTACCAGTGGAATTTTAAACTAGTTGGATGTGCAATCCCAAAACTTTCTTCTATCTAAAACATCTTAATATTTCAAAATATAGCTACAAATGTCAATACTTAATGTTATTAGTTCAATACTATATACCAACTTTGACTTACATCTTAAATTTCTGCTTCAGTCAATTAATCGGTGCAAAAAACAGTTAATCTCGATCATGATATTTATTAAATATCGATCGATAGTTTTCCGTTATTCTGTTGTACATCAGCTGTTCGCGAATAGCCGGCTTATCGTGATGCGAAGTTCCCGTCGCATTACAAGTCGCCGATGTACAATAGAACTACGAAAAATCAAGAAAATTATACAAAAATTGCGCCCTTTCGTCGGAACATTTCCAAATTCAAGAAGGATCTGCTTGGCATAGCCAGAAACATACACAAAAAATTTTGTTCAATTCTATGCATAACTTCATACATTTTTCGATGGTACAATAAGGAAAGTGACACAAAAATCACTATTACAACACCCCTTTTTGTCGGAATTTTTTCTAACTAAGGGAGGACTTTCTTGCCATGGCCAAAAATGTGCACAAAAAAATTGGTTCAATACTATGCATAACTCCATACACTTTTTGATGGTACAATAATGAAAATGGCACAAAAATCGCTATTATAGCGACCCCTTCCATCGCAATTTTTCCAATTTAAGGAAGGACCTGCTTGCCATAGCCGAAAACTGAAAAAAAAAATGGTTCAATTCTATGCATAACTTGATACACTCTTTGATGGTACAATGACGACATACGGACACGCGGACAGACAAACATTTTCCATAAACGTGTTTTTGGGATCTCTGATCCTTAAACCAGAAGTCGAAAAAATTTTCTATTACAATACTTTCTTCTATTGAAGATAGAAGAAAGTAACATGTTTTTAAATTGCCAAAGTCAAACGTGGCTAATGAGATGAGTTCGTACTATAACTGGTTTTATAAATATTCTTTGCACCGCATATTGTACTGAATGTAAATTTAAGTACACTTCATAAGTGACTATCAATTTCATTCTGTTCGGAAGGCTATAACATCATTAAAATTCACTTGAAATATTTTATTCCCATTGGCCGTAATGTAACGGAAACCTTTTGACTATCCCTGTAATTAAACTATACATCTGATTTTCATAAAATTTGAAATGACTCGTCAAAATTTTGCAACAATTATATATTTAAAAAATAGATCGAAGCGAAAGTAATGACTCACTTCGAGAAAAATCACTGCAGCATTTGCTTTCCTTTTCATGATATTTCTGCACACGATTTTCTCCCAATACTTTATTTTCTAATTAAAAATTTGTATCATTTCTATCGTGGATGAATTAAGGGGTCGACTTATACGCCGAATACACGCAAAATACATTTTAGTATTCAAAAAGTAGAATAGAATTATACACTACTAAAAGGACACATTACACTGTGTTATAATAAATAAAAATAAGAACGGCTAATCAGCGTATACAATTTATTTAAAAATCTACAATTAAAGTAAAATACTACTAACAGTAATAAAATATAAATTTATTCCTATATTTGTATATTTTGAATATAGAGTGACGGAGCCAGTAGTTGACCAAATAAGGTCGGTGATACGGGGTTTTTATAATATTTCCTAACGTTTAAATTTTAGAAGTAAACTAACATGATTGCTACAACCCTTAATGAATATCCTATAATGGGCAAAAATGAAATCTGCTGAAATTAAATAGCAACAAAATTATAAGTAAATAGTTTCTTTAATTGCCATTTACCCAGTGATTGATCAATCGAAGTAAACAGTCAAAAATTCAAAAATTAATCTTTAAAATATCATGCTTAAGCTGTGATTAACAATAATTCATATAAAACTATTATTTGAAATAAGCAAGATGGAAGTGGATTATTCTAACAGTGTAATGTTCTCCAACTAATCAAAAACTAAATTTTTACATTGTCTCATAAAAAAATTCATAAAATGGCTTCTCTTACAGCAGGCAATTGACAACAATATGATAACAGCTGCTCCAATATCCAAATAAAAATATTATGTCTAGTGCCAAGTGTAAAAATAATTTCCGCCTCTAATGGTGCAATATTTTAAAAATTTGATCAACTACTGGAGGGGTATCAACTACTGGAGCTGTCACCCTATTTGTATTTTATTACTGTGAGTAGTATGTTACTTTAATTGTAAATTTTTAAATATATTGTATAGACTGATTAGCCGTTCTTATTCTTATTTAGAATTATACACACATTGAGAAATATGATATCCATGGCAGTTGTTATTTTAACACTTTTCGACCATAGTTTAAAAGTGTTTATTGCCAGAAATGCGTTTTCAATTTCGGTATGCGCTTTCAAAATTAATTTTTTTTTTTTTTTTTTTTTTTTTTTTTTTTCTACATATAACTGGATGTGTATAAATTCTATAAATTCTATACAGGGCTGCACAAAATAATTCATTTACATATCTGCTTATAGCCGGGAATTGCCGAAGGGAAATTTTTGATTGTATAATGGGTTCTCTAACTGAACTGAGTTTTTGCGTACTATATGCAGTATATATACAAATCTATAGATCATATACAGTGTTGCGCAAAAAGTTTCGGATAATTTTCCAGATGTTTATGTTAATGGATGAAATTGTGTTTTCAAATGTGTTGAAACATTTGTCTTTTTTTACAGTGTAGAGATAATACATAAATTTTTTAGACAAGACAAAAATTCAGTGTAGAAAATCTGATGTAAAACAGCTCCAAGTTATGTTTAAATAGTTTCTTTTTTACATTTCTTGTAACAGTTGGTTGATTGGTATTCATTATGGCAATTTATCTATCTATATAAATGCTAAAAGGGAAAATGGCCTTCCATGAGGGATCTTTCTGAGGCAACCTAATGCGTTTTTACGCAAGGTTAAAAAAAAAAAAAACAAACATGGAAACTTCAAATGGTTAGGCCGACGAGAGCGACATGGGTTTTAACAATGCACTAGAGGTCTTCACGGGCCGAAATTTCCAGTCGCGGGCCCGGGTCGATTCATAGAAAAAAAAATTCGGCACGGCCCGATACAAAAATTAAAAGTTCGGCCTGAGCCCGGCCCAGCCCGTAAGAAAAAAATATTGGCCAGACCCGGCCCGAATGAATTTCTGTAAAACATTGATTTTTACGTCGATTTGGTTAAAAATTTGTCTCGTACGCGGAGTTCTGACCAAAAATATTTATCTTAACTTTTTGTTTTCATGTTTATAATCTTCATTTTTATAGAAGTGCCGCAGGCGCTGATACTTACTTTTTTAATGAATCTCTATTTCTTGTATGTTTCAGTTATAATTAATGTGTCATTAATTCAGTGTCATGTTTCAGTTATCATTAATATTTCTAATCCATATTCCATGTATTGAAGTGTTAAAAAACCGAAAAATGCTATGCAGTAAAATCCTCCAAGACGGAATTGCATAGAAAAGAAGGAAAGAATGTGTTATAGACAAGTTACCTTCTTAACAAGTGTAAATGTATTATATGATATATTATTTTCTTGCGTATTATATTAATTTTGCATGGATCAACACATTTTTCAGTTTAAAACAGGATTCCGTCATTGGCAGGTTGTTTTTCACACGTTTTACTACATTTTAATCTAGCTATATTTTAATAAGCTTAGAAATCTACTATTCTTTAAAAAGAATAAATTTTAATGTTTAATTGTAGAATAATGGTGATTTAAAAATGTATGCATTTTTTGTAAAATTTTTTGGGCCAGGCTAATTTAACTAACTTTTGAACGGACCAAGCCATGCCGCCGAGACAATGATTTTCATACGACCTGGGTCAAAACTAGGACTGGAAATTTTGGGCCGTGAAGACTAGGAATGAAACCACTAGGCTCTGTAAAGAAAAAATAAGTTAGGACCGGACCGGCCCGATCCTTCAGGAAAAAAGTAAGGCCCGAACCCGGTCCGTAAAGTGTAGTGACTAGGCTCGGCTCGGCCCGAGTGCCGTGAATGAAAATACGCCCGGACCCAGCCCGTGCAGATCTCTACCCTTCACCTCTTGTCTGCCAGCTTTGAGATCAGATCCTCTTAGCTGTTTGTGGGACTAGTGCAAGAAAAACGTAGTTTCTATCCAGAATAATCTTGAATAAATTGGCCCCAAATTAATATACTGTTATTTACATAGAACTATTTTATATAAGTTAAATGCTTTTGTTTTCCTTTAATAAATATAGAATCGACAAATATTTAATGTATATATCTGAAATGTGACAATAGTTAAAATGTACAATTTTTTTTAAACAGAAAAATATCAAAAATTAATTGAGGACTAAAAATGGAAAACGCTGTAAGTCCAAAAGAGAAAATTTTTCAAGAGAGCGGGAAAAAAAAAACCCCTCGTACTTACAGTGTTTTCCACTTCACTCCTTTTGGGCTCTTAGTTTAACTCTTTAAAATGTAGGTACAGTCGTGGAAAAAAATAAGGTAAATACCCCCTACTAACTCCTCAACAAATTATCGTAGAAGAAAGTTACTGGTACCGAACGATTGGAAATAAAGTTTACTTTTAAATGATGTATATAAAATTTGCTTAGGTGTCCATCTGCATATAAAAACGAACCCAAACTTCATTTTTTTCAGTGGCAATACCTAATTTTAACAAGATATTTCAGTTTTTCGGCTCAAACTAAGCCCAGTCACCAAATTTCAAGTCATTTGAATGATAAGTTTTTTAATTTTATACATTCAAAATTTAATGCTTCTAATGTTAAATTATATTTTCATATTTTCATTAATATCTTCGGAAATTATACTCCTAATGTGCTAATTTTTTGTGTAGCAATAATACTAAAATACTTAAACATAAATACGTTGAATTTGCAATTTTTATAATTTTGTGATATGAATTAAGAAATGAATATTGGAAAAAATTATGAATTGCAACCCACAATTTTTTTGATGGATTTAGATTTATTAAGCTCTACTTTATGTAAATCCAAAATTTCACATTTTTCTTCCAAGTAACTTCAATTTATGCTTAAAAAACGGCAAAATGATGGTTTAAGGAGATGTGACAGAAGTGACGTGTATGATAGAAATGACTAGATATTTTAAAATTTTATATGCTGTTCTGTAATCTAGCAGTCTTCAATGGCTGCTTGAGTGACGCTTAAGATGCCTTGATCAAGAAGGTGGCTCTCTCGGGCAACAATCGAGTACTGAACTTCATTTTTGATGCAGCCCTTAAAATACGCTCGTTTTAAAATAAATAATTTCTCGGAAACTTATTGTACGAATTGCATAAAAACATTGTTTTTAGGCTAATTGAAGGGTGTAGAGTTCATTTATGCTGTCAGAATTATGTACTGCTATTCGAAAAAATAAAGTTATGGGTCGTTTTAATATGTAGATGGCCCCTTAAGCAACTTTTATATGCATCATTTAAAAGTAGACTTTATTTCCAATCGTTCGGTACCGGTAACTTTCTTCTACGATAATTTTTTGCAGAGTTAGTGTTTCCTTTTTTTTTCCACGATTGTACCTATCTTCCTTTCGTTTAGTGTTTAAATACCTAATATTATCATTTATAAACATTTCTTTTATTTTTGTATTTAGCCTTTTTCACCTTGCTTAAAAATATCCCATTGATGTAAACAGCAACAAGATGATCAAGATGTGTAACGGCCACCCGTCACCGCGCACCTTGTCACTGGCACTTTCAGCGTCCACACTTCACTAGGTGTAGCACATTCAACCAGTGACATTTTTCTACTCTTTTTTAACTGTTTCTACTAGGGTTGACACTTCAAGGGTTCTCCTGTTTGCTAAGCTTAGCATTTAAAATATTTTTTCGTAGAAAGAAAAAAAAAATTCGATTTTTTGGTATTTTTAGCCTTTTTCCATTTTTAGTCCTCAATTGTTCAAATAATTTATGAATACTTATTCGAACTTTTTAGGCACGAAATAAAATGGGAAAAAACTTTTTTTTTTCCCATCAGAACTATCAATGCACAAAGGACGCATCACCGTTTATAGATGTTTTTAACCCCTTCGGGACGGCGGCTTTTATACAAATTTTTTTCGGTTGCACCACTTTTTTTTGAAAAAAATTATCTTTACTTAATTATTATTACTTTAAATAATCACGAAACGGTTCTAATAAAGAAAGCAAATATTACTTTTATTTGTTACTGGTTATCAAAAAAAAAAAAAAAAAAAAAAATCTATATGAGTTTTTGAAGGTGGATATATGCACCCGTGGTCCCGAATGAATTAACACGTGGATGTTAATACGAAAACTTTCTGCAAAATTTATAGCATTACTAGAGATAGCAACATTTCAGCTTAGAATAACTCGTTTAAAATCGAAGGACATTTTGTTCAAGATATTTCCTTTTGCATTTCGTGTAACGGAAAATTTCCTCCTAACTTTACTCCTGAAACCTGAGAATAATCCTGAATAAACTGAGACAAAAATAATGCATTGTTATTTACTTAGAATAATTTTATGTAATTCGTGTTTTTTTTTTTATTATTATTATTTAAATCAAGATAGTATTAGATGAGCATCTGATTTACTGCATTAGATAACCTTCAAGCATTTTAAAAAGAAGAGTTATCTAACGTAGTATCGAAGACATTATGTAAAACGAATAATATTACGATACGTTCAAAGTCTGACTGATTATTTCAACAACAACGGCACGTGGAGGAATCCAGTTCCAGAATACTCAATATTACATAATAAGAAATACTGGAATTTTTTGCTCGTGTACAATGTAAATACAGATATAAAAGCGTACATATTATTAATTTAAAAATAGACATAAATGTTATTCTGATATTTTTAGGTGCGTTCTTAATTATATAAATAAGTAGCACCTATATTCGTCGTCTGGCCCGTTCGTCTGTTCGCATATAATAGCGCTAAAACTATCCCATCGAATGGTTTGAAATTTAATATCTATAATCGTTGAAGAATTTTGTCGAGTCATTTCAGATTTTATGACAATAGAATCAAAACTTAAAAAGATATTAGTAAAAGTTTTCTTCATTCTATTAAATCCTATCATATGTAATTAATTCAAAGATATCTCATGATAGGTAATGATTCGAGGTTACTATGGTGATGACGTCTTTAAGATGGAGTCCTATTGTTTCCTTATTACTCAATTTAATATATAACTATAATTGTAATAAATTTTGTATTCATGCATTTTTGCATAAGAGTGCAACAGCTCCAAGATCTGAATATTTATAAAACTAATTATAGTAAGAACACACCTCATTTGTCACGTTTGACTTACAATTTCCGATTTGGTATAAATTAGCACTGTAAGGAGAAGAAAACATAACTTAAAAGCGAAATGCGTAAACTATTAAAAGTCGAAATTTCTGTGAGAAATTACATGGAAATTAAAAAATTTACCTATGTATTAAATCTTAATAGGATAAAAAATATTTATTCAATCGGATTGTTTTTGGTATTTAATCTATTCAAACTTCAGTTCGTTAGAACATTAGATGGTATCTGTTCAAATTTGTAGCCCGCGTTGTTACTCAGATTACTATTTTATTAAGATATTAGCTGACTCGCTCATCGTTGCCCGGGTCTGACCTCTGATGATGAATGACCTCTAAATTAACCTCAAATTTGTATTATTTTACATCTTAAGACTCCATTTTATCGGAATTTATATTTTTAAATGAAAAAATATTGAATTGAAAGTATATGCTATATTTGGTATTTTATTTTCTGCGTAATTTGATTTTTGGATTCTATGCGCACCGAAAGCGGGCGAAACTGCGACGAAACACTCAGGTTTCGACTGATTTCGTCAAAATTTCACACATTTTATTTTGTAAAAAATATTTTTTCCCGTCCAAAGGTTTCAAAATTATTGTAGGTGATGTAAATTGGATATATTGAGATGCTCTAAAAAGATTGTGTTAAAATACGGACGTTTAGTTACTTTTACGTAGAAAAAATATCATCTCCGTGAGATGCGAAGTGACCTGAGTCCGCCGGTATATTTCAAAGGGTTGACATTCATATTTTTTAAACCGATAACATCATCGATTAGAATAAGGTTTCAGCTTCAAGAACATATTTTTGGTTTGTCAGCACCTCTAAAATTGCGTCCTCGAGAGGCGCTGCAATAAGGATGAAAAACATTTTTCGGAAAAATGACCCTTTTTGAAAAAATTTTTTTCAAGGGGTTAACTGCGATATATTTTTTTAATTGATTGCTATATTTGTGACGCAAGAGACTTTTAGAATATGTCTTCTGTTTTTAACTTTACGAAGCGGCTTGGACAATGTAAGTTAATAAATAATGCCAAAATATTCCCGAAATTTCTTTTTTTCGTTCTTCTTTTCAACAGATGCGTAAATAATCCTTTTGTGCATGCGCCAGAGCTTTTTCCCTCTCGCAAGGACCGAGATGAGTTATTAATGAGAGAAAGTTGCGTTTTTTAATTAAAAACTCAACTAATTAGTAGAATTTTTAAATTCTGTGTCTCAGGTGCATCAGGAGACACTTTGGGCTAGCCTCACAAAAATTTTGAGTTTCGTACGTGTCGTAAATTTTGCTAGCCATCACGAACAGACCCACACACACAGAGCAAAACCTTCTTTCATTAGAGGTATTATTACGCAATTATGTATTGTAATTGCTATACAATATTAAAAATCAAGACATGTTTATTGTTTTTTGAAAGCTGTAGGAAACGGTTTTGAAGATTTTTTTTTTTTTTTTTTTTTTTTTTTTTTTTTTTTTTTTCAAAATTTGCGTTTTAAGAGAGTTTAACGGCTACACAATTAAGAAATCATGTGTAAATTGAAATTTATTGAAATATGGTTTAAAATTATTAAAATTTGGATTTTTTAAAAATCTAGATATCAATCATTAATTAGTACATAATATTTTTTTCGGTCACTCAAAATATTAAAAGGTTTGATTTGTCAAGGACTGGCAGCAAGTGATACGACATGTAATGATTGAAATAATATTATTTGAAGAATAGAGATTGCTGATATTAAGGGGCTACCAGTCACGCAAAAAGACCCGCTCACTAATGCTGATTATATGGAAGGAAATTATAAAGATATCTCGGTTGCATTTCAATATTTCTAAAGGCTTTTTTGCATTGGATAGCGGAGATCAATCTTTACAATGGTCGTTTTTTTACTTTTTCGATTCTGAGTTCAGATTTTTTTATGAGGATGCTTTCACTTTCGAAGCCGGTTCCTAAAATGAAAGTGTTCTATTTAAAAATATCTGTAAACAAAATCGAAAAAGTAAAAAACGGCCTTTGTACAGATCGATCTCAGCTATCCAATGCACAAACATTATTTAAATATATTGAAATGCAATCGAGATATCTTTATACATTTCTTCCGTAGGATTAGCATTGGTGAACGGGTCTTTTCGCTTGACTGAAGTAGTCTCTTAACTCATTTGTAGTCATGTATTACAACTTCTATTCGAAAAAAAAAAAGAATTAACAAACTTTTCTGTCGGTGCTATAATTAAATTGATTGTGACCGGAATTCTTTCTAGACTTGTATTTAAAAGCTATTCCTTATAAACACATGAAAACTGGTAGCTTTATAGAGAAATGTATTATAAACTTGCTGAAACAGGCAATTTTTAAACAGAAAAATTATTTTAAAAATTAAAATCGGTCAAAATAGTTTAATTAAAGAAGTTGTATAGGATCGAAAGCTATGCATAGCAATTTAACCATCTTTCGCAGGCACGTGCTTGACAAGATTGTGGTGTACAATGCCCAATCATTTTTTAAATTTGTCTAATCGTTTAAGTTTTTTTTTATATACAAAATTTCTGAATAGAGATTTATAGGATATTTATAGATTTATTTCATATTTTGAACAAGTCCTTTTTTTTTTTATCTACTGTTCCCAGGTTTTAAAAAAGCACAAATAATAATATTTCCAAACAAACTTCAATCGAAAAATATATTTACACGTGAATATTAAAAAAGAAAGAAGACTTTAAAATAGTTAAACTTTTACCTGTGAAAAGCATTTAATGGGGAACATTTTTTATTTCTATATAAAGACTCTTTAGCAATTATCAAAGAACACAGAGATGTATGAAAAATACCATTTTTAATGAAATAATATCTGATGAAAATCGGTAAATATATACATGTATATTAATATACTACTTTTAATTACTAAAAGGTGTAATATTAAAACTTTAACAAGTCGGAAATTGCACGTCAAACATGGAAAATGAGGCACGTCGTACTATTATTTTTTAAATATTCAGATCTTGGGGCAATAGGTGCTGCACTCTTATGCAAAAAAATACATGCATACAAAATTTATTAAGATTATATGTATTAAATTCAGTAATACTGAAATAATAGGACTCCATCTTAAATAGGACGTCATCATCATGGCAACCCAGAATCATTACCTATCATGGGATATCAATGAATTAATTACATGCGATAGGATTTAATAGAATCGAGAACTCTTTCATTAATATCTTTTTAAGTTTTTATTCGATTTTTATAAAGCTTGAAATGACTCGACAAAATTACAATGCAACGTTTATATATGGGGCATTCTCACAATCTTTTGACTTTTGAAGAAAAAGAATCTGGCGAAATTAAACTTGCTAAAATAACATTTTAATCTGATAGACGAATGATTCAAAATAAAGAAAAAATGGTCAGCAGCGAAAAAATTTTTATTTAACTGAGGTTTAAGTTAAACTTGCGAGTTTAATTTTCCTTACCATTTTACCACTCAAACTTTTTATTTTCTTCTAAATTTTTACTTATAATGAATTTGCATAGTACCCACAGGACATTCAAATAAGAAATAATGACAATGTAGTATTTTTAATACACAATTTTGGTATAAAATTGTCTTAAAGGTGTGTTAAAGGTGTGTTAAAGAAGGGACGGTAATGTAAAAAAAGGGGATGGCATAGGAAAAAAGGGACGGTAAGGGATGGAACAGCAAGGAAAATTACCACCTATTTTAGGCAGATCATGTTAAAGCTAAGTGGTAGCCAAAATGTTCATTGATTTTTAGAAACAGTTATTTACATTGGATTAAATTAAAAAAAAATTAATTTACCTTGAAAAGTGCAGGAATAAACCTTGGGGACGATGAGACTACCAATAAAGCCACGATGCTTGAAATTGATATTTAAATGCTGATTTAAATTCTACAGTAAATTTCCTGCCATAGAACTTTAGACATTATTTCTCTAGCATACTTCTGCATGAGAAAAAACTTGAAAAAAATTCTGAGGCTGCATCTGAAGTGATTTTCTGTATAATTTTAGAAGAGGGATGGGAAAAAATCTAAAACCTAGGGACAGAGCTAAAAAAACAATAACAACCCTAAAAATGTGTGCAGGCTAACTTTTAGCTATAGCTATATTGTTTTATATAAATAAGTATACTTATTTATATAAAACAATAGTTCCTGTTTCAGAAAAAAATTACATCGAATTATTTTTATTGAAACAATTTTATCCAGACAGCTCCAAACTTAAAAATCAGCATCAGGGACACGGACGGTATGGGAGTTTTCCAGGTGTTTGGACCCCCAACATCGTCCAAAACTTATTTATCTCGTTAATATTGTTGTGCAATCGTGCAATGCGATGTTCCCAAGTATATGAAATTTAAAAAAACACAAAAAAAGTGTATTAAAATAAAAATTATCATTCAGGGACATGAAAGTAAAAAGATTGTGAGAATGCCCCATATATTAAATTTCAAACCATTCGATTGGGTAGTTTTTGCGCCATTACATCCGGACACACAGACAGACGGGCTGACCAGACAACGACTATAGGTAATACGTATTTATATAATTAAGGACGTACCTAAAAAAACCGTAAAAATTGTTTTATTCGACTGTATACATGTTTCAACTCTACGCGGGTCATTTTCAAAACAAATAAATAAAAAGATTCAAAATATGTACGATCTGTGATGCAATTATTTGAAACGCCATCATTCAAATTTTCACGCGCTGTTTCATATTACGCACGTTATTATTATTATAATTTTTTTACTTGGATGTTATTTCTATTTTTATAAAAACTAAGTAACTCGATAGTCGGTTGTGGTATATTGTTATATGTTTGCATAACTATGGATGATGGAGAAAATTAATATTGAAACGATTTTAAGATGTTATTAACAATTTTCCACAACGTGTAGTTTTGCGATCGTGCTCGGGCTCTGATGACATAAAACTTTTCGGACTGTGATTTCAAATAGTCGATGGGTCAGGCTGCAAAATAACTCGAACTTACCTCTGTCTTATTCCTCTTAAAATATTTGTGCTTTTAGGTAGATTTCGTATGAAATACTACCTATTGGGATCTCCCCTATGTTGGAATTTCTGAAAAAGTTTTGCAGATCTACACCGATCATGACCCCTAGAACCTAAAACCACCCCTAGTAAAAAACTTTATATATATACATATCTATCTATCTATATATATATATATCACTTTTTTATGGGCACGATAACTTCCATAATTCTACACAAATCTTTTCCAAACTGATACATAAAATCAAAGGGCATAAAATCTCGGTCAAATTCGTTAATGGGTAAAATCGGACAAAGGGGTAGAAATAGGGAGGGGTTTTGTGAAAAACAAAAAAAAATCTCATAACCTCTTAACTATAATACATATCAACTCAGTTTAAAGTTATTATTTCTTCTAAAAAATGGGCCACAAATTTATGTATGATAGATTTTTCAAAAAACTAAAAATGGGCTCAAGAGGCGAAAAAAATAGTATTTTGGGGAGAAACAAATTTATAGCTTCGTCAGTTCCCAAGATATAAAATCCAATTAAATGTATTATAAATTGTCTTAATATTATCTATAACTTTTATATTGACAAGTTTTCGATAGGACCAATTCTTACCGCAAAAAAGAAATTAAATACGAAAACAAAAAAAGGGGGAGGTTGAGGAAGAAAAAAATCCATAACTTCGTCAATTCTCAAGATGTCAAATCCGCATGAATTTATTATATATCTTCTTAATATTATCTACAACTTTTACACTGACAAGTTTTTGGTAGGACCAATTCTTAATGGAAAACTATTTTTTGAATACTGCCTTAACATGATTTTGATAAAACCAGCTCTTATATAGAAATGAAATAAAAAACTCTTCAAAAGCGGCCATATAAAATTGTTACAGTGGGTTTATCTCTAATCATGATTTAGTTTTTGTTGATGAAATTAGTACTTAACTTCGAAATCTACCTGCGCCTGTAGGCCGAGCCAGCAGGAATTTTTTTTCCTTGCAGCCTGCCTAATAAAAACGTTTAGATCGACGAAAAAAAAAAACTTATTTTCCGAATAACTTCTTTTATTTGTTGAAGCGAGATGGTATAAGTAATATTATGTAACAGGATATCCCTCAATAAATTCTAGATTATAATGCAAAGTATAGAAAATGTTTCTTACTATTACAGAAATCGTGCATAAAGTAATGATTCTGATACCATGATTTATAAACATTGTATTTTTGCCTGCCTTCAAGAAATAATATTTTACAAAAAGTCCAATAAGATATTTTTCGTTCATGAATATCAGCTAAATGTAAATTTGAAGAAAATACAATTTAAAGCTTTATCTCATGAAAATAATCTAGATATCGGGTGTCCTAAAAATGACTGATGGATTTTAAAATTCCATAACGTGCAAACGGTGACAAATATTAAAAAAATTCTTTCAGGAGTGTTATGTAAGATGTCAGGAGTTAGTATGCTGCGATTCTCAGTTTTAGTTACAAATGGCATCGATAGATGGCGCTGCAAGCAATAACCGCTAAACCCAGGTTTGATTTTTCTACCTCTCTCTTCTTCCATGCGAAAAAAGGAGATTAAAATGTATTGAATGTATCTCGAAGTACCAAAAATCAGGTCTGGACTGAGCGTCTATTGCTCTCAGCGCCCTCTATTGTTTTAAATTCGAACTAAAATCAAGAATCACAGTACAAAAACTCCTGACATCATACATAATCCTCCTGCAAGAATTTTTTAAATATCTATCATCGCTTGGAAGTTATTGAATTTTAAAATCCTTCAGCCATTTTTTGGGACACCCGGTAAATACACCACACACAAATTTATATACGAAGCAAAACATCATTTCTTTTCACACTTATTTATCAGTGAAAAGGAAACAATCATAAAACATCCTCATATAAATTTGATAATACCTTCTTTATCTTATCGATCGTCGCACTGAACTGGAGAAAATGAGCTTTTTAAACAAATTTTGTAATTAAATAAAAATTTAACAATTGCTATATTATTGTAAATTCAATGTGAAATTTTGGATTTCCATGTAAGATGAATGTAGCTACAATTTAAGATAATAGAAAATTTTATTATTTTGTTTATTTTTGGAGCCTTATTCATTCATAACATAGATTTGTCTTGAAGTGTTTTCGTGCAGTCTACCTATTGAAATAATTTATATTGTTTATCTAAAGACACATTTATATTATAATGCAAAGAAAAAGCCCTTTTGCAGGCCTTCCTTTTTTTTTATTTTATTTTATTTATTTATTTATTTTTTTTGTTTTTGTTTTTGTTTGGGTGGGATGGCATCAACAATATCATTCAACAGGATATCTCAAAAGTGCGCCAGTTTATGATGCAAAGCACAGAAATTCTTTCTTACTATTCTGGTAATAGTGAATAAAGTAATGATTCTGATACCATAATTTATAAACATTGTATTTTTGCCTGCCTTCAAGATAATAATTTATAAAAAGTCCAATCAGGTATTTTTCGTACATGAATATCAGCTAAATGTAAATCTGAAGAAAATACAATTTAAAGATTTTTCTCATGAAAATAATCTAGATAAATGCACTAAACACATATTTATATACGAAGCAAAACATCATTTCTTTTCATACTTATTTATCAGTGAAAATGAAATAATTATAAAACATCCTCATATAAATTTGATAACACCTTCATCTTGTCGGTCGTCGAACTGAACTGGAGAAAAGGAGCTTTTTAAACAAATTCTGTAATGAAATAAAAATTTAACAATTGCTATATTATTGTAAATTCAATGTGAAATTTTGGATTTCCGTGTAAAATGAATATAGCTACAATTTAAGATAATAGAAAATTTCATTAGTTTATTTTTGGAGCCTTATTCATCCTTAACATAGATTTGTCTTGAACTGTTTTCGTGCAGTCTATCTATTGAAATAACTTATATTGTTTATTTTTATTGTTTTATTACTGAACTTTTGTTGTTTGATTTCTTGTTTGAACTTTGATTTATTGTTTATTTTATTATTTATATTGACATTTATATTATATTGCAAAGAAGAAGCCCTTTTGCAGGCTTTCCTTTTTTCTTTTTTCTTTTCTCTTTTTTTTTTTTTTTTTTTTTTTTTTTTGTTTGTTTGTTTAGGTGGGATGGCACCAACAATATCATTCAACAGAATATCCCAAAAGTGCACCAGTTTATGATGCAAAACACAGAAATGATTTCTTACTATTCTGGTAATCGTGACTCGAGTGACGATTTGGATACCATGATTTAATAACATTGTATCTTTTCCCAGTCTTAACGTAAAAATAATTGTCTTCCAAAGTCACTGAATGTGAATCATATCATAGTAAATGATGTGTTGATGATCTATCTAAAAAGTATTTTCCATTGAATTTTACATTCTCCCTAATGCAATGGTATAGAATGACTTTAACCATTTCATAATGGACTACGCAAGCATTCAAATAGCCCTTAATGTCTATTTATTTTGAAATGAGAGTTTTACATGTGAATATTTTCTGTTTGCCTAGTCAACGATTTGCATAGGGGTGACAGACCTTGCAAAGTTCCAGAAATTCATTTCTATTTACTTATATTTGTTGTATCGTCGTAATATTTAATTTATTTGTTAACAAATGACTCACAAAATTGTAAATAATATATATATATATATATATATATATATACTAGGGGGCTCTGCCCCTTACGAGCTACGCTCGTCAACCCCCGTTCAGACACCGCAGACTCTAACAGCACGCTAATTTGATCGCCTTTAAAAAGATTTCGGAAGATTGAATTATAATTTGAATCTGACAATTATATTCTGACGTAATTTTCACCAAATTTTTCTTTCTCTTTTTAATATTCACGTCAAAATACTTTTGTTAGAAATGAAATATTATGATCATCTTAAAATGTCAAGTAAATGTCTCGCGCAATTTTTAAATTAAAACTGTTTTGCAATATTATTTTTTGTTCATTTTACGTAATAAGTGTAATATGACGTAAATTTTCCTATTTAGGACTTCTAACGCATGTTACTGAATTTATTATTTTACAATATTCTTTCTCATTTAAAATTCACGTGTAACTATAGTTTTATGACGTAATTTTCAATGAGTTCCTGCTTTTTATATTTTTTGTTTATAATAGTCACGTGTAAAATAAATTTTTAATTTGAAGCAAACATTACTGTTTTCGCTGATTATACAGTTGGCAACAGTTTAAATTAATACAATCTCTCTATTCTAAAAAAAAGTAACTACCGCTGTCACCGCCGCCGCCGCCGCCGCCGCCGCCGCCGCCGCCGCCGCCGCCGCCGCCACCGGTTTTGAATTTTTTGTGACCGGAGGTCTTTCTTCGTTAATATTAAGAAAAATAATGCATACAAAAATATGAAAATCTGTAGTATTATACAAAAATGTTTGATAAACACGCTGATGCAGACAGTTTTCAAATCGAAGAATTATTTTAAGAGATATTTAATGCTAAAGTTGGACAAAATCGTTCCACTAAAAAAGTTTTATAGCAGCAAAAACTATACATCGGAATTTAATAATTTTTAGATCATTTTATAAGTTATAATTTCCCGGTGTGCAGAATTAATTTATTTTTTTAATTTGACTCATTTTTCGAGGTTTCATTTCTATTTTAAATTCAAATTTTCAGCATTTCGAGAGATATTTTTTTCTTGTTTCAGAAAATTGTACTAATTTAACCTGTTGCCAACTTTATAAACAACGGAAACAATGTTTGCTTGAAATTAAAAATTTATTTACACGTGACTATTATAAACAGAAAAAAACTTTCAAATTAGAATTAAATAATTACTTATAAAAAGCAGGAACTTATTGAAAATTACTTCATCTATAATTACACATGAATTTTAACAGAGAAAGGATATTGTAAAATAATAAATTTATTAACATGCGTTAGAAGTCTTAAACAGGAGAAATTACATCACAATTACGTCACATTACAGTTATTACATAAAATGAACACAAAATAATATTGCAAAACAGTATAAATTTTAAAATAGCGCGAGACATTTACTTGATATTTTGAGATGAATTTTTCAACTATGTTTTTTTTTTTTTTTTTTTTTTTTGGACAGCGCAAATAATATTTCATTTCTAATCAAAGCATTTTCACGTGAATATTAAAAAGGGAAAGAAAAGTTTGGTGAAAATTACGTCAGATTAAAAACGATATATTTAAAATGTCTTATTTAAAAGGACTTTCTTTTCGCTTTGTTAAAAAATACCGGGAGACAAAGACTCTGTTTACTTAATTCATTTTATATTAGATGATTTTGAAATGCCATTGTATCTTTTAACAGCAGCTGAGAGAAATGAATAGAAACCCGTTTATAGGGAGATCTCTTTTGTTTTTTTAATTATAATTCAATCTTCCAAAATCTTTTTAAAGCCGATCAAATTAGCGTGCTTTTAGAGACTGCAGTGTCTGAACGGGGGTTGGCGAGCGTAGCTCGTAGGGGGCCGAGCCCCCTAGTTTTCTAAAATTTGTAAAAAAGTCTCTCGAAATGCTGAAAATTTGAATTTAAAATAGAAATAAAACCTCGAAAAATTATTCAAATTAAAAATCTAACTGCAATCTGCACACCGGGAAATTCTGACGCATAAAATGATCTAAAAATGATTAAATTCCTATGTACAGTTTTTGCTCCTATAAAACTTTTTTAATGGAACGATTTTGTCCAACTTTGGCATTAAATATCTCTTAAAATAATTCTTCGATTTGAAAACTGTCTGCATCAGCGTGTTTATCAAACATTTTTCTATAACACTACCGATTTTCATATTTTTGTATGCAACAGTTTTTTTTAATATTAACGAAGAAAGACCTCCGGTCACAAAAAATTCAAAACCGGCGGCGGCGGCGGTGACAGCGGTAGTTACTTTTTTTTAGAATAGATATATATATATATATATACATATTACTTTCGTGAAGAAATTACATTCTTGGAATATGTATAATAGTGTATGATACTATTTCCTTTCTTTTGCTAATTTTATGATCAAAATCCGAAATTTCCAGAGGCTATTTTTTGTACGGAGTCAAAAATGTCCAAGTATGTGAAAAAATGAAGGGAAAATTACACATTTAAATCTTTTACAATGCATTTAGATTTTTAAAAGGATTGTATTTAAATTTAAATAAAATTTTACTAGCATATAAGATACTTATAGCATATTAAATGCCACATTACATTGGTGATTATAAAAAAAAGAGAGAGAATGACTTTTTAAATAGTTAAAAAAGATCAACAGAAGTCCCCCTTGGAATCTGTGCAACTTCATTTTTAAAAAACTTTATTTCATATCACAACATTAAACATTTATTTGCTTAAAAGATGTTATAAAAACACATTAAAAGTAAATTAAAAATGTATATTTACATGTTTCAACTCTTTTACTGAGTCATCATCAGAATGTATAAGAGAAAATTACAAATGCATATGAAAAATGGAAAAAATCATCAAGTATAAACAAGTAATCATGTAATGCGCCCTACATTTTTGCGATTGCGCATGTTCCCTCTATGTCGCGACACCGTAAGTTGTTCAACCATTCAACTCATAAATTCGAGATACGAAAAGCTAAATGTATCATTACAAACTCCTGAACCTCTTAATTTATAATTTTCTGTTATACATTCTGATGAAGACTCAGTAAAAAAGTTGAAACATGTAAATATAGATTTTTAATTTACTTGTAGCCTTCTCACCGTCGCGAACTGATATATCCCTTCATTACGCTGCAGGTTTCACTGCAATAGAAGCATTATTTAAATTAATATAATTCTACATATATAATCCAGTTTTAAAAAATTAAGGTATGATTAATACTCTCCAGGACTATATGCGTATGCGTAATAAAAATTTTTATATCATGTTGTAAAAAACATCTTTTTTTAGCATTTTAAAAAAATTACAGAGAAAACAGCATTACAATTTTGCCCTTTTGCTCGGCTGTCAGGGGGTTAATGTATTTTTATATCGTCTTTTAATCAAATAAATATTTTAATATTGTGATATGGTTAGTAGTGGACGTAATTTAAACTTTATTTTGTTTTAGCCATGCATAATTAAATTTAGATTAATAAAAGAAACTTCACCAAAAGTTCAGTAAAAAAGAGTTCCTAATTAAAATTTATTTAGATATTAATAATAAATATAAATAATAAAATTTATTTAGATATTAATAATAAATATAAATAACAATTTTTTTAGACATTAATAATAAATATAAATGATAAAATTTATTCAGATATTAATTCTTTCTAAACACTAATGAAAATTAGAGATCGACCTAAAATTCGTTTTCGGCCCAAAATCTGAGTTTAACGAAAATTCGTTTTCGGCGAAAATGCTTCCTAAAATCCGGCCGAACCGAAACTATCTGTATTCCAAGAATCTCGTTTCGTCCTTCAGAAATTTTCAACATCACTTAGAGCTGTATCGGCTCAGATGAGACACTCTTTATTTATTCCTATGAACTTCATTATTTATAATTATCAATCATGGCTGATTGAAGACGTCAGTGCAAATTATAAAGCAAGCAATGCCTGTGGGATTAATCTTTGAAGACGCTTTCCACGGTCTCATTAAAAGCTGCAGACTTGACAGTAATAGTAAATATTTAGTTTGAAACAGCAGAAGATTTTCGGATACTCTTTGAGAAAGTTTTAGTATAACAGATGATCCTTTACAAAAATCATTATACAAGGTAAATCGAGGTATATATACCTAAAATATTTTTAATAAGATGAAATTTTTATAATTAGAAAAACATCCAGTGTCTTAGATGAATTAATTACACTTTATTTTATATGAAAATAAAAAGTTTTGGTCTGAGGCACAGATAGTACGCGTATATTTAATTAATAATTATGTATATTTATCTATGTACTAATTACTTCAAACAAATTTAGACATTTTCGTTTTCGTTTTTATTTTCGTCCAAAAATAGGAAGATTACCGACATTCGGTTTCGGTCGATCTATAATGAAAATTATCCGCGAGAGAATATTTACTGGAAAAATAAACATAATTGAAACTAACAAAAAAAAAAACCCAGCTAAATTAAAATAATTTTACGCTGATGTGTTATGAAATCTTTTACCTCTTTTTTTTCTTCATACACATACACATTTCAACACCTTTAGCCAAACGTTTTGAAATTATCACTGTATTTGTTAGATTATTTCACGAACGTTCTGTTTTTTTATCTCCGGGAAATAAATACAATACATAAGATTAACTCGATATATTTGGTTTGTAACATTTCAAATTTATTCAAACGTGATTCATTTTTTCAGTAAAATAAAATCAAAGATGTTCTGAAAGTCCCTTTTTTTTTTTAATAAATGAAAGTTTCAGTGGCTAATGAGAATTCATGCACAATTATGATCTAACTAAAAGATTAAAAATATACAAGGTATCCACTCTCAACTGTGACCAATGGCTAATTTCTAAATCATTAGTCGTAGACATGCACTTCCAATAACAAAAATGTTTTATATGAGGTAAAGAAGTATTTTAAAAGCGATGTGGGTCAATAAAAACATTTCTTAAAAAAATACGAAATTTAAATTTTATACGGTTCCCCGGTCCTATAAGTTATATTTAAAAAAATCCTATTACTCTAAGAAGTAAGCCAAAAAAAGTCCCATTTTTGTACGATTCAAACTGACCGAGTAATAGCTATTTAAAGTTGAAGAATTTTTTTTTTTTTTTTTTTTTTTTTTTTTTGCTGCGAAATAGGGTCATTCACAAATTTAGTAGAAATATAAATTTATCACCAGATATATATATATATATATATATATATAGTTGAGAGTAAAATTAAAATTCAATATAAATTTGAAATCTATTTTCATTCTGACATAATAAAGAAAATTGTACAACTACTAAAAATATAAATTATAGAAAATAACAGAATTTTTGTTAAGTATAATAATGAATAGCAACAGTTGCATTTCTTTACAAAATTATACATATTTTAAAATGCTATTAGGTTATCTAATCTCAAATTTAATTAATTAAAATTAAAGGAAAAATTAGGACAAAAAATTGCCTGTGGATTCAGTGGTGAAAAAAACATTTGTGAACATTTCCCTAATAGAAAACTTATTACAGTAAAGCCCCGATTATCCACGAGCGGATGATCCGCGGTGCGGTTTATCCCCGGTGCGGTTTATCCGCGAAGCGAGATTATTATTATTATTATTATTATTATTATTATTATTATTATTCAAGCCAACAGCAAGGAAAATACAATAAACCCTACTAACAAATATAAACAGAAAAATTCGTGTATTCGAAAGTAATAGAAGAATAATTATAGATTCGTTTGCCATGTTTGAAATATCAGATATAAAGTATTGATGTCTTCTCTTGATTTTATTATCCAAACGTAAACACAGAAATTAAAATATTTAATAATCAAATAAGACTATTATGAGAAATTCCAGGAGGAAATTCCATCAAGAAAAGCTTCATTTTCGAGATAAAAACTCAGCCTTGCTTTTTCTAGCACGCTATTCCTTTTACCTATCTTGCACAGAAGAAGAATCTCGCTAGTAGATTCAAAACAATTGTTTGCTGCTTTTCGTGTATTATTTGTGCATTTTTAAACGTTGGTTTTCTGCTTTTTAATATTGTTGCACAAAGGTTTTATTTGCTATTTTTTATAAAGAAAAGGTGTTTCCAAAGCAAGAAACAAAAACAAGAGACTGCTTTTTTTTTAAAGGTGTAATTCAACTCTTTTTGTACAGTATGTATGGCATTGTTTCTTGTTTACTGTTCTTTCTTTTAGTGATTTAGACGTAAAGCAAAGGTTTCTGCTTTAGTGTGCATTTGTATGTATTTTAAACGTTTTATCATGTTTTTTGTACAATAAAACATAGTTTTTATGTTGAATTTTCTTTTTTTTGTGTGTTTGCACCCCATTTTCAGTCTTTTCCGGGTTATCCGCGATTTTTATTATCCGCGGTGGCCTTGCCACCCAATTCCGCGGATAATCGGAGTTGTACTGTATATTCGTTGCATTGGAACCCATTGCATTTATCGGAAATATTTCGATTAAAATACCAATATTCATCAAACATTTCTTTTCGCTTAAAATTTTTCAATAAAATGCCTAGATAAACTACAGAACTAAATAACTAGAGTAATACTGGATTTGCGTTGGAGATATTTACAATGAAGTGACGAAATTTATTTTCGTCAATATTGATGCAATATTGACGAAATGTCAACACCCCAATATTTGAACTCACCAACAATAAAAGGAGATCATAAAAGATTGGACAAACTATAAGAAGTATCAATCCAAAACAAAACAAACAATTTTGGTATAGAACACCAGGCTCATAATTCATTTTATTTTATTTTATTTTTATTTTTATTTTATTTTTTATTTTATTTTATTTTTTGCTCAAAAGTGCAAGATGTCTCACTGTAACCTTAACGTAATTATCGTTCATAACTTTTACTACAATAAAGATTTTTAAGCAATTTTCAACAGACTTGCCATGCTTTCTCTAAAATGCAATGATATTATGACAATTATAAACCTTTTAACAAAAAAAAAATCTGACTTCAATACAAATATGAGAGTGTACAATAATAATAATAAGCCCCATTGCAACTGTAAGCAAAGACAAGCACCTTCTTTTAAGATGATCTCTAAAAATTAAAATATTACCCTATATAACATTTTAAAAATAATAAATCCAAAAGCTAAATAAATTTTTAGTCAAAAGAGATTACAAAAAATCTTGAACTCAATAAGATTAATCGGTATACTTATGAATCAATATTTATAAAGTTGCAAAAGTAAAGCAACATAAATTCAGAAGTACCCTCTCTATATACTCTGACTGCCTAGGAAAATAATAAATAATAAATGTATAAAAATAAGTTGCAATGAAGAAGCAACAAAAAGTCCAGAATATTTTGTTTGGTATATTCCGATAACCTAGGACTTAAATTTCATTAATCATAATAATAATTTTTTTTAAATGTCATAATCAGGGAAAAATTTTAAATTACTAAACAAGTGTATCATAAAAATATTTAGTTTAATTGATTCCTTCATAGTTTAATAATAAAATAAAAATTTCTATGCTTGTAATAAAATTTTTACTTTAAATAACTGCTGAAATTAAAATTACAGAACTGTTGAAATTAAAATTATAGAACTGCCAAAATTAAAAATGTGTTGTAGAGTAAACAGGGAAACATTGATGATACCATGTCCAGTGGGCAAATCCAGGAACCCTGTAAACATATTAACATTAATACACAAAATTGCAACTGACTCCGAGCTCCATTAAGAGACTTCTGGGATCTTGTGTAGAAGATAATTAAATAATCAGCAAGAAAGAAATATATAATATATATATATTACAGATGTAAAGAAGCTCTTGTTGTAAACAACAAATGGTTGGACAAGAATAATATTGTGAGGAACTACTCAGTCACTTAGCTTATATTGTGGAAATTGTATGAGGAATATAGGGCAGAAACAAGTTACCAATCTAGAAAATTTAACACAATTTGGCAACACACTGTGAAGGAAAAATTGGTACACACTGGTGGCAAAATGATGACTAACTATAGTGGTACATTCAGAAATAAACACTGAAAACACTGCACTTTAAGCATAATATACACACATCACGATGAGTTGGGGACTAAATTGGGTGAGACAAAATCGGGGTAGTCAAAAAACACTTATAAGTTCTTAGGAAAATGTTGAAGATTCACTAAATGAAATACTTCAACTATGATGCGCTGTTAAATATGTTCACTAAGAATTTGCGCTTTTCTTCATATGAATGGTGCGTATAAAAATTAATTTCTTAAATATATATATATCTTCTTAATCAATTTGAAAAATAATTTCTTGCATAAAATTGAAAAAGTGAAGCAAAATTTTGAAGCAATTGGGTTATGAAAAAAGAAAAGGCACTATATAATAATTGATACGTATAAAAATTTTCAGCGATAAGTAAATAAACAAATAGTCTTGAGCTTTCGCATTTCCTGTATTAAATAACAGTAAATTTTATAAAGAGTTGAAAATATAATATGATGTAAATGCCAAACTCTTTCAGTGCAAGGATGAAATTTTGCCGCTTATCCATACGCAAGGATGAAAATTTTTCACTCATAAAGAAACGTTGACAGCAAACATTTTAAGAATGAATTTTGTAATTGTAGACTTGTAGTAGCACGTAATGTATTAAATGTTGGGAAAACTAGATTGCAACAGCAGGTGAGTCAAGCACTTTCAACATATTAAAGATATGATGCATCTTAACAGAGAAAGCCCAACTGACAAACCTCCACAATCAGTCCCACAACGGCTATTGTTTATGAAATAAAATTTTTGATTTAGCTTCACAAACCAACGTCGAAAAATACTGGAGAAGCTCATACATACATGGATAATTTGCTTCATAGATGACTGAAAACTTCCTCATCAGGCACGTCAAAGTGGAAAAGGGAGCACAAACCTTTAATTGATTGTTGTAAAACAGGAACAGAAGAATTTTAGCAGGTATGTATTATAATAATTTTAGTACTTTCAGCTCAACACTTGCACACACCAGAGAAGAGGTTCAAAAAATAAATAAAAACAACACTCTTGAAGGCCAACTTCACCAGGTAAGTAATTGTGAAAAAGAAAGATAAGTAAATCTATTGTAATTTTAGATTTAAATCTGTAACATGTAGAATAAAATTTCAAAAGTAGTTATTATTTCTGTCATTAGGATGATACAGGTGAATGAATGAATTTTTATTTCTTCTCAAAGTAAAAAAAAAAAAAAAAAAAAAAAAAAAAAAAAAAAATATGATGTCAATAAATTTAGAAAAAGTGATGTCATACCAGGTTATTTTATTTTTTTTTTAATTTAGATGACACCACATAATCTTGGAAATTCGGGCAAAGAGTTATGATGAGAACAGTTTGTAGAAAATATGTCAAGTAAGTTCTTGAACTTTTAAGTGAAGAAGAACACTAGAACTGTTTGCACTCACCAAATACTAAATTGATATATTTAAGAATAAAAATGGAAGGAGGCACAAGAACAAAGTTATTGATGCTAATTTTTAGAGTTAAATCACAATTTGATATAATCTTTTTTCAAAGTAGGAAGACTTCTAAAAATTTTGTAGGATATATCACAAGTACCAATTCATGAAAAACTTCAGCTTCATTGAGAAAAAAATATATAGTCAGATGAGAACAATTTCAATAAAATAATATAAACTTCAATAATATATCACAGATTTCAAGGGGAAAAAATGTATGCTTCAATAAATATTTAAATTTTCAAATTCATGAAACATTTCATTTCAATATATAAGTGCCATAAAATAAAATTTAAAAACCCAATATAAGAATAAAAAACATAGCCTCTTGAAATAAATTTATTTATTTATTTATTTATTTTTTAATCAGAGAACAATTTTCCGAACTTCAAAATTCATTACAGATTTTCACTTTATTATATAAATATCGTAATGCACCATAAGATTTTTTATTATAAGAATAAATGAATTAAATTTTTGATTTAAAAAATATTTCATTCTTCATTAATTTTTAAAAAAATAGCAAAAATAAAAAGTAATTTTGTCAAGACATCTTCAGAATAAAAAGCGAGTAAAGAAATTTTAAATAAAATATATTTGTTCAAAATTTAAAATCATAGAATAAATATTGCGAATACCACATGAGAACAAAAATTCACTAACGATGTTTGTCAAGCAGTCTTTAGCCGTTAAAGAGAAAAATCTTTCATTTGAAAACAACATAATATGACCAGCGTCTTAAAATTTTATAGTAAAAAAATAATTTTTAAACTATTTCTTTGAATTTATTTTATTTTATTTCAATATAAGTAACTAGCAGATCTTCAAAACTTTTCAAAATTCCATTAAAACAATATTATTGAGAAAAAAAAAATTTAATGCATCAATTGTTAAAAAGAAAAAAAAAAAGTGGCGAAAGACAGTTATGACGTTATTTATTCAAGATATTGCGTTATAAAAAGCAGAAACCCCAAAAAGATATTCTTTTTAAACCACACGCACCTAATGTGCCGAGGATTTGTAAGATGCGGTATTTTAAGTTTGTGAAAAGGTTCTTTGAATGGCAGTTAAATAGAAAATTATATAAATGAAGTCGGTTTTACTTAATTAAGATGACACAGAAGCTTGTTGTTAAATAATGACAAGTAGTTAGCATAAATCCAGCTTTAATTTTTAAGCTCTGGAGAGAGGTGGGAAAGGAAGGCATAAATTCCTTTAAAATTCTGTTGAAAATTTGAATACATTACTATAAATACTAGATAAACGGGAATTACAGAAGTGACGCCAAATAAAATTTAAATTCATTAGTTAAAATGAAACGGTATAAGGAGAAACAAATTAAAACCCCACGAAAAGCGAAGTACATTTTATTGGCTTAGCGAAACATACCCTTTTTATTACGTGACCGCACGTCAGTGCGATATGAGCGATAATCTAAAAGTAGAACGCTATGAAGAAACGCGAAGGGGAAATGGCAGGAAGAAAAAAATTCAATCTGTTACCTTACGGTAAAATGAAAGAGAGAGCTGCGAAAAGGAAATTAAAATAAACAAGTGGGTAAGTATGATCACAGATCGCACAGAGGATTTCGTTTAATATTTTTTTCAAAATAATTTATCCTTTTGCCGTTAGTTCCTCATTTTGCAACCAGAAGGCGCACTCTGTTCTAAACAAACCTCTATCCGAAAAAACTTCGTTTTACAACCTATCCGTAGATATATTAGTCGAGGAAATCGGGCCATAGCACTTGACATAGGTTGGCGCCTCTGGCGGTGAAAAGTGGAACTAAATTATGTAAGGCTATGGTGCATAATATGAAAGAGTGGTCAAAGAGGTGTCTGCAAAAGTTAGAAAAATGCTCCCCGGAAGAAAAGGGAGGAGGTAAGAAAAATTACTTAAAATACACATGCTAGAGCCCAGGGAGGTAAATCATATAAGAGTTTTTGAACATTTTATGATTTTTTTCGTGTGATCGAAACTGTTCTGCCATAAGTATACAAAATTTCAAGTCTCCAACTTAATTAGGGGATGAGTTAAAAAAATTGCTTAAAACTCACGAGGTAGAGACCGGAAGGGTAAATATAAGACTTTTTGAAATTTTTATGATTTGTCGTGGGATCGCAAGTGTTCAACTATATGTTTGCAAATTTTCAAGTCTCTAGAAGGGCTCAGAAGGGTTGATATAAGACTTTTTCAAAATTTCAAGACTCTAACATATATAATTTCTGACAACGGGCTCTGTGACAGACGGACAGACAGATAAACAGAGAGAGGAGTAAGACGAACAGGGTTTCGACAGATAAACGAAACCCTAATCAATGTCCAGGGCGGTAAATACAGCACGCGGACATAAGATATTAAAGAAATGTGATTTGCACATCACATCATTGTACAGCTACAGCTGTCAGACATGAGTTTTCCTTTCCAGCAATTCTGAAAAAGAACTTCTAACAGAAAGAGAGGACAGACAAAGAATATCACGCGGAACTATCCCGCGGATAGTTCCTTATGTTACTAACATTGACCGTGCCAAAGCTTCAGAATTAGACAGAGTATTTATTTTTATATTTCATCAAAAACAATTAAATTCCCTTTCAAACTGATTTTTAGAGAATTGTAAATCACTTTAAGAACATAGACTACATTCTTGTTTCTGTTTTATTTTTTCCAATTTGTTGATATATAAAATTTTCCCTCAAGTCCCTCCTCCAAAAAGTTCCTCAATCCCGAAGATTGGAATAAAATTCTAGCAGAAGACGGTTTCAGGGCAAGATTCGGTCTCAAAGGGTTAGTACTGAACCCGTGTCGTCTCTAAAAAAACGCTATCAACTTTAACTAAAGAATACAATAATTAATAATAAGTCAATTAACTGCAAAATTCTACGCAATTCAATCATTCAAGTTATGTAATAATTTCATAACGAAAGATATAAAAAAAAGGGAAAAAAAAAAAGAAAATCTTGTGAACAGAAATTATATTTATTTGGATATTAACGTTAAATTTTTGAAAATAGTAGTGAAAATTATCTGCGAGAAAATATTCAATAGGAAGATAAACAGTGTTGAAATAATCAATAGCTTAGAGTTAACATTTACATATGTTTTACGCAGATGTGTTATGTAATCTTTTTTCATTTTTTTCCTGTTGATATTATATAAACGTTTCAATTACATTAGAAAACGTTTTGCAATTGCCATTTTTGTAACTTTTTTCATCCTCTGACCATAATTTGTTGTTCTTTGTTAGGTAGCTTTCATTACAAAAAGCTACCTATTGCAGCCGTTCGGAGGAAAGCGATTTCAAAAAATTTTGGTATATTTTCATCGATCATGACCCCCAGATCCCGAAACCACCCTCCGTTCAAAAGTTGATATATATATATATCCATATATATATATATATATCTGACATTTGTCATACTGTAACTCTCGAATTTATGAACCGATATGGATGTAATTCGGTATGTACATAGTACATACCAATGTCTCGACCGAGTTCGTTGGCCAGCTTCATCCGCCATTTTGTTTCAAAATGGCGGCCATTTAAAATTTTCTTAAAAATTTTAAATTTGAAATGTGGTACCAAAGAATTGAAAATGGAAAAATATTTTTTTCTTATGTATTTGACCTTTATACAAAGATTCCGGAGCAGTTTTTGTTTCGTCTATATCTTAAAAAATGGCTGAGTTATAGCATTTTGAATTTCTAGAGTGGCTGACATTTTGAAACGTCCTGAATTTTGTCGCGCGATAAAAGGCGTATTTATGAACCGATTTGGATGTAACTTCGTTTGTACATAGTATATACCAATGTCTCGACCGAGTTCGTTGGCCAGCTTCGTCCGCCATCTTGTTTAAAAATGGCAGCCATTTAAATTTTTAAGAAAAATTTAAATTTGAAATGTGGTACCAAAAAATTGAAAATTGAAAAAGTATTTTTTTTTATGTATTTGACCTTGATAAAAAGATTCGGGAGCAGTTTTCGTTTCGTCTATATCTCAAAAAATGGCTGAGTTATAGCATTTTGAATTTCTAGCGTGGCTGACATTTTGAAACGTCCTGATATTTGTCACGTGATAACAGGCGTATTTATGAACCGATTTGGATGTACTTTGGTGTGTACATAGTACATACAAATATCTCGACCGAGTTTGTTGGCCAGCTTCATCCGCCATATTGTTTCAAAATGGCGGCCAATTAAAAAAAATTAAAAAATTTAAAATTTAAAATGAGATACCAAAATATTAGAAAATGAAAAAGTATTTTTTTTTATGTATTTGACCTTAATACAAAGATCCCGGAACAGTTTTTGTTTCGTCTATATCTAAAAAAATGGCTGAGTTATAGCGTTTTGAATTTCTATTGGGGCTAACATTTTAAAACGACCTGATTTTTGTCACGCGATAACAAGCGTATTTATGAACCGATTTGGATGTTACTTGGTCTGTACATAGTACATACCAATGTCTCGACCGAGTTCGTTGGCCAGCTTTATTCGCCATCTTGTTTCAAAAGGGTTGCCATTAAAAAAATTAAATTTAAAATTTAAAATGAGGTATTAAAAAATTGGAAAATGAAAAAGATTTTTTTATGTGTTTGGCCTTGATACAAAGATTCCGGAGCAGATTTTGTTTCTGAAAATTTGTTCTTTTGTTTATATCTTAAAAAATGGTTGAATTATAGAACTTTGAATTTCTAGTATGGCTAACATTTTGAAACGATCTTGTATTTGTCACGTGATAACACACGTATTCGCCTATTTCCATGTGAGAAAGCATGTGGATAGTATACATCAACATCTCAGCCAAATATAAGTTAATTTAAACAAAAGCAGCTTGGATAAAGCTGACTAATTTCGTGAAATTCTCATTCATAATGATTTAGTATTGATAAAAATTAGTACTGAATCTCCTATATTCGGTTTCCACCAAATTGAGCTTCGTGTGTTTGAATAATATAAGTTGGCTTTTAGGTAGCTTTTATTACAAAAAGCTACCTATTGCAGTCGTTCGGAGGAAAGCAATTTCAAAAAATTTTAGTATATTTTCATCGATCATGACCCCCAGTCCCCGAAACCACCCTCCGTTCAAAATTGACATATATATATATATATATATCTGACGTTTGTCACACTGTAACTCTCGTATTTATGAAACGATTTGGATGTAATTCGGTGTGTACATAGTACATACCAATGTCTCGACCGAGTTCGTTGGCCATTTTCATTCGCCATTTTGTTTCAAAATGGCGGCCATTTAAAAAAAAAAAAAATTTGAAATTTGAAATGTGGTACCAAAAAATTGAAAATGGAAAAATATTTTTTTCTTATGTATTTAACCTTTATACAAAGATTCTGGAGCAGTTTTTGTTTCGTCTATATCTTAAAAAATGGCTGAGTTATAGCATTTTGAATTTCTAGTGTGGCTGACATTTTGAAACGTCCTGAAATTTGTCACGCGATAAAAGGCGTATTTATGAACCGATTTGGATGTAACTTCGTTTATACATAGTACATACTAATGTCTCGACCAAGTTCGTTGGCCAGCTTCATCCACCATCTTGTTTAAAAATGGCGGCCATTTAAATTTTTAAGAAAAATTTAAATTTGGAATGTGGTACCAAAAAATTGAAAATTGAAAAAATATTTTTTTCTTATGTGTTTGACCCTGATAAAAAGATTCGGGAGCAGTTTTTGTTTCGTCTATATCTTAAAAAATGGCTGAGTTATAGCATTTTGAATTTCTAGCGTGGCTGACATTTTGAAACGTCCTGATATTTGTCACGTGATAACGGGCGTATTTATGAACCGATTTGGATGTACCTTGGTGTGTACATAGTACATACAAATATCTCGACCGAGTTCGTTGTCCAGCTTCATCCGCCATCTTGTTTCAAAATGGCGGCCATTTAAAAAATTTAAAATTTAAAATGAGTTACCAAAAATTTGGAAAATGAAAAAGATTTCTTTCGTATGCGTTTTACCTTAATACAAACATTCCGGAACAGTTTTTGCTTTGTCTATATCTAAAAAAATGGCTGACTTATAGCATTTTGAATTTCTATTGTGGCTGACATTTTAAAACGACCTGATTTTTGCCACGCGATAACATGCGTATTTATGAACCGATTTGGATGTTACTTGGTCTGTACATAGTACATACCAATGTCTTGACCGAGTTCGTTGGCCAGCTTCATTCGCCATCTTGTTTCAAAAGGGTTGCCATTTAAAAAAAATTAAATTTAAAATTTAAAATAAGGTATTAGAAAATTGGAAAATGAAAAAGACTTTTTCTTTGTGTTTGGCCTTGATACAAAGATTCTGGAGGAGTTTTTGTTTCTGAAAATTTGTTCTTTTGCTTATATCTTAAAAAATGGTTGAATTATAGCACTTTGAATTTCAAGCATGGCTAACACTTTGAAACGATCTTGTATTTGTCACGCGATAACACAAGTATTCACCTATTTCGATGTAAGAAGGTATGTGGATAGTATACATCAATATCTCGACCAAGTTCGCTGGCCAGCTTCATCAGCCATCTTGTTTCAAAATGGCGGCCATAAAATTAAAAAAAATTATACTTAAAGTGAGGTCCAAAAAAATTAGAAATTGAAAAAGGTTTCTTTCTTAAGTATTTGACCTTGATATAAGGATTCAGAAGCATTTTTTGTTTGTCTTTATCTTAAAAAATGGCTCAGATATAGCAAATTCAATATCTAATGTGAGTGACATTTTGAAAAATCTGATTTTTTGTCTGCGACAGCACTCATATATATCAATCGATTCCGATATGAGTGAGCATGTGCACAGCAATTACTAAGGTATCGACCAATTTCACTCGTTAGCCTCATCCACCATGTTGTCTTAAAATGTCAGGCACTTTAAGAAATCGCCGAATTTGGCAGCCAAATATAAGTTACTTTAAATAAAAGCAACTTGGATAAAGCTGACTAATTTCGCGAAATTCTCATTCATAATGATTTAGTATTGATAAAAATTAGTATTGAATCTCCTATATTCGGTTTCCATTAAATTGAGCTTCGTGTGTTTGAATAATATAAGTTAGCTTTTTTAAAATAAGGAATATGAAAGCTACCTCTTCCTCCCGGCACTGGCCAGAAGGACTTTTTTTAGATGAAGTGACGTAGAATGTACCTTTAAATAATCGAAAAAAAAACTTTGTAATTACAACAAAAGTGCGTGATATATCTTATATGGAATCATTTATTATCGTTTTAACAATTAACTAGATAGTGCCCGTCAAGATTTGACGGTAAATAACTTGAATGTTACATTAGAAAAATTCTTGAATTTTTAATTAATTACTTTTAAATTAACTATAGGAATCGTGACAAATTTCTATTCTGCATAAGTGATTCCTATTTCTTTAAGACGATAAATAGTGATGTTAGCCTAACCTAATCAATGAAGTGAAGGAATTTTAAGTTTATAATTTGCAACCAAATATGCTTGCTTTTTATCAGAAATTTACCTAAAAATACTGGGTAAAGCATTTAAATATTAAAAATTAAACCATGGATATCGAGGTAATTTCTTTTATAGTTCTTATATGGATATTTTTCTTTCTTTCTGTTTCATCCAGTTTCGAAACCGGTTTCGAAACTGAAAGTACCTTTTTTAAAAAAATCTACAAACAAAATCGAAAAAGTAAAAAAGAGTCATATTAAAGATTGAGCTCAGCTATGTTATGTAAAAAAAAAAAAAAAAAAAAAAAAAAAAAAAAAAAATCGTTTAAAAAATATTCAAATTTAAACGAGAAATTCAAAAACAATCTCCTCATTGGTTTAACATTACGGAGCGGGTGTTTTCACGTTAAAAAAATTCCCAAAATTTTTTTAATTTTCAAAAAATACTTTTTTAAGGCTTTGATATCTCTGGTGGAACACAAAATAAAAATCTGAAGTTCTGGTTTCGGATAGTATTAGGTAGCTTTCATTACAAAAAGCTACCTATTGCAGCCGTTCGGAGGAAAACGATTCCAAAAAATTTTGGTATATTTTCACCGATCCTGACCCCCAGACCCCGAAACCACCCTCCGTTCAAAATTTATATATATATATATATATATATATATATATCCATATATATATCCATATATATATATATCATATATATATATATATATATATCCATATATATATATATGATCTTTGTCATACTGTAACTCTCGTATTTATGAACCGATTTGGATAAAATTTCGTTTGTACATAGTACATACCAATGCCTCGACCGAGTTCATTGGCCAGCTTCATCCGTCATCTTGTTTCAAAATGGCGGCCATTTAAAATTTTAAAAAAAATTTAAAATTTAAAATGTGGCACAAAAAAATTAGACATTGAAAAAGATTTTTTTCTTATGTGTTTGGGCTTGATACAAAGATTCTGGAGCATTTGTAGTTTCGTCTATATCTTAAAAAATGGCTGAGTTATAGCACTTTGAACTTCTAGCATGGCTGATATTTTGAAACGATCTGATTTTTGTCACGCGATAATACACGTATTTATGAACCGATTTAGATATGACAAAGAATGTGCATGGTACATAGCAATGTCTCGACCGAGTTCGTTGGCCAGCCTCATCCGCCATCTTGTTTCAAAATGGCGGCCATTTAAATTTTTTTTTTAATTTTAAAATGAGGCAGAAAAAAATTAGACATAGAAAAATATTTTTTTCTTATGTGTTTGGGCTTGATACAAAGATTCTGGAGCATTTTTAGTCTCGCCTATATCTTAAAAAATGGCTGAGTTATAGCACTTTGAATTTCTAGAATGGCTGACATTTTGAAACGATCTGTTTTTTGTCATGCGATAATACGCATATTTATGAACCGATTTGGATGTGACAAGGAATGTGCATAGTACATAGCAATGTCTCGACCGAGTTCGTTGGCCAGCCTCATACACCATCTGGTTTAAAAATGTCGGCCATTTAAAAATTTAAAAAAAATTTAAATTTAAAAGTGAAGTACAAAATAATTAGAAATTGAAAAAGATTTTTTCCTTTAAGTGTTTGAGCTTGATACAAAGATTCCGGATTATTTTTTGTTTTACCTTTATCTAAAAAATGCCGAGATATAGCAGTTTGAATTTCGAATGTGTGTGACATTTTAAAAAATCTGATTTTCTGCCTGCAACAGCACTCGCATATATCAACCGATTTAGATATGAGTGAGCATGTGCACAGGAATTACTAAGGTCTCGACCAAGTTCATTGGTGAGCTTTGTTGCCCCCATTATGTTGTTTTAAAATGGCGGGCTATCACCGATAATTCGGATTAATATAATTATTAATATAATTCGGGATATCACCGAATTTGGCGACAAATATAAATCACTTTAATAAAAACAGCTTTGATAACGCTGACTAATTTCGCGAAATTCTCATTCATATTCAAAATTGACAAAAATTAGTATTTAATCTTCTATAATCGGGTTCCACTAATTTGAGCTCCGTGTGTTTGAATAATATAAGCTGGCTTTTAAAAAATAAGGAATATCAGAGCTACCTCTTCCTCCCGTCACTGGCCGGAAGGACTTTTTTATGGTAGTGTTATGCACAAAAAATTTCAAGATGGGGATTTGACTACAAGCTGAGCTATAGCAAGAGCAATATGTCAAAACAATATTGCCAAACTATTGTTTCATTGTAGTCATATATAAGAATTTATCTCAGAGCATCATTTAATTATAATAATCTTTAAATAATAATATTAGAAAATAAAGCCTTTTGCAAAGCTTAACTAATTTAAAAAATATATATGTCTAAGGCCTACATTTTGTATGGTTTCAGTAATTTTCTTAAAGTAATTTTAGTAACTAAAAGAAACCTCAATAATTATGCATAAAAAAAGAATATTTTTATATAAGGCATGGGACAAAAACAGAAAAGAATAGGGAAGGAGAAACGCTGTTAATGTTGACATAATTGTTGAGACATGATCAAATGTGTCAAAGCACATTCCTGCTTGTGAGTTTAAAACAACAATCTCAATGCTGCTTGCCAGCCACTGAAACTTGTTCCTACAATAAGTATGTTCCTGTAAGTGAAGCATTTATACGATGTTACCACACATCAGCCTCAAGTAATTTTCAGAAAGTAAAGATATTCAAAGCCTTTTCAAACTTTATACTGCAGAAAAATAACATTGTTGCATGTGTGTATGATAAGAAGTGATATCTAGGAATAATTAATAAAGTGAGCTTTGAATATAGGGATTTCAACGTTTATTTCTATAAGCCAGCAGGGCCAAGAACTTCATTCACGTTGTCAAGAGATGACAAGACTTGGTTCCTTCAAATAAAATTTTGAGATAGATCATCCCTATGGGACTGACAACAGTAACCTGGGCGAACTCATATCATCTCTCCTAAATTGTGTGAAAATATATTTCAGATCTTTGTTGAACATATATAGTCTCTTAGTAAAGTAAATATTTGTTAATACACTGTTTTCAGAAAACCATATTTTGTATGTAAATATTATAATAAAAGAGATAAATCTCATTCATCCTAAGTTACTCGTGATAGCATTTGTTTATATCGTGTCCTCACCATATCTCAGCTTGTGGTCAAATTTCCATCTTTAAATTTTTCGTGCATAATGCTATCATAAAATACTATCAGAGGTCAAAATTTCACATTTTATCTCGTGCCTCACCAGAGATATCAAATTCTTAGAAGTGCGATTTTTGAAATTTTCAAAAAATTTGGGATTTTTTTAGCGAAGAGAAAGCAGTTCTGAGATCTGGAACTTTTTGTGTGAGTACAAGTACTTTCTGCCTATTTTTCGAAATAAATTGTGCCATGTTGACAGTATTAATTTCTAAAAAAAAAAAGACTTCCACTTGTAAACTGACAGATTTTGGAAAAAAATCTTAAACTTTATGCTAAAATTTCTCCAGTAAGGATTTATTTAAGGAAATTATTTTATTACCAGACTTTTAACACATTTTATTCTGAACAAATTGCTTTAAACCCCATTTGAATTGGAAAAATAAAATATGAGATATTTATAATTCCGTAAGCCCTGTGAGAAATTGCTGCACACGATGAAACAAAGATGGCCGCCAATCATACACAAAAATTAATAAAATTTAAGTAATAGTCATTTTAAACTTCCATCATGTCAGGGTTGTTCTACAAAAAATTTCAGATTTTTAAAAAATGGTCAAGCAACCAATAAAATACTTTCTAGACCACTTTAAATGGATTGACCCGGTTTCAAACTAACAAATTTCTGCTACTGTTAAATCTGCAGCTTTTAATGAGCACGTGAAAAGCGTCTTCAAAGTATAGTTCTATATGCATTACTTGCTTTATAATTTACACTCACACTGTAAAAAAGAACGACATTTTTACAGTACAAGATACTGTTCATCTCGCGCACAAACTCGATCACAGTTGAATGTACTGTATCTTTCTTTGGTTTCCTGACTATTTAAACATGGAAAATACAGTAATTGCGTAAAATTAACAGCTCAATGTACTGGCAATTTGGACGCCAGTAGTTTGTGCTGTGGTCCAAATGCGTCCAAAATTGCCAATACATTGTACTGTTAATTTTACGCAAGTACTGTATTTTTCGTGTTTAAATAGTCAGGAAACCAAAGAAAGATACAGTACATTCAACTGTGATCGAGTTGTGCTGGAAAATTTACAGTGTTTTTTTTACAGTGCACGTCTTGAATCAGTCATAACTGATAATTATAAACAGTGAAGTTCATAGCAATAAATAAAGAGTGTCTCATTTGAGTCGATACAATACAAATCAAACAGTATTTTAATCTTCCGAAAGAAGAAATGAGATTTTTAGAATACAGATAATTTCGGTCCGGCCCAATTTTCGACAACATTTACGCCGAAAACGAATTTTCGCGAAACTCTGGTTTTGGGCCGAAAACGAATTTTTGGTCGATGTCTAATAATAAAATTCTGCACGTTTAAATCTTTCAGTTGTGAAATAATTTTAGAATGGAAGAAAAGTAAAATCATGTGTACAGAATTAAAATTTATTTAGGTATTAATGTCACTCTTTCTATTTGCTATTGAAATTTATTTGCGAGAAAATATTCACTGGAAAAATAAACAAAACTGGAATAAAGAACAGTAGAGTTAAAATCATAACAGGTTTTGCGCAGGTGTGTTCACTGAGTTATGTAAACTTCCATCTTTTCGCCTCTGGATACACTTACGCGTTCAGTACATAGTCACATACCTTTAGAAAAAGTTTTGAAATTAGCATGCAATTGTTAGATTATCTTTCATATGTTCCGTCTTGGTGATCGTCAGGAAATAAATTTACAAAAGTTTATCTTGACATTTTTGAGTACAGCATTTGAAATTTATACTAATCAAACTTTTTTTTTTTTTTTTTTTTTTTTTTTTTTTTTAAGTAAAATGAAGTCAAAAGTTTTCTGAGTGTGCTTTTCACTAAGCATGAACTATTTAAAGTGTGAATTTTCCAACTCTAAAAGAAAGGATAACATTAGCATTTAGATGCAGTTTTTCTATTCATAAATATATTTAATGTGTCTATAACAAAACTTCCCGTGTGACTTTTTTTTTTCTTTTTGGCATGTAAGGATGAACTTTAAATGTAAAAATGTGCATATTTATTCTATACACTTAACCCCTTCGGGACGAGCGTCTTTTACAGAATTTTCAACCTTTTATCACCGTTTTTTCAAAACAGAATTTTTTGCCTAATTGTACCTGGAAAATGCTCGCATTAAATAAGGCAAAATTTACAATAAAAATTAACTAGTGAGAATAATCACGGATTATGAGCACCTTACGCGGTACGTTATACGGATAGTTCGTCCCCAAGGGGTTAAAGTTATCTTTTCCACAAGAAATAAAAGTAATATTAGTTTTAAACTTCAATTTTCATGTTTACTTTGGCTTTTAAACTGTATTATACTAAAACTTACTTTACGGGAAAATATTCACCCAAAAAATAAACAAAATTGAAATAAAGAGCCGTTAAAGTTATAACAGGTTTTGCGCAGGTGTGTTATATAACCTTCCCTTCTTTTTGTCTGTGGTTACACATACACGTTTCAATACCTTTAGAAAAAGTTTTGAAATTAGCATCCAATTGTTAGATTATCTGATTATGAAATAAATGTATAAAAGTTTATCTCGGCACTTTTGGCTTATAGCATTAGAAATTTATACTAATAAGTTTTTTTTTTTTTTTTTATGTAAAATAAAGTCAAAGGTTTTCTGGATGTCTTTCCATGAAATGTTTTAAAGTCTGAATTTTTCGACTCTAAAAGAAAGTTTAATATTTAAAATTCAGTTTTTTTATTCATAAATATACTTAATGAGTACTATAATAAAATTTCTTCGTGTGACATTTTTTTTTCTTTTTGGCATGTAAAGGTGAACTTTAACCCTAAAAATGCGCTGGATTATTTTGATATACTTAAAAGTATTCCCCCCTTCCACCCCCCACCCTCCAAAAAAGTATTGATATTTAACTTCGATTTTCCTTTTTACTTTGGCATGAAAATCGTATTTGATGATATTAAAACTTACTTTACATGTATTTCAGTTCGAAAATTTTGGTTTAAAGTTGTACTTTCAGGTCATTTTAGATTTTTTTTTTAGATAGCGGTTCGTACTCTCCCACTGTAAACAAGGGGGCACATAGACCTTTTCTCCTTAATTTTTTGAAGGAAATATTAAAGTATTTTGTAAAAAACTTTAATGGAGAATATTTTTTTAATTTTAATTCTAATTTTTTATTATTGGGGGCTCTGCATGTATAATATTATCATTTTATGGGGGTGGGGTGTCTGGTACATGATATCGTAAGATATCTCTAGGGAGAGGGGGATTTGTCTTTTGATATCGTTATAATTTTTGATCTAACCAAAATTTTCTGTCTTTTTTTTTTTTTTTTTTTTGTAACTTTGCCTTTACACCAAAATAGTATGCTATCCTTTTTTTAGTCTGTTATCTATTTTTATGAAAATACAAAGATATTATTAAAATCATTAAAGGATTATAAAGCTATTTAATTCCAAAATATGGAATACCCCCAACGTTTGGCATTCCTATTCTTCTGGCATATCTGTATGGATATATAATACGCTGTTCGAGAGACCATATACCATAGGTTCCCAAGGGGGACGGTACCGCCCCCCAGTGGGTGCTGGAGCCTTCCAGGGGGGGGGGGGCGGTAACAGATCCAGAGGGAAATGGGGGGCGTTAAGATAGTCAAGGCGGGAGGCCATATGGCATACCTACCTAATTAGAAAATTGATATACAAAACTAGCTTAACTCCCTCCACACCCCTCTGGCGTTACATGGACCCGTGGTAAAAACCTTAAATATACCTATATTCAACGAAAATCTATAGAACGAACCTAGCTGGGGACTCTAAATTGAATTTCTTTTATGAAAAAAATCGTCGCTAAAAGTCGCCGAAAACAAATTTTATTATAGCGAGCTAAAACATTGTAGCCACAATTCTTTCATATGTCAAAAAATAGCTATAAATTCGAAAATCGCGAAGTGCAAAATTAGCTATATTAAGCACTAAAAACAACTAAAAATAAAATTCAGAAATGGATACTAACAATTCTGGCTTCAAAATCTATTCCAACTCTCTACCCCGGACTGTGGGCAAGAGTACAGGAAGTTTTAATTGCCTTACCTTCATCGGATTTGGTTAAGCTTGGGTTCAGTTCAATGGCTAATGTACTGTTTAAAAAAGGGAACCGACTGCGTATCACTTTGCGGTAATTTGCGGGTTGATGTTAACGAAATTGGAACTCACATTAACAAATAGTTAAAACTAACCATCGCATTAGATTTTTAAATTTCTTATTGAATTTGTTCTTATTTTTAATAAACAATTTATTACTACATTTGATGCTCATTTTAATTAATTTCTACGTTGTGATTCTTAACATACATATAGACAGATAAAATAGGTATAGGTAATATGTACCAATATTTTAATATTTGGTATATTTAACTATTATGGAAGAGGGGGCTTTGGGATTTATTTTTCTTGTAAAGGGGGCGTTGGTCTAGAAAAGGTTGGGAACCTATGCCATATACGAAGAATGTTTGAAACCGTGCGATACTTCTTGAGCAAAAGCTATAGCGGAAATTGTTAAACATGCCGCATAACAGCGCTACTTATTGGCCTATAAGCATCAAACAGTAAACAGTAAAACTTGTCAAATTCTAACTGAATCTGAAATTTGATGAAAATCCGTGCATTAGTTCTTCAGACAGAGTTTTTCCGGAAATCGTGAAAACTCTGGAGATCCTACATTAGAGAGAGTTTGGACACTGTCACATCGGTAGATTTGACAAATCCGCCATATAAGCTCCATCCTCAGCATACGTCACTGTTACGCTCTGAAGAATATTTGTAATTTTAATGATAGAGTGCTTTAAATATTACAAGACGTACTAAACTGTAAATAAACACGATATTTTTGCTTAGAGATACTTTTTAATATTTAGGATTTTTTTTTTTTTTTTTTTTGTAACGTCTTTTAAGTTGTTCAATTTCAATTGCAGTCAGTGTTGCCAGATCGGGGGCTTTTAAAATTCAGATTATTTGACTGTCACCACTTTTTAAAACTAGGATAATTCGCTTATTTTTCTGAATTTTTAATCTCTTTTTAAATAGGTCAAATATTTCTATTTCAAAAAAGCGGTGACGATCAACAATCTGGAGACACTGATTGTAGTGTGTGCAGTCAGTTTTAAGCAGTTTCATTCATGAAACTATTAATAAAGAGGAACTGATATATTCTTAAAATAGTGAAGCTTCAACTGTAACCGCTTTTGCAAGGGCCGATTACCTACGGTTAAAACTTCCACCAGTAAACTTATATAGAAATTTTCTTGTATTTAAAGGCCTTATTAAAGCTAAATTTCACTCATAAATAATGGCAGAAACAGATTTTCATTTTTACTGGTGTAAGTTTAGTTATGCGGTAGTCAGACCCTTCGTTTCCGCCATATTGTGACAACCGGTGAAACAAACTTACTGTTTTAAAAGTCAAATTGACACCAATAAAAACAAATAGAAGTTTTTACCATATTTTTGAGACAATATTTCCATGAATAAGACGCTTCAATAAGGCAAAATTTTCTATTTAATTTTACTGGTGGAAAGTTTGCCCCGGCGGTATTCAGAAACTGTAGATTCGATTTAGGAAAAGCAGTCGCCATCTTGTGACAACCTCCTTAGTTACTTCACTCGCAACTGGTTGGCAGTACACTATATGTCTCCTCTTGTTTATTCATAGCTCCATTGTTTCATTATAAAAACCACGGTCGAAATGAGTGACAGAAACAAAGCAATTTCGTTTTTCTATTGCTATTTTTTTTTTTACGTTTAAAAACTGATTGATTTAAATTTTTCTATAGTAAATAAGCAAAACATGTAAATAATTTCAAGTTTAGAAATTTGGAATCCGCTGTTGGTTAGTCACTTCAGTACTCGAAGTTGAAGAAGCGCAGTTTAAAATTGCAATTTAATGAAAAAGTATGATAATCCTGGTTTGCATCGTAGGATTATGATATTTGTGATATACCGTTGTATAGGGTTTTTTGATATCGTTATCAAGATTTATGTTTCATATCACCCAGCCCTAGTCCTCAAGTGGGTGATGGTGATTTACCCTTAATCACATGCCCACCAAGATCCCCATATCAAACACCATGTGATTTCTTTTTGTGGGGTTACGTCAAAGACATTATTTATGTACCACCAATGCCGAAAACACTGTCAGAACTTAAAGAACGCATCTGTGCAGCATTCAGAACCATTGACAGAGTGGTGCTACAAAATGTTTGGAACGAACTGGATTACAGTTTTGACGTATGCCGTGTAACAAGAGGGTCACACATCGAACATTTGTTGAAAAAAACTTGGTATATGTCTCTTTAAATTCATGCATCGCTTATTGTAATATGTGCAGTTGTTTCAAAAATATGATTTTTAAAAATCGGGTCCATCATTTGTACTCACCCTGTATTTACCAAAGGGGGAAAGGCTTTCTATCAACATATACGTAGGTACTCGACTTACATATGGTAAATTTTTATTGGAAAATGTTAAATGAGTACCATAATATAAGTTTGGAAATTTGATATCACATCATTTTTTAGCCACAACTTTTATCTTTTTTTTTTTTTTTTTTTTTTTACTTTTGAAAAGCTGTTTTTTAGTAGATTTTATCATTCTACAAACAGTCTTACAGATATAACGCAGTTCACTCAGTACAGTACTTACAATACTTACAGTAACTCAGTACAGTTACCAGTAGTTTCCAAATTTTTATGCTTAGAACCCGGGAGAACTCGCTGCATGAGATTTTCTCTCACAGTCGTACTTTTTTAAGACTCTTATTTAAATCATTTTTCATTTTAATTAAAATTTCAAAATGTTTTACAATTATTTTACCTATTTTGTGAATAAAAGTACTAAGCCAACAAAAAAAAGTTGATATTATATGAATGTAAAGTAAAAGAAAAGCAATTGGGCATTCTCACTAGCGAGTTCTCCCGGGTTAAAAATTACATGTGCGTCACAAGGTGGCCATAATTAAACTGACGGTACTCAGAGTGTTCTGTAGCGCGATTTGATTGCGAGAATGGCGCCAAATTTTGTAGGAAGATTAAACAAGACGGGGAACAAAGGATTCCGCAAAAAAATTAGTTCCAAAAATCACCGCCAGGGGAATATGTGGCGCTTTGTATTCGAAAACGAGAGTTTCAGAAAAGAAGAATCAATACTGAAATAAAATTACCGTTTATTTAGGACATCCGACTCAGGTTCGATGTGGCTGCCGATTTTGTGGACCACATATTGCATTCTGTACACAGCATTTACAACAGCAGACAATAACATGTCTGCAGGAATCTCCCGTACAGTTCGCGATATGTTATCCTTCAACGTAGCCCTGAACACCTCCGTGATAGACTTTGGACTTTAGGTAACACCATAGCCAAAAGTCGCAGGGTGTAAGATCAGGGGACCGAGGTGGCCATGCAGTTGGGAAGCAGCGGCTAATGACTCTTTCTGTTGTCTGGTGCTCTGTCGACAATCGCCGTTACCACTTCTTCGATTGTATTCTGTGATACGGGTTGTCGTCCTTTGCCTGACTGAACATTTAGAGAACCTGTTTTCTCAAATTTCTCAACCGTTGCTTTTAAACCATTAACTGACAAAGGACCGTTACCTTTAACCATTTTTTTTTTGTGGTTTCTAAAAGCACGAAGAGCGGCTGGCGCATTACACTGGTTGAGGTAAAAGAATTTGACTAGTAAAGCTCGCTCGACTAAAGAAGGAGACATTATGTAAGATAAATTTCAATGAAATTGCTTCTAACAGTAGCACATTACCTTTTAAAGCCGAACAAGCTGGCACTGGGCCAAAAGTGTAACGCGAAATTTGAATAAAGAATTTTTTCTTCTTTTGTTGCTTTCTTTGGGGCTCTGCAAGTGAAATTGCAGATAAAGAAACTTTAGCAGTGTTAATGTAAATCTTTAGCTTTTTATAAACTGTTACCATTTTGAGCTTGGATTAAATTGCTAAATTCGTTAAGTAAACGGTAATTTTATTTCAGTATTGATTTTTCATTTTTTGAAACTTTCTATTTCGAATACACAGCGCCACATATTCCCCTGGCGGTGATTTTTGGAACTGATTTTTTTTTTTTTTTTTTTTTTTTTTTTTTTTTTTTTTTTTGCGGAATCTTTCGTCCCCCGTCTTGTTTAATCTTCCTACAAAATTTGCCGCTATTCTCGCAATTAGATCACACTACAGAACACTCTGAGTACCGTCAGTTTAATTATGGCCATCTTGTATTCGATTGTAAACGATCGTTAAAGATCGTTTAATTTTTCATTTATTAACTACTAGCAATACTTCGCCAAATCTAACTTCGATTGGACTTAGTTGAATCCAGCCACTACAATCTCCATTGGGAGCAGAGTATTTATTTGGGATTAGAATTTTTCTTTTCTTTTTGAGATGGAACCATTTTCCATAATTATTAAGAATTCGGACTATAAAAAAATGTCCTGAACAAATTAGGTTGTTTGTTAAATGGATTTTATTTATTATTTTTTTTTTTTTTTATCATTTTATCTCGTACCGACAGGGGACTGAGTGTCGATTTAGATTATTTTTTATTTATCATTATATTTACATCAAAGAAACAAATAGAGTAGAATCATTATAAAATATAAAAATATTTTAAAGAGCAAACAGCGCGGATTTGCTTGCGTAATAGTTGAAATATGCGAAGTGATATTTGCATGACTATTTTTTATTAGAAGAACACTTTTTGAAATAATTCAAAAATTAAAAATTAAACCACTGTTTGACTAAACTTCATTATAAAAGTGCAATAGATAGAAATGAGATTTTAAATAATAAGAAGAACTAAAACTAATTCCAATTAAATGATAATTTAGAAAGTATTTTGAGACTTTTATGCTCATTTCAGTATTCATTAGAAGTTTTGAATTTTTTAGAAACCATCTTAACTCATTTACATCTTAAAATTAACCATCATGTCAAATTCCAAGTTTCTTGTCTAACATTCTACCCCCTCCTGGTGTTAGTAGCACCAACATAAAATTCCGAAATAGAGCTGAAATAGAATGTCTCGAAAATTGTTGAAACAGAGACTGTCACCATTAATTTGCAACATTAACCTTGAAATCGGTTGGTATTTTCTAATATTCTATAGAAAACGGAATTTAGATGTTTTAAAGGCTTTCTTGTTGTTCCTGCCAACCAGGTGGTAGTGAAACCGGCATAAAATATAGCTCATATATGATCAGGGACTATCCCTCTTGATTCGCAACCAATAAATTCTGTAATCGGTTTATTATTTCCTGAGATTCCATTGAAATCCTAATTTAGAACACTTTTAGAATGCTTTTCGCTCCTTCCCTTCGCTTCACCCTTTTTTAATTTCGAATTTATTTTCGACTGTTCTTAGAGGACATTTATATTTTATAAGTAACTATCGTGCTATATTTAAAGTTTCTAGCCTCTTCAGTACCGCAGAAATCAATCGCAATTTAGAAAGTTTTTTGCTCCTGCAACCCTCGACATAAAACATAGCTTATGTTTGAGCAGGTTCTATCACCATTAATTTGCAACCATTATGTTTTAAATTGGTTTCGTATTTCATAAGACTGCATGAAAAAATTTAAAAACGCTTATAGAACGTTTTTCGCTCACTTCATCCTTTTAAATTAGGAATTTTCTTTCGACAATTCTTTGAAAACATTTGCATCTTTGAAATAATCACCATTCCAAATTTAAAATGTTAGATCCCCTCAGTAACACAAAAAACGCAACTTAGAACATTTTTTGCTCTTGTAACTCCCAGGTGGTAGTGACAACAACGTAAAATATAGGCTATGTTGGAGCGGGGACTCTCACCATCAATTTTAAACCATTACTTCAGAAATCTAGTTATATTTCCTGAGATTGCGTGGAAATCGCTATTTAGAACGTTTTTAGAACGCTTTTCGTTCATTTTCACCCCTTTTAAATTTCAAATTTTTAAGGAACACTTCTCAGAGAGTATTTACATCACATAAGTAGTTACCATGCCAAATTTTTAGTTGTTAGTCCCTTCAGTATCACAAAAATCACAATTTAGAACGTTTTTTAAAATGCAACCGCAAGGTGGTAGTGACGACGACATGAAATAGATCCTATATTGGAGCAAGGGCATCATCAATTTCAAACAATTACTTTTGAAATCGGTTCGGTACTTTATGAGATTTCGTAGAAATCGCAATTTAGAACGGTTTTTGGAACGTTTTTCGTCCATTTTCATCCCTTTTAAATTTCGAATTATTTAGGAAATGTTCTTAGAGATAATGTATATCTTATAAGTAACTACATACCTAGTTTCAAATTGCTATCTCCTCCAGTATCACAAAAAACGCAATTTAGATCGTTTTTTGCTCCTTCACCCCTTTTGCGGTAGTGGCACCGACATGAAATAAAACCTATGTTGGAGCAAGAGCTGTCATCAACAATTTCCAACCATTATTTTTGAAATAGGTTGGGTACTTTCTGAGATTGCATAGAAATTGCCATTTAGAACGTTTTTTAGAACTCTTTTCGCTCATTTTCACCCCTTTTTAAATTTCGAATTTTTTAAGAAATGTTCTTAGAGATCTTTTATATCTTATAAGTAACTACCATTCCAAATTCCATGTATCTGGGCCTTTCAGTAACTCAAAAATCGTAATTTCGAACGTTTTTTTTATCCTGCACCCCCTTTAAGGGTAGTGGCACCGACATAAAATGTAGCCTATACTGGAGCAAGAGTTGTCACCATCATTTTGACACCATTATTTTTGATATCGGTTTGATACTTCTTGAGATTACGTAAAAATCGCCATTTAGAACGTTTTTTAGAACGCTTTTTGCGCATTTTCACCCCTTTTAAATTTCGATTTTTTTAAGAAATGGTATTAGAGATAATTTATATCTAATAAGTAACTACCATGCCAAATTCCATGTATGTGGACCCTTCAGTAACACAAAAATCTCAATTTCGAACGTTTTTTGCTCCTGCACCCCATTTAGGGGTAGTGGCACCGACATAAAATGAAACCTATGTTAGAGCAAGAGTTGCCACCATCATTTTGACACCATTATTTTTGAAATCGGTTTGATACCTCTTGAGATGGCGTAAAAATCGCCATTTAGAACGTTTTATAGAACGCTTTTTGCGCATTTTCACCCCTTTTAAATTTCGATTTTTTTAAGAAATGGTCTTAGAGATCATTTATATCTAATAAGTAACTGCCATGCCAAATTCCATGTATCTGGACCCTTCAGTAACACAAAAATCTCAATTTCGAACGTTTTTTGCTCCTGCACCCCCTTTAGGGTTAATGGCACCGACATAAAATGTAGCCTATGTTGGAGCAAGGGTTGTCACCATCATTTTGACATTATTTTTTTTAAAATCGGTTTGGTACTTCCTGAAATTGTGTAAAAATCGCCATTTAGAACGTTTTTTAGAACTCTTTTCGCGAATTTTCACCTCTTTTTAATTTCGATTTTTTAAAGAAATGTCCTTAAAAGTCATTAGTATCTTATAAGTAACTACCATTCCAAATTTCATGTTTCTAGGCTCTTCAGTAACACAAAAATCGCATTTTTAGAACGTTTTTTGCTCCTGCACCCACTTTGGCCAGTGGCACGTATATAAGATATAGCCTATGTTCTAAGTTGGACTAACACCATGATTTTGATACCATTACTTTTGGAATCGGTTCGGTAGTTCTAGAGCTTACCTCCTACAAATAAACAATTTTTACCTCTTTATAATATTACTAGCAAACCCCGCGGCTTTGCTCGCGTAATATTTGAAATATGCCAAGTGATATTTATAAGTCTAATTTTTATTAACAGGTTCTAACTAAATTTTTATTTTATTAAAAGGTAATATTTTATTTTATTAAAAGGTACTTATTACTTTTAGGAATAATTTAAAAAAATTACTATTTAAAACACAGTTTGATTAAATATCATTGTTACACTGCATAAGGCAGAAATGAGACTTAAATTAATAAAACGAAATAAAACTAAATAAATGGTAATTTAGAAAATATTTTGAAACTTTTATGCTCAATTAATACGCTCATTTCAGTATTCATTTGAAGTTTTGAATTTTTTAGAAACCATCTTCTTACATCTTAAAATTAACCATCATGTCAAATTCCAAGTCCTACCACCTCTCTCAACATAAAGGGCTATGTTGAAATAGGAACTGTCACCATTAATTTGCCAACATTAATTTTGAAATCGGTTTGTTATTTCCTAATATTCCACAGAAACGTAATTTAGAAAGCTTTTAAAGACCTTTTTTAGAGCGTTTGTTGTTCCTGTGAATCCCAGGTGGTAGAATCATCGGCATAAAATATAGCCTGTGAAGGATCAGAGACTGTTACCATTGATTCGCAAAAATTACTTTTATATTTGGTTTATATTTCCTGAAATAGCGTAGAAATCGTAATTTAGGACTTTTTTAGAAAACTTTTCGCACCTCCCCTTCACTTCACCCCTTTTTAATTCGAATTTATTTTCGACAGTCCTTCGAGGGCATTTATATTTTATAAGTAACTACCATGCCATATTTAAAGTTTCTAGCCTTTTCAGTATCACAGAAATCGCAATTTAGAAAGTTTTTAGCTACTGCAATCCTCTGGTGGTAGTGGCACAGACATAAAATATAGCTTATGTTTGAGCAGGTTCTATCACCAACAATTTGTTACCATTATTTTTTTAATCGGTTTGGTATTTGAAAAGATTACATAAAAATTGTAATTTATAACGCTTTTAGCTCACTTCATCTTTTTAAATTTGAAATTTTCTTTCTACAGTTCATAGAAAGCAGTTGCATCTTGTAAGTAAATAACATGCCATACTTCAAAGTGTTAGACACTTCAGTTATGCAAAAAACGCAAATTAGAACATGTTTTGCTTTTTCAACCCTCAGATGGTAGTGACAGCAACATAAAATATAACTTATGTTATAGCAGGGACTATCACCATTGATTTGCAACCATTACTTTTGAAATAGCTTTGGAATTTCTTGAGATTGAGTAGAAATCGCAATTTAGAACGTTTTTAGAACGCTTTTCACGCATTTTCACCCCTTTTTAAATTTCCAATTTTTTCGAAACTGTTCTTAAAGATCATTTATATGTAATAGATATGTGCCTTGCCTAATTTTCAGTTGCTAGCCCATACCGATCACAAAAATCGAAATTTGGAACGCTTTTTGGTTCCTGCAACGTCTAGGTCATAGTGATACCGACTTAAATAGCGTCTATGTTAGAGCAGAGGCTGTCAGCATCAATTTCTTAACATTACTTTTGAAATCAGTTTGATTCTTCCTGAGATATTGGTGTAAAATCGGCATTTAGAACGTTTTTAGAACGCTTTTCGCTCATTTTGCTCCTGCATCTCCTCTGGGTTCGTGGAAACATATATAAAATATAGCCTATCTTGGAGCAAGATCTGTCACCATCATTTTAACACCATTATATTTGAAATCGGTTCAGTATTTCCTGAGATTGCATAGAAATTTCAATTTAGAACGTTTTTTACAACGCTTTTTGCGCATTTTGACCCCCCCCCTTTTAAATTTCGATTTTTTTAGGAAATGTCCTTAGAGATCATTGATATTTTATAACTAACTACCATTTTAAATTTCACGATTCAAGGCCCTTCCGTCACGCAAAAACCGCAATTTAGAACGTTTTTCTCCTGCAGCCCCTTTGGGGTAGTGGCACCGACATAAAACATAGCCTATCTTGGAGCAAACGTTGTCACTATCATTTTGACACCAATATTTTTTAAATCGGTTTGGTATTTCCCGAGATTATGTAGAAACTACCATTTAGAACGTTTTTTAGAACGCTTTTTGTGCATTTTCACCCCTTTTAAATTTCGAATTGTTTAAGAACTGTTCTTAGACACCATTTATATCTTATAAGTAACTAATATTCCAAATTTCATATTTCTAGATCCTTCAGTAACGCAAAAATTGCATTTTTAGAACGTTTTTTGCTCCTGCACCCCCTTTGGGGTAGTGGCACCGACATAAAATATAGCCTATGTTCTAAGTTGGACTAACACAATCATTTTGATACCATTACTTTTGAAATCGGTTTGGTATTTCCTGAGATTATGTAGAAACTACCATTTAGAACCTTTTTTAGAACGCTTTTTGTGCATTTTCACCCCTTTTAAATTTCGAATTGTTTAAGAACTGTTCTTAGACACCATTTATATCTTATAAGTAACTAATATTCCGAATTTCATATTTCTAGGCCCTTCAGTAACGCAAAAATCGCATTTTTAGAACGTTTTTTGCTCCTGCACCCCCTTTGGGGTAGTGGCACCGACATAAGATATAGCCTATGTTCTAAGTTGGGCGAACACCGTCATTTTGATACCATTACTTTTGGAATCTGTTCGGTAGTTCCTGAGCTTATCTCCGACAAATAAACAATTTTTTCCTCTTTATAATATGACTAGCAAACCCCGCTGCTTTGCTCGCGTAATATTTTAAATATACCAAGTGATATTTATATGTCTAATTTTTATTAAAAGGTACTAACTAAATTTTTATTTTATTAAAAAGTAATATTTTATTTTATTAAAAGGTTTTTTCATTAAAAGGTATTTATTACTTTTAGGAATAATTCAAAAATTACTATTTAAAACACTGTTTGATTAAACATCATTATTACACTGCATTAGGCAGAAATGACACTTAAATTAATAAAACGAAATAAAACTAAATAAATGATAATTTAGAAAATATTTTGAAACTTTTATGCTCAATTAATACGCTCATTTGAGTATTCATTTGAAGTTTTGAATTTTTTAGAAACCATCTTCTTACATCTTAAAATTAAGCATCATGTCAAATTCCAAGTCCTACCACCTCTCTCAACATAAAGGACTATGTTGAAATAGGAACTGTCACCATTAATTTGCCAACATTAATTTTGAAATCGGTTTGTTATTTCCTAATATTCCACAGAAACGTATTTTAGAAAACTTTTAAAGGCCTTTTTTAGAGCGTTTGTTGTTCCTGTGAACCCCATATGGTAGAATCATCGGCATAAAATGTAGCCTGTGTAGGGTCAGAAACTGTTACAATTGATTTGCAACTATAACTTTTATAATCGGTTTATATTCCCTGAAATTGCATAGAAATCGTAATTTAGGACTTTTTTAGAATGCTTTTCGCACCTCCTCTTCCCTTCACCCCTTTTTCATTCGAATTTATTTTCGACAGTCCTTCGAGGGCATTTATATTTTTTAAGTAACTACCATGCCTTATTTAAAGTTTCTAGCCTCTTCAGTATCACAGAAATCGCAATTTAGAAAGTTTTTTACTCCTGCAACCCCTGGTCGTAGTGGCACAGACATAAAATATAGCTTATGTTTGAGCAGGTTCTATCACCAACAATTTATCCCCATTATTTTTTAACACGGTTTTGTATTTGATAAGATTGTATAAAAATTGTAATTTAGAACGTTTTTAGAACGCTTTTCGCTTACTTCATACTTTTAAATTTGGAATTTTCTTCCGACTGTTCTTATAAAACAGTTGCATCTAGTAAGTAAATACCATGCCATACTTCAAAGTGTTAAACCCCTTAGTTGTGCAAAAAACGTAAATTAGAACATGTTTTGCTTTTGCAACCCTCAGATGGTAGTGGCAGCAACATAAAATATAACCTATGTAATAGAAGGGACTGTCACCATTGATTTGCAACCATTACTTTTGAAATAGTTTTGATATTTCCTGAGATTGAATAAAAATCGCAATTTAGAAAGTTTTTAGAACGCTTTTCGCGCATTTTCACCCCTTTTTAAATTTCCAATTTTTTTGAAACTGTTCTTAAAAATCATTTATATTTAATAAATATGTACCTTGCCTAATTTTAAGTTGCTAGCCCCTACCGATCACAAAAAGCGAAATTTAGAACGCATTTTTGCTCCTAAAACGTCTAGGTGATAGTGATCCCGACATAAAATAGCGTCTATGTTAGAGCAGAGGCTGTAAGCATCAATTTCCTACCATTACGTTTGAAATCAGTTGATTCTTTCTGAGATATTGCTGACAAATCGGCATTTAGAACGTTTTTAGAACGCTTTTCACGTATTTTGCCCCTGCATCTCCTCTGGGGTAGTGGAAACAAATGTAAAATATAGCCTATCTTAGAGCAAGATCTGTCACCATCATTTTTACACCATTATATTTGGAATCGGTTCAGTACTTCCTGATATTGCATAGAAATTGCAATTTAGAACGTTTTTTACAACGCTTTTTGCGCATTTTGACCCCCCCCCCCTTTTAAATTTCGATTTTTTTAGGAAATGTCATTAGAGATCATTGATATTTTATAACTAACTACCATTTTAAATTTCACGATTCAAGGCCCTTCCGTCCCGCAAAAACCGCAATTTAGAACGTTTTTCTCCTGCAGCCCCTTTGGGGTAGTGGCACCGACATAAAACAAAGCCTATGTTGGAGCAAGGATTTTCACCATCATTTTGACGCCATTATGTTTTAAATCGGTTTGGTATTTCCTGAGATTGTGTAGAAACTACCATTTAGAACGTTTTTAGAACGCTTTTCGCGCATTTTCACCCCTTTTAGATTTCGAATTGTTTAAGAACTGTTCTTAGAAATCCTTTATATCTAATAAGTAGCTGATACTTCAAATTTCATATTTCTAGGCCCATCAGTAACACATAAATCGCATTTTTAGAACGTTTTTTACTCCTACCCCCCCCCCTTTGGGGTAGTGGCACCGACATAAAACATAGCCTATCTTGGAGCAAACGTTGTCACTATCATTTTGACACCAATATTTTTTAAATCGGTGTGGTATTTCCTGAGATAATGTAGAAACTATCATTTAGAACGTTTTTAGAACGCTTTTTGTGCATTTTCACCCCTTTTAAATTTTGAATTGTTTAAGAACTGTTCTTAGACACCATTTATATCTTATAAGTAACTAATATTCCAAATTTCATATTTCTAGGTCCTTCAGTAACGCAAAAATCGCATTTTTAGAAAGTTTTTTGCTCCTGCACCCCCTTTGGGGTAGTGGCACCGACATAAGATATAGCATATGTTCTAAGTTGGGCGAAAACCATCATTCTGATACCATTACTTTTGAAATCGGTTTGGTATTTCCTGAGATTATGTACAAACTACCATTTAGAACATTTTTAGAACGCTTTTTGTGCATTTTCACCCCTTTTAAATTTCGAATTGTTTAAGAACTGTTCTTAGACACCATTTATATCTTATAAGTAACTAATATTCCAAATTTCATATTTCTAGGCCCATCAGTAACGCAAAAATCGCATTTTTAGAAAGTTTTAGCTCCTGCACTCCCTTTGGGGTAGTGGCACCGACATAAAATATAGCCTATGTTCTAAGTTGGACTAACACCATCATTTTGATACCATTACTTTTGAAATCGGTTTAGTATTTCCTGAGATTATGTAGAAACTACCATTTAGAACGTTTTTTAGAACGCTTTTTGTGCATTTTCACCCCTTTTAAATTTCGAATTGTTTAAGAACTGTTCTTATACACCATTTATATCTTATAAGTAACTAATATTCCAAATTTCATATTTCTAGGCCCTTCAGTAACGCAAAAATCGCAGTTTTAGAACGTTTTTTGCTCCTGCACCCCATTTGGGGTAGTGGCACCGACATAAGATATAGCCTATGTTCTAAGTTGGGCGAACACCATCATTTTGATACCATTACATTTGGAATGGGTTCGGTAGTTCCTGAGCTTATCTCCGACAAATAAACAATTTTTACCTCTTTATAATAGGAGTATGATAAGTATAGATTATTATAGATTAGTATAGATTGTAAAATTAATATTCTGTAGCGGTGATTTTTAGGTGAATTTTCCGGCGTCCAAAAGGGTGATGGATTTGCGAGGTTTCACTGTGTAAATAAATAAGTCTGACCCGGTTAATACGCGATTTCGCTTGATACGCGGATTTTTTCCGGTACTTTGAGAATCGCCATTAGATTAATGTAAAAATATCACATTTAATACGCGAACGGTTACAACGCGATCCCGCATAATAGACGATAGGGTTATCGTTTAAGACGAAATTTCGTGCAGTTGCAGTTGCATATTTCTTTTATATTTTGTGTGTGTTTTTTTTTTTTTCTATTCTGACAATGCTATTTTTTCTCGGTATATTAACAATTGATTATAAGGGTACTCATCATCACAAGTACTAAACATGACTTTAATAAATGGGTTGTGCTTCAAAGATTTGTTTGGTTTGTGTTATGAAAATTGGGCTAGCAGGAAACTAATTTTTGTTCCTTCATTTTTTGATTGTAACTTGTTAAACGACAATAAAGCTATATTTGAATCCGTATTCATTTTCCATCATTATTCCGGTCGGTCCTATAAAAACAAACAATGAGTTTGTTTGTTTGTTTGTTTTATTGAACACATACATCAGACTTGTGTGCTTGACACCAGGGCCCGCTTATACACAATGAGTTAAACTTGAATACAGTTGAATTGTAATCAACGGTCGGTCCTATAAAAACAAATAATGAGTTAAACTTGAATACACTTGAATTGTAATCTAAAAACCACAATTTTCGACCTTAAATATATAAATGAAAGCTGCGAAGTTTATTTATACGATTAGATGTGTAAATAAGCTAAGCTCCAGGAACATTATGCAAATCAGATTGTCCAATCCCTTGAAACACATCTTAACCGGGTTCGACTGTATATTTTTGTCAATGAATAGTTTATTGTCGTCGCATTAAAATAAGTGAATCATAGAATTTCTTTCTGTTGTTATAATTTTTTTTTAAATTCCATCTGTTTATGATAAAATGCTACACTGTTAAAAAATCTACAGAAAATTGTCCAATCACTGAACCATTTTCACACAAAACGGTTATATACCCGTAATTTATTTTCATTCTGACCAATAAAAACGCTTCATTATATGATCAAGTAATCTGTATCTTTAAAAACGGTTGAATGATTTTTCAGTTTGTTGCAAATTTTTAACAGTGTATCTTATTTTTAACAGATGTGTATTTTGCATTGTCTATTTCTAACAGGTAAAAATTTAAAACACGTTTAACACTTTTTGTGATAACTTGTATAAGGAAATGCATTTATCAATTAATATTTTATGATAGCAGCAATTGAATAAACAAATCACATGATATTTTTATTAATACTATCGAAAATAAAGTTTAAAATCCGTATTAGTTCAGTTTTAAAATAATGTGTTAGGAAACGCTTTCGTTAAAAATCCTTTTATTTTTACAACTTATGCATCTGTGAGGGGGGAAATGATAAAACAATGAGTTTTAATATTCAGTTTTGTTTGTATATTTACATATTTAGATAATCGATTGGATGGTGTAATATGAATTAATTTCAGATAAAAGCTCAATACTAGTTATTTTAAATTAAATTGTGAAGTTACCAGGCAAAATATATTTTTTAACAGGCAAATTTTAAACTTTTGATTAATTTAAATGTAAATGAAAATTTTCTTTCGTATCAGGCAAGTTACGCTTTTTTTAAATGAAATTTCGGTAGTTTTCTAGTATAGGGTCCTTGACGAGATGGAGGAAATGGCATTGGCGAGAGAAGGGAATTTGGCAAAATATTTTCTGCCAAACAATTCTCTGTTCTATGGACATAGGCAATTTTTTCAATAGCTATACAATTTATTTAATATAAAGAAGCCATTTATCTATTTTTATATGCAAACAGAGGTAAATTGTATATAAAAAGCAATAATAAGATGCATATAAATAAAATGTTTATAAATATATGAATACATGTATAATAAACAAGCATAAAAGTTCATCAGATTTCTTTTCATAGCATTTTACATTATTTGGTGGCTAACGGAAAAAGAAAAAATTCATGTTGTGCTGCGTTTGCAGCCTTGCCAATCTCTAATAGTGAGAAGTTCCAGGCTGGGTATCGTTCCATGTGGTTTAGTCGGTAGGATGTCAGTGCGCTATACTGATGGCCCGAGTTCGAGTCCCGGCTTGGAATCTATTTTCACTAGGTTGGCCTTCGCGCCTTTTAAGCAATAATTTTGATTTTGATTTGAAATATTGTATGCAAGGCGAATGTTTCCCTCCGGAAACGTTTCCAGGTATTAATAAATAATTTTTATTCATTTCCCTTGCTTTAATGTAGATATAGAAGCTGAACAAATTAGAGGAGGGGGGATATCTACTGTAATTACAACAACCGGTGACATTTTCTCTCCACAGAACTAGTATTAAACTAACAAACAATTTTAGTGAATACAACATTAAAATATGTCTGTCGGCTATCAATTTAAATACATGTATAAAAATTTAAAATAAAAAACTCTAAAAAAATATATCAAGTAAGAGTAAGAGGCATTTCACTTAAGTTATGGTGCGTAAAGTCTTTATACGTTTAAACATCAATAAAGAGAAAAAGACATTATCGAATGACAAAAAGAGATGTGTTTTCAAATGAAAATTTAACTGCCATCGTATTTAAGAAAATTAATCATAAATATTTTTATTTCTGCTATTAAAAGATGAAGTAAAAATGCGCATCAGTTCAGTTTTAAGGTAATATTGTAAAAAAGTATGTCATTAAAAATTAATTTACTTTGATCAATCTCACTTAATAACATGTTACTTAAAATATTAATTTAAATGCATGGATTGAAATTTTAGATAAAATGATTCCCTAAAAATATGTTAAGCATGAGTAAAAGGCGTTTCACTTAAATTATATACTTTGGAAACGTTTTACTTTTAAATTTTAATTATTAGAAAAATAGTAATTATCGAATTACTCTTATGCAAAGGTATTTTTGTAAATTAATATCTTATTGCCACCACATTTAAATAAATGATAGATATTTTTATTGATGCTACAAAACATAAAGTTTAAAATTGGAATTAGCTAAATTTAAAAATAATAATGTAAAATAGAATATATATGTCATTAACCCCTTAACCACCACGACATACCTGCGTACGTCATGAACTCTTCAATTTGAAAAATACCAGGCCATATGTGCGCAAGTCCTCATTTTAAGTCCAGACTGCAATGTTCTGAGTATCTTTTTTTTTTCTTTCTTTTTTGCGTCGCTAACTGGTATTGTAATTGGTTTTGTACGGGCTTTATAGCAATGATTGTTTTCTCACCCAATAGATGGTGTTACATGTTTAAAAAAATCATTAGTTTTCGCACTATTTTGTTGTATATACTAGTTGTTTACATCGAACCTTATTTATGTTTGCATAATATAAATAATATAAATGTAAAAAAATAACAATAAAATAAAATAAAACATGCTTTCATTAAAATTCATTAAAATGTAGAAAAAAAAATAATATTTTTTAAATGCACTACCAAAATTGGCGATATTTCATCAGTCTGACCAAATCTTGGCGCTATTGTAGTAACCTTGCCATTAGTACTTTTCAAGAACTACTCATTGTTGAAGCTGATATTGATTTCTACATAGGAAAACAAACTATAATTGAGTAACCATTAACTGTAAGCGAGGAGTGTTTTTACAAAACGGAGTGCACTTGGCGGCAGGACACCCCCCCCCCCCCTCTTCCTTTGGGGTCAAATTTTGGGAAATTCCGAAATAGGTCTTTACTAATTTTAGTTATACTATTGGCATATCAAGTTTCAAGATTTTATTTCCATTGGTTTATGAGATATGGTGATTTTTTTAAAATTCCCACATTCTCCCCCGTTGCCCCCCTTAGGAATCGAATTTTAAAACGCCAATGTTTAATTCCTGTATTGCCTTTACAACTACATATACACATTCGAAATTTCAAAGTCCTATGTCAACAGGAAGTGGGTGAAAACGAGTCATAAGATTTGACTGCCACATACAAACATAATTGTAAGTTAAAAGAAAGCATGTAATAAACCTTTATTTCATCTCCTTACATTACATTATAATTCACATGTAATTAGAAACAAGTCGGAAATTGTACGTCAAATGTGGCAAATGGGGTGCGTTCGTACTATAACTAGTTTTATAAGTATTCAGATCTTGGTGCAATAGCTGTTGCACTCTTATACAAAAATAAATGAATACAAAATTTATTGCGATTATATATACATTAAATTCAGTATTACGGAAATAATAGGACTCCATCTTAAATAGGACGTAATCACCATGGCAACCTAGAATCATTACCTATCATGGGATATCATTGAATTACTTACGTATGATAGGATTTAATAGAATGAAGAAAACTTTTATTAATATAAAGTTTTGATTCGATTTTTCTTAAAATTTGAAATGACAAAATTCTGCAACGATTTGATATATTAAATTTCATACCATTCGGCTGGATAGTTTTTGCGCTGTTACATGCGGACAGACGGACAGACAGACAGTCGGACGAACCAGACAACGACTATAGGTGCTACGTATTTATATAATTACGAACGCACCTAATAATGACATGAACTACCTTCGACAAATTTTAATGTATCTGCTATGCAGCATACTATCACTAAATAAATATTGTGCTTAAAAGGTTAAAAGTTAATTTACTTTGATGAATATCACTTAAATAAATATAAGTGATATAATGACACTAGAGGTTGGCAAAAAGCATGTTTAATTGGGCTTCCAGATTAAATGCACAGGCGTTTTTGGCCAGACGGTTTTTTTTAAAAAAAGAAGAAGAAGAAAACAGATGAAGAACACAAACGATGCAGTCGAATGAGACCTTATCCAGCTTTATTTACACAATCAGAAATAGTTCTAGGGGGAATGCTCAATTTAGTCGATGAAAAAAAGAAATACACTTCACTCGCATCAAACAACTCGCTTAAACAACGTTCCATCTCTTTGCTGCTTTCCACACGATAATCTCATTCTCCTCTTACTACCACTACCACTTTACTCATTCTGTTTCTTACACCACTACATTTCCCCTTTCTACACTTATTCCGCTGTTTTTTACACATAATTCTGCCAACATCTCTGCACACATCTCTACACCTTTTTTCTCTTCGCTTTGCACCCCGTATCTGGCTGCCGCATGAGGATTTAAACTACATCGACGCAAAGTTACAATAAAGATCAGCTGATTTCTCTCTCCAATCATAATCGCTTTTTAGACGGTTTACTAATATCTCCTTTCTGATTAATATCGAAGTAAATAAGCTTCCTGACGCGAAAACATTGTTCCAGAACTTCCTCTAATCTGGAAACCAGATGCACAAGGCGTAAATATAGTTTAGTCCCTGCTGTCGAGATTACATCTAAAACATTTTTTTTCCCGTCAGACGATAAATTTAAAAAAAAAAGAAAGAAAAAAAGAAAAGAAGAAGAATTTATTGCCACGGAATAAATTTTTAAAAGCATTGAAATATTCTAGTAGACACCTTGATATTTTTAATAAAAGAATGATCTTAAATAAATAGTTTTTTTAAATGGGATAAATTATGAATTATGCTATTTTAGCAATTAAATAAAGAATTTGGAGGGAATTGATTTACCGGGAAATAATAGCGAATTTTAATAAGGATTTAAATAATAAAAGGGGTTTTATTAAAGAAATATAAGTAGTTATCGCCATTCTTAGATTTACGCAATTTGGAATAAATATTATTAGATGGATTAGGATCTTAAACCTTTGCATATGGAGATTAATAGACTATTTTAAGAACAGGGTTTTAACTTAATAAGCTGGTCTAATATATGGAATATTATTAAAAGGGAAATTTATATAGAATAATTTTAATCTTGGCGAAACTTTTTAAGTTTTGTAATATATATGTTAGTTAAAATATTCATTTAAATCCAGGGATAGAAATCTGAGGTAAAAAGATCCATTAAAATTGCATTAATCACTGGTAAAACGCATTTTACTTAAGTTGCGCTCTGCAAAGAGTTTTTATTTAAACTTTAATACGGAGAAATAATCATTATCAAATTATCCCTGTGTAAAAGTATGTTTGTAAAATTTTTCTTACTACCATCACATTTAAATAAATGATTCATATTTTTATTAATGATACGAAAACTAAAGTTTGAAATTGATATTAATTAAATTTCAAAAAAAAAAATGTAAAAAAAAAACAAATAAAAAAACAAAAAAAAAAATCATGTCAATAAAAGTTAATTTTTCTTTTACGAATCTCATTTAAATATATGTTAGTTAAAATATTCCTTTATATCCAGGTATAGAAATTTGAAATAAAAAGATGCACTAAAAATGAAATCCACCAATAAAAAGGAAAAAAATATGCCAATAAAAGTTAATTTACTTTGATGAATCTCAGTCCAGAACACATTAAAAAAAATTATTTATTGAGTTAAAAAAATTAACATTTTTTGAAATGGTTAACCATATAATTTATGTAAACAAATTCATATCACAAAACTTCTGAAAAAGTTTTTTTTTATTTAAAATTTAATTTTTTTTTCAAGTGTGGTAATTGAAAATCGTTATAGTTGGAAATATTATTTGTCAATTTCAAAACTTTTTCATTTAATTAAATGGAAATATATAAGTTTTAATTTTAATTCAGCAGTTTTAAAAATAATAATTATTGTTAGGCGTAATTTACTTATTTTTAAGAAATTTTCATTTTAAAATATATTATTTGTACACAGCACGCGCCCCCTCCCCCCATTTTTTTGTATATCATTAATAGCTTAGTTCTAGTCAAAATTTTTCATTGTACACTTTCTTTATTTTTAAGAGTTCAGTTTAAAGTCAGTTGTGTTTTCTAAAATTAATAAAAATAAATAAATAAATAAAAGTAATTTAATAAATTAAGCACCCTTTCTTTTTATTAATTTCTCGTACTTAAATTATGTTACAACATGTAAATGTTGTTATTCAAAAACATTCCTCTATTTTTCTGTAAATAAAACCTTTTCTTTTGGGATACTCTCTCACAAAAAAAAAAAAAAAAAAAAAAAAAATCTCCCTTTTCTCTCTTTTACTAGCAAACGTGGGGTAGATGGTCAGCTGTGTTCAGAAATAATTGGGACCACACACGTTTACATTTTAAACACAGGATTATTGTGTGGGAATGCTACTTTTCTCATAGCATACCAGCCCCTTTTACAATGCAGTTTTATGACTTTGTTTACGAAAAACAATTTTTTAAGCAGGTGCAAGTATTGCCTGGGCTTCTGAGATTTGAGTTCACGTGATCTCCCCGTGGTTAGAGGGACATAGCAACGAGATGTTCTTGGCATTAGGTAGGGAAATTGACCAATGAAAACAGTTTTCGCCTCCACCCTTTATTGCTTCCTGGGAAGTAACGCGGGGAGAATTGAGGGGACGCGAGAAGCGAGAGCGTGGTTTGTTGGTCGTGTAGCGTTTTTTTTTTTTTTTTTTTAGAGGGGTCCTGAGTGCAGTAAGATGTGAAACAACATAAATTTTTGAGGGACCAAAGGGGCCCGGGAAACCCCCCCCCCTCTTTTTGTCGAGGCCTGAAACAATTTTTATTAAAGGATTCGCTTTTGAGACCTAAGACAGAGAAGATCAACTCTTGCGAGTAAAGAGTATGAATTGAATTGTAAGTGCTTTTCGCTTTTTTAAAAATGAATGGTAAGCGAGCGCGGCTTTAGAAGGTGCATCTTTCGACTGTACTGGTAAGCTGGATATACCTGGCTGCTGACCGAGCATCGGACAAGTAAAAAAATGCCCTGATATCAGATTCTGTGAAATAGAGATCCAAGATAAATCGTGAGCATGCGAAGCAAGACGTTAGCGTTCCGCTCCCTTTTTTGCTAAACATCGATTTATCCTAGAAATATATCACGGAGGATGCCGGCTAGTTTAAAGTTGAAGCAAAACAATTCCAGCTACTTCCACGGAGAGCGATATTGGCTGCTGACTTCAAATTCCAAAACGATTTCCTAACTCATCGGGTAAAGCTGCGTACCGAAGGAAGTGTGTGGGGTGTAGCCCACCCCCTGAAACTATTTTCAAGATAAGGAGTTTTTTCTACTACAGAAAACAAAAAAAAACACTGCCAGTTAAGATATGGTCGTCAAAGAAAAGTCATCTAAAAAAAAAATTGTGTTTAAGATAACTATGTTAAAAGAAAATAGAATAATTTGTGGTGTACCATGTCTGAAACCTACTATGGATTACATTGGGTATGTTAAGTTTTTTTTTCTCTTGTTCCATTATAACGTAATGATTGATTATCTTTGTTTTAAAAGTTGCAATCTATATAATTGAAGCCAGAAAATGTCAACATGATAAAAATCTGTCCTATTAGTGTTAGAATATTTACAATATCATTTGTTAATTGTGATAACTTGAGAAATAAGTTTTGAAACACCTGTATGTATAAGAGTTTAAACTCCCTATGAAGAATTAAATTTAATTTTAATCTTATTCTCTTGACTTGTATCTATTTTCGCACTGCTAAAAGTATTCTTCAATAAAGTAACTTCACTAGGTTTAAATAAGTAGATGTACTTTAAAAAACAGAAATAATGAGAATAAATGTTTCAGTTCAAATTAACCCAAGAAGAAGTAGAAATGGTCTGTTTCTCTAAAATTAATCATATATTAATTTAAAATTAAAGATTTAAAAGTAATCATTAATGAATTGAAGAATATAGAGAATATGAACAGTGTTTCTTCTAGTTTTTTTATTGTAATGAAGGTAAACAGCTTAAGTTAACTAAAATTTTCAATTTTACACACCTTTACAATTTAATGAATTTAGCCACATTACGATCACAGCCCGTAGAGTTAGATTCTCTTTATGTATGACTTTGAAGCTTGTTTTCATATCTCAGCTCTTGACTTTTAACTTATTCAAAATTCTTAAATTAATCTACCTTTTCAGTTCATTCATATTCCTTTAAGTAATTTGTCTTGCGGTATGTTTAAATTTCATTTAATTAATTATATTCATCTCTTTTTAAGTGATTTTCTCTGGTCATGCATGAATATTCTGACTCTATGACAATTGTTGGGGTTGATCTGAGCAGATAAATTGAGAACCCTGTATTGCTTTAGTATTTTGTTGCAGTTTTAAAATTCTTTAAGTGTGGCATTGATATCTTAGTGTTAAAGTTTTCTTTTAAAGTAATTCTGTAATTCAGCTAGAAGTTTTTGTTATGATTTTATAAACAGGATTCAATCTAGGTGGAAATTTAACTGCTCAGAGAAAAAAAAAACCCATAACAAGAATGGTGCCATGTTATTAAAGGCCTGGTTATTGTATTGAATTTATGTGTGATTTTATATATTACAGTATTTGGTTGGGAATTAACTGTTTGACTGAATTTAGAACTCTATACTTTACAAATTTTCAATGTTTTCCCCTCGCAAAATTCTAGAATTGTCCTTTTTTCTTGTGCGGGTGTGATTTAAAAGTTTAGGTAGTTCATTTTTATTGGTAATTGCCATTCAGTTAGTATACACATTTTGTACAGAGTTCATGCGAGTGATAATTCAGTCATTCATTTACCAAAAATTTAGGGGCAAGCTGGACAATAGGTATATATATATATGTGTGTGTTTTTTCATATGTTGTGTATTATAATATATATGTATAAGTGTATGCTCCAAGGTGTGAGGTTTCTAAGTATATGCACCCCCCCCCTAAGAAGTTTTTCTTTTCTCAAATACTAATTTTTCTGTCATACTTTACATAATTTTATTTTTGTGTAAGTGTTTTAATTGTAATGTGCCCTTGTATACCGGGTATAATTCTTAAATCTGCATAGGGACGTAATTTTAGTTTACAGTTTAACTTTTATTTCTGTCTAACGTTAAGATTATATATAAAGATTTAATTATGGCTGATGAAGCTACAAAAGAACTTGCACTTGTACAAAGGAAAACGGCCTTAGTCGACAACCTTTTAAGCATCCCCCCTTTTAATGGTGAATCAACAGTTTCATGTTCTGACTTTCTTGAAAAGTGGGAGGAATTAGCAGATTTTTTCGGCTGGGATGAGGGGGAGAAAAAGTTTGCTTTATTAAGCAGAGTTTCGGGAACAGCTGCTAAACTATTGAAACTGCATAAGGGTAAGGATAGTGCAGAACTGGTTAAAATTATTAAAGAAAGGTACATTCATCAGGAAACCCCAGATGTAGCTTTAGCTAAATTTTTAAATTTTAAGCAAACACCTGCTATGTCTGTTCAAGAATTTTTTGACAGGGCTTCTGATCTTTCCCTAAGGGCTCTTGTTATGGATGGGGTATCATCAACAATAGCGCAGCAAAGTAGAGATGCAATGCTACACTCCATGCTGCTGGGAAATTTATTGCCAGAAATCAGGAAGGGGGTAATTTCAAAAGACCCAAAAACACCTGCTGAAATTTTAGCTTATGCCCGATTAGAGGAAAAAGCTTGTAGGAGTGTTAACCCCTTATACTCCCACGATTTGGCACAGGCAACTCAACCGCAACCTATCAATATAGCTTGCGCGGCTACTCAAGCTAAAAAACCGAATGTAAACAATCAGAAGCAGGAAATTGAGGAGCTAAGACAACAATTACAATTGTTAACTGCGAAAATTGATAGTTTAGTGGAGAAAACAGATAATGACAGAAGGTTGTGGAACCCAGAACAAGCAAATTTTTCAAATTTTTCTTGCTATACGTGTGGGAGTCTCAACCATTTTGCTCGAGATTGCTCCCAAAACCCCAGAAACCAGTTTTGGAGAGGTAACAATAGGAGTTATCAGGGTCGTAGGGGTATGTCTGGATACCAACAGCCTCAAAGAGGTAGAGGGTATGATAACTCTCAAATAGGGAATAATTATAGAGGTAGAGGGCAATATACAAGAGGTAGAGATGGCGACAACAATGTCCCACAACAGGAAACGGGCCAAAATAATGTAACTCAGGAAAATAAAGGTTTAAACGAGTAGGGGCTGAGTCAGAATCAGTCGGACTGACTCATGATAGGCCTAACGACATTCCTCCCTCTGTATATAATGTTTTTTCCCTGTCTGTTTACAATTTGCCTACAATGAAAATTTTTATAAATAATATTTTTTTAAATGTGTTATGTGATACTGGCTCAGGAATTAATCTGATATCCAGGCAAGGCCTTAATCTTATTCCATTTGCAAATACCACTCCATGCAATACCCCGATTTTAACGGTAACAGGTGAAAAGGTTCCACTTACAGAAAAAATAGATTTAAACTTTAAGTTCAATGATGTAAACTGTCAGGCAGAATTTTTCGTGGTACCAGGAAAATTAGCTAATGAATTTGTTGCCATTTTGGGTATGCCCTTTTTAAGTAAATATAGTGCCATTATTAATTGTTCAACAAAAATCCATTATCTTGAATGTAAACGAGCAGACTTTGTGTAAAAATAGTGTGCAAAACTCCCTCCCTTCCCCACTGGTTGACAGCAAATGTGAATATAGTAAAATAAACAATGTCAATTTTTACAAAACTGAATCTGTAGCATGTCAAACAAATTTCCCAAAGGAGAATTTTTTTAAACATAAAGCTTCTGGGGAAACTCTGAACAACATGGAGTATAATCATAAAGATGAACTAGAATTAAAAGCAGATAAGGAAGATAGGAAAGTACAGGTTAGGGAGAAAAACATTAATGAAATGAGTAAAACTGTAATTGGTGATAATTGTCAAAGCAATGTAAATAAAGATGAATGCTCTGTTGTTCAGGATCTCTCAGAGATAAATTCAAATGTAGAAAATTCCCTAAATATGAATGAGGTTTTTAATGTAGGGGATAATGTAAATAATAATAAACTGTATGTAGGGTGTATAAGTAGTATTAGTAACAGTAATGATGTAAATAGTAATATAGGTTGCAACAATTCGAATGAAAATGAGATAAGTGTTAATGTAAATATTCATAATGTAAATACTAACGTAAGCTCAGATATAATGAATGAGGAGGAGGGAAAAAGTAAAAATAGGGAAATGCAAAGTGTTTATCCTGTCTGCCAGGTCAATGTAACTAATAGTGAAGTTGCACATTTGAGTGAAACAAGTACCGATACATGTAATGAGGACAAAAATTCAAAAAAATCATGAGATTAGTTTTGCGGTACTCACCAGTGTAATAACTATACCTCCCCATTCTAAAGTTATAGCAAAAGTTAAATGTTCAAGAGATAATTTTATTCAAAGTAAAGATAATGTGATTTTGGAACCTCTGGTACAGAAAGTCTGTAATAGTGTATTATCGTCTAGAAGTGTCTGTTCTCAGGAACGTGGGCTGTACATATCTTTTGCAAATTTTTCGGATGATAGTGTAACTTTTAAAAAGGGAATGAGGGTTGCCAAAGTTCGAAAGTGTATCGATGATTCTGATTGTGACTATGATAAATGTAATTTTGCTTTTAATGTAAATACACCCGCCCCAGGTGATGATTTTGACCATGCTGACCTGACATGGAGCACAGATATCAATCTTGATCATTTAGAACCCCCCCTCAAACTTAAGATGCAAGAATTTTTAGATAAGAATAAAGATGTGTTTGCAGCTTCAGTTTTAGACTTACCAGGCTGTGACACTATCCCCCATGTAATTAATTTAACCTCAGATAAACCCGTAAAATGTAAAGCATATAGAGTCCCACATAAGCTTAGAGAAGAGTTAGAAAGTCAACTTGATATCCTTTTAAAAGCTGAAATTATAGCCCCCTCTATGTCTGAATTCGCCTCCCCTGTACTTTTAGTTAAGAAAGCGGATGGTTCTTATAGGTTGGCGGTCGATTTCAGAGCCCTTAATAAAAACTTAGTTAAGGATGCTTATCCCATCCCGAATATAACAGATTCGGTTGATGCACTTTCTGGGTCAAATTTTTTTTCAACCCTTGATTTAACGAGTGGTTTTTTCCAGCAAGTTGTGCGTCCTGAGGATAGACACAAAACAGCAATAATCACCCATAAAGGACTCTTTGAGTGGGCCAGGAATTGCTTCGGATTATCGACATCTGGCAATTCTTTTCAAAGATTAATGAATGCTATTTTTGGTGACTTAGGAAATTTAGGTATCCTAGTTTATATCGACGATATTGTGATTGCTTCGAAAGATGTAGAGTCCCACCTTGAAAAATTAAATTTAGTGTTCAGTAGACTTCGCCAACATAAGTTAAAGTTAAAACCTAGTAAATGTTTTTTCTTATCTGATACAATTCAATATCTTGGTTTTGAGATTAAAAAAGGTAAAGTTGCACCAATCAATAAAAATATTGAAATAATTAAAGATTTCCAACCACCTAAAACTCGTAAGGCAGTTAGATCCTTTATTGGTACAATATCATTTTATAGGAGATTCATTCCCGATTTTTCAAAAAGAGCCAAAAATTTAATTTTACTAACTAAAGATAATGGTCGTTTTGTTTGGAATCAGGAAGCAGAGGCAGAATTTGAAGATTTAAAAAATGCTTTGATATCTAAACCTTGTTTAAACCTCCCTGATTTTAATAAGGAATTTCATTTATATACGGACGCTAGTGGCTCAGCTCTTGGAGCAGTATTGTCGCAATTTGATGATAACAACTGTTTACATCCTGTCGCCTTTGCCAGTAGAAAATTAAAAGACCCCGAGACGAGGTATTCGACCACGGAGCGTGAATTACTGGCTCTAGTATGGGCTACTTCACATTTTAAGTGTTACTTAGCTAACACACACTTCTTTATTTATACAGATCATGCCCCACTTACATATATGCTCAAAATTCAAGACCCAACATCCCGAATTGCGAAATGGGTTTGCACTCTTGCAGATTTTACCTTTACGATTAAATTTATTAAAGGTCGTTGTAACAGTGTAGCTGATTTCTTATCAAGGTATGTAAATGAGAATGATTTTTCTGAAAATGTGACCAGCTGCAATTTTTGTATTCAAGTGGAAAAAGGAAATATGTTTATGCCACAATCTGATTTATTAGAGAAAATCAGGGAATTGCAAAAATCAGATAAAAAGTGTATACAGATTGCTCAAAAATTAGACCAAGGGGTGGAAATTGCACCCAAGTATATGCGATTTTTCTTCCAAGATGATCTTTTAGTGGGCGAGGACACTAGAGATTCTCTTGTGCTGAATAAATTGCCGAGACTTGTGGTACCAAGAGAACTTATCCCCCAGGTGTTTGCACTAACTCACGATTCTCTAGCTGCTTGTCATCAAGCCTTCCAGAAAACCATTGATCGCATTCGCGAAAATTTTTACTGGCCAGGCATGTCCGCTGATGTCAAACATCTAGTAGAGTCCTGCATTAGTTGCCAACAGAGACGTGCACACAAGGCAAAACATCTCGCCCCATTGCAAAGAATGCCTACCCCTGAATTCCCACTCTCAAAGGTAAATTTGGACATCTTGGGTCCCTTGCCCCAGACTTTTTCGGGTAATAAGTTTATTGTTGCATATATTGATGCGTTTTCAAAATGGCCCGAAGCATACGCAGTATCCGATATCACTTCAGATATGATAGCTGATACCCTTGCTGACTTCGTGTCAAGATATGGAGCACCTTCATATATCACAACTGACAAAGGAAAAAATTTAATATCAGAAGCTATAGAGAAAGTCTATAAGAAGTTTGGCACCAAACACATTCAGACAACCCCGTTTCATCCAAGCGGGAATGCACAAGTGGAGCGACAAAATCAGACATTGAAAAATGCCCTATGTCATATCGTCAACCAAAATCAAACAGACTGGGATACAAAACTCAAATTTGCTCTTTTAGCCCTCCGCACAGCAGTACACTCATCCACAAACTTAACCCCCGCTGCAGTAATGTTTGGAAGAAATCTTAACCTTCCGTATAAAATTTTTTCTACCCCTACAACTTTAAATTACAATGATACTCCTTCATATTGTGAACTCTTATTTCCTGCATTGAGAAAAGTATACACGGAAGTACACAGCAGTCTTGTTAAAGTTTCAGAAAAACAAGAGAAGTATCGTGAAAAAACTGCAGTGTGTAAAAATTTCAAAGTAGGGGATTCTGTCTGGTTATTCACACCTTCCGTAAAGCCCGGTCAGTCAAAAAAGCTCTCTAAATTTAATAATGGTCCTTACACTATAACTGAAAAATTAAGTGAAGTAAATTTTAAAATTGCTCTTCAATCTAACTTATCTAAAACGCAAGTTGTACATGTTGACAGACTAACGGAGTTTAAAAGCAGAAATCCCATTTTTGTACCAAAACAACAACAGCAGGGTGTCGATTCTATATCGATTGAGTCCAGTCCGATTGTAACTGACGTCCCTTCGACAAGCAACTTCGATTTTCTTGCACCACGGAAGCGCAGGCGCGGACGTAACTTCGTCCCAGTTTTTTCGACCCCACGGAGCACGCCAGATACAGCAGACAGCGCAGAGCAATCGCCCTTAAGTTCAGCAGAGGCAGATAGCGAAAGTATGGCTCATCATTCTTCCCCCCCAGTTTCCAGCGATACGCATGAGGAAAATTCAGGCGACGTTCAGCTCTCAGATCCAGCACCGGGAGGGAATTCAGCTAATCAAGTTACGTCGGATTGTAATGCGGATGCATCGCGTACTTCGAATGTTAGTCACTTACAATCGATACCAACTAAATCGAATGCTGTCCCGACCAGGCAATATCGATTCCGTGAAAGGAGAGATAAGCCAAATTATAGAGTGTAGCAACTTTTTAAGCACTAATCTTTGCCTAGAATAGTTTTTATTTTAATATTTTTTTTTGTATATATATATGTTTAGCATTCTTTTAATGTTATTTTGTGCATTTTAGTACGTAATTAATTTTTTGAGGAACTTTAAACTTGTTTTGATTTTGTGTCCGGGTAACGGAAGTTTGTTGTCAATATACTAGATGTTTTCTAACTTAGTTATTATTATTTCTAGTGTGTATTTATGTTATTTTAATATTAAAACGTACTCCGCACATACATTGTTTAATTTATTATGCATTTTTCCGAATTTTTAGCTGTATTTTCTGAACTTTGAAAATTTTCTGTACATTTTTAATGGAATTATGCATGCATCAAATTTTTCTTCTTCGCTTTGTGTTTTATGTATATGCATTGTTTTTAAGGTAATGATTTAGCAAGGATAGGTATATGTTATTTAATATACGTAATAAAGTACTTATGTATAAAATTTTGTATATTAGTGTGTACTTTTACTTGGTTTTCTAGGGTAGGTACTAGAATTGTTATTCTTTAGGGAAGACACACTTTTAAATACTGTTTGAAATTACACAGATTAGTGTATCTGAGGTGTGAGTTAGTGTATAAGTATAGAAGTATACTATTTGTTTACAACTCAGGTGTATGTATTTCAAACATTTTTCTTGTTTTGAATTAAAGGGGTTTTAGTTCAAAATTTTCTAGTATGTAGGTTGGAACTGAGGTTTGTTTATCTAAATGTAAGTATTAAAATGTTTGGTGTGTATTTACATTAATTCATCTCATTTTAAATCTGTATACCGGTTTTTTTTTTTAATTTTTTTTTGTTGTTTTCTGCCTTCCCTTTTTCGATTTTGGGTGTAATTATTCACCACCACAGTTGGTGTATCAAACTGTTTAATGTTTGTGGATATTTTAGCAAAATTTTGATAACCAAAGTTGGTATATAATTTTTACGTGTTCTTATCTGCAACACACATTGCGGCATACACTTACCAAATGCACAGTGGCCCTGTAAGTGCAGTTGTAAAACTCAGAAAGATCTTATGTGTTTCTAAAATTCAAACGAACAATTTTTCACCAGTCTGAAGAACTCTAATCCACATTTTTCCGAGTGATATGTATTTGTCAACAATATATACCTAATGTTAATTTTTTTTTGTCTCTGTTTATGTGTATTCTATTGTCCAGCTGTGCACTAGTGTATTGATTTTATGTTTTGTTTATATAACTGTGCATATATATATTTTGTGTCCATATCTGGCTGGCAGTGCTATAAGTCAAAATTAATCCCCCCCGGAATAGGTAGTAAGTATATTGCTATACAAAGTTGGGGATATTTGGTTAGTGTTATTAGAGTGGAGTTCGGGTACGGTGTAACTAGAGTGAGCTCTAGTGGTAGTTCTCAAGTCGGCGATCTCATATACTAACTTTGCTCGCCATTGTCCAGAAATAAATTGCAGTCATGGTGATTTTCGTCTGTGAATTGTGTGTGGAAAAGTAGATAATTTTTATACATAGTATAGGTGTCTCAGTTTTTGTTTCTAATATGTACAATTTTGGACCTTTTGGGAAGTTTGCTGTAGTCAAACTACTGTTTCACATTTCCGGAGTCTGTTGCAGTAGTGGCGAATGTACAACGGGACTCTGATCTGTCTTTCGGGCTGAAGTTTAGTTTGTTTTGATGGTCAAAGATCCTTGAGTGGATTCACCGAGATTAAGTAAGTGACTCATTGGGACATGTACTGGGTTTTTTTTTAATTTTTTCATTTTGAAATTTTTGGCCTTGTGTTTCTTCTTTGACATTCAAAAAATAAATTTTTTTTTTGTATTTCATTCAAAAAAATTGATTTTTTTTTCAACCGACGGGGAATCCTGTTAGGCGCAATTTACTTATTTTTAAGAAATTTTCATTTTAAAATATATTATTTGTACACAGCACGCGCCCCCTCCCCCCATTTTTTTGTATATCATTAATAGCTTAGTTCTAGTCAAAATTTTTCATTGTACACTTTCTTTATTTTTAAGAGTTCAGTTTAAAGTCAGTTGTGTTTTCTAAAATTAATAAAAATAAATAAATAAATAAAAGTAATTTAATAAATTAAGCACCCTTTCTTTTTATTAATTTCTCGTACTTAAATTATGTTACAACATGTAAATGTTGTTATTCAAAAACATTCCTCTATTTTTCTGTAAATAAAACCTTTTCTTTTGGGATACTCTCTCACAAAAAAAAAAAAAAAAAAATCTCCCTTTTCTCTCTTTTACTAGCAAACGTGGGGTAGATGGTCAGCTGTGTTCAGAAATAATTGGGACCACACACGTTTACATTTTAAACACAGGATTATTGTGTGGGAATGCTACTTTTCTCATAGCATACCAGCCTTTTACAATGCAGTTTTATGACTTTGTTTACGAAAAACAATTTTTTAAGCAGGTGCAAGTATTGCCTGGGCTTCTGAGATTTGAGTTCACGTGATCTCCCCGTGGTTAGAGGGACATAGCAACGAGATGTTCTTCGCATTAGGTAGGGAAATTGACCAATGAAAACAGTTTTCGCCTCCACCCTTTATTGCTTCCTGGGAAGTAACGCGGGGAGAATTGAGGGGACGCGAGAAGCGAGCGCGTGGTTTGTTGGTCGTGTAGCGTTTTTTTTTTTTTTTTTTTAGAGGGGTCCTGAGTGCAGTAAGATGTGAAACAACATAAATTTTTGAGGGGCCAAAGGGGCCCGGGAAACCCCCCCCCTCTTTTTGTCGAGGCCTGAAACAATTTTTATTAAAGGATTCGCTTTTGAGACCTAAGACAGAGAAGATCAACTCTTGCGAGTAAAGAGTATGAATTGAATTGTAAGTGCTTTTCGCTTTTTTAAAAATGAATGGTAAGCGAGCGCGGCTTTAGAAGGTGCATCTTTCGACTGTACTGGTAAGCTGGATATACCTGGCTGCTGACCGAGCATCGGACAAGTAAAAAAATGCCCTGATATCAGATTCTGTGAAATAGAGATCCAAGATAAATCGTGAGCATGCGAAGCAAGACGTTAGCGTTCCGCTCCCTTTTTTGCTAAACATCGATTTATCCTAGAAATATATCACGGAGGATGCCGGCTAGTTTAAAGTTGAAGCAAAACAATTCCAGCTACTTCCACGGAGAGCGATATTGGCTGCTGACTTCAAATTCCAAAACGATTTCCTAACTCATCGGGTAAAGCTGCGTACCGAAGGAAGTGTGTGGGGTGTAGCCCACCCCCTGAAACTATTTTCAAGATAAGAAGTTTTTTCTACTACAGAAAACAAAAAAAAAAACACTGCCAGTTAAGATATGGTCGTCAAAGAAAAGTCATCTAAAAAAAAAATTGTGTTTAAGATAACTATGTTAAAAGAAAATAGAATAATTTGTGGTGTACCATGTCTGAAACCTACTATGGATTACATTGGGTATGTTAAGTTTTTTTTTCTCTTGTTCCATTATAACGTAATGATTGATTATCTTTGTTTTAAAAGTTGCAATCTATATAATTGAAGCCAGAAAATGTCAACATGATAAAAATCTGTCCTATTAATGTTAGAATATTTACAATATCATTTGTTAATTGTGATAACTTGAGAAATAAGTTTTGAAACACCTGTATGTATAAGAGTTTAAACTCCCTATGAAGAATTAAATTTAATTTTAATCTTATTCTCTTGACTTGTATCTATTTTCGCACTGCTAAAAGTATTCTTCAATAAAGTAACTTCACTAGGTTTAAATAAGTAGATGTACTTTAAAAAACAGAAATAATGAGAATAAATGTTTCAGTTCAAATTAACCCAAGAAGAAGTAGAAATGGTCTGTTTCTCTAAAATTAATCATATATTAATTTAAAATTAAAGATTTAAAAGTAATCATTAATGAATTGAAGAATATAGAGAATATGAACAGTGTTTCTTCTAGTTTTTTTATTGTAATGAAGGTAAACAGCTTAAGTTAACTAAAATTTTCAATTTTACACACCTTTACAATTTAATGAATTTAGCCACATTACGATCACAGCCCGTAGAGTTAGATTCTCTTTATGTATGACTTTGAAGCTTGTTTTCATATCTCAGCTCTTGACTTTTAACTTATTCAAAATTCTTAAATTAATCTACCTTTTCAGTTCATTCATATTCCTTTAAGTAATTTGTCTTGCGGTATGTTTAAATTTCATTTAATTAATTATATTCATCTCTTTTTAAGTGATTTTCTCTGGTCATGCATGAATATTCTGACTCTATGACAATTGTTGGGGTTGATCTGAGCAGATAAATTGAGAACCCTGTATTGCTTTAGTATTTTGTTGCAGTTTTAAAATTCTTTAAGTGTGGCATTGATATCTTAGTGTTAAAGTTTTCTTTTAAAGTAATTCTGTAATTCAGCTAAAAGTTTTTGTTATGATTTTATATACAGGATTCAATCTAGGTGGAAATTTAACTGCTCAGAGAAAAAAAAAACCCATAACATTATTATTTTTTTTAAATGTTGTAACTTATTTTTTTAAATCACATTTTCAAAAGTAAATATTTTTTTCAAATTTGTTGAATCAAAATTAAAGTAAAACAATTGAAAAAGACATGTTCTAAGTTTGAACAATTTATCTTTAATGGTTCTTCTTATAACAATTTAAATATGAGAAATTGTGATAAAACACTTGCAGCAGAAAATGCATTTTCATTAGTCGTTTCCATGACAACCATTGCTTGAAAGCTAGATTTTGTAAATAAACCAAAACAAAAAAATTAATATATACTGTTCTAATTAAATAGAAACTTGGTTAAACTGCCATTTTAAGCGAAAAAAAAAACAGAAACTGTTTTAATTCAATAAAATGTTTTTGGAAAATTTTAGAATTTTTGTGCCCCTTACCCCCTAAATATATGTTAGTCAAATAAATATTCATCTAAATGCAGAGATAGAAATTTGAAATAAATGATCCACTAAAAATATATTAATCACGAGTAAAAGGCGTTTCACTTAAATTATACTTTGAAAAAGTTTTACGTTTAAACTTTAATTCAGAAAAATAGTCATTCTCAAGTGATTCCTATATAATGGTATATTTGTAAATTAATATCTTACTACCATTACATTTGAATAAATGATAGATATTTTTATTGATGCTACGAAAAATAAAGTTTAAAATTGGAATTAGCTAAATTTCAAAATAATAATGTAAAAATGAAAAATTGTCAATAAAATTTGATTTATTTTGATGAATCTCATTTAAATATTGGTTAGTTTAAAGACTCATTTAAATGTTGGGGTAGAAATTTGAAATAAAAAGATCTAATAAAAGTGTGTTAATCACGAGTAAAAGGCATTTTACTTAAGTTGTGATTTTCAAAGGGTTTTTATTTAAACTTTAATACAGAGAAATAGGCGTTATCAAACTATTCCTACGTAAAGGTTTATTTGTATATTAATATCTTATTACCATTACATTTAAATAAATTATACGTATTTTTATCGACGCTATAAAAAATAAAATTTAAATTTGGAATTAGCAAAATTTCAAAATAATAATGTAAAAAAGAAATATTATGCCAATAAAAGTTAATTTATTTTGATGAATCTCACTTAAATATGGGTTAGCTAAAATATTCATTTAAATGTAGGGATAGAAATTTGAAATAAAAAGATACACTAAAAATACCTTAATCACGAGTAAAAGGCATTTTACTTAAATTGTGCTTTGCAAAGAGTTTTATTTAAACTTTAATACGGAGAAATAGACATTATCAAATGATTGCTATATAATGTATTTGTAAATTAATATCTCACTTCCATCACCTGCCACGAAAAGTTAAGTTTAAAATTAGCTTGAGATCTGTTTTAAGATAAAATGTTAAAAAATTATTTCATTAAAAATTCATTTATTCATTCATGGAAGATAGAAGAAAGAAAGAGAAGTGATACGGGAATTGCTATATATAATGAGTTGATTTTTTTTTCTTTTTTATTACTTAAGGGTAGGGCGTCGGAGTCGGGCCCATTTTTGAGCGAAAGAGTTGGAGTCGGATCTGTTAAAATTCCCGGAGTCGGAGTCATCCATTTTTTCCCACCGACTCCGCAGCTCTGGTTAAGGAGTCATACAACTGTTAAATCTTGAAGATATTTGGGTTTTTAGAGTCTGTGTGTGTGTGTGTTTTTCTTTCTAAAGCAGACATTAGAGAACAATATTCTTTGAGCGTTAAAGAATTACATTAGAAATATTTCTGTAATTACGCTAGTTATAACTAAAAATGTATTGGAAGTTTTCTGTAATGGTATTCAAAAATATTCTCTTTAATGTGATTTATCTCAAAACGTGTTTTAAAAAATCGAGCCAATTGAAAATATGCGTTGAAGTTTTTAACACTTTGAATATATTGAAATAGCATAAACTGAGAAATGTTAATTTAGAGATTTCAACACTGAATCATTTAAAAGGAAATCAAAATGATGAAAAGGAACCAACGTTTCAGGTTCCCCTTTTTCCGTAGTAAGTCATTCTTTTTCTATTGCTTAGAGATAAATGTAGCCGAGCTTCTTCAATTGTTACTGTTACATGTTTTCCCTTTTCGCCTGTCAAATAATTTCTATTTGGCTATCTGCATATAGTCTTACATGTTTTGTTTAGACAGTAAACATCTCTTTTGTTGCTTTTGTTGTTGTTTTTATTAGCTTTAAATCAGATTTTATAATTATGTTTAAAGTTCCTGTAGAGATATTTAACAATTTTGCGATAGTACTTTAGGGAGTTGGGTTTTCTTTTAATACGTGAGATTCGACTTTAGATACAGTCACTCCAAAAATTGAGCATACACTAGGTGTTTGCTTGGAATTTTGCCTGTAAAAAGTTGAAATTTTGTATGAACGAATTGGAAAAATTTTAGATGATACTGCATATATATTCTAAAGGAAAGGTTGCGAAATATGCACAATATTGAAGTAAAATCAGCATAAAAAATTTTCAAATGTAATCTAAAACGGAAATGAGCGCCACATAATTGAGTATACACTAGAAAAAATTCCTTCGTATTAACCACTTTTTATTTAAAATGTTTTGCATTTATATTTGTATCGACTCTTGTTGATTATAACTACCATTAAGTTTTGAATTGTAATAATTTGCCTTCCAAATTAATCTGAAATGAGCAATCGAAAGGAGATTTCAATAGAAGAGCGGAATTTGGTTATTAAATGGTCAACTGAAGGCAAATCTCTCCGCAAAGTCTTTGCTTTGATTGACAGAAGTCGTGGGTGTATTCAAAATATCATTAAGGTATACCACAAAACTAGAGCAGTTACGAATACACCTGGAAGACGAAGCAAGCAAATTCTCAACGATATCTCAAAAAGAAAAATTATTCATAGTGTGAAGAAAAATCCTATGAACAGTGCTCCGAAACTTGCTGCATCTGTATGTTCAGTCATAAAGAAAAATGTTTTTGCAAAAACTGTACGTAGGATTCTTCGACTAGCAGGCTATAATGGTCGTGTACCTAGGCGAAAGCCATTCATCAGTGTAGTTAATCGTATGAAGAAACTTTTATTTGCTAAAATTCACATCTGTGAGTGTTCAGACTTTTGGAAATCATTGAATTTTAATGATGAAGAAAAATTTAACATTTTTTGATCTGATGAATGTGGCAAACTTTGGAGACAACCTGGGACAAAGCTAAATCCGAAGAATACAATACCGACAGTCAAACATCGTGGTGGATCTGTTCTTGTCTGGTGTTGCATGGCTGGAGGAGGGGTTGGATAACTTGTCTTTATCGGTGGTATTATAGACAAGATGTTATATCTAAACAGTCTTAAAAATCATCTTAAAGCTAGCTCCAAAATTTAGGTTTGGAGTCGAACTTCATCTTCAAGAAGGATAAGGAACCCAAGCATATGGCTAAAACTGTGAAATTGTGGCTTCTATTTCAGTGGTTCAGTGGAAATTTCAGTGGAAACTTCAGAAACTCTTGTAGAATCAATGCCTACACGATTACAAGCTGTTATTCGAGCAAAAGGATATGCTACAAAGTAATGATTCATTGTTTTTTAACATTTAATAAAAGTGTATAGGGTCAGGGAGTACACAGTGAGACAGCAGCCATTTTGACATATAGTTATAACATTTTCTCTTAGCTGGAACACACACTGAACCATCTCATCTTATGCAAAACGTGGATGTAGTTTTGGCACTTCGGTTACTCGTTCAACAAAATAGGAAGTAATTATTTATTTTACAGGGGTTAAAGTTACATAAACGTCCATTTTAGAGTTTGTTTCTTTCATTATAGAATATATTTACTTAACCAAACCTAGTTATAGCTAATGATAAACTATGTCGACAAAACGACACAAGCATTCAAAGCTATGAAATTGATGATGAAACAGATATGGCATCCACATTCTTACAATGTAACGAAAGTACACAGTGAGAAAAACAGTTGTGGTACACAGTGAGACGTGCCTCATTGTGTATGTACTCTGCTGTTCTGATATAAAAAAAGGTTATTTATTAATAAAAGAAGGTTTTTTCTCTCTGTGTCTGTGTGTATGTGTGTGTGTGTGTGGGGGGGGGGGGGGGGGCGTGCGATGGCTAGTGAAATCTACTAAGCGCAAGAGGCTGAAAATTTGCATGAAGGTAGCCCAATGTCTGCCATTGTTCACCCGAGGCTCATATTTTAATTTTTTTTAAATCAAGAAATATTAATTAGAAGTCATAAACTGGAGAAAATTATTGATAGAGTGTAAAAATGTACCATTTATGAAAATATATACATTGTCTCATTGTATACCACGAGTGGTACACAGTGAGACAATTTTCGATACTCCGTTATTCTGCTTCTGTGCTTTTATAAATAACTTTTTTAAAACCATTTATACATTAATGTGTAGCGTATTTGTGTAGCTTAAAGATGTAACAAATTTTTTTTCCAAAAGAATAAAAATCTTTGCCATTCGTTAGGTAATAATAATTTTCGTCTTACTTTGTACTACCCTCCCCTACTCAATTTTGTCACCCTTGGTTTTACTTTCTACTGATTTTGAAATTTTTTTCATAAAAACCATTTCAGTATTTTGCATTTTTTATGTATATTGTTAAAGAACTAGATTCACTATTATCTATAATATTTTAAAATATTTTCCTATGAATTAAATTTTTTAACACACAAATTTAGAAACGATCAGTTTGTGTGTACTTAATTTTGGAAGCGACTGTATAATAGCCGGTGAATGAACCTTTGTTGAATATATGCATTTTTTACATTTTTCCAGTCAAATGTAAACTTTGACGTTTCTTTCCTTTTTAAATTATTATGTCACTTATTTTACGTGTAAAAATATTAAAACATGCTACTCACACCTTTTTTTAATAATCGAAAAATATCATTTCTCTCCGTCAAACGCAAATAAGCCTTCAATCTATCGTTTATTTTCCAGTGAGATTTTAAAGTAAAGAACAATGATGCAGACAATAATTAAACCTTATTTCGAATTGATGCCATGTATGTTTTTTAAATATTAATTTAAATCATAGAGAACGCCAAAATCGTTACAAAAATGGTTGAACACTCTCTGTAAGAACATTAAAAGCATTAAATCAGTGTTTATTTATATTGCTTCATACATTTATTATAATTCTGCATGGATGTGGAATGATTTAGAAAGCTGAAAATCGAAAGCATATTTTATCAGTGTGGATAAAAAAAATAACCGGTCAAGTACGAGTATTACTCGATTCACAGGGGGTTCCGTAAATAAATATATGAATTAGTAATCGGGCATTGCATTACACAAATACATCATTACAAATTGTTATCCAGGTTTTAAAAGCCTATGACGCCCGTGTCTTTATGTATGTCCAAACCGTCCGTGTCTTTAAGGGTTAATATCTCGGCTAATTACCGACAATTTTTTTTTCAGAAATCATTATCCACAGTCCTTTTATACTTCTGCGACGATATGTAACTCAAGCGCTCCCCCGCTCCTTTGCTGAACACCCTCAAATCGAAATTTGTGCATAGCTGAAAAATGCGATTTTCTCAAAAACTACGTGAGATAGGGTAATCGTTATAGTTTTCCTGCAAGGTTTAAATTAACTTTTACAACCCGTAATTTTTTTCATAATTTTAGTTTCAGTAGATTCGGAAATAGATGGCAAGGTAACATATTTTTGCATTACATTTTCAACGATATCTCTGAAAATATAATGCCTAAAATTAAAAGAAATGTATTTTTGAGTTCGGCGTTACGAAAGCTTTCACACGATATACAAAGAAAAGATTTTTTTTTCAAGTAACTTAATTAGAACCTCTGCATTATTACTAAATATATTTCTGAATGGTTAATAAGTCTATAAAGATGTGGGTCAATAGCCTTTATTACTTCAACCAATTTGAACTTTCCAAGTTCCATAGTTTATGAGTAAAATTGCTGTGACAGACATACAGACAGATACAGGAGTGATCATATAATGCTTCCGTTTTTACTTTTTAAGTACGAAACCCTAACAATAACTGTGCCTGTAGCTGTTGTAATATACTCAGAAATTCATTTAAATGAACTGATTGCACCTTCAAGTCCAGATTTTAGAAACCCCTCACTTCATATTTGTAAATGTGAACCTGGCAACAATAAACTAAGGTCGAAAAATGCATTATGCATAATTTTTCAAATCAAGATATTTTTTCCGCCTTAACAAGAAAATGGTACTTCTGTTTTAATTGCTTTTTATTTTTATTGGACTGCGTTTTAAAACAACAACAACAACAACAAAGTCCATTGTGTATATGTCACTAAAGCTAAAATCACAGCATTGTTCACCACCCTTAATCAGCCCTAATGAATAGGCCTTGGAATCTCAATTCGTAGTTGTAATACAATTTCACGTTAATTTCCATAATTAATTTCAGATTTTGGTAAAATACACAACCAAAAACAAGACAGAAAATTCATTTTCTTTCAAAACTCGCACTGAATAGATGCATTTTTCTTTTAAATGAACTGTAAGAAAACAGGATGCTCAGAAAAAAAATAAAATCACAGCAGCCATTTTGTGAAGGTCGTTGCTACGAGTGACATAAAACGATTAATTCAGCTCTGCACACGGGCTACTCTAATGTTTTCAGAACGAGAACAAAGATGGGTCAATTGAATGTTGGAATTCCTTTGAACGACTGAAGACTGTTCTAAAACCTAAATTATCTACTTTCTGAGACACTTTATAATTCATTTGTGTATGAAAACGTATTAAATTGGCAGGTAATCTTATTAAGAAATTATTTAATCGAACTGTTTTTTTTTTTGTCTTTTTTTTGTTTTTTTTACTCTTTCCAATTAAGTGGAAAAGTGTTTGTTTATGAATTCGGTTTGTCTGGTCGTCTGTCCGTCTGTCTTCCCACGCTCTAACTCGCGTAAATATCCCGAAAAAATACTTTTAGTGCTGGAAAACGTGTCACAATCTATGTCTGATGCTTGATTTTTCGTGCTTGTTAAATTTATCACGCAGCAATGTACACGTATTTGTTTACGCGAAGAATGCTTACGAATGTAATTTTTTATGTTATCCTCGCTTGTTTTTCTCGTATTCTAATTTCTTTGTTTTATAGTTCGAAACATGCAAAATCTATCTTTCTATTTTTAAACAGATTAGAAAGAAAAATAAACAGAGAGGTTATAACATCAAAAGGAATAAAGAAAGAAAGCAAGAGATTAATTTTCTAAAAAGATTTAGCAGGATATCATTCAGAGTTATGAAAAAGGGAGAAAAAAAATACGGGAATAGTCATATTTAAAGTGACTAAACTTTACAGTGAGATTCAAATTTAAAGCTCTCTGAACTTACTTTTTTTTTTTTTTTTTTTCACTTTTTAAGGATTGCGTTTTCCTAAAACACCACAAATTTACCAATTTAAAAAAAAAAAATAAAATAAATAAAGTTTTAAAAATCAAAAACTTCCATACCCAAATTTCGAAGAAATTCTTGGACGTTTGATTGCTAGCATTTTCTTTCTTTTCTTATTTTATTTTATTTTATTCTTGTGATAGGCTGTTTTTAATACTTTCCAATAAAGTTGAAAAGTGTTTATGAATTCGGTTTATCTGTCCGTCTGTCTCTCCACGCTCTAACTCGCTTAAATATATTCGGATTTCCATGCAATCGATATAAGTTAATCATGCTTATCGTGGCATATTCGGTAACAAATATGAAGTGTGTAGCGTTAATAGTTCCTTTACAGGGGCACTAAAGGAATTCCGTTACATTATGGTCAATGAGGAAAAATCGTTTGCCGTGAATTTTAATGGCATTACGCTATTTCAAATGTATTGAAATTGATATAAATCACTGAATTTCACTTCAATATGATTGCTATAGAATAGGGCATTCATAGCATTTGTCGTTCATTAGGGATGCACAACCTGTGGCCCGCGGGCCAAAAGTGGCCCGCGAATTTCGTTATTTATAACTGGGAAAAATCGTAATTTTTGTCCATATGTCGTTGGAAAAAATCGGGAATTTCGTCAATTCGTCGTTGGAAAAAAATGCAAATTCCATTGATCGACTTCTGAAAAATCGCGAGTTTCTTCAGTTTATCGCATGCTAATTTTGTCAATTTGCCGAGGAAAAAAAATCGCGAATTTCGTTGATCGAGCGCGAAAAAATCGCGAATTTCGTTAATCAGACACTGAAAAATTGCGGATATTGTCGATGAAGTGCTGAAAAATTCCAAATTTCGTTGATCGACTGTGGAAAATTCGCGAGTTTCGTCAGTTTATCGCAAAAATGCCTAATTTCATCAATTTTCCGCGCGAAAAAATTACAGATTTCGTCAGTTAGTTAAGAATTATGAATTTCGTTGATCAGGTTCGGAAAAAGCGCGAATTTTGTCGATCCTGTTCGGAATAATCTCAAATTTCGTTGATCGGCTGCGAAAAAATCGTGAGTTTCGTCAGTTTAGCGAGAGAACAATTCGCGAATTTCATCAATTTGCCGCGGGAAAATGACAAATTTCGTGCGAGTAAATTAAAAATTGCGAATTTCGTTGATCGAGCGCGGAAAAATCTCAAATTTTGTAGATTCGGTGCGAAAAAAATCTCAAATTTCGTTAATCGGACACAATAAAATAACGAATTTTTTCGATAGGGTGCTGAAAAATTGCAAATTTCGATGATCGGTTGCGGAAAAATTGCGAATTTCGCCAGTTCATCGCGAGAAAAAATCGCGAATTTCGTCAATTTTCTGAGGGGAAAAATTACAAATTTCGTCAGTTAGTTAGAGTCACGAATTTCGTTGATCTGGTTTCGAAAAATTCTGAATTTCGTTGATCGGGTTTCGAAAAATTCTGGATTTTCTCGATCATGTACGAAAAAAATTTCAAATTTCGTTGATCGGCTGCGGAAAAATCGTGAGTTTTATCAGTTTATCGCGAGAAAAAGGCGCAAATTTCGTCAATTTTCCGCTCGAAAAATTACAGAATTTCGTCATAGTCTGTTAAGAAACGCGAATGTTGTTGATCGGCCGTGGAAAAATCGCAAAACTCGTTGATCGAGTTCGGAAAAATTGCGCATTTCATTGATCGAGTGTGGAAAAATCGCGAATTTCGTTGATCGAGTGCGGAAATTTTTCACATTTCATTAATCGGGCACAGAAAAATGCCAAATTTTGTTGGTGAAGTGCGGAAAATTTGAAATTTCGTTTATCCGCTGTGGAAAAATCGTGAGTTTCGTAAGCTTATCTCGAAAAAAAATTGTGGATTTCGTGAATTTTCCGCGGAAAAAAATTATAAATTTTGTCAGTCAGTTAAGAATCACGAATTTCATTGATTGGTGGCGGAAAATCGCGAATTTCACCAATCAAGCGCAGAAAAATCTCAAGTTTCGTTGATTGGCTGCTGAAAAATCGCGAGTTTGTTCAATTTATCGCGAGAAAAAATCGCGAATTTTCTCATTCTGTCGTAGTAAAAAAATCACGAATTTCAACAATTGATGGAAAAAATTACAAATTTTGTCAATTGGTCGGAAAAATATCACGAAATTTATCAATCGCTCGTAGGAAAAAAAATGTGAGTTTTGTCAAAGTTGTCCATGTATCAAGAAGGAACAGTTAGTCTTTATAAAGTGTTGTATGGTTATTCCTACAGATGTGAAGAAACCTTGCACATAATTATTTATTTCTATTTGTTTATTTTTTATATACAAAAATTATTATTTATCAAGAAGAAAGAGTTATTAACCCCCTTCCCCCCCAACCTCCAAGATATAGAATTCTGTCTGTGTTACTAATGTGGCCCTCGACAACCCAAACATTTTTGTAAGTGGCCCTTCCCTCAAAAAGGTTGTGCACCCCTAATTTACAGGGACTCTCAAAAGAAATCGGTTACAGCAATGTCTTGGAGCAATAATTGCTGGAAGTGCGTTTTCAATTTCAGTATGCGCTTTTAAACTAAACTAAATTTTTCCATGTTACTCATTGTATATAAATTCTGTGCCTCGTGTACAGTGTAACTCAAAAGAATTCGCGTACCATTCTCCTTATTAGCGGAAATTGCTGGAGAGATTTTCAAATGAAGTATGTATGTCCTAACTGAACTGAATTTTTCATGCATGTAACTAATAGATACAAATCTATATATAATATACAGGGCTGCTCAAAGTTTTCGAATAATATTTCCGATTGTAGATGGGAGTGGCTGAAATTGGATTTTCAAATGTATTATACGTTTCCAACTGGTTCAATTAGATATCCTATTTCAACTTATTAAACGTTGAAGCTTTGTTACATTATTCTGAATGTGTTGGAAAGTGTTTCGTAATCTGTACTTGACGCATGATGCTACGTTTGAAGATTTTGTCTTTCTTGTTTTTTCGATTTTCAGTTAGGAAGAAGATTTTTCAGAAAACGCTGACAAAATTAACGTTTTGAACTGAATTTCCGGACGCGACAGAGCAGGAAAGAAAAAAACTACTATCCTGTGACAACATTCGTTATGCAACGTAACATGTAATTAATTTATCGGAAAATGAAAAAACTGTTCAGTAAGAAATTACTTTAATAATCATGCCTGAAAGTATCATGTTCATTTTAAACATGGATCAGAAAGTTTCATGTTGTCGAGCGTGAATTTTTTTTTTCTGAGAACCTCCTTAATAAGGATGATTAACAATTTACACACGATTTCTTTCACTGTTTTTACTTTTCGTTCCAATTTTGAATTTTCTTCGAGAAAATTAAAAAAAAAAAACTTCATTGCAGATTTTTTTAAAGATAATTCGGGATACAATATTTGAATTTTCTTATTTCAATTAATGTTGTCTATGCATTTTTACCTCTCTTCAATCAACTTCAGAAAAGGGTAAGTTGATTTTAAAAGTTTAAAATTTTTAAATTTAGCCATGTTTAAAAATTTATATCTATTCTGAAAGAATAACTCTTTTTTGAAAGTTTTTTGTTTTCATTTTTGAAAACAGAAAACAATAGATTTAATTTTTCTTTGGAATTTACAAAATTATTTATTTTAAGAAATTTAATATTTCTTAAAAGAAAAAAAATCTTTTTATGATCATTTTTCTTACAAGAGCAATATATTCAAAATTTTCTCGCAAGACAAAAAATCCTTAAAAACAAGTTAATCCGTGTATAACTGCAAATAATTGTCGAAGTCTCATAACTTTATCTGACATAGAAATTGAGCACGGTTTTTTTTTTTTTTTTCATTTTTGAGAACAGAAAAGAGTCAATTTTAATATATCCTTGTGATTTACAAGAATATTTATTTTAAGAAATTTAATATTGCTTTAAAAAAAAAAAAAAAAAAAAAAAAAAAAACTTTATTTGTATGATCACTTTTTACTTACAAGAGCAATATTTTCAAATTTTTCTCTCAAGACAAAAAATCCTGAAAACAATTTAATCAGTGTATAACTGAAAATAATTGTCGAAGTCTCATAACTTTATCTTACATAGAAATTGAGCACATTTTTTCATTTTTGAGGATAGAAAAGAACCAATTTTAATTTTTCCTTGTGATTTACAAAAATATTTATTTTAAAAAATTTAATATTTCTTAGGAAAAAAAACTTCTTTTTATGATCACTTTTTACTTACAAGAGCAATATTTTCAAATTTTTCTCTCAAGACAAAAAATCCTGAAAACAATTTAATCAGTGTATAACTGAATATGATTGTCGAAGTCTGATAACTTTATCTGACATAGAAATTGAGCATTTTTTTTTCATTTTTGAGAACAAAAAAGAGTCAATTTTAATTTTTCCTTGTGATTTACAAAAATATTTATTTTAAAAAAATTTAATATTTCTTAGAAAAAAAAACTTCTTTTTATGATCACATGATCACTTTTTACTTACAAGAGCAATATTTTCAAATTTTTTCTCAAGACAAAAAATCCTGAAAACCATTTAATCAGTGTAGTATCTCTCTATTCTAAAAAAAAGTAACTACCGCTGTCACCGCCGCAGCCGCCGCCGCCGCCGCCAGTTTTGAATTTTTTGTGACAGGAGGTCTTTCTTCGTTAATATTAAGAAAAATAATGCATACAAAAATATGAAAATCGGTACTATGATACAAAAATGTTTGATAAACACGCTGAGGCAGACAGTTTTCAAATCGAAGAATTATTTTAAGAGATATTTAATGCTAAAGTTGGACAAAATCGTTCCACTAAAAAAGTTTTATAGGAGCAAAAACTATTCATAGGAATTTAATCATTTTTAGATCATTTTATACGTTTGAAGTTCCCGGTGTGCAGACTGTTTTTCTTTTTTTAATTTGACTAATTTTTTGAGGTTTTATTTCTATTTTAAATTCAAATTTTCAGCATTTCTAGAGATATTTTTTACATTATTTTAGAAAATGGTATTAATTTATACTGTTGCCAGATGTATAAACAGCGCAAACAATAATGTTTGCTTCAAATTAAAAAATTATTTACACGTGACTATTACAAACAGAAAAAATCATTGAGAATTAGAATTAAATAATTATGTACAAAAAGCAGGAACTTATTAAAAATTACGTCATAAAAACTATAATTACACGTGAATTTTAAGAGAGAAAGGAATTTGTAAAATAATAAATTTATTAACATGCGTTAGAAGTCTTAAATAGGAGAAATTACGTCATATTTACGTCACATTACAGTTATTACATAAAATGAATACAAAATAATATTGCAAAAAGGTTTAAATTCAGAAATTGCGCTAGACATTTATTTAATATTTTGAGCGGATACTTTTCAACTATTTTTGTTAGGAAAGCGCAAATAATATTTCATTTCTAACACAAGCATTTTAACGTGAATATTAAAAAGAGAAAGAATAGTTTGGTCAAAATTACGTCAGATTAAAAACGATTAATTTAAAAAAGTCTTATTTAAAAGAACTTTCTTTTCGCTTTGTTAAAAAATACCGGGAGACAAAGACTCTGTTTACTTAATTCCTTTTATATTAGCTTATTTCGAAATGTTGTTACACGTGTCTACGTCAAAGACGAAAATAGCGATTGACATATGTATTTTTGGTACTACTTAGTTATCCCGTCGACCAAAAAACTATCATTCGCCAAACTATAAGATTAAATGCCAATAATGGTTGATCGTAAATGTCACATTAACTTGACTTTAAGCAAGTTACACGTGTCTACGTCATCAAGTTATTTTTATTTCGACGTTTTATTTGTATTTTTATTAATGTTGCACTAATTTATTTGTTCTTTCGTTATTTAAAATAAAAATTATGTCAATTTATACAATTGGCGAGTGCTTTGGCGATTTATATAATTTGGCGAAATTGGTCGACGGGTTCATCAAGTAGTACCGCAGCGGATTTGGCCTTAAAATTCCCCATTCAAAGAGAAATGAATAGAAATCCGTTTATAGGGAGATCGTCACTGTTTTTTAAATTATAATTCAATCTTCCGAAATCTTTTTAAATCCGATCAAATTAGCGTACTTTTAGAGTCTGCGGTGTCTGAACGGAGGTTGACGAGCGTAGCTCGTAGGGGGCAGAGCCCCCTAGTTGCTGAAAATAATTGTCGAAGTCTGATAACTTTATCTTATATAGAAATTGAGCACATTTTTTCATTTTTGAGGATAGAGAAAAACCATTTTTAATTTTTCCTTGGGATTTACAAAAATATTTATTTTTAAGAAATTTAATGTTTTTTTTGTTGTTTTTTTTTCTTTTAAATCTTTTTATGATCACTTTTTACTTACAAGAGCAATATTTTCAAATTTTTCTCTCAAGACAAAAAATCCTGAAAACAATTTAATCAGTGTATAACTGAATATGATTGTCGAAGTCTCATAACATTATCTTACATAGAAATTGAGCACTTTTTTTCATTTTTGTGAACAGAAGAGAACCAATTTTGTAACACTCGAACAACACGCACTTCATCATATTTTCTCTCCTTTACTTTTTTTTTCTTTTCTTTCAAAAGAACTGACAAGCTGAGTAAATTAGACTGTACGAGATGAGAAGAATGTTTACAAAGTGGTTGCCGACAAGGCATCTACCTGAGCTAAGTCGATATTTTAAATTAACTGAGTTATTTTTGTAAATAATAACATGTAAATACGTTGTAAATATTAAATTTATTAGTTGATGAAAAGTTATCAAGTTTTATTTTGTAACTAAAATAGTTTCCACACCGGATTCTGAATAATATGTTACAGAAGTGACTCCCCAACGTCGGGCCCGAATAGAAGCAAGATATGAAGATAAGTATTATTTTTAAATTGTGTTAAACTGTTTTAATAAGAAAATTTAGATACAAGGTACAAAAATTTATACAAAAGTACTTTTGATTCAACCGGAATCTGAGGATTTTTGAAAATTGTATTTGATTCGTCCAGAATCGAAATATTTTGGAATTACTCTATTCAACCAGAATGATATTTTCCTTGGAATTCAAATATGAAAAAACCGTCTGCAGCTTCAAGTATTTTAGTATCTGAATTAAATGAAGATATTCATAAGAGAAAGATATCTAACAATTATATTATTGAAAAATAAAAATCGTTTGCTTTATTTTATACATTTATATAGTTGCACTGAGCTATTTTATTATTGAAGTTATTATTATAAATGAGTGCTTGGCATTATTTTAATTATTATATGAAGAATTGATTGATATTATTGTGTAAAAAAAAGGGCAAATAGTTGGTGTCATTATATTGAGTTTTGAAAGATATTGTATGTTATCTATCTTTTATATATGTTATAAATTACGTAAAAGTAAATTATTTTGCTAAGAGTTATTCGTAGCACGAATTAAGTTTGAAGTTAGCTAAAACATAGTTAGTTCAAATGATGGCGTTTCTTTCTAAGGGTAAGAAAATTGATTTAATCACATTAGCTTCAGAATTAAAAGTAGAAATAAGTAGCGATGATAAAGTCCTCGAATTACGTGATAAAATTGTAAATAGTGAGGCATTTAAAGATAACGTAGATTTTGTACAGGGAATTTTTGAAAATATCGCAGAAGAAAGAAAGACTCTTGAGGAAGAGAAACTTTTACCAAAGAAAGAGAATTTGAGCTACAGAAGCTCAGGTTAGAAGCAGGAACAAGAGATGTTGTTGCAAATAAAAGCAACCCTCTAGAAACTTCTTCAATCCGCGTTGACTTGAAAAGGGTTTTACCCGATTTCAATCATGAGAAGGATGATATGAATTTATTTTTAATAACTTTTGAGAGGCAAATGAAACTTTTAAAGGTTTATAAAGAACTGTGGATTACGTATTTAATTTGAGCCCTTCCAAACGAAATCGGTAAATTAATAGCGCGTGAACCGGCAGAAAATTTTGAGGATTATTCTTATATTAAAGATATATTGATGCAGAGGTTCAAATTAACTACTGAAAGGTTTAGAGTTTTGTTTAGTCGACATCCAAAGCGAACCGATATTAGCTGGAAAGAATATTATTTTGAAATTAGAAGCTATTTTGAGGGATGGCTATCCGAATTAAATATAAATTCCTTTGAAAAATTATCGGAATTAATTATTGCTGGCCAATTAAAGAAAAAGGTTTCCCCTGATTGCAAAGAACATTATTTAGACCAATGGGAGAATTTAACAGATCCTGTTGAATTAGCTGAAAAGTTAGATTTATATGATAATTTGAGGTCACACAAAGTAGAAATAAAGAGTTCAAATAAAATCAGTGAGGTCGAGAATTCTAATCGCTTTGAAAAAACGCCTTTAGATTAAAAAAAAAATGAGTTTGGTAAAATTGGCAATCAAAAGGAGTCCAAGAGAAATAAAATTAATTACCTTTCGAATTTAAATCGACCAATGTTAAGTTGCTATGGTTATGGAAACCAGGGAGTTATTAAATCCAAGTGTCCAACCTGTTCTCCGAAAAATGTATCGGTGCACTTTCAATCACTAGAATTTCGTACATGTAATATGCAAACATCACCAACATTATTGGTAAAAATAAGCATAAATGGTCTCTCTGGCACAGCTTGTGCTGACACTGGCGCAACACATTGCATTGCGGGTGAAGTTTTGTATTCTTTATTAAAAGACCAAGGTGTGAAGTTTGAAAAAACTCAAATGATCGTAGTCTTAGCGGATGGCCTACAAAACACTACCGAAGTTTATAAAACAGAAGTTCATGTTAAAATTGAAGGTCGCGACGTTAAAACAATACTTTATGCTCTGCCGAATGCCAGAAATAATCGTACAATTTTGGGAATCGATTTTTTAAGCAAAGCAAAAATTGTTTTGGATGTAGTAAATCAAGAATGGTTGTTTGCTGATAGATGTAGGTGGAAGTATAGATTCGCTGAAGATACATATAGACCTCCCAGTGAATTAGCGATAAAATCCGTTGAATTAGACGCCGTTTTTCTTAGAGAAGATGAAGGTAGACATCTCACTTCAGAGCAACAAGTCAGGTTGAATGAACCGCTTGAAAAATTTACTAGTAGCTTCCAACTAGGGGAAGAGACTACACCTAAAGTTAAACATTATATTGATACAGGATCACGGATGGGCATAATTTTATCTGATGAAATTGATAGTCCTGCACATGATAGAAAAGGCTATGTAAAAGATTGCCGTAGGAATTTCGATTATAGGGGTAAGAACAGAAATTTTAATAGACCAAATGTTAACAGAAGCAATAATAGATATGGCCAAAAATATGTTAAACAGTCATTTAACCATGGAAATTACAATAAAAATAGTTATGAGAAACCTGGTTCAGAGAATTCTTACCAAGATGAATCACAGATTCCTCAAAATTTTGAGACTAAAGATTCTTTAATATCTCAAGATATGACAGAAAGTGAAGGTTTGGTGAATAGTTCATCGGATATGGTTGAACCTAATGATGCATCTGAAACGCTAGAAAGTGATTCACTTACTTCAAAAGTAAAGTATAATCCAAAATTTTCTCCTAGGTACAAAAATAAAGGCTACTATCATGCTCGAAATAATTATAATTATGATGCCGACGATCAGGTAGAGGTAGCTATCAGGAGCAAAGGAATTACCAACCATCACACAGGTATAGTGCACAGCGAACTGCAGATTCGTCTAGCAAATTTGAAAAGAGATATGAAAATGATCTTAGAACTAATGATCAAGATAATTGCAAATTGGATTATAGGTCTGGAAGTTACAGACATGATAATGGGTACTATGGAAAACAAAGGTATAACGACGGTAGAAGTAGTTCTCATCATGGATTTAAAAGAGCTTATAGTGGAAGATATGCTTATTCCAATTCTTATAATTCTAGAGGTAATGGGTATACAGCTTCTAAAGATAGAGATCAATATACAGAAAGAAATTACAGGGAAAATAGGTATGCTGATTATAAGGTAGAGATCAAGATACAGAATATATGAAGCCATGGGATAACTCATATGCATAACGTGATAAGTTTTTGTTTTATGTTTATCTGTTTATTAGTCTAAATTTATGTGTTTAAATTTTTGTAAAACGTAACTGACGAGGTCGCCAGAAACGTCAGACGCCCAGCCAGCAAATATTTACGAAAGGATAAAAAAACACGAGACCAATAGAGGATTTTAGGCACCAGAAAGCATCCCAAAGGAATCCACCCAGGAAATGCACACTGCATCTGAGGGAAGCAGGACGTTTCGGTCCCGACACTTCGGTCCCGCCATTTCGGTCCCGCCGTTTCGGTCCCAAGACATTTCGGTCCCGAGACATTTCGGTCCCAAGACATTTCGGTCCCGAGACATTTCGGTCCCAAGACATTTCGGTCCCGAGACAATTCGGTCCCGAGACAATTCGGTCCCAAGACATTTCGGTCCCGAGACATTTCGGTCCCAAGACATTTCGGTCCCGAGACAATTCGGTCCCAAAACATTTCGGTCCCGAGACAATTCAGCCCCAAGACATTTCGGTCCCGAGATATTTCGGTCCCTTCTCCAGCAAGCTGAAATTTTGTGCACTTGAAATAGGTGACAATTTTATAGGGGACATTGTAGAGTATTTTAAATAAAGGCCTTAAAATTTTAGTAAACACACACAAATTTCGTATGGTAATCATTTTAAAAAACAAGGGGGGGGGTTGACATTTTCTATATTTTAGTGTATCATAAGTATAAGGGTCTGATAAATTAAGACATTTATAACTCGATCTATAATTATCGCAAAACACTCATATTTTGTATGGTAAACGTAATCTTTATAAAAGGAGGGACATTATCAAATTTTTAACTGAACTCCCTAAATTTTAGTATAACGCGAATATAAGGACTCAAAAACGCAAACACTTATAACACAGATCAAAATTGTCGCAGCCCACACAATTTTCCTATGATAATCATAATCGTTTTATAAGGCAGGGGGAGGGGGGCACTGTTGGCTTTTTATATATTTTAGTGTATCTTAAGTATAAGGTCCTGATAAATTAAAACATTTATAACTCTCTCTGTAATTATCGTAATCACACTCATATTTTGTACGGTAAACGTAATCTTTAAAAAAGGAGGTACATTATAAGATTTTTTAACTGAACCCTTGAAATTTTAGTATAACCGAATATAAGGGCCCGAAAACCGCAAACACTTATAACTCGCAATCAAATTGTAGCACCCCATGCAGATTTTATATGGTAGAAGTAATCGTTTTCAGGAGTGGGGGAAAGGAGAGTTCTGTGGATTCTTTATAGAAGTTCCTCATATTTTAGTCTATCATAAATATAAAGTCCAGACAATTTAAAAATATTTATAAGTCGAGCTTTAATTTTCATATGCAAATGCCCATGCCAAAATGCACATATTCAATTGTATATAATTTGCACACTATGTGATTAATAATGAAAAAATCTGCAAATATTTTTACAAATCTTTATTTTATCCTATTATTTAACGGCGCATCAATTTTAAATGTATTGCATTTTACATATTTTTTAAAAAGGGGGTTCTTAACATGGAATTGTGATAAAGACACATTATTTTTTAAATTCTGCACCGGAACAGACTAGAACTTTCTATTTTATTTTAATAGTTATTTTAATTTACTATTTTTTGAAAAACTATTTAAAAGTTTGCATTAATCTTTTTGCATGTAACAATAATATTACCGCTATTTCCACCGGTGTCGAATGACAAGTTTAAAAATATTTTTAATTTTGAACCACTTCACCGTTTGCCCCGAGATAACTCGGGGATAAAAGCACTTTTTCCCCATACCTGTCGACGGTGAAGTGGTTTGCAACAATTACAAATCCTTTTTAATATATTTAAGACTTTTATATGCTTATTACATTCAAAAACTACGAGCACAATCAACATAAATCAAAATTTTAAAATTTCTATTGTCATAAAATATTCTTTTCGTATTTAAAATTAATTCCGTATTTCAAATATTTCTTTGTTATTTATTTGACTTATATACTTAGAATTAAAGCAGCCTACATGTTTTAATATGACAAATAAAAAATAAAATTGAAAATACAAAAAAAAAATAATAATAATAACATAAAATCTCAAAATAATAATGTATAGTGAATCACTTTTACGTAAAATTTCATTTTAAATTAAGAAATTTTATAAATATATCACAATGAAGAAATTTGGAATTTAGAAAACATATTTGGCTTTTCTTGATATCTATATGTTATTCATTCAAAAGAATATTATACATGTATATATATATGTCAAGTGTAGATGTCCTGGCTTCCCCCATTTGATTATGCTAAATAAAGATCCAGATAGAAGAATTATTCTACTCGCGCTCTCTTTGTTCTAGTCAGCCGGCGCTTTTTTGTGGCCACACGGCATTTTTCATCTTTAATGGCTCAAAAAAACCGGAACGACATGCAGTGGCGTAGCCATGATTTCGTTTCGGGGGGGGGGGGGGGGGGAGGGTCCAAAATTTTCCCTTCATGTTATATATATAGTAAAACCTGTCAAGATGAAATTGTAAATATTGGTGAAAAATTCCGTTTTACACAAGTTTCCGTGTTATTTGGTGTATTTGTATAGTATTCTTTTCCGTAGCACTATGGAACATTTACGTTTTAGACAGAACTCCGTTATAGGCAGGTTCCATTTTTAAAAGTTTTGTGTATTTATATAAATATACTTATTTATATCATATGAATAGAATAAAACTTGTCAAAATAGTAATTGTCTATAACAGAATCCTGTCTTTAACGTAAGCGTTACATGGTCTTAATATGAATTGCGATACAATTAAATTTGCTGAAAACCTATCTGAAAAGGGGATTTTCACCCTTCTTTAGTGAAGCATAGTGAAACCTGTGAAAGCGGAATCTTTCTATAACGGAATCCTATCTCAAACGGAAGAGTTTCAGAATCCCTGCGAAACGAACAATAGGTCTTATTGAGGTAGTGTATCTTAAAAGTATAATTAATTACACTTCTTTACATGGAAGCCTGTCTAAAATGGAGCTTTTTACCAGTCCTTGGAATCTTGTCTTGACTGTGTATATATGATAGAAGTATTTCGAGTAACTTTAAGAATTTAGGTATATCCTTATTTAATTTCTTAATTAAAAAAAAAGCATGGATAAAAAATATAAGGCCAATCTCTATAACTGCAACTAATAATACATTCAAGTTACATTAATATTTACCAGTGAAAAAGATTAACTTATGATGTGAAAATCTGAGCGCATACTGAAGAGTTAAATTTAATTAACCCATTCGCTGTCATTCACGAGTATACTCGTGGCTTTAATTTATTGATTACTTTGTCACCACTATTTTAGAATTTAAAAAAAATGCCTCATTTATTGGCAGAAATTTCGCTGTATTAGTAAAGCGAAATTTATCTTTCTGAATTTGTGCTCGCAAACGACCTTCAACAAAAAATTTGAAAATTCTTAGTTTTGGCAGCGAATGGGTTAAATCAAGTTTCATATTACATAACATTTGCCTACAATAAAGATGGGCCAAGTGGTTAAGTGTAAAACAGCAATTTTCATGTTTAATTTCTTGCCATTGAATTAAGAATTTGTGCTGTAATAGATATTGGATAATGATTTTACATAAGTGTCAATCGCATGAGCCGCTCATGTGATCCGCCGCGCTCCCCATGGAAATTTTTGAGGTAACCCAGATAGCATGAACATTAGCAGAAAGTTTGATTTTTTTCTGATATTATCTTGCCGTGACAAATTTGAATTGAGAAATTCGCAGCAAATCTCCCGCAAGGTATACCATCACCCACTTGCATGAGTAGTTTGTTGTGAAACTGATGGCAAGACTGTCTTTAATTCACGAAAGCAAAAAATCTCTCTGTTGAGAGACTCAACAACAATGAGAATCAGCACATACGCAGAAATTGCAGAAATTTTATTCGGTAGGCACCGTTTTTTCTAAACGCTATACTTATTAAATACCAAAAAATGCTCGAAATGAAAAGTACAAATATTACCTAAACTTGTTTATGGTGATAAAACCTATGCATGCGCCTTCTGACGGCGCTTTCGCATCAATAGACCTGATCAGGTCTATTGACCCCTTCGAAGGGGTTAAACTTATAGTGTGATATGGAAAGATTACTACTTTGCAGTAAGTTTTCAGTATTTTTGATTACTTGTTTGCCGTTAGTTTGCAATAAATTTGATACAGCATGAATTTAACTTGCACGACAAGTTGAAAACACTCATAGTTATATTGTTAAGTAAAAAAAAAAAATTCAAAAATTGAATTGTTTTTATTAAACGTATTTATCAATTCAAAATTATTTTAATTATTAATTGTTTAGATAACTAATTTATCAATTGCTTGTTTAAAAACTATTACATGAACTATATAATAGTTTTTATAGGGTAAATGCAAATGTATATTTTTTTAATTTTCGGTTATTATAACGTTATTAACTTCATTAGGATGTATAAAAGTGATAAGGGTTCTGAAGATAAACATGTTGTTTATTCATTTATTAGTTAGCTTATAATATTATTTTTGCTCTTTAATTATAATTAATTAATAATTTCTTACTTTTTGCGAATTGTAAATTATAACTGTACTTAAAAAATTAAAATCTGCATAATATCACCTAACACTGTTAAAAGGTATTTTTACGTATTTGCACAATGTTACATTATTATTATTATTATTATTATTATTATTATTATGTTCAATTAATTAATTAATTATTACTTAGACTTTATGTTTTTGACTGATTTTTCAAAAAATTCCTATATTATTTTTTGTAAATTATAAATTAAAACTTTTGAATAAAAACTTTAAGTGCTATTAATAATTGCTACTAATAATTGCTATTAATTAATTCTCAAAAAAGTCAGGAATTTTAGTATAAAAATTAAATTAATATTTTATTAAATATATTTTTTATTTAATGTATCCTTAATTTATTAAATTAATAACATTATTAATATACATTACATTTTTTTACTTTAAAATAAACTCAATACATAATACATTTTATATTCAATTTATCATATAGTAGTTATAAACTGAAATTTATCTTTTACATGTTTATTTATTTTATATTTAAAGTTACCGAAATTTAAAACTATTAATATAATTAATAATAAAACTAAAATAAAAAATTATTAATTTTTTTTTCTGGGAAAGTGGGAGAAAAAGGGTAATATTAAAAATCAATAAATAAACGACATATACAAACAAGTTGGAAATTGCTCGTCAAACGTGGCAAATGAGGTGCGTTCGTACTATAACTAGTTTTATAATTATTTTTTGCACCCCATATTGTACTGAATGTATATTTTTTTTTTGCACTTCATGAGTGCATAGCCTGTGACATCATTAAAATGCACTTGCAATAATTTTTTCCCATTCCCCGTAATGTAACGCAAAACTTTTGACTATCTCTGTAATTAAACTATACACCGATTTCCATAAAATTTCAAATGGCTCGACAAAATTTTGTAACAATTGTATATTTAAAATTTCAGACCACTCGGAAGGCTGTAACATCATTAAAATGCACTTGCAATAATTTTTTCCCATTCCCCGTAATGTAACGCAAAACTTTTGACTGTCTCTGTAATTAAACTATACACCGATTTTCATAAAATTTCAAATGGCTCGACAAAATTTTGTAACAATTATATATTTAAAATTTCAGACCACTCGGAAGGCTGTAACATCATTAAAATGCACTTGCAATAATTTTTTCCCATTGGCCGTAATGTAAAGAAAAACTTTTGACAGTCCCTGTAATTAAACTATGCATCCGATATCCATAAAATTTGAAATGGTTCGACAAAATTATGCAACAATCATATATTTAAAATTTCAGACCATTCGGTTGGGTTGTTTTTTCTCTGTTATATGCGGAGACAGACGGGCAGACGGACGGACTGAACGACGACTATAGGTGCTACGTATTTATATAATTACGAACGCACCTAAAAACCTTAGTTTTGTCAGTTAAAAATTGGAAATAAAATTAATTAAAATAATACTTACACTATTACATAAAATAAAAAATGATCATCTTATTACAAAGAAATAGGCCCAGTTTCAATAAAATTAGTTCACAAAAATCGTCTGCAATGGGTGAGAAGGCTGTTAAAAATGCAACCAATAATTATTTTTTTTTAAAATGAAGCGGTGGGTGGAGTTTTCTGACAACAAAATATTTTTCCTGGCACACCTAATTACCAAATCACTATTGTTTTCCCAATGTTTATAATGGTAAAGTAGCTTATGAAAACAAAATTATAACTTTGTGTTTGTATTATAAAAGTAATAAGAAAAATTAAATATTTTTGCTTCAATAAATATATCTCATTTCTGAATTATTAAAGGAGAGGATGTAGAAGAATGATTTGAGGAAATATTTACCTACAATAGCTTATAAGTGTCCAATTGAATTATTGAAGACATTTATTATTAATCTAATTGTAAGAAGGAGAAAAAAAAAGAACAGTTTTTTAAATTATTTAATTAATGATGATAATTTAAAGGTTCTAAAAAATGTATGAAAACAACCAAAAAATCATCTATGGCAGTTTATAGTATAGATAAAATACCTAATATTAATAACAAATAATACAGCTTAAAAAATCCATTTTGTTAAATAATAATAATAATAAAAAGACAATGTCCCCTGTAAAATTATATCACATTGTTCAATCAAACAAATTTTCAGCTCGCTGTGATTTCATTATCACGAGTTATAAAACTTTAAATTTATCGGACTGTTATATTCAGCTTTTTTTTTTTAATTTGGGGGGTGGTGTGTGTTAAAAAAATTTAAAAAGGTCCCAAATAATGTTTAAATTACAGCGTTTGGCGGCCCACGACAATTAGAATACGAGTTATAAGGTGGTGGGCACCAAAATGACAAGGGACCGAAATGGCTAAGGACCGAAATGGCCAGGGACCGAAATGGCTGGGGACCGAAATGGCCAGGGACCGAAATGTCTCGGGACCGAAATGTCTCGGGACCGAAATGGCCAGGGACCGAAATGTCTCGGGACCGAAATGGCCAGGGACTGAAATGTCTCGGGACCGAAATGGCCAGGGACCGAAATGTCTCGGGACCGAAATGGCCAGGGACCGAAATGTCTCGGGACCGAAATGGCCAGGGACCGAAATGTCTCGGGACCGAAACGGTGGGACCGAAATGGCGGGACCGAAGTGTCGGGACCGAAATGTCGTGTACCCGCATCTGAGGGACCAGTAATGCAGTGTGAGGGGAAGAGTGTAACGCTCGAACAACACGCACTCCATCATATTTTCTCTCCTTTACTTTTTTTTTCCTTTTCTTTCAAAAGAACTGACAAGCTGAGTAAATTAGACTTTACAAGATGAGAAGAATGTTTACAAAGTGGTTGCCGACAAGGCATCTACCTGAGCTAAGCCGATATTTTAAAATAACTGTGTTATTTTTGTAAATAATAACATGTAAATACGTTGTAAATATTCAATTTATTAGTTGATGAAAAGTTATAAAGTTTTATTTTGTAACTAAAATAGTTTCCACCCCGGATTCTGAATAATATGTTACAATTTTAATTTTTCTTTGGGATTTACAAAAATATTTCTTTTAAGAAATTTAATATTTCTTAAAAGAAAAATAAATCTTTATCCTGACCCATTTTTTACTAGAAGAACAATATTTTCAAAAATTCTTTCAGAACAATTTAATCGATGTATGAAAATAATTGCACGTAGTCTCATAAATTAATCTTGCATGATAATTAAACATACTTCTTTTCGTTTTTCAGAACAGAAGAGAATAAAGTTTAATTTTCCTTTGCGAATTAGAAAAATTTTTTATTTAAAAAAATAATGATGATTTTTAACCCATTTGTGCCTGAATTTTTGTTTTCTGAAATTTGTTAGTAAAATCACTTTAAAATGTTGCAAAATGAACTGGAAAAATACTAAAAGAATTTATGCTTTTTTTTTTTCATTTATTTGATAAAATGCAAACGTAATAAACACAATTTGCTTATATTTGTCATATTATAATATGCATAATTATGTTTTGTCTAAATTTATATAAAATAAGCTTGTTGTATGTTATATACTATAATTAGTATTTTTATGAACTACCTAAAAAATTAGATTTATTTCGTTACAGAGACTAATAACATTATAAGTATTTTTAATAATAAAATAAGAATAGTATTTGAGGCTTAAAAACAATTTATTTCATAATCATCTTGAAAAAGACTTTACATAAATAACTGTCCCCTCAATGACTAATAAAAATATGTACCCATTTGTGCCTAGCGTCCTATATTTTGTATGTTACAAAAATGCATAAAAAATAGGCTTGAACATATAATTTCACAATTTTAAAAAATACGTATTTCAAAGAAGTCTACAAGCTAAGATTATAATTTATTTATTTCGATCCTTGATAGAAAAAACACAAATAAACTTGCTTTTTACATTTTGTCATCGCCCCACCAGTGGCTGAGAAATTCAGCTCTCGAAGTTGGTAGACGGGAGGTGCTGGGTTCGAACACAATCGCTCTCGTCGGCCTAAACGTTCGGAGATTTCGTGGTTTTCTTCGAACCTTGGGAAACCTTGCGTAAATACGGGTTAGGTTCCCTTAGAAAGACCACCACGGAGGGCATTCGCCCTAGGGCCTATATCCCTCGAATAGATAATCGCCGTCAAAAATCAACCCAACCCATTTCGTCATCTTGAAAAATGAAATATCTATAATGTCCGAAAGCAGCCTTCATTTAAGCAAATAAATATCCATCTTTATGCTGTCGTCTTTCGGTAACATATAAAGACATTTATAAATAATTATTTCATGCAATTGTCATGTTATAAATAAGAAGAAAATTATTCAAATTTATTCAAATTTGAAGCGCCTCAAAAATGGAACGCTAGGCATAAATGGGTTAAAAGAAAATAATATTCTTTTATGACCACTTTTTTACTATGACAACTTTATTTTCAAGTTTCTCTCAAGACAAAAAAAAAATCCTGAAAACAATGTATTTAGTGCATAACTGAAAATAATTTATAAAGTCTCATGAAAATAACTTTATTGACAGATTTTATTTAAGATAATTCGGGATACAATAATTGGATTCCCAGAGAACAATATTTTAAAAATATCTTAGGTAGAAATTAAGCACATTCTTTTTTCATTTTTGAGAACAGAAAATAAAAGATTTTAATTTTTCCTTGGGAGATTTTAATTTTTCCTTATAAGAAATTTAATATTTTTAAAAAGAAAAATAAATCATTTTCCTGACCATTTTTTACTAGAACAATATTTTCGAAAATTCTTTTAAAACAAAAAATCTTGAAAACCATTTAATCAATGCATAGCTGAAAATAATTGCAAATAGTCGTATAACTTTATCGAACATAGAAATTGAACATATTTTTTTTCATTTTTGAAAATAGAAGAGAATGGATTTTAATTTTTGTGGGGGAATTAGAAAAATAAGAAAACAACCTTTTTTATGACCACTTCTTTACTATGACATTACTATTTTCAAAAGTTAACCCGAAAACTAAGCATCCTGAAAATAATTTAACCCGGGAGAACTCGCTAGTGAGAATTTTTCTCACGGTGCCCAATTGCTTTTCTTTTACGTTACATTCGCTTAATATCATTTTTTTTGCTTGGCTTAGTACTTTTACTCACAAATAGGTAAAATAATTGAAATAACATTTTTGAATTTTAATTAAAATGAAAAATGGTTTAAATAAGAGTCTTAAAAAAAGTACGACGGTGTGAGAAAATCTCATGCAGCGATTTCTCCCGGGTTAATCAATGTATAACTGAAAATAATTGTACGAAATCTCATAATTTTATCTTCCAATACTATGTGTTCGGAAAGTAAAAATACATTCTGAGATAAATGTGAGAATTAAATAAAAACAATAAAAAAAAATTCTGCGAGTAAAAAAGTTCTGAGACAAATTTAAATCTTTGAAAATGGCTCGGCAACTACAGACAGTAGAACTTAAAATGGGTTATATCTTTTCATCTAATTATTGTGTTTACATGCTGTTTACGTCATTTTATTCTGAAAAATCTAATTTCCTTATATTTCTTAATCCAAAAAAGATAAAAATGTAATTAAAAAAATTATATTCTGTACCACCCTAGGTGCTAGAATGGCAAAAATTAATATTTCTTTTTTTCTTTTTTCTTTTTTTTTTTTTTTTTTTTTTTACGGTATATTATTTTGTGCTGCCTCTATCAGCCCGTATATAATAGCTGTCGGTAAGGCAATTTTTAATGACAATAGGTCAATTGATTGGAAAAGAATGTAATTTTCAATGCTAATTATACAGGATTTAATAAATGAATGGCCCGATTTAAAAAATATACATTTAGAAAGCTTTTACACTTATTATAATATGTGATATATAAAAATAAAAGGAAAAATTCAATTTTCTTTTCACCAATTCCAATTTTCTTACAAATGTTCGACGTGCGAACGTTTTGTAATACGATAAACATCTGTCTAATCAAGTTTGTTCCACATATTTTGCAGTTTTACACTGTCAGCGGTTCTTAATGCAGCACTGATGCATTCTCATGGTCGCTCAAAGAGACCCCCCAGGAATAATTTCAATACCCCCCCCCCCCCCCGACCAGCCCCACAAGTAAAAAAATCTGCTTAGAGAAAAATGCAAAGGACCAGTGTAAAATTCTGTTTTATTCCGGTTATTTTCATGTTCGAAGGTATAATTGCATATGTTTTCTTTTTTGGAAAGGGGGGGGGGTATGTCTGGGATTATTTTTTCCAATTTATTAGGGTTTCGTTCATCTGACGAAACCCTATTCGTCTCACTCCTTTGTCTGTCTGTCTGTCCGTCACAGAGCCCGAGACTTGAAATTTTGAGTACTTATAGCTGAACACCTCACATCAAACAACAAATCATAAAATTTTGAAAAAGTTGGTAATTAACCGAATTACGGGCAAATGCTTTTGTTAAGAATAGAGTGCATTCCCTGGTGGTGGAATGTGGAAGTAACATAACGCGATTTTGTTAAAATTAGGAAATCTAACAAGTCGATCTGTTTGAAACTTTAAGATATTTTGTAACACATAAAATAAAGTGTAAAAAAGAATGACACGTGAAATTCCGGGGGGGGGGGGGGGGGCTAGATTTCTGTTTAAAAAATTAGCGTTTCTGACCGCTTTAGGTGCCTTTTTTGAGGGAGTCCTGAGATATATGCTACTTATTTAAAATAAAATTGCCTAAAGTTTAGTTACCACTATTTCTGAATAGTATTTTCGGCAAATATCTTAATTTCTTATTAAGACCGCCACCACCTCGAGTAACATATCTACTTATAGGTTGTTTAACGGGGTTTCCTTCCGATACAGTTTTGTTAAGAATAGAGTGTGCTCCCTGGTGGTGGAATGTGGAACTAACATAACGCGATTTTGTTAAAATTAGGAAATATAACAAGGCGCTATTTGAAATTTTCAGATAGTTTATAACACATAAGAAAAAGTTTATAAAAATGGCGTGTGAAATTTCGGGCAGGGGAGGGGGCGCTAATTTCACTAATTGATTTATTTCTATTATATACTTATTTTACAAGGCAGTCACATGATGTTTCATTGCAGTATACTTCTGAACGGTGTCCGATTTTTAAAAATACAGCATAAATGTTACTTAGGGGCTGTTCAAATATTACGTAAGCATGTTTTTGACTATTTTTGACCCCCCCTCCCCCCTTGTCAGCAAAAATAAGCAAATCGCGAACCCCCCCCCCCTTAATAATTACGTAAGAAAATTGGAACCCCCCCCCCCCCCTACTTAAAAAAATTAGGACACAATACAAATTAAAAAACTCTACTCGACTAATATAACTACTAAATAATAATAAACGCTTGTTTTATTTCTTTACAATTCTATTTAAGAAAATTTCTTAGATCACAATTTTAGAAGAACTTAGCCATTTGAAAAATTTAAATTTGAACATGACAATATCTACCCCGATGCTGACCACGGCTGCTCAAGCCATTTTTCCATATCTGTTATGATATTGGTTTCCAGTTTTACTTGATTATCTTCATCGCTTACTGTTCGGATGCAATCTTTATCAACTTCATCTTCATTGATCCACTCAACATCTTCCATATCTTCCACGAATCTTACGAAGCGCATAAGTTCATTTGCTCGACGAGCAGCAATTCTCAATGGTCGTATAAGGCAGTCCTTCTCGCTTTTTTTACTCTGTTGAATTTTTTTGTGTCTGTTTGCTGACTTCTGAGATGCATGATATTGACCACAACTTCCACAAGTTCTTGCTGATAATTGCGTGAACTTTATGGAAGAGCAAAAATAATCATACAGCATCTTTAAAAATCCCTTTTCTGTACTATTCAGATTTAAGGCCAGACGGAGACTTAAATCTATAAATTCCCCCTCTTCACTTGTAATGATGTCATTTGACGATTGTATCATTTTAATTGGAGGAGGAATGAATCGTCCTTTTAATATACGAAATAATCCACTACGTGCAGGAGAGCAACAATTCTTTTTTTCGCATTTTACAATTTGCAGCAAGTATTGACTTTCTTGTACGAGCTTCGAATACCAATCCAAGTCATAACCAAGAGACTCTAGTTTGCCTGAATCAACATATGTGGCAGTAACGGGATAACTGTCAATGTTTAATGAGTTCCAGATATCTGCCATCTGTGAGAGTTTTACCAGCATATGCTAAGTTATTTTGCTCCATTTCTTCATCAGTAGTGCGACCGTTCTCATCGAGATGGGAACCATAATGGTTATGAGGGTATATAAGACAAGACAGTTCTCGACTGAGTGGTGTCATTCGCCTTTCTACTCAATTATATGCACTTCCAGGAACATTGCACGCTATGAAAATTCCATCCAAATCATGCTTTTTGAAATGGTTAATAGCAAACGATATAACTTTCTGGTAGCGGGGATTCTCGTCTGGATCTCCATCAACCGTAACGATAATTACAGGTTTGATGAAACCCTCTTCTGCTTTCACTAATTTTTCAAAATCTTTGAGTATTAATAGAATTTCAAAATCCTGAGCATGAGTATTTGGTGTGGAAGAACTGTGTTTCCCACTTCTTATAGCTATTAACGTTGGGCCAGAATAACCTATGTATGGCTTTACTTTGACCTGCCATACCAGGAGCAATCACAATACCAGCGTAAACACATGGGATAAGTTTGCGGCGTTCAGCGATGACTCAGTCGTGATCGCTTAAGGATACACGATACTCCATATGCATCAGTATCAGAGCCTGTTTATTGGCTGCTGTAATTCCCAAAGGTAGGCGCGCTTTGTCATCATGTGAAAGAAGAAACACTTGCATGGGTCCAAAAATTGAAGCTAAAGTTTCTAAATAATGGGTGGATATTACTGCAAATTGGGTATCAATGTGAGATTGGTGATAATCAGCCAGAATCCAAGAAAGTTTTATCGGCACTGTGGTGACATATCTTCGACACTCGATGGTTGAGGAATTTTTTGGAAGCAAACGAAGATATGTTCTACTCCTGCATATTGCAAAACCAACCTTTTTCAGTTTTGCAGTCAAGTCATCGAGAGTTTTGACACTTCGGACTTGTTTCTTCTTTTTGCATCTGCAGCGCTTCCAATAATAGCTATGTCTGCTATTGCTTTAAGTAATAATGGTTGTTTAAACTTGGTCTTCCTACTGATGCCCTCAAAGCTTTTTTTTTTTTATGTCTGGATTATCATGGCAGATTTCTAGCTTTGTTCGTTTGGTGGTTCGATGTTTTCTTTGGTATTCAGCATTTTGTCGTTTCCTTTTTAAGGATTGTTTTTCCTTTTTTGAGATTACTGGAAACCTTATTTATCTGTTTTTGAATTTGAGATACATTGGTTTCAATTCAATTGGGTTACATTTCATTTTTAGTAAGGTTCAAAATTTGAAAACAGTTAGAAGATTATCTGCTACAAAACTAACATATTTTTTAATTTTTTCCCCCATGGATGCATTACTTTTTGAGTTATTTGAAAAGAAAAAATAAGGCTTAGCTTGGCTACGTCATATTTAAAAAGTAATAACTCGTTTTTTGACGGTCTTTTGGTCTTTATTTATTCCCATACTGACCATGTTTTGCCAAGGCTACACGGACATTTTATCTTATCTATCTTTTTTCCAATTTTTCCAAGTTTTTATGTAAACTTAAAGTTATGATAAAATATATTTAAAATTTTAAGAATAAATTGATTATAATTACCTTTATAAAATAATCAAGAAAGACTGATTTCTTTTTGGTTGCCTTACGCAGTTCGTCCTCAATTCTTTTTAGCACCAATACCTCTAACTCTTTGTCAGTTTTAGAAGACTTTTTGTACTGCCGCCACACATCATTAGTTTTACATTGGATATCCTTCAAAGGTTTATCTGATCCAGACTTTTTGAAACTTTCAAAAAGTTTTTTATACAAGATTTCTCGAAATGAAGACATATTTCTGATTTTATTTATTTTAAACACCACTACACTGCAGTACTGTGGAGGTAGAGGTCTGCACAGGCCGAAATTTCCAGGCCCGGGCCCCGTCCGACTCATAGAGAAAAAAATTCGGCCCGACCCGTACAAAAAATTATTGGCCCGGCCCGATAAAAAAGTTAAAAGTTCGGCCCGACTCGGAAAAAAAGTTAAAATCTCGGCCCTGCCCGATTGAATTTCTACAAAAGATTGATTTTTATGTCGATTTGGTTAAAGATTTGTCCCGTACGAGGAGTTCTGGGCAAAAATATGTCTTAACTATTTTTTTTATGTTTATAATCTTCATTTTTATAGAAGTGGCGCAGGCTGCGACATTTATTTTTTTAATCAATCTCTATTTCTTGTATGCAAATGAATCCGCTATCATTAATATCGTTAATCCATATTCCATGTATTGAAGTGCTAAAAATCTGAAAAATGCTATGCAGTAAAATCTTCTAAAACGGAATTGCATAAAAAAGAAAAAAAAATCCGTTATAGACAAGTGCCCTTCTTAGCAAGTTGTAAATGTATTATATATCCTATTCTTACGTATTAGTATATTAATTTTCTATGGATCAACACGTTTTTCAGTTTATAACAGGATTTCATCATAGACAGGTTCCTTCTCACATGTTTTCTTATATTTTCATTTAGCTATATTTTAATAAGCGTAGAAATATACTATTCTTTAAAAAAGAATAAATTTGAATGTTTAATTGTAGAATAATAGCGATTTAAAAATGTGTATATTTTTTTCAAAATTTTTTGAGCCTGACCTAATTTTACTGGCCTTTGAACGGATCAGGCCACGCCGAGACAATGATTTTCATACGGGCTGTGTCAAAACTAGGACTTAAAATTTTGGGCCTTGAAGACTTGGAATGAAACCAGTCCCGGCTCTGTACAGAAAAAAATGGGCCCGGCCCGATCCCCCAGGAAAAAAGTAAGGCCCGAACCCGGCAAGGCCCGTAAAGAGTAGTAACTAAGCCCGGCCCGCCCCGAGTGCCGTGAATGAAAATATGCCCGAGCCCGGCCCGTGCAGAACTCTACTGAGAGGTTTTCAAAACTCACGAGACACCAGACAGTAGAGCAGTCGGTCACTATGGTTATGGGGTTCAACCACTTGACAGAGGAGGGGTGGAAACAAAAAAGATGGAATTTTACTTACGTTTTGGAAGCTTTCCCGGAAAACTCATATTGTCACAATACATCATATCGCATCGGTCCATTCAATTCTATTCTATTCTATTCTCACAATTAGAAATAGTAGTAAGTTCTCAGAGATAATAAGCCCTCATGCATCAAATATGAACAGTCACCTCTAGATAAAAGAGATCGTTTATGTTTTCCTTGTGCAGTCAAAATAGCTGACATCAGAACTTCAAGTTTATATTCTTTTGCTGTTTCTTTCTTTCAATTTGAAATTTTATATATATATATTTTTTTTTTTTTTTTTTTTTTACAAGTTAGAGATTCTGAAAATGTCTTACGTAAGCATCATTCAAACCCCCCCTTCCCCCTTGTCAGCAAAAATAAGCAAATCGCTAACCCCATCCCCCCCCCCCCCCCTTAGGTGCGTACGTAATCTTTGAACGGCCCCTTATGCCGGATAAAAATGTCAGAAGTATTGATACCACTATTTTCGAATAGTAATTTCAGCAAATATAATAAATTCTTGGTTAAGACCGCCATTCCCTCGACTAGCATATCTCCTGATAGGTTGTTTAACGGAGTTACGTTCAGATACAGTTTTGTTAAGAATAGAGTGCGCTCCCTCGTGGTGGAATGTGGAACTAACAGACCGCGATTTCATTTAAAGTAGGAAATCTAACAAGGCGATCTGTTTGAAACTTTAACATAGTTTATAACACATAAGAAAAAGTTTATAACAAATGACGCGTGAAATTTCGGGCAGGTGGGGAGAGGGGGAGGGGCAAAATATTTATTTTTTGTTTCATACCGTTTCAGGTGCTTTTTTTTACGGAGTCCTCAGATACATGCTACTTATTAAATATAAATATGTCAAAAGTTAAATTACCACTATTTCCGAATAGTAATTTCAACAATTATCTTAAATTCTTGCTGAAGACCGCCACCCCTCGAGTAACATATCTACTAATAGGTTGTGTAAAGGATTTTCGTTCAGATACGCTTTTGTTAAGAATACAGTGCACTCCCTGGTGGTGAAATGTGGAACTAACAGACCGCGATTTCATTTAAAGTAGGAAATCTAACAATGCGATCTGTTTTAAACTTGAAGATACTTTATAACAAATGATAATGAAGTATAAAGAAGAATAGCATGTCGCATTTCGAGAGGGGGGGGGGGGCGCTAGTAAAATTAGGAAATGCAGCTGGACGATCTGTTTGAAACTATAATATAGCTTATAAAGCATAACAAAAATTTTAAACATCAGGCCACGTCAAAAATCATGCTGACCATTACGACGCTTCACCCCCCCCCCCAAAGGGGGCCCTTTTCTAAATTTGGCAGATACCTGTCATGTGATATATCGTAGCATTTCGGGGGAGGGGGGTGTGTGGCACGAACAAAATTAGGAAATATCACAAGGCGAATCTGTTTGAAGCTTTTTACGATAGTTTAGGAAGGGTTTGCCAAAATTTAGTAGATGTTCCATGGCAATATATGTACTGGACGTTTTGTGTGTGAAAGGAATATTAAACGAAACCCTTTGTGCGATCTATGATCACACTTACCCACTTGTTGTAGGATTCCGTCATTAACAAATTTTACTCTATTAGAAAATATATTTGCTTTTTTTAAATCTATTCTATATAGTATTTCCTTATAATTTTATTATATTTCTTTTTCAGTATTACATTTGTAACACTTCATCAAAATTTTGAATAAAAATTTAAAATGTTGAAAACATAAAAAAATTTTAATGAAATTCATCAGTTAATTTTGAATAAAAAACGTTTAAAGTACGAAATAAATAAAATTCGAAGCCTTAACCTGTGACTTTACCCAACTTTCCGCCTAATTTCTGTTTGCGCGTCTGAAATTAGCTACATCGTTAAAACAGGAGCACCATTTCAAAACTTTCTTGGTATCAAAGGAACTTTCAAATATTTGACACATACATGGGAGTACGGGAATTGAGACCGGCTAGTAAAGCAATTCAGCAAATTCTGACTTTTGAATTTTATTACTTTTTGTTAATTATTTTAATCTAAAATTTTGACGTAAAAAATGCAAGTCTACTTTTTCTGTTTTTTATTTTTCTTTTTTTTATTTTTTATTTATTTATTTTTTTTTTTAAAGACCGAAACCGGGCCTTTGTAGATTGTACTGGCGCTAACCCCTCTTTACTAGCCTGGGGGTTCTTTAAGTTCATTAGGTGTTTTCGGCAATAGTGGTTCATAAACAAGATTTTTGATGAAAACCAACAAAAAGAAAGCACATGGTGTAAGATCTGGGATCTTGGTGGGCATGTGAATAAGAGTAAATAATCGTCACCTGCACATCTAATCCAGCGTTGAGCGACGTCAAAAAATAACTTGGAAAGTTTTTCTTTTTCATGTATCATTGTGTAATTATGTTTTGTTTATTATATTATATGTGAATAAATTTTTAAAATCCGGTCATTCCTGTATGCTAACCCTGTATAATCTGTACAAAATTTCATGAACATTACCTATTCTTATTACAGTAATATATAGAGTACCGGTAATTCATGTAGTGATAACGTTCAATTAATATCTTTAATATTCAACATTAAAACTTTAAATATAAATAAGAAGATCTAATTAAAAATTTTCATGAATATTAACTCTTTCTATAAAATGCAGCATTCTAAGTTCGGTTTTTAGGTAGATTTCGTATGAAATACTACCTATTACATTCTCCCCTATGTTTGAATTTCTGAAAAAATTTTGCAGATCTACACCAATCTTTAGATCTACACCTTCCTTTAGAACCCAAAACCACCCTCAGTAAAAAACTTTATATATATATATATCACTTTCTTCTGGACACGATAACTTCCACAATTCTGCACAAATCTTTTCCAAGCTGATACATAAAATAAAGGAGCATAAAATCTCGGTCAAGTTCGTTAATGGGCAAAATTGGACCAAGGGGGTGGAAATAGGGAGGGGTTTTGTGAAAACCATAAAAACCGCCAACTTCTTAATTTTTGTATATGTTACCGGCCAAACGCGATTTTAGGCCAAACTAGTTTATCCTAACGCGCATCGGATAAACTAGTTTTTCCTAGGCCAAACTAGTTTATCCTAAAGCCCATAGGATAAACTAGTTTTTCTTAGGCCAAACTAGTTTATCCTAGGCCAAACTAGTTTGGCCTAACGCTCATAGGATAAACTAGTTTAGCCTGCTATTCATTGGTCTGAACTAGTTTATCCTAGGCCGATGTAGTTTATCCTATACCAATATCATTTGGCGTGCTTTTATTGATCCCAAAGACCGCTTCTGCGCCAACCTTCTGGTTTATCCTAGGCCAATTCAATTTGATGTGTTTAATTGATGCACGCACAAACTGTGTTGAGCACGCCGAGGAAAAAAAAAAGAACCAATTTAAACTCAAATTCAATTTCTCAAAAATAAGTCAAGTCAAGTTCAAGTTCAAATTCAAAAAATTTCAAGCGAATTAGATGAACTCAAACACATCTATGGAAGTGAGCAAAGTTCACTAAAAACTCGTTTTTTAATTTTTATTTTTTTAAATATAATAGAAGTTCAGCGTCCAAATTTACAAAATTTTGTGAGCTAGACTTTTGTTATTCGATGTAAGGGTCTTTACGGGCCTACCCAATTTTCAGTCCCGACAATCGGTCCGGGCTTTGTTTGAGGACTACATTTTTCGAGAGGTTCGGACCGAGATGGACCGGAACTCAATTTTTTTCCGGCTTAAGTCGGGACTGTACTGCATTATTCTTGAGGTCTACGCAGAAATTTCCAGTACAATTTCCAACCCAGCTCATATGAAAATCATTTGGACCGGCAGGATCTCTGGTCTAGTCAGTAAAAATATCAGTAACATTTGGCCCGGCCCAACTTTTTTTTAATGCACGTATTTTTAAATCGCTATTATTCCACAATTGAAATTTATATATCTATTATTTTTCTTAATTTTTACTTTCTTCTGTCTTTACAAGAAAAAAGTATTGGATTCGTGAAAATTTCCGACTTCCGGTTTTCGACGGATTTACACGTTTCAGGAGCCAGAGATCCCGAAAAACATGTTTTAACAAAATGTCTGTCTGTGTGCATGCATGTAACACAATTTTGTGAGCCCTCTAATGTACGGAATTTAATAAAAAAATATATTCAGGTAGTTTCTGATATAAATTGATGCTGATTAGTTTTAGTGTAAATCGCCCAACAGGTGGCGCTGCTATGCTAAATTTTGCAGGATTTTGACGATTTTCGTAATAGCTCTATCTCAAGAACTAACGTACAGATTTTCAACAAGCTTCAGATTCAGTTAGTCCTTGATATGAATTGATGCTGATTAGGTGTTGGGGTAAATAGCCTAATAGGTGGCTCTGCTGTGTTGCATTTTTCACGATTTCCTCAATAGCTCAATCTCAATAACTAACTCCAGATTCAAGTATACCTTGATTAATATTGCTGCTGATTATGTTTTGATGTAAATCTCTCAACAGGTGACGCTGCTATGCTGGATTTTCCAAAATTTTCAAAGTAGCTGTATCTCAAAAACTAATGAACGGATTTTCACCAAACTTCGGATTCAATTAGTCGTTGACATAAGGTGTTTCTGGTTAGGTTTAGGTGTAAATTATTCAACAGAAAGCCCTGCTATGCTGCATTTTGCTGGATTTACACGATTTCGGCGATAGTCTCAAGAACTAATGCACGAAATTTCATATCTTTAGAATCCTCACAATGAGCATAGATTGCCATTTAATTTTTCATTATGGTTTACGAATTTTGAAGTATTAACATATTTGAGATAAAAGAAAGTTTTACGATTGGTACATCCGACTAGTTTTAAGATGAGTAGTTGCATTTTTAGGTAATAAACTTAAAGTAAGTTAAAACTTGAGAAACATAACCTGCCTATTGCTGAATCCCGTGTTTAACAAAAAGAAAATATGTTGAACTATGTAAAATGAGGATATTAGTACTTGTAAAAAGAATATAATGCATTTACAACACATGATGAACCTTCTGATAAGGGAACCTGCCTATAAAGGATGTTTCTTCTTTCTTATGCTATTCCGTCTTAGAATATTTATTGTATAGAATTTAAAAAAAAAAATTTAAATCTCCAAGCCATAGAATGTGGATTAACGATATAATTGATTTTATTTTAAACTATATTGATTTTTTAAAAATACATACATAATTACGTCTGGATTACTTAATAATTAAACACAATTTGCATAACTACAGACATACACACATTAAAATTTTATTAAAAACAGTTAAAATATAGTTAAAAATATATATGAACGTTTCGGCTATCTTCATAGCCTTCATCAGTAAACGAGCAGAGTCACAAAATAGCAAGAGCCACAGTAAACGAAAAAACAGTTAAAATCACGGTCTAAGTAGGATAAAATAATCAGCAGGAACTTGGGTTGCTTCGTTGATTGGCGATTCAGCTAAAACAGTTCTCCAACCCTCAAGGAAGACACGACTAAAATAGACGGGGTAATTGGATTCCACAATTCGCGCACTCTCAAAATCGGGTCATGATCGAACTCAAGTGCATGTGCAACCAATCTTGAATTTAGAGTACCTTTCTTAAAAGAATTTTTATGCTCCTTGAGTCTAGCATTTAATGAGCGCCCAGTCTCACCAATGTAAATCGAGCTGCAACCTTTACAAGGAATTTCATAAACGACACCATTCAGGTCAAACTTTGAATATTTATGTTTAAAACTACTGAAAAAATTACCAATGCGGTTCAAGGGAACATGAGCTGTCCTAACATTAACCTTCTTGAGTACGGCTGAAATTTTCTCTGAAATATTACTGTAATAAGGCAAAGATATAGTTTCTATGGGATTGACACGCTGGTAAGGAGTGGGATACTGGTCTGATTTGCTCGTAAGTTCCGAAATAACTCTAAGACACCAACGACGTGAATTGATTTTGTAATGAATTTTTCTTTGTATGTAAATTTCTAAATAATTACTAATAGCAATAATTTTTTTACACGGCTTGGAGACTTGAAAATCTGAAAAAATTATTTAGAAAAACCTTCTAAGACAGAATCACATAGGAGAGAAAAACTTTGTTATAGTTAAGTTCTTTTTTTAGCAGGTCCGTCGTCTCTAGAAAATGTATTATGTTTTTTTCAAACGGACTATTATATCCAATTTGTACCTATTATAAAACATTTTCCGTTTAAAACAGGATTTCGTCATACACAGATTCTTCTAACAGGTTTTACAGTACTGTATTCCCATCCCTATCAGTGTATAAGTACTATTCTTTAGATAATTTTAATTGTGGAATAAAGGTAGCTTAAAAAAAAATATATTTTAGAACAAACTGGTATCGGAACTTCGCCGGATTTTTGTGAAATTCCAAATTTCTGAAAGAATATCAAATGCTCTTCTGATATTCTTAATGGTGCATTTATTCATAAATAATTCAAATCCTAGTGATATTTATGTGAGAAAAAAAATATCTCGAAATTCTTTCTTTCCTAAATTTTATGATAACCTCTTATCCCATCTTTGGTCCTCCAGCACACAATTTGTCATATGGAACATATTTTTAAATAACGGCGGTGGTAAAATGGGGAAGATAGGGGGACGTTATCCCACTCCCCATGGAATAAAATATATTATACAGGGGTGACGGCAATACTACTTTGCACAAGGTTGGCGCCGGAGCGGTAGTTGGGATCAATAAAAGCACGGCAAATTGCATTGGCCTAAGATAAACTAGAAGGTTGGCGCCGCGACCGTCTTTGGGATCAATAAAATCACGCCATATTGAATTGACTTAGGATAAACTAGTTTGGACCAATGAATAGCAGGCTAAACTAGTTTATCCTATGAATGATAGGCCAAACTAGTTTATCCTATAGGCGTTAGGATAAACTAGTTTGGCCTATGAAAAACTAGTTTATCCTATGGGCGTTAGGATAAACTAGTTTGGCCTAGGAAAAACTAGTTTATCCTATGCGCGTTAGGAAAAACTAGTTTGGCCTAGGCCAATCTAGTTTGGCCTAAAATTGGGTTTGGTCGGTAATATATATATCAAATCAGTTTAAAGTTTTTATTACTTCTAAAAATAGGGCCAAAAGTTTATGTATCACAGATTTTTGATAAAATTAAAAATGGGTTCAAGGGGCGCAAAAAATAGGGTTTTGGGGAGGAAAAAAAAATCATAACTTCATCAATTCTCAAGATATCAAATCCAATTAATTTTATTGTAAATCTCCTTAATATTATCTACAACTTTTATATTCACAAGTTTTGATGGGAAGCAATTTGTTTTTGATACGAAGCGATTGTCTTAGAAACGAAAAATATTGTTCTACTGAGAAAATAATTGTTTATAACTCAATTTCAATTAATTGAACGAAATATAAAAACACAGGTCGCTTATAAATCTCTTCAAAAATCACGTCAGCAAGTTTCATATTTTTTCTGTTAAAAATGAAACTGAAAATGTGTCAGAAAATTTCGAGCTGTTGAGCATGGAAAAGCATTTTTTTTTTTATACCTCCTTAACATGATTCTGATAAAACCAGCCATTATATAAAAAGTGAAATAAAAACTCGTCAAAAGTGGCCAGATAAAATTGTTAAAGTGGGTTTATCTCTAATTATGATTTAGTTTTTGTTGGTGAAATTAGTATGCTTAACTTCGAAATCTACCTACGCCTGTAGGCCGGGCCGGGAGGGATTTTTTATTACGTAATGAGGTTTAGTATCAAAAAATTGAATTTCTTTCCAAATATGTTAAAAAAACAAGCACTGTGAAATTTATGTCTGATATCGTAAAATTAGTTTATTTAAAAATTTATTCTAATTTTTAATTTTAAATCATTTTTAAATGTCTTTTATCTTTTCATGTGATATTTCACATCACCATCGAAACACTTCTTTTGAAATGTAAAACTTCCAACCGCTACACGTCTAGCGAAGGTCGTTGGTCCGGCTGTGAAATAAAATAAACAATTCAGCTTCAGTGTAATACCTCATCTTCTTTCGTCACAAAACATAATCTCATTAATGTCAGAAATCATTTTAATGTAGAGACACGTATGTTACAAACAATACAACGAATCATTTAGGTTGACATTCTACTGTTATGAAGTGAGATGAAAAAAAAGTATCTTATTTTTTTTTTTAATCACTTATTCGGAAATTAATTTGACTAACTGTCAAACAAAATTGATATAGCTGTATAATATAAGGGGTTCTATATATATTATACAGTAGAACACGGATAATACGATCCCGATTAAATTGAAATGTCTGATAAATCGAACTTTTTAAAATTTCGTGTGTATTGCAACATTTTCTTTGGTTTCAAAAAGAGGAAAATCTTTAATAAATCAAGATGTATATATACATACTTGCCAACTTTCCCTTAAACCTCCGTACAATGTGAGTTAATTTGACCCAGGTTAAACACGTTTCGAACCAGAAATTTACTAAAGAAATTAATTCAAATAGATTTCATAGTGAAACATGAATTTAAATGTGTAATGATACATCAGATAAATTTTCTGGTTAGTAACGCGTGTAACCTGGGTCAATTTAACTCACATTTTTCGGAAGTTTAGTTGAATGTTGGCAAGTATGTGTATATATGCATGTATTTAATCTAAAGGAAAAAAAAATTTCCATTTTTAACGCCATTTTGCTCAATACTCAATTTAAAAAAGAGTGCACTATCAAATATGTCTTTCAAAATATTTAAATGCGTTTTTCTCAAAAGTATAATTTTGAACTATGGTGTGTATTCTAGGAAAATTAGTAACTATACTATCGATTTCTAATTGGAAGTGAAGCTAAATTAGAAATATACTTATTTAATGAATTATTAAATTTGTCTTTGAAATTGATATTTTCTGGACACACGCGGCTTCTAAAAAAAATCCCTCCCCCCAACAAAAAAAATGTTTTATTTTAAAATGAAGAAAATATTATAAATATATACATATATATATATACGTTTTGTAAAAATGAATTGTTCACCAGATTTCTACATTAAGTGTAAAACGTTTTGGCTGTTTTTAACCTTTAACTGATGTCGCAGAAAACGTCACGTAACTAGCGCGGTCTGTGAGACCGCTCCATCGAAAGATGAATAAAAGCCGCGATTAACTTATAGGATGTTGTTTTTGTACTAAACTTTTTGTACAGGAGTGTTATAATTAGAATTCATCTATCCAAAAGTCTCTGGTGATAGTACTAAAGTTCCAAACGAAACAAAATTTCAGTAGTGTTTGTAGATAAACTGAAATTTGCAAGTTAAACTATGAAAATTGAAAAAAGCACCGGTCTGTGAGACCGGTAACATCAGTTAAAGGTTAATTTGTTTCAGGACTTTCATCAACAAACATAAGTGCTCGCTAGTCAGAAGGGTTTCTGTCGTAGAAATTACAAATCATTTTCTTGTATTGATGAGAATGTTTTTAATATTATGTAATTTGTTGTTTAAAGTCTATCTAATCAATAGAATATTTCGATTCAAAATAAATAGTCTTTTTCCTGTCTAAAAACATACAACAATAATTTTCAGTTTAATGACAGGTATCCGCCTTTTAGCAAACCTTTATTCCTCACATAGGCATGGCCCTTGAAGAAATAACGTGTCCCGTCGTAGAGGAAAAAAATAAACGCCCCCGACTAACTCTGCAACAAATTATTGTAGAAGAAAGTTAATCGCACCAAACGATTGAAAATAAAATCTACTTTTAAATGATGTAGGGGAGACCGGGGCTAGTAGGCGCAGTTTTTAGTTATTGATTTTTATTAATTTTTTGTTCAAGTTTTTTATGAAACTATAACTGTATTTTTAAAGAACAGGCATTGGGCTATAAATACCCGGAGTTTTGAGTTTGTAGCTTTTGTAGTTTATGTTTAGCGGAAGCCTAAAGTAAAAGAAAAATTGTGCGCCAACTTACCCCGTCACGGGGCAAGTTGCCTATACCTATGGGGTAAGTTGGCACACGCTTTATAAAAATTTAAATAAGACACGCAGTTAAGGGAAATCAATTTCCTTATTACCAGTAGGTTTAATCAAAGGCGTTATCGCCGTACAATGTAAATTCTAAATCATACAGACATAAAAATAATGAATAAAACATTGACATTGAGTAACTTCTATCCTACTCGATGACATCATCAGAGTTACAGTTGTCACAAATAAAAAATCGAGTGTCTCCATTTGGGCAAGCCCCGTGTGCCCAAAATCTTGCATTGCAACCACTTTTTTCGGTGTTTGCTGTTTTTCAAGCTACCAGCATACACTAGACACCGAGCCAACTTGCCCCGTGTTCAATGCGCCTACTAGCTCCATAATAAATTTCTTCACAAAAAGACACCTAACCATCTAAGTATAAATAATCCAAGTAAATCACATATGGGGTAGGTACAGTTAATCATACACTAAGAAAATTTGCACAAGTTAAATCGCAATTATTAAGATAAGTATTAGAAATTAGAAACAGAATGAAGCAACAAAAAATTACTTATGACCGCAAAAAACAGAAAAACCATAATAAATGTCCATTGCACGTAGGTAACGCTGCAAAACTACAATGAGGATTGTAAAACGCAAGAAGAAATGTACTCTGTGACTGGTTGCACAATCTATCCACAAGCAGGCGATTTATGGGGACTGCGCCTACTTACCCCTGTAGCCAACTAGCCCCGGTCTCCCTACATAAAATTTGCTCAGGGCGCCATCTGCATGTCAAAACGAGCCCAAACTCTGTTTTCTTTCAACAGCAATACTCACTTTTGACACGATAAATAAATTCTACATCCTTCAATTATCCTTCAAACAATTTTTCGTGGAATGCGTGCGATTAGTTTCAAAGAAATTAATTATTTTAAAATGAGCCTATTTTAGGTGTTGTATCCAAATAGAAGTTCGGTACTCGATTGTTGAAATGCTACAGAATGACTATGTCACTTCAATAAAAATTTTATTTTTTGCCAATGTGAGCATTTCACTCGCTTAATATGTTTAGACTTTTGCTAACCCAAATGTTTCAATAAAATGAGTAATATATATATATATAGTTTTTTTTTTTCGAATCATGCTTTTTTGCTCATCATGGACGGCCCCTTAAACCATCATTTTGAAATTTTTCAATCATAATTTGAAAACTACTTGAAAGAAAAATTCGAAATTCGCATAAAACAGGACATAATAAATGTAATTTTATCAATAAAACTGTACGTTGCAATTCATATTTTTTTTCGAATATTAATTTCATAGTTCCTAATTTATATTATAATTTTTTTAATTACAAATTTAATACATTTATGTTTGGGTTTTTTTAGTATAATAACCACACAAAAAAATTATCACATTACAATTAAAATTTCAGGAGATATTAATAAAAATATGAAAATGTAATTTAACATTAGAATCTCTGAATTTGAATGTTTATAATTCAAAAGCTTACCATTTAAATGACTTGGAATTTCGTTTCTAAGCATAGTTTGAACCGAAGATTTAAAATATATTTTCAAAAGTAGGTGTTGCCGTTGAAAAAAAAAGAAAAAAAAATAAAGTTTGGTTGGTTGGTTGGTTGATCTTTGACGGCCGATTATCTACTCTTGGAATATAGGCCCTAGAGGGAGTGCCCTTCGTGGGGGTCTTTCTAAGGAAAATAAAGTTTGGTGTGGTTTTTATTTGTAGATGGCTCCCTAAGAAAATTTTATACGCATCATTTAAAAGTAGACTTTATTTCCAATTGTTTGGTACCAGTAACTTTCTTCTTGTATAATTAGTTGCAGAGTTAGCATGGAGTGTGGGGTGTTTACTTTTTTTTTCCACGACTGTACGTGGCGTACCGCCTGTTTTTGTTTATTTTTCCTTTTTTTATTGAGAATTATGAATAAGCAAATAGGAAAAAACAACAACGAATAGATATGAATAAACATAATTTATTTTACATTATTTTTTTTTTCAGCAGAATCAAGTTTTTAATATGATAGGTTGATTTTTTTTTTTTTTTTTACTCTTAAGTATATATTTTGAATTTCCAGTATCCAAGTGTTAATTTGCTGATGTACTGTCATAAGTTATTTTCAACGTACAATGTTTTGTTATACTTTATTTATAAAACAATGAATGAGATGAGAAATTTTTTTCCACTGATTCATTTAAGGAGCTACTTTATCTACGCAAAAACAACCGTTTGCTAACGTATGGAACTCCTTTTTTTAAAAAAGATATCTCGTTTGCATTTTAATATCATTAAATGTTTTTTTTTTCATTGGTCGACTACAAAGGCCGTTTGTTACTTTTTCGATTTTCTTTGCAGGTTTTTTTAATGGTGATGCTTTCACTTTAGAAACCGGTTTCGAAAGTAAAACATCCGAAAAAAAAATATGTAAACAAAATCGAAAAAGTAAGAAACGGCCTTTGTAGACATCGACCTCAGCTGTTCAGTGCGAAAGAAAGAAAGGAAAAAAAAAACATTTAAAACATTGAAATGCAAATGAGATATCTGAAAAATTTTCTTCCATACGATTAACATTGGCGAGTGGGTCTTTTCGCTTCAGGAAGGCGCCTCTTAACCGCACCGTGCCACCGCGTCATATGTTGTTTGTTGACAAAGGATTGTCGTGTACCTTCTAGATTATCATCGCATAACACCAAGGAGTAGGGGAGATGGGGGCACATGTGAACACGGGGCACATGTAAACATCGCAGTTTTTCGATAGTTATTATAAGTTTTTTTATTTGAAAAAAATTACTAAAGATGATAGCACTTGTAGACATATGGTAAAAATTTTTTGAAGCTCTATGACATTTTGTTTGTCCTCTGTAGCCAAAAGACTGTTTTTAGATCTCAAAAGTAAAATGTTTGTTCCAAGTTGATAAGCGAATAACTTTATTTATTTATTCATTTATTTGAATTTGAGTGTTTTAACATATACTATGAATACTAATAAACATTTTTGATAAAGTTCTTTTTCCTCTAAAATTGAGAAATGTTAATAATTTATCAATTTAACAGAAGCAGCAATGTGGGGCACTTGTGAACAGACTAGTTGGGGCAGATATGAACAGTTCATAAGTGCCCAAATTATCATCTTGTGATTCTGTTTCTTTCAGTTAACTTAATGAGAAATAATGTCAGTTCCATTATCTACAATTTTACTGAAATAGAATTTATTTTCCTCAACCAAAGTTGATTTTATATTGAAACTTCCACAAACACACCTTTCAGCAAATACATAAAGAGCAACAAGCTCGTTTACATTCAATTGTACTTTAAATAAATTTAATGTTTTCTAAAATGCAATAAGTGTTATATATTATTTTACTAAACGGTTTACAACAATATTTTTTATACATTGTTAATACAAAAGTATTACCTTGAACAACTTTGCAAATTTTTCTATTACATTTGTTCTAACATTACAATGATGACTTACTTCCATCTCTAAAACAGTTATGTTTTAGGTTTTGAATGGAGATACCTACCGGTAATATTTTAAGAAAGTAAAATTTTTAAACTGATAACTACTGTAAAATCCCGATTGTACCCTCCCCCTCTTTCAGAAGCAAAAGATGTTGTGTGTGTGTGTGTGGGGGGGGGGGGGGGTTATAGTCGAGATTTTTTTAATCATTAAAAAACCCTTCTTTATCTATAATTTACAAGTAAATAGGGCAAATACAGGAGTGAGAATCTTTCGCATTTCGGCAGATTTCCGATAAATAATATGTAAATGCCCCTCCCTAAAATTTCCCCAAAACAAAAACCCTTAAGCAAAATTTAAAATTTTAATTTCTTTTTTAAAATTGCTTCTTTATTTTTTATTTTATTGCAACAATACTTAATGAATCATATAAGTCTTTCCCCCACAAATCTACTTATTTTCATTTTATAATCTTTTGCTTAAACATATCACCCGCAAACTAGAGAAATATATATAGGTATTTTTCTTTATGGTGAATTTAAAAGGTAATATAACTAACGATTACGATGACAAATGAATAACAGAATAAAAAGCATGTTAAAGGATATTTTTTCCTTGTGTTCACATGTGCCCCACATGTGTTCACAACTACCCCGCTCATAGGGCACATGTGAACAATTTTTTGAATTCATAAAACTATTAAAAAATGTAAGAAGTACTATACAGGTGATTTTAAAAAAATACCATGTGTAAAAGAATGTTCTGTTTACTATATTAAGTAGTTTTTGTTTATAGAAATTAATCCAGTTATGAGAAAAAGCTATATTTATGCGAACTGTTCACATGTGCCCCCATCTCCCCTACGCGTACCGCAGTTTTGGAAACCTTGATAATCCTGATATAAAGAACATTGGAATTTTTTTATATCATGTATAATGAAGTTTTGTACTTGAAATTGCAAATACTGCAAATACTTTTAAAACCATAATGAAGAGAAGCAATATTTTTTTCCAACTGGATTAAATCATATTCAAGACTGGAATAGCACAGTTGAACCGTAAGTCCAACAAATAAGAGGGAATTACGTCAGCCAGGTATCGTCCGGATCGCTTAACAAGTAAACCTTTGGCACGGCACGCCAAGTACCCAGGTTCGATTCTTGGTCTGGACATTTTTCACTCTGTTGGAATAAACTTCAACTGTGCTACTCCAGCTTGAATATGAAAACTTTTTTTAATTTATGTTTTCTCTTTTATATAAGTAGAAATAATCTATGTCATCCTTATACTGAGACAAAAATGATAAAACGAATTATTATTTTTATAGATTTATTTTTCTCAGAAAATAGCTATGTATTTTGTCATTATCATTTTTTTTAGCTCTCTTAAGCTCACAAATCATTGACTTAATCATAAACTTAAAAATATTTTCTGTGGAAATAATGGGGTTTTGGTGTAATTAGGACTTCCAATTCTATCTCTTGATTAAAAGGACCGATCAAGCAAAGAGAGGCCCTGACCTGGTATTCCTTTAAGGTTCCCCAACCTATACGGTTAAAAATATTAAATATGTTCTGTGTCTTATAATGCATATATGAAAATATATAAATACCAATTTAGATAAATATGTATACATTTTTAAATATTATGCTACTTTAAACGTAAAAAATACATACATCCATTATAATCAATACAAGATCAAAACAGGTATAATATGTCAGCTTTTAAAAAATGCAAAAAAAAAAAAAAAAAAAAAAATGTAGCCTCGCAAAATAAGGGGTCCCAGGGCCATAGCGCAGTTGGTTCATGATTTAGTCAGTCGCTGCTCGATCACTGTGTTTAGACGCAGGTATACTCAATCTTTTTAAGGTAAAATGCGGGTAATTTAAAGAGTAAAATAACAAAAATAGTATAAAAAAGCAACAACAAAACTAATAGAAACAGCATTAGCTGTTTAAAAAGAAAAAAGAAAAGTAAAATTTGCAAGTTCCAAAAAAGATTTTTAAAAAAATCAGAAGATTTTATTCAGAAATCAGATTTATTTTTTATCTTTTTGAAATATAAAAATTTCTAATTTTAAATAATATTGGATTAGTATTTGAAGATTATAAAATATATACACCATTGTAACGTAAATAGGATTAGATTCAAAAACAACATTTCACTGCGAAAATTATATTTGGGAAGGTTTAACTTAGAAATAACAGGGAAATTTTTATTTTACCATAAAGCCATAATGAAGGTCTCACATACTTTCAGGTGTATCTCAAATTTGCGGAAATAGGCTTTAAGGATTGATTGTGTGTCTCGGTACGCACTTTAAAAATCGACGGGTCAAGGCGGTCCACGGACCTCAAGTTGAGTATGGCTGTTTTAACCCTTTCAGGACTAGCATACAGTAACGCCAACTTTTCAAAAATATTGGGTGGACTCAAAAATGATTGAGTAAAATAACACATACGATTTTTTACCCTTAGTCCGTATGTGTGTGGAGAGAGAGGGGATGGGGGGGAGGAGCGAATGACTAAAGCGGATAATTCGAAGTTAAATTATATTTTTTCTAAGAAAATTTTTAAATTATTATAATTTGAATATGATTATTTAATAAGTAATTTTATTAAATTATTATTCTCAAAGTTCTTCCTTATAAAGAACATTAAAATTGCTAACTATTGAAAGTGCAGAAACCAAATGTCACGAAAAGCATACATTTTATACGCCTACATGTTCAGCGTATAGATCGGCATCGGGCAGCTACATCGAGTCTGAAACATAGCTTAATTTTTTCAATAGACTTTGGTCGGGCCGGAATCAGGCTTACTTTTTTCTCTACATACTAGGTCTACGTGGCAAGCCGGTAGTAGACTTAAGAGGCTGCTTCAATCACGCGAAAACACCCGTTCGTTAATGTTAATCCAAGGGGAGAAATTGTTTCAAGATATCTCGTTTGCATTTCAATATTTTTAAATGATTTTTTTTTTTTTTTTTTTTTTTTTGCATTGGATAGCTGAGTTCAATCTCTAAAAAGGCTGTTTTTCTACTTTTTCGATTTCGTTTGCAATTATTTTTAATTAGGACACTTTCAGTTTCTGAACCGGTTTCGAAAGTGCTTTATCAATTCAAGGCGTTAAAACAGATGTCAAAAAATGCAGGAAATTTGTTTTTGTGAGAAATTTAACTATTCATCTGCTGAAGGGGTTTTCAATGCTCGTGTAAATCTAATTGATGTCTTTACTATTTTTTAAACAAAATTACTTTGAGATAGCCAATAAAACCAAATTTCATTTCATCGATTAAAAAATAAATTAACAATTAAATCAATTGAAATTAGAGATCATATTATTGGGTGGGTTCGCGCCCCAAGGGCCCATATAAGTTGGCGCCACTGCTAGCATATATGCATCGTCCAAAGGTGCATACGATTTTTTTTTCTTTTGGCGCCATAAATAAAAAAAAGTAATATTTGTCTTTTTTAATTAGATCATATTTGATATTTCACAAGTAAAGGAAACTGTTTAAAAAAAAAGCGGTGCCAACCGATTAAAATATGTGCAAGGGAGACCGTCTCGAAAGGGTTAAAGGCATGTTTTTATTTCTTTTGAACAAAACTTTACATTTAATATATAAACTAGTGAATTTTTGTTTCAATAGTGTTTAAATGATTTTTGAAATAAATAACGCGTAAATTATTTATTTATTCTTTCTAATATAAATCTGGTGTTAATTTGAATGGCCTACGGCTAAAATTATCTGGAAATCAAATCTCCAAGTATTTATTTGATGTTGTAACGTTTCTCTTCATTTTATTTAATAATCTTTACACAAATAGAAATGTATAAACGGATATCTTTCTTTTGTTAGATTTCTCAAGATATAGGAGTAAAAAACGAGAAAATTAGAATACGGGGAAAGCAAGAAAAGATTACGTAAAAAGTTACACTTATAAGTATTCCTTATGTAATCATATGAGCCAACTACATGCGCGTTGCTTTGCGGTATATTTTTAAAAAAAGAGTATCGCAAGAAAAATAAATATATAAAGAAAGTGATCGTTGTTTCCCTAAATCCTAGAAAAATTACATTTTATCTTGGATAAATAAAGTGACAGAGAGGGAGCTGGAAACGTTGTGTAAAGCAATCTGTGATCTTTCGTAATGATAACTAAACCTCCATATTTTTTTTTAAATCTGATACAACTTGAGTCATCTATAGCTAAATTCTTCTAGGAGCTAAATCGACATACTGTTTTTCTTCACTAACTTTACTTTTATAATAACTCTGTTAAATATTAGCAAGTACCACTATTGGCACTTTAATTTACAGGCTAAAATTGTTTCAGGGCGCTGTTATAGCAGTACGTGTAGTCAGTTACCCATTATAGTGTCGTTTACACGTTTACAAAGTGGGTCCCTTCAAACAGCCGGGCCGGGATTTTTTTTTTGGTTATGTTTGAAAAACATTTTAACGACCTCCTATTAGAGATCTGTATGGGTCCGAGTCCGGAAAAGTTAAGACAAAAATTCTAACGGGCCGAGCCGGCAGATTAAAGACAATTTGTTAACGGGCCGGGCCGAAGAAAAAAAATAAACTGCTAGGGCGAATTAAACATTAAGGGCTCGGTTCGTTTATTTTTTCTTCGGCCTCGGTCCGGGCCTATAAAAAAGTTAAGTGGACCGACCGGCCAGATATAGAAATTTAAAAGTATCAAACTAAGCCGATAAAATACGAGCAATTTTCAATGGACATGACTGGGGCGAGGATAAGTAAAAATGTGCTGCACGAATAGCACCATTCGATGCTATATTTTCAAGTTCAAAACCGAAAACATGTTCAGCGTATAGATCGGCATCGGGCAGCTACATCGTGTCTGAAACATCGCTTAATTTTTTCAGTAGACTTTGGTCGGGCCGGAATCAGGCTTACTTTTTTTCTCTACATACTAGGTCTACGTGGCAAGCCGGTAGTAGACTTAAGAGGCTGCTTCAATCACGCGAAAACACCCGTTCGTTAATGTTAATACAAGGGGAGAAATAGTTTCAAGATATCTCGTTTGCATTTCAATATTTTTAAATGATTTTTTTGCATTGGATAGCTGAGTTGGATCTCTAAAAAGGCAATTTTTCTACTTTTTCGATTTCGTTTGCAATTATTTTTAATTAGGACACTTTCAGTTTCTGAACCGGTTTCGAAAGTGGTTAAAAAAAACCTGCAAAGAAAATCGAAAACGAAAAAAACGGGGCCTTTGTAGTGATCGAACTCAGATATGCAATTCAAAAAGAAAAAAAAAAAAAAAAGAAAGAAAGAAAAAAGAAAAGAAAATCATTTAAAAATATTAAAATGCAAACGAGATATCCTAAAATTTTCTACCTTTGGATTAACATGGTCTCTTCGCGTGACTGAAGAAACCTCGTCGGGCAAACAATTTGTTTTGTAAAAATAATAGCAATAATAAAGAAATTTTGGTATCGGAAAATGTGGAAATATTCTTTAATAAATTACAGAAAAATATATTTTTAAAAATCTCCTTTTAGGTAGATTTCGTATGAAATACTGCCTATTGGCGTCGTTCCTATGTTGAAATTTCTGAAAAATTTTTGCAGATCAACACCGATCATGACCCCTAGAACCCAAAACCACCCTCAGTAAAAAACTTTAATTATATATATATATATATAACTTTCTTCTGGACACGATAACTTCCACAATTCAGCACAAATCTCTTCCTAACTGATACATAAAATCAAGGGGCATAAAATCTCGGTCAAGTTCGTTAATGGGCAAAATTGGACCAAGGGGGTGGAAATAGGGAGGGGTTTTGTGAAAACCGAAAAATCCCCATAACTTCTTAATTTTTATACATATCAAATAAGTTTAAAGTTTTTATTACTTCTAAAAATAGGACCAAAAATTTATGCACCACAGATTTTTGATAAAATTAAAAATGGGCTCAAGGGGCGCAAAAAATTGGGTTTTTGGGAGAAAAAAATTCCTAACTTCATCAATTCTCAAGATATCAAATCCAATTAATTTTATTATACATCTCCTTAATATTATCTACAACTTTTATACTGACAAGTTTTTGATAGGACCAATTCGTACCTCAAAAAAAATTAAAAACGAAAACAAAAAAAGGGGGCTGAAGAAGAAAAATTTCCATAACTCCGTCAATTCACAAGATATAAAATCCCCATGAATTTATCATATATCTTCTTAATATTGTCTTCAACATTTATATACACAAGTTTTTGATAGGACCGATTCTTACAGCAAAAACAAATTAAAAATACATAACGGTTGAAGAAAAAAAACATCTTATTAAAGGTGTATTCAAATCCAAACTGCTTATTTTCTTACTCATTTTTAAATACATTTTTGCTCTTAAACGTATCCAATTGATAGATTCTCTTCTTCAGAAACTATATAATGTACCGCAATGATCGATTTTTTGATAGAGGCAGAATATATTTCAAAAAAGGATGTCAAATTGGGGCATTTTGAACAGAATTTCCCGAAACGATTGTGTTAGAAACGAAAAATATTGCCCTACTGAGAAAATAATGTTTATTAATCAAGTTTCAATTAATTGAAAGAAAAATAAAAACACAGGTCGCTTATAAATCTTTTCAAAAATCACGTCAGCAAGTTTTGTATTTTTTCTATTAAAAATGAATCTGAAAATGTGCCAGAAAATTTCGAGTGGTTGAGCATGGAAAAGTATTTTTTTTAATACCGCCTTAACATGATTCTGATAAAACCAGCTATTATATAAAAATGAAATAAAAACTCGTCAAAAGCGCCCAGATAAAACTGTTAAAGTGGATTTATATCTAATCATGATTTAGTTTTTGTAGGTCCAATTAATATACTTAACTTCGATATCTACCTCCGCCTGTTGGCCGGGCGGGCAGGGATTTTTTTTTATTATACAGCTTCAAAAGCTATGATGTTTATAACAATCTTTTGTCTTTAATCTGAACATATTAATATTTTTAATGAATCTTTATTTGAATTAAAGAGCCTAATGAGTTTATTTTATTATTAATATTGCTATTCTGTATGCTCAGGCTTGCAAACATATAGTAATCTAAAATATACTGTTAAATTTTTCCATAAATATTTATACAGCTTTATACAAAGAATATACTATACGTTATACAAAGAATCTTAATTGTTCGTTGAAAAAAATCGGAATTTTGTGTGGGAAGCGAGTTGGGTCACGGTTCAGTCCTGTTTTCACTGTTTTTGCACGGACCGGGTCGTGAACCGCGAAAATACAAACAGGCCTGTACAAGCCCAGGCCGAACTTTTAGTTTTTTACCAGGCCGGGCCTGATTACTTCTCTTTCGGGTCTGGAAATTCCGGCCCGTGCAGACCTCTACCTCTTATACCGATTTTCGCTTTTATGATTTACAGTAGGGGTGCACAACCTTTTTATGAAGAGGGCCACTCACAAAAATGTCTGGGTTGTCGAGGGCCACATCAGTAACACAGATAATTCTATTTTGGGAGGGTGATCTGTGGCCTATAATTAGATAAAAAAATATGGTTTTAGGCTTCAGGGGGGGGGGATTACCCCTCTAGGTTTTCCTACCCAGTCAACATGTCCAATTCAGCTGGCAAGGGTATATTAATAGTTTCCAATAACAGAGATATAGCAAGAATTATTTTGAAGGGGAGTGATAATATTCCTTGACTTTATTCGGGAATACATTTTGTTTTATTAAAAGAGCTAAAAAACAAACATAGGCATGAAAGTGGCTAGTACCGAACAAAATGTGAACTGTATGAACGAGGGGGGGGGGGGGGGGGAGAGGAGCTGAGCAACGAAATTTGCGATTTTTCCTCCCTTGATCGTCGACAAAATTTGCGATTTTCCATGCATAATCGACAAAATTCGCGATTTTTCCAACCAGGATCGACAAAATTCGCGATTTTTTCGTGCCCGACCAACGAAATTTGCCATTTTTCGCAGCCTGATCACCAAAACTTGCACTGTTAAAAATTTGCAGCAGTCTGTCTAATCATTCGACCGTTTTTTGAAAAAACGGTTTCATAACCAAAATTTAACTGTAATCTGACCATAAAATGGCCAATAATATGGTCAGAATAGGGTTAAATTACGGCTGTGTAACCGTTTTCGACAAAAACGGTCAAATGACTGGACAGAATGCTGCAAATTTTTAACAGTGTGGAATTTTTCCGTGCCCGGTCGACGAAATTTGCGATTTTTCCGTCCTTGATCGACGAAATTCGCCATTTTTCCGCGCCCGATCAACAAAATTCGCGATTCTTTTAGGTCTGACGAAATTTGCATTTTTTTGCCACGGTAAATTGATGAAATTCGAGATTTTTTCTCAAAATGAACTGGCGAAACTTTAGATTTTTTTGAAGCCGATCACCGAAATTTTCAATCTTTCCGCGCATCATCGAGAAAATTCGCGATTTTTCCGTACCTAATCAACGAAATGGATTTTTAAACGCCTGATCGACAAAATTCGCGATTTTTTTCTCGTGTCCGACAAACGAAATTCGCGATTTTTCGGAGCTCGATTGACAGCACTCGCGATTTTCCGCGCCCGTTCGTCGAAATTTGTGACTTTTCTACGCCTGATCCACGAAATTTGCGATTTTTCCTCGCCCGATGAACGAAATTCCCGCGGCAAATAGAGAAATTTGCAATAAACAGACCAAATACACAATTTTTTTTGCATCCTATCATCGAAATATTTGGGATTTTTCCGCTTCTAATCGACAACATTTTCCTTACCCGAACGGCGAAATTCGCGATTCTTAACTGACTGACGAATTTTGCAATTTTTTCCCGAGGCAAATTGACGAAATTCGAGATTTTTTCTCGTAACTGCTGAAACTCACGATTTTCCCGCACCCGATCAACAAAATTTGCAATTTTCCGCGCATCATCAATAAAATTGACGATTTTTTCGTGTCCGACATGCGAAATTCGCAATTTTTCTATGTCCGATCAACTAAATTCGCGATTTTTCCTACCCTATTCGTCAAAATTTGCTATTTTTCTGTACCCGATCAACGAAATTCGCGATTTTTACGCGCCCGATCAATGACATTCGCGATTCTTAACTGACTGACGAAATTTTAATTTTTTCCGCGGTAAATTGACGAAATTCATGATTTTTTCCTGAGATCTATAGACAAAAATTGTAATTTTTTTCCAGTTATAAATTGATGAAGTTCGCGGGCCACTTTTGTCCCGCGGGCCTCAGAAATGAAAATTTTTAATTCTTGGTTACAAATTCAATATCAGATTGAATTTTTTTTTCAGTATATTTTTTTAATTAATGGTCCCCATTACAATGAGGACATATTTCCGTTTTAAACGTTTTATGAGGCACAAAGAGCACAGACAAGACCCAGTTTCAAAAATTGCTTTTTTTTTTTATTTGTGAGAGTCAGCTAGTCAAGGTATAAAACAAAATAATTAGAATATGCGTAAAGCAAGCCAAGATTACATAAAAAGGCCCATTCCTGAGATTAGGGTGGATCGAAAAATCGAAATGTGGATAATCAAATCGGCGTGGGGTACAAAAGTTCCCTTTTATGTATATTAGTTTACATGTTTTTTTTAATTAAAATTTATTTATATCTTCCGATGTCCCAAGCGCCCCAAAAATAGTTAAAAATTGAATTTTTTATAAAAATTTATAAGTTTTTTGCTTGTTTTTTATTTTTTTTTATTAAATTACTTTTGGCGCGGGGTACGAAAGTTGTCTTTTAAGTATACTAGCATACATGCAGAAATTTTCAACTTCGATAAATTTCTTCCGGTGTCCCAAGACACTTAAATATTTGACAAAAGCCGATTTTTATGCAAATTTTGAACTAAAAAATATAAGTAATAAACAATTAAATTTAAAAAATTAAAAAACCCGACTGCGTAAAAAGCGAACTAATTAATTATTTCTCATCAATGTGAAACTATTTTTTTTCAATTCCTACTATTAGCTGCTACTCTCGCTATATATATCTTGCTCAAATATTCAATCTATTTATATATATAAAATCCAAACGGAAATTTCGTTCCGAACATCTAGATTTCGAGTTCTACTGCATGGATTGACGGAACTATTGACGGAGTTCTATTGACGGAACTTATACTGTTAGATAGGTATCGTTTCAGGGAAGGTTTTAAGCTATAACACATCGTTCTACGCATATTAGTTATAGAGTTATGACGGAAAGTTCTGTTATTTTGGACGATAAGATTACTATTATTTTATTGGCGACAAATTTCGTTGATAAATGAATTGAAACGGCTGTACAGGTTGGAAAAAAACGTTTACTAATTTTATTTAAAAGAAAAAAAAAGAAAAGAAAAAACAGTTTTGACGAATGGTAATATTATAAAACGACAATATCGAATTTAAACATGAAAGGTAATGTTCGTAATGCTTAAAAGTTTATTCAATATGAAAGATTGCAGTTTTGAACTATATTTGGCAATTTATCTCTTGCGTCAGGTTAAGAAAAATGCATCAGAAAATTTGATAATATCTGAGTGACAATTTTTTTTTTTTATTTATTTACTTTTTATTTTTATTTAACTCATCCATCATGTGATTCGCAGCAGAAACTAGCAGATGTAATTATAAAAATGACGGTACTTGTGAGTTACATATTGTATATTTATTTACGATTTCATTTTATCGCCAAACAATTTAATTTTAAGCCAACAATGCATAAGCGTGGCATCGGTTTGAGCGACGTTTACAATATTGGTTATTTTTAAGTAGACGAGTGCATTTTTTGAAAAATCTATTTCTACTTATATATATATATATATAAACCAGTAAAAAATTGTTTGAAAATACTTAAAATTGGTACAATTTTCAAAATGTAGACAACTTCGAAAACATTATTTATACATACAATACTTAATTTGCTAATAGTTACTTAACCAAGGAAAGTCTGTCATTAATTAACCCCTTCAGGGTCGCTTAATATTTGGAAAAATCATCAAAAAAGTACTATTTTTTTATTACAGAAATTGAATAATTATAAGGTTTCGAAATAAAATATGCAATTAGTTTTTTCAAGGCGAAAAAAATAATAAGTTATAGAACAAATTCACATTTGTAGAAAATCCATCATGCGAGAATTCTGTGTCTTAATGTTTGTTTTACACCATACAAATTAATGCGAATAAGACCTTTTTTACATCTTAGATCTTTGATTTATCATCATGACACACATTTTTACAAATAATATTTGAAATAATATATATACATTAAATTTTGATTATTATTATTATTATTTTCTTTTTTTGAGTGTGATACATTTCGAAACGTGCAATACAAAGCTCAACATCAGAAACAGCGTCAAAAACCAAACCTTCCAAGACTTCAAACGAAATGCCAGTTAATTTTTTCTGGTTTCAAAAGTTTTTCCAGCAATTAAATTACCAGCCCGGAAATATGACGGGCACGAGAAATAACGAACGACACCTCAGCCCGTGATATTGACAGGAGCGAGAGTTAAAGCGAAGCTTACTAAATGAAAATTAAGGTGTAGATTTTGAAAATGAAAAAACGCAGCTCGCAGAATTGTAATTCAGAAATGTCATCAAGTTTGTATTCTTTGAGAAGAAAGATCATGTTTTCCAATCAATAACAAAATAACGACAAAAAGCTTTTTACCTTCTGATATATTTATCTCTTTCTTTTCTCAAGTTGTTTTCAAAAATCACGGTTTCAATTATATGTGCATTAAAGTCGGCAGGCCCAACTTTAAAGCGGAAGCGAGTGGCAAGGTAATAAAAGCTAAAGACTGTGAAAATGTGTAACATATTTGGTTAAAATCTGAAAGATATTCAAAGAAGCGATGAAAAAAATCTAATCCAGGGCGCTGCACTGGCTGCTGCTTTCCCTGGCATGCGTGTTTTCCCTCTCAATCGCATGCAAAGATGACCACTTTGGTTTCCGATCATGAAATTGTTTGGATATATCTTTAATTTCTTTGTTATAATAAAAAATACCTGTCTTGGGCTGCCTGTCTAGTGATTATTTATTACGCCCTAAACGAATTCTCGACATTTAGTACATTAGTCAGAATGCAAATGTACAACTAAAGAAAAAAATATTGGAGCGGCTTTAGGCACTTAGGGGCAAGAAGATTTTCCTGAACGAGGGCGCAGCGGTCCCCGGGCCGATGGGCCGGCGGGTCAGTCCGAGCCTGTTCACGTAATCAAATATATACTTTGCTTCCGATATAATTTTTAACGAGGAAAAAAGATACAAAATAAATAAAATCCCTGCATCTCTCAATGCAAACATTTTTTTTTTTTTTAATTTCAGACAATAAAGAGAGAGTTCAACAATCATTATGCAACATAATGCATAATATTTTTTATAATGTATTCCTGTGGTTTTTTTAATAACTTTGATATTAATTTAAATGACTTACTGGTAAACCTTTCTACAAATGATATTTCCTCTTATTTTTTTCTTTATCCCCTTTAATGTTATAATATCTATGTTCATTATCTTCTCTAATCCGTTCAAATGTAGATTTTCTATGTTATTGGGGTATAAAACAAACAAATCAGAATGGGAGAAAACTTAACCAATATTAAGAAAAAAGTTATTTTCGTGAATTTTCCACACGTAATTAAATATTATACTTTCAGGCCCGTACAGAGGGCGGTAGAGCCGGTACAAAATACCAGGGCCCAGTTCTTCCAGAGGAAGCTCTTCGGTCTTAGTGAAAAAAAAAAAAAGGAAGAAAAAAAAGAAAAAAAAACCCAGAAAAATTAGACTCGTACTTTTTGCGTTAATATTTTAAATTAAAGCAAATCATAAAATTCAAAAGTCAGAATTTGCTAGAATATCTTTACAGGCCGGGCTCAAGGCCCGTACTCCTGTGTATATATAAAATATTTGATGATTTCATATCAAGAAAGTTTTGAAATGGCTCCCCTGTTTTAATGATGCAGATAATTTCAGCCGAATAGGAATCTTTGGATAATAGGAATAGGAGAATAGCGAATAGGAATCTTTGGATAAGGTCACAGGTTAAAGTTTCGCATTTTATTTATATCATAATTTAAACTATTTTATTCAATAATAATTAATGAATACAATTAAAATTTAATCAAATTTTCAGTATTTAAAATTTTTATTTAGAATCTCTAGATGAAAAGGTTTACAAATGCATCGTTAAACTATAATACTGTAAAAGAAAAATAATAAAATTCTAAGCAAATACTACATAGATTTTTTTTTAAAGGTACTATCCAGCAAATTCGTTTTCTAACAGATTAAAGCCTGTTTATAACAGAATCCTACTATAAACGGGAAAAATCATGTTCCAAACCCCAAAAATGTTATGCAATTATACCTTCTAGTACGAAAACAGCATGTATAAAACGGAATTTTTCACTGGTCGTTTGTGTTTCCGTCTAATGAGGATTTATTGTACCATATTTATGGTGTGTGGGGGGAGGGGGAGGGCGTATTGCAGTTATTATCGTGACCCGCGGTCTCTTTGTACGGTCCTGTATAGTTTGATTCGCAATATATTTTTTAACTAGTTCATCACAGGAGAAAAAAAAAAAAAGAAAGAAAGAAAATACTTACATCTCTCAATCCAAACAAAAAATATTTTCTCTTGAACAAATAAAGATAGAGCAACTATCATCTTTCAACATAACGTATAATATTTTTCATAATTTTATACATTACAAGCTATTCCCGCAGATTTTTTTTCTCCTTTTGTTTCATACTTATGGTGGGGGGGGGGGGGGGGATATTGGAATTATTATCCGGATCCGCGGTCTCTTTGTACGGTTCTGTATAGCTTGATTAGCGATATATTTTTTAAGTAATCCAGAAAAAGAGAAAAAAATTACACAAACAAAAAAAAAAAAGAAGAAGAAAGAAAATCCTTGCATCTCTCAATCCAAACAAAAAATATTTTTTCTCGAACAAATGAAGAGAGAGCTACTATAATCATGTAACATAACTTATAATATTTTTCATAATTTTATACATTACAAGCTATTCCCGCAGATTTTTCTTTCTTCTTTTTTGATAATTTTGATATTAGTTTAAGTTTAAGATAAAACTTTTCCACTAAACTTTTTTTTTCGGCTAAATTTTTCTAGAAAATTTATTTCCTCCCGTTTTCCTTCATTCTCTTTAATGTTATAATATCTGTGTTTATTTTCATAAATCGTTCAAAAACAGAAAGTCAGATTTTCCATATTATTTTATAAAATGTATTCTATAACTTTTCATTGTATAACTATTCCATCATTAAAAAAAAATTTTAATTAAATTTCTTACTACTAAACCCTTCTAGAAAATAAATGGTCTCCTATTTATTATTATTTATCTCTTTAATTTTATAACACGTGTTTTTTTTTTTTTTTTTTTTTTTTTTTTCTCTAACTCTAATCCGATCAAAAATAGAAAGACAGATTTTCGATGTTATCAGACTATAAAACGAACAAATTAGAATACGAGGAAAGCAATCCAAGATTACATAAAAAGTTACATTCGTAAGTATTCCTCACGTAATCAAATACGTGTGCATTGCTTCGCGATATATTTTAAAAACAGCCCATCACAAGGAAAAAATAAAACGTGTAAAAAAAGAAAATCTTTGCATCTCTCAATCCAAACAAAAGGGATTTTCTCTCGGACAAATAAAGAGAGAAAGAGAGCTACAATCGTTATGCAACATAGGGTGACATAATCTGAGCATCAGCACATTTAAATCTGGCAACCGCCCAACCAACGAGAGAAGTCTCAGAATGTTTTTCAACCCCATCTCAAGGTTATCGCTTTACCTTTATTTGTTTTTGCAGTTGCTGCTTGATTCATTTTTTATATTTTACTTCGGCACGTGTGTTGGCCAGAGCCCCGAACTTTGTGAGAAAACTTTTCATGCGCTGACGGCCGCTGAGCGCCTGTTACGTAATGATGGGAAATTATGCTTACGTAATAGCCGTTCTATGTTATTAGCATTGAAGACATAAGGACGGAAAGGGGGAAATCACAAGCTAAAAATATTTTCAGAAAAATATCCCTGCGCATTTTTTTCTATAAAAATAGATATTATATAAAAATGTATTTTGAGATTTTTCGATTTGACAACATGTATTCGTTTAATTTTTTTTTTTTTTTTTCCGATTAACATATTAACTTTTCTTTTCTTATAAAGATACATGCAATATATATACAGGGTGTCCCAGCTAAGATGTTACAAACTTCGACGGGAGGTACGGTACATCTAGACAAAGCGTGCATCTAGACGACTCCGAATCACAGGAATGCCGGGTTCGAAACGATTTCCTGATGCTGTAGAGGGCATTGCATCAGTGTTGCCAGCGAGCTACTTTTTTTTCAATTCCGATTTCTGGATTGGCACCACTTTTTTGAAATGGTAAAATTCCCTTTGTTTTCAACTTAATTAATATGTCATTAAACAAAGGGAATTTTATCATTTCAAAATAGTGGTGCCAATCAAGAAATCAGAATTTAAAAAAAAGTAGTCCACTGGTAACTGTGCTAGGGCCAAAGATCAGCTTTGTGTGATCCAGCCTTTTCAATGCCGTTGCCAGTGGACTATTTTTTTTTTAATTCAATTTCCTTGATTGGTACCAGTTTTTTGAAATAGTACAATTCGCCTTATTCAATGACATATTAATTAAGGCGAAAATAAGGGGAATTTTACCATTTCAGAAAAGTGGTGCCAATCAAGAAATCTGAATTTTTAAAAAGTAGCCCACTGGCAAAACTGTCAATGACCTTACTGGGTCAGGAAGCGTTTCCGACCCGGCATTCCTATGTGGTTTCAAGGCGTCTAGGTGTACCCTACCCCCCCCCCCCCCCATCGAAGTTTTCAACATCTTAGCTGGGACACCCTGTGTGTATATGTGTTCTACTTTCATTATTTTCTCGAGAAAAATACGGGAGTGTAGTCTGAAAAAGTAATACTCTTTTTAAATGTATTAATGAATTATTAAAAACAATACTTTATATAAAAAAGCAATAAAAATCATGCATCAAGCATAGACATTAAAGCATTTTCCGACACTTCCAGAATGTTTTAACCCCTTCGGAACGGGAGCTTTTAACGAAATTTTTAATCATTTGTCACCGTTTTTTAAAAACAGACATTTGTGTCTTCTTGAATCGAGAAAATGCGCTGATTAAACAAGGCAAATTTTACAATAAAATTTTATTGGTGAGGAAAAACAAGGATTCTGAGCGCTTCATGCGGCACGTATACGTGTCGCTCGTCCCCAAGGGGTTAACGGAATCAATATCATATCTAAGTAACACGTAAAATACAGAAAGAAATGATTCATTGGATTTCAAAAGACTTCATTTACAAGTATACGACGTACGAAGACGGGTGATACGTGAAAAGATACTTACACTCACCAAGTTTCTGGTACATATTACAAATGTTCAATATGTGCGCCCTTAGTCACGTGGCAAACATCCCAAAGGTAATCCAATTCCGCCTACACCTTCAATAGCATGTTACTGTCAATGTCCGTCACAGCAGCAGTAATGCGTTCCTGCACGCGAGCCACGAAGCGGACTATTAAACTTGGTGAGTGTATGCAACTTCTCATGTATCACCCGTCTTTGTAGGTCGCATACTTCTCAATACACAGTGTTTTGAAACCCGATGAATCATTTCGGCTTACCCTGTATTTGAAAACCAAATTTCAGCAATTACTGTCCATAGCAGGAAAGCTACTCGAATTCCTTTGTACATCTCCTGTATATCATCTATATATTTGAATATACACTAAATAGTGCGCTAAAATTTAGCTTATTTACAAAACGGTCGAAAATTGCCTTTCAGGTATTTTCGAAGGTAGACGGAAGTGTACTCGAATATATTTTTTACAGCTCTTTATATTATCTGCAGATTTTTTTTACACGACACATCTTAAACTAAAATTTAATTCAGGAAAAATAAAAAAAATACATAAAACTAGAGAACAGGAATTCTGCTTTTTCAAAATTTAGTGTCGACCCCGGCATTTCCATTATTTCATTTTCTTCTGATGGACTGATGGCTTCTATTATTATGAAACAGCCATTATAAATGAAGCGTTAGGTGAAGATGAAAGAGCGCTTCATTTATCATGGCTGTTTCATAATAATAGAAACCACCAGTCCATCAGCAGAAAATAACTCGGTTAAGCGGGACTCTACTGCAATACAAAACATATTTCAATTTTAAGATTTAAAGCACACGTTTTATTTTATGTAAAATGACGTCATTCGCATCCGCTTAAGAATTCCACATTTACGATCTACTCTTAAACATCTACAGTAAAGCATGCATAGCACATCACTATCGCGAAATAATGCACAAATGCAGCAAAAAGATGCCGTCGTTCAAGAAAATCGACAAAAAAAAAAAAAAAAAAAAAAAAAAAAAGCTATTTAATGATTCATAGATACTTAAAATTAAATATAGTTTATAATAGCTCCATTGTTTTAACAGAAATCATTCGTTTATATATTTTTTTCAAAATAGCACGTATTGTAATTACATTTTCTTTCGGTTGTTATGAGAAAATGGCAACAAAAATATATAATTAATATTTTACAACTTTTTTTGTTTTACTTTCTACAGACATGGAGTACTTCCGTTGCCAATATTAAACAAATGGCCCTAAAAACTACAAAAAAAAATTAATATTTCAAAAATAGATGGAGATACAGTTTTCAAACAAAATGCATTTAAAAGAACTTTTTTTCCCAATACGACGGTATAAAAATCGAAAATGTGCGATGCTTAGAAGTTAAAAAAAATGCTATAGAGTATTTAATCGTACTGCTTTGTTTTACGGCTGGCTTCTGTAAGGTAACGTTATTTTTTGGAATACACAAAATAGGTTGGGAGAAAGAAATAGCATACCGTACCGGGGGCTAACAACTAAACACGTGCTTTCAGAAATTACCATCCATAGACTGCAATCTATCCTATTCTTTGTGTAACTCCTGTATATGAATTTGTTTACATTCTACATCTTTTAGTATACTAAATAAAGTGCAGTTGAGAAATGCATAACTCGGTTAAGAAACACCGTTAAGCAATTCACGCTGATATAAAGTAATGTTTGCAAAGTATTTTGGATAGCAGTAGCGGAAAATTTTGAAATGTCGGCACAGATACTTCAGGGGCGGAAAATAATCTGCAGGTAAAATATTCTTCATCTGAAGTGTTAATTAATCAAACAATCCCTTACCTGTGATGTCTTTATACTCTTATTCATTTTTATTAGTAATAATTTTAAGTTTTTGTATATTAAGTAATAAAGCATAATATAAAGCAAAATAAAGGTTTGGTGGAAAAGAATCTGCAAAAGAGAAAAGAAAATCTGCGACGCGCTTCTCCCGTCTTGAACTTTATGCTTCCGGGCTGCATAATTTATACAGCCCGGATCTATATGATTTATACACACCGCGTATAGAAACGCAAAAGTAGATTTAATTTCAAAACGCATATCAAACTGAAAATGCACTTCTCATCATTAATCGCTTATAGACAGTACAACAGCCGAATTTTTGTGCGTGTCCCTGTAAATGAACGTTAAATTTTATGCATATAATATTCTACATTAAGCATCTTAATAACTTATGTAAATTTCATTATGTTTGAAATAGTGCAACATCATTAAAATGCACCAACAGCGTTTTTCTCCGTAGACCATAATGTAACAGACTTATTTGGGTGTTTCTGTAAACAAACTATGAATGAATGCTACACACTCCATTTTTAAAAATGAACATGCCACAGTAAACATCAATAATATAAATCAATTACATGGCGATCCGAGATATTTACGAGAATTAAAGCACGGACAGACGGCATACTGGCAAATCGAAGTCATAAGCGCTTCTCAATTAAGCTGGAAAGAGCTAACAAGTCGGAAATTGTACGTCAAACGTGGCAAATGAAGTGTGTTCGTACTGTAACTAGTTTTATAAATATTCAGATCTTGGTGCAATAGCTGTTGCACTCTTATGCAAAAATGCATGAATACAAAATTTATTACGATTATATATATTAAATTCAGTAATACGGAAGTATTAGGACTCCATCTCAAATAAGGCGTAATCACCATGGCAACCTAGAATCCTTACCTATCATGAGATATCATTGAATTAATGACGTCATGATAGGATTTAATAGAATGCATAAAACTTTTATTAATATCTTTTTAAGTTTTGGTTCGATTTTTATAAAATTTGAAATGACTTGACAAAATTCTGAAACGACTATATGTATTAAACTTCATACCATTCGGTTGAGTAGTTTTTGCACTGTTATATGCGGACAGACGAACAGACGGACGGACTTGACCAGACGACGACTATGGGCGCTACGTATTTATATAATTACGAACGTACCTAAAAAAGACTATCATGTAACAACTCCAGCTAATCCAGGCAGATCGAAGCTGGCAGAAACAGGTGCACAATTTAAGACAATGTTCAAAATATTAATGTATTAACACCAGAAAATCTAAGTAGAAATAAAACAACATCCTGAAGGAAAACTTTTCAGTTATTTTGTTCAAGTTAAACGAATACTTTATACCAGTGGTTCCCAACCTTTTATTAGCCATAGCCATGCCCCACCAAATTCTTTGTAAAGTCACTATGCCCCCCCCCCACCCCCACCCTAAACTGTAAATTATGTCTCTTATTATTTAAAAAAGTGAACTCTAATCACACTGTGGAAGCGTAATAGAGCCGTAACAATAACTATTCATTTCACATTTTTTACTTATCAAAGAGCTCAATCTTCTGTCACAAATGTGTTTTTAACATAATTTTATATATGCAATAAGATTATACATGTTCGCCTTCGTACCAAAAAGTGTTTTGTTGTACTTTTTCAACTTACCTCAACGTTAAAGAAAAGTGTTATACGGTCTGCATTTTTATCTTCACAAAATATCTTGAAGAGAGACTTACATTTAACGTTAAAATTCATAACATTCATACAGTTTATAATTATTAATCTAACTTATTAAGAGTTGGCGGAAAAGCTTTGGGCACTAAATTTTCTTTCTATAGGTAACACAATACAGAAGAAGCATTTCTAGATTCTCATCTTTATTAAATTTAAGTAGCCATAATTCTCCATCAAAACACATTTTCCTGATTTTTCTTGCCCAATATGATTAGTTGTCTTCCATGCATTATCTGATTTTAAAATTTTAAATGTATATGTCATCATGCAAATTTATTTACTGTGCAGGATGCCTGCACTAAAAATAGATATTTATATGCTATTTGAGATTTATAAGTTTTATAAAGTAGGCAGTACCTTGTTCAGATATTTCATATATTTTTCAGGATAAATATGTTCAAGACAGACATACTTATATGTACTTTTAAGTAGTTTCTTGTGTAAAAAACTTTCGTGTGTCATATAGAAGAGCGAATAGAAGTAGGAAACTCATTCAGTAAATAAACAAAAGCGTTCGAAAAATTGTAAGAAACCGTACTAGTGTCTAAAACGCGCCCCTCACAACGGCTCATATCACAAATGCACCCGCGAAATTCCCTATGCTACTGAGAAAGTTCCTATTTAAAGGGGAAATATGGTTTTTCGTTTTTATCTGCGGAATGAATTTAGATGCTTTTTTCCCCCTTTTTTTTAATGATTTTAAATAGATTCCATAGAAGTGGGATTAAATATTTATTTATTGATTCTGAATAAAATAAATAGATGAATGTAGAAGACTATTTCCAGATAAAAATGTTGTCCTTTAGATGTTATGAATACGATTTTTGTTAATTTTGTTATTTTTTTTACTTATCAAATCCCTGGTTGTTTCAGTATTTAAAGGAAAGTATAAATAGTATATAAATATTAGTTTTTATAATGGCTTTCTTAGGTAAAGGTAGGCAATCAGATCTTAAATATCTGGCATTAGAGATCAGAGAATAAGCGACTAACGAGTTGAGTATAATAGATTTACAAGTTTTAGTAACTTTAAGTGTAGATCGACCGAAATATTCGTTACGTTTTCGGCCCAAAATCGGAGTTTCGCAAAACATTCGTTTTCGGGGAAAATGTGCTGAAAATTCGGCCGAAACTATTTGTATTTCAAAAATTTCGTTTGTTTCTTCGGAAATTTTCTGCATTACTCATTGATTTGAACTGTATCGGCTTAAATGAGACAATCTTCTTTTATTGCTAAGAACTTCACTGTTTATAATTATCAGTCATCAGGGACTCCCAGTGAGTGCAAAGTATAAAGAAAGAAATGCATATATGACTAAACTTTGAACATGCTTTTCACGTGCTCATTAAAAGCTGCAAACTTAACTGTAATTATTTATTTATTCTTTTTACTGAACAGTAAATGTTACAGATTATTTTCTTTAAATAAAGAATAATAATAAAAAAAAAACTGTCGGGTTTTCTTTGTCATGTTATCGATTTGCATACGTTTCATTTAATTTGGCTACTATGACGCAAACAAAACATTTACATAAATTTTACTTATGATTTTTGGATACCTTGACTCAAAAGATAACTCAATCGATTGAAATAATACATTTGAATGTATGATATAGGCTCAGTGAAAATGTGATATATTTAACAGTGTACTAGAAAATAAAAAATATAGTTTGGATGTGAAAATATATTTAAAAGGACATACCAAAACATTTTTTTATCGAATTTTAAAACAAACTTTTAAAGTTCTATAAATTCGCCCTCAAATTTTCATATCATCTCATTTAAAATCCATATTTTGAATTTATGAGGGACCTGAATGAAAAAGTATGCGTGAATAAATTGTTTATATATCAATTGATGTTGAAAATACTGTTTGCACTTGTGAATATAAATAGAAAAAAGAAAATGATGATATGTTTTTCTTTTAATTAATAGCATAGTGTTACCCAAATTTTGATATCATTATTTTTAAGACCTATATTTAAAATTTTTAAAGCAGTAAGGCAAAGTACTGTGTCAGAAATGTTTAACCCGTTGAGGGTTTTTGTACTGATTTTAATTACTAATAAAAAGTGTAAATGAAAAATCCCTGTTTCCCATTTTTGCATTCTTCTATCTTTACAAGAAAAAATTAGTTGTATTCGGGAAAATTTTCGACTTCCGGTTTTCGATGGATTTGTATGTTTTAGAAAATCCTGAACACGATTTAATGGTTTTTAGAAAATGTCTGTCTGTCACGTCTGTGAGTCTGTCTGTATGTGACAAAATTTTGTGGGCGCTCTGTGTCAACAACTAAGGCACGAAATTTCACAAACCTATAGATTCAGTTAGACCTTGGTATAAACTGGTGCTAATTAGTGTTTGGTGTATATCGCCCAATATGTAGCGACGCTATGCTGATTTTTTCACGATTTCAGCAATAACTCTATCAAGAATTGATGTACGGAATTTAATAAAACTTTAGATTCAGTTAGACCTTAATATAAACTAGCTTGATTAGTTTTTGGTGTATATCGCCCAACAGGTAGCGCTGCTGTGCTGTTTTCTGTACGATTTGAGTAATTAATCTCAAGAACTAATGCACGGATTTTCATCAAACTTCATATTCAGTTAGACGTTGATGTAAGCTGTTACTGATTAGTTTTTGGTGTAAATTGTACAGCAGGTGGCGCTGCTATGCTGCATTTTTCACGATTTTCGCAAAAGCTATATTTCAAAAACTTAATGCACGCAATTTAATCAAAATTAGTATTCTGTTACTTTTTCACTTAAATAGATCCTTATTAGATTTGGGTGTATATTGAACAAAAGGTGTTAATTTTATATACTTTGGGTTAGAATTTCGGTTGCAGACATCTAAAAGGTCGAGTTTCGAAATTCAATGATTTGTTTGAAGCAATGCGATACTTCTTATTAAATGCAACTAATACAAAGAACCTATATACCTTTACATTCCTCATGATGGACATGGATTGTCATTTAATTTTAGCACTGTGATAGCGAATTTTGAATTATTAACATGTATGAGATAGAATAAAGTTTTGGAATTGGCACATCAGTTTACTTATATTCTTACAAAAATATAGTGATCATCTAACTAGGAAATGAAGCAGTTTTTAAAAAAGAATATTTATCCATATTTTTATTTTAGTATATTGTATCTCGCATCAATACTTAAAAGGCAGATTTTTTAAAATGTATTCTAGAGTTTACTTTCATAAAATAATAGCGAGTTTTTTCTTTTCTAAAAGACACAAATGTTATAAAATGTTACCTCTTTCATTATGTTTAAGTTGTCTGTAATATTGTTTTAATTTCTCTTTATTGAACAGTAATAAATAAAAAATCCCGCCTCCAATAAAAAAAAATCCAAAAGAAAAACTGATTTTATTCAAATTAAAAACAACAACAACAACAAAAAAAAAGATAATATCAAACAATTTAAATCCAGTTTTAAATAAAGCTCATTTAACTTATACATGAATGATATTTGTTAGCTGTTTTCTGATTTTTTTTTTTTTTTTTAACTATGAAGACGATACACAACGCTCCGCCTTTAAGCGGAAAGTAAACAAAGCATCGTATGAGCCAGCGCGCCGTGATAGGGAACTTCTCGGGTGCATATGTGATATGAGCCGCTGTGAGGGGCGCGATTTAGACGCTAGTAGAAAACGTTCCAAAACAATTATAGTACGATTTAATACTACAAAGTGATGTTAAAATTTTAAAAAATATATTTGTATAATTATTCTGGTGTGAAATCTATTTTAAACTTTTCATTAGGAAAATTTTAAAAATCCAATAGCAAAAACTGATTGTTTAAATTTTGCTTGTATTCCATTTATTTTTCGTCTGCAACATTGCATTAAAAAAAAAAGACACGAGAAACTTATAGCGAATGAGTGAATAACAAGTTTGAAATTGCCCCTCAGTGGGGCGTACGTCAAACGTTGGGAACCACTGCTTTATCCGTAGTTCTCATTTTATGTTTCGCCCAAGATATGAAATTATTGATCCATTTAAAAAGAAGCAAGTTGGAAATTGCACATCAAAAGGGGGAAATGAGGTTATTATTAGTTTTATAAATATTGTTTGCATCGCATATTGTACTGAAAGTATAGTTTAGTGCACATCAATTTCATTCTGTTGGAAAGGTTGTAACATCATTAAAATGCATTTGAAATAATGTTTTCTCATTGGCCGTAATGTAAAGGAAAACTTTTGACTGCCCCTGTCATTAAACCATCATCCGATTTTCATAAAATTTGAAATGACTCGACAAAAGTTTGCAATAATTATATATTTAAAATTTCAGACCATTCGATTGGGTAGTTTTTGCTCTGTTATATGCGGATGGACGGACGAACAGACGGACCGAACGACGACTGTAGGTGCTTACGTATTTATATAATTACGAACGCACCTAAAAAAGGAAATTCATAAAATATATTTAAGATTTTCGCTATTATTTTTCTTTTTTTATGGGAAGACAAAATCTACCTTGGTATTTATAATTAATTTTATATATCTTATGTGCATTTGCTTAGTCAAAAGTCGCACTTGCGATTCAGTCACGTACAGTCGTGGGGAAAAAAAGTAAACACCCCCTACTAACTCTTCAACAAATTATCGTAGAAGAAAGTTACTGGTACCAAACGATTGGAAATAAAGTCTACTTTTAAATGATGTCTATAAAATTTGCTTAGGGGGCCATCTACATATTAAAACACCATAACTTTGTCTTTTTCAATAGCAGTACACAATTCTGAGAGCATAAATGAACTCTACACCCTTCAATTAGTCTAAAAACAAATTTTTATGCAATTCGTACCATAAGTTTCCGAGAAATTAATTATTTTAAAACGAGCGTATTTTAAGGACTGTATCCAAATTGAAGTTCGGTACTCGATTGTTAATCTAACAGAGCTCCCTTCTTGATCAAGGCAGCTTAATCAGTCAATTAAGCCTGTTAGATTACAGGATAGCATAAGAAATTTCAAAATATTTAGTCACTTATATCATAGACGGCCCCTTAAACTATCATTTTGCCGTTTTTTAAGCATAATTTGAAAACTACTTGGAAGAAAAATGTGAAATTTTGGATTTCCATAAAGCAGGACTTAATAAATCAGAATCCATAATAAATCAGAAATTGCAGGTTGCAATTCATAATTTTTTCGAATATTAATTTCATAATTCATAATTCCTATTAAAAAATTATAAAAATTGCAAAGTCAAGGTATTTATGTTTAGGTATATTAGTATTATTGCTACACAAAAAAATTAGAACATTAGGATCATAATTTCAGAAATTATAAATAAAAATATGAAAATGTAATTTAACATTAGAAGCACTAAATTTTGAATGTTTATAATTCAAAGACTTATCATTCAAATGACTTGAAATTTGGTGTCTAGGCATAGTTTGAACCAAAGATTTGAAATATCTCGTTAAAATTGGGTATTGCCATTGAAAAAAATGAAGTTGGATTCGTTTTAATATGTAGATGCCCCCCTAAGCAAATTTTATATACGTCATTTAAAAGTAGACTTTATTTTCAATCGTTCGGTGCCAGTAACTTTCGTCTACGATAATTTGTTGAAGAGTTAGTAGGGGGTGTTTACTTTTTTTTTTTCCACGACTGGGTGCCAGCTTTTACGCTTTTTTCCTACCACTAAAATTTAAATCAAATTTTTTATATTTAATCACCGAAATCATCGATTAAATCAGGGGGAAATTTTATTAAATTTTAGTGGTATAAAAAATCGTAAAAGTTGGACTATGCATGCATATGTTTTTTTTTTTTTTTTTTTTTTTTTTTAGCATTGATTAAACATTATTTAAAATAGAAGGGCAAAACTGACATTTTTTTTCATATTTTTTTCTGACTTTCTTTTAATTACCTCCAGACGAGCATTTATAAGTATAAGGGTTTTTTTTTTTAACTAGGGGGCTCGGCCCCCTACGAGCTACGCTCGCCAACCCCCGTCCAGACACCGCAGACTCTAAATGCACGCTAATTTGATCGGCTTTAAAAAGATTTCGAAAGATTGAATTATAATTTAAAAAACAGTGGCGATATCCCTATAAACGAATTTCTATTCATTTCTCTTTGATTGGGGAATTTTAACGCCAAATCCGCTGCGGTACTACTTGATTATCCTGTCGACCAATTTCGCCAAATTATATAAATCGCCAAACCACACGCCAAATTATACAAATTGATATAATTTTTATTTTAAATAACGAAAGAACAAATAAATTCGTACAACATTAATAAAAACACAAATAAAACGTCGAAATAAAAATAACTTGATGACGTATACACGTGTAACAACATTTCAAAATAAGCTAATATAAAAGGAATTAAGTAAAGAGAGTCTTTGTCTCCTGGTATTTTTTAACAAAGCGAAAAGAAAGTTCTTTTAAATGAGACATTTTAAATTAATTCTCAAAATATCAAATAAATGTCTAGCGCAATTTCTAAATTTAAACTTTTTTGCAATATTATTTTGTGTTCATTTTATGTAATAACTATAATGTGACGTAAATATGACGTAAGTTCTCCTAAGACTTCTAAAGCATGTTAAAGCATTTATTATTTTACAATATCCTTTCTCTTTAAAAATTCACGTGTATACTTTTTATGACGTAATTTTTAATAAGTTCCTGCTTTTTATACGTAATTATTTAATTCTAATTTGAAAGTTTTTTTCTTGTTTATAATAGTCACGTGTAAATAAATTTTTAATTTGAAGCAAACATTATTGCTTGCGATTTTTATACAGTTGGCAACTGTTTAAATCAGTACAATTTTCTGAAATCTGTAAAAAATATCTCTAGAAATGCTGAAAATTTGAATTTAAAATAGAAATAAAACCTGAAAAAATGAGTCAAAATAAAAAAATTAATGCAATCTGCACTCCGGCAAATTCTAACGCATAAAATGATCTAAAAATGATTACACTGCCATGTATGGTTTTTGCTGCTATAAAACTTTTTTAGTCGAACGATTTTGTCCAACTTTAGCATTAAATAACTCTTAAAATAATTCTTCGATTTGAAAACTGTCTGCATCAGCGTGTTTATCAAACATTTCTGTATAATACTAAAGATTTTCATATTTTTGTATGCATTATTTTTCTTAATATTAACGAAGAAAGACCTCCGGTCACAAAAAATTCAAAACCGGCGGCGGCGGCGGCGGTGACAGCGGTAGTTACTTTTTTTAGAATAGAGAGATTCTCGACATATGCCGTGATAATCAAAAATAAATTTCAGATATGAATTTTGATAACAAAAACATTTTTGCACATAATTTCAATAAAATCAAATCTATCAGACAAATAATGCTGCACGAGCTAATGTTCCACGCTTAACAAATCAGTTGTTTTAAAAGAGGAAGTAATCACAATAGTTTTATTCCTAACTCGATGCTTCAATATCTTGAAACTCGCATTTTGTTAGTTACTTTGTTTTACAACCGAGCAATTCAGTCAATTAAATTTCCTTTCTAAAAGTATTTTTACATTCTCAAAAGAGAAAAAAGATTTTTTCATTAAACACACTTTTAATTTATTAAAGAAAATATTCTGTTTATTTTTCTTTAGAATTTGGAAATTCTGCAATGCTATATTACTATTTTTTTTTTATTATATTACTAATACTGATTATTTTAATTTTGTTATGTACAGTCGTGGAAAAAATGGTAAACACCACCTACTAACTCTGCAACAAATTATTGTAGAATAAAGTTACTGGTACCAAAAGATTGGAAATAAAGTTAACTTTTAAATGATGTACATAAAATTTGCGTAGAGGGCCATCTACATATCAAAACGAACCTAAACTTTGTTTTTTTTAATAGCAATACTCAAGTTTGACACCATAAATAAATTCTACATCCTTCAATTAGCCTAAAAATAAATTTTCATAAAATTCGCACGATTAGTTTCAGAGAAATTAATTATTTTAATATGAGCCTATTTTAGAGGCTGTATCCAAATTGAAGTTCGGTTCTCGATTGCTGAAATGCTACAAAATGACTATGTCGCTTCTGTTAATGTATTATTTCTTGCCAATATGACCATTTTCCTCGCTTAATAGGTTTTTACTATTGCCAGCCCAAATGAGTATATATATGAGTAATATAAAATGAGTAATATATATATTTTTTTCAGATTATGCTTTTCTGCACATCATGGACGGCCTCTTAATCCTTAACCGCTATTAGCGGTCTCACAAACCGCTGCTTTTTTTTAATTTTCACAGTTTAACTTGTTATTCAATTCCTACTATTAGTTCACACTCTCCCTATATTTATTTATTTATTTATTTATATATCTTGTTCAAATTTTGAATCGTTAATAAAATAGTTATTATTCATCCTATCAAGTTGAAATAAATTTTTTAAAACTTGTACTGGATGACAATTGATGTTAATACAGTTTTTTCAAATATTAATTCATTAATAAAATTTTAATTAATTAATTTTAGTTTTACATGGGAGACAAAATGGCGGCCATTGGTCTTTGAAGCATTTAAATCATCTTCATATCTATAAGGGTGGTTACCACAGGAGGGGACCCTGTTATGTCGCCAACTTGGCGATATATCGCCAAATTTGGCGACCAAAATGAGTCGCCAAAAGTGACGCCAACTTGGGGATATCTCTAATATTTCGCCAAATTCCCATAGACTTCCATTGTAAACCTACTTGTTTATAGAAAATCAACAAATTGAGATATTTTAATGCAACAAAAACTAATATTTGCTTAAGGGATTATATTAAATTTTTCTTTGATGACCTAAGTAGGAATTGACTTTAAAAACAAAATTTTTATATTACTTGTTTACAATTTAACTATAGATACTTGTAAAATTGTGTTTCATTTGGAGTCCTAGTGCTATCGCTGGAGACTTTTCAATAAGTGGATTTTAATTTTAATATTCCTCTACAAAAAGTTTAGTACAGAAGCAGTAACCTATGAATTAATAGAGCCTTTTATTCATCATTCGATCGAGCGGTCTCACTAGTTATGAGACTATTAACGCAACAGCAATTAAAGGTTAAACGTTTTTTAATTATAATTCGAAAACTACTTAGGAGAACAATTTGCAATCTCATAAAGCAGGGCATAATACATATAAATCTATCAAAAACATTGTAGGTTGGAATCATAATTCATAATATAAAATTTTTTTAATTACAAATCCAATGCATTTATGTTTGGGTTTTTTAGTATTATAGTCACACACAAAAAATATCACACTATGATTACAATTTCAGGAGGTATTAATAAAAATATGAAAATGCAATTTAACATTAGAAACTCTAAATTTTGAATGTTTATAATTTTAAAAAAAAATCATCCAAATGACTTGAAATTTCATTTCTAGGCTGTAGAGAATTTGAAGAAAGAAACCCTTGAATTTTTCTTATTTTTATTCACAACACAAAAACAAATCTTGACAATTCACAAACACTTCACACACAATGAAATAGACAGATCTGGTTTCAGAATCAAATTTCACTAGTTAAACATAACACTCTAATTAGTATGCTTTCATCACATGAAAGCCTTAAATTACATTATAAAATATATCCCCTGCCTATATTGGGAACAGATAAATTAAATAGAATAGAAAATACAATAATGCAACAGGAGCACCATGCTCCATGCCACACTCCCGGAAAACAAAAACTAGAGACTAACTAACTGATGATGTCATAATTACCACTACAACACAGCACAGAATGTATAATGCTGTCATCTGTTAATAAACAGAATAACTAAAATCTTAAATTTGATTCCTAATGAGTTTAGCGGTGAACATAGGCATAGTTTGAACCGAAGATTTACAATATTATTGTCGAAATTGGGCGTTTCTTTTGAAAAAAAAAAGTAGTTAGGTCCGTTTTTAATTTGTAGATGGCCCCCTAAAATAATTTTATATACATTATTTAAAAGTAGACTTTATTTCCAATCGTTTTCTACCAGTAACTTTCTTCTATTATATACAGAGTTAGTAGAAGGTGTTTACTTTTTTTTCCACGTCTGTTCATTGCTTTTTTTAGCTACTTTTGTTATCTTATTATTTTAAGTACCCTTTATTTACGTTTTTATATAAGTATAGCCCTCTGAGCGGTTTGGGCGTATTTTTCAGTTTCCCAAAATAACTTTAATCTGTTGTAGACAAAAATATTTTCAACAGAATTGTATTTCAAGATGTCTATCAAATAAAGGGGCATGAAGTGCATTTTAGAAACAAACAGTGAAAGAAAATTTTAATTAAAATTATTTTTATAAACATTTTTATGAAAATGCAGGAAAGCCCTCAAGACGCTTGGAGGGATAGACATAGAATGTTTCCGGCACCTAACTCGATAAACACAGTACATGTATAATTTTATCACTTTAGGGGGGGGGGGGGTCTGGCAGTTGATTTTGTCTCTAGGGAGAATGGGGGTTAACTTTTGATATCGTTATTTTTGATCCAAGCAAAAAAAAATTTTCTTTTGTCTGTTATGTGTATATATTTTAAATTCTGTTATCTATTTTTATGAAACTACAAAGATATAAAAATCATTTCATTCCAAATATAGGATGTACAACCGTTCGCAATTCCTTCTCTTCTGCTATATGAGCATTTATAAATGGGCGCATGATAAAAGCATTTTTTTTTTTTTCAAAAACAATAGTACAATTTTCGGCTGTTAACAACTAAAATTAAGTGGTAAGTATATGTCTCCCCACCAGCTTTGAAAAGTGTGGTTGGTTGTGTTTATGACGGCCATTTATCAACACGAGGGATATAGGCCCTAAAGGGGGGGGGGGGTGCCCTCCGCGGTGGTCTTTCTAAGGGAACCTAATCCGTATTTACACGTGGAAGTCCACGGTTCGAAGAAAACCATGAAAACTACGAACGATTAGGCCGACGATAGCGATTGGGTTCGAATCCAGCACCTCCCGTCTACCAGCTTCGAGCAGAAAATTTGAAAAGGGACCATGTTTTTTTATTTTTTATACATATTTTGTTGTTGTTGTTGTTTTTTACTTTCTTCTATCTTTACAAGAAGGACGTATTGGATTCATGAAAATTTTCGAATTCCGGTTTTGGACGGATTTACCCGTTTTAGGGGTCAGAGAACCCGAAAAAGATGTTTTTACAAAATGTCTGCCTGAATGTGGCACAAATTTTGTGGGCGCTCTATCTCAAGAACTAATGAACACAGTTTAATAAAACTTTAGATTCAGTTAGTCCTTGATATAAACTGGTGCTGATTACTTTTTGGTGTAAATCTCCCAACAGGTGGCGCTGCTATACTGCATTTTTCACGATTTCCTCAATAGCTATATCTCAAGAACTAATACAAGGATTTTTAGAAAACTTAATATTCAGTTAGTCGCTTATATAAATTAGCGTTGTATAGTTTTTAGTGTAAATCGCCCAACTGGTGGCGCTTCTATGCGTCATCATGATTAACGCAATAGTTCTATCTCAAGAATTAATGCACGAATTTTCACCAAACTTCAGATTCAGTTAGTCCCTGATATAAATTAGTGCTGTTTAGTTTTTAGTGTAAATCACCCCACAGGTGGCGCTGCTAGGTTGTATTTATCACATTTCCGCAATAACTGTATCTCAAGGAATAATGCATGAATTTTCATCAAACCTGAGATTCAGTTAGTCTCTGATAAATTGGTCCTGATTAGTTTTTGGAGTAAATCGACCGACAGGTGGCGCTGCTGTGTAGATTTTTTTTACGATTTTCACAATAGTTCTACCTGAAAAACTAATGCACGGGTTTTGATCAGACTTCAGAATCAGCTACAACTCGACATAAGTTTTTGCTGATTAGATTTTGGTGAAAATCACCTAACCGGTGGCACTGATAAGCTTTATTTTTCCGGAAATACAGTCGGACCTCTATTTAACGAACCTCTATTTTGCGAATTTCTCTATTTTGCGAACTTTTCCTTGGAACTAAGAACATTTTGCGAATTTCTTCGTAAAATAACCTCCAAATAACGAGGTACATTCTCTATTTAACGAACTTCTTCTTCTGATCAAAAATTTTTTTCTTACCATTTCTCAAAATATTTCTGGACATTTCAAACTTATTCTTTCTTTAAACACATTTTATGATGTTCAATGGTCTTGAACTGGTTTTACCAGGCGCCTTCTTTGTCAGTAGTGAGAATTCGGTAAGTACGGAGGAGGAAGATGATAATCCCTTAGAGTAACTTTAAAAATGTGGATACAGTGAGAAAAAAAGAAGAAATTAACATTGATGTGCTGATTGATGATTGTATTTCACTTAATTCTGAAATTGAGACCTCGGAAACACTATCCGAATTGGATATTTTCGACAGTGTGAAAAACAAAAAGAATACAGCAATGAATTGCGATGAAGACGAATATGATGATGTTGGAAATTATCATTATGCAGGAATTAACAAAACTTCGTATGATGAAATGCTAAAATCATTTGAAACAATCCGGCGCGGATTATAGTTAAAAGAGAATAACATGAAGGGGTTTTTGGTGCATTGCAAAGATGCGAGACGTATTATGAGAGACAGCTCTTTTTAAAATAAAAAACTCAGGCAAAATTAACAGAGTTTTTCGGAAATTAAATTTAAGGGCGGATATGTTAATGTATGGTTAAAATTGTTTGTTATAATAATAATAAATACGATAATGTCATTAAAATTCCTTAATTTTAATGTAAAACTATTTACTTTAAACAGAAAATAGAGTGTATTCGTGGACAATGTTTTGTTTTCCTTGCAGATTTCAAAGATTTAAACACATTGAAAAAATGAATTGATTATGGATATTGGTGGGTAAAATAAATAAAGCAAATCGATATAATTTATTTAAAAAAAAATGTGATTAATTACTTTTAGTAAAAATATTTAGTGTTTATGAATTTAAAATCTGTTTTATGCAGTTTAAAGTACTTTAAAGGATGAATCTCTATTTAACGAATTTTCCATCTAACGAACTTTTTTCCGGGATTTAGCGACTTCGTTAAATAGAGGTTCGACTGTATTAACATGTATGAGATAGAAGAGAAAGTTTTGAATTGCCCATCCGATTAATTTTTTCTTCTTGGGGGGGGGGGGGGAGGAAGGGGAGGGTTGAGTAAAAAAGATTTTTCTGGCTTTTAGTTTTAATTTCTACTATCTTCTATCTTTACAAGAAGAAAGTATTGGATTCGTGGAAATTTTAGACTTTCAGTTTTCGACGGATTTACACGTTTTAGCGGTCAGAGGTTCTGAAAAACATGTTTTTACAAAATGTCTGTCCGTGAGTCTGTCTGTTTGTCTGTATGTGGCACAAATTTTGTGAGCGCATTATCTCAAGAACTAATACACGGAATTTAATAAAAATTTACGTTAGGTTAGTCCCTGATATAAATTGGTGCTGATTAGTTTTTGGTGGCGCAACAAGTGGCGCATTTTTCACGATTTATACAATAGCTCAATCTCCAGAACTAATGCACAGATTTTCATCACACTTCAGATTCAGTTAGTCCTTGACATGAATTGATGTTCTATACATTTTGGTGTAAATCGCTCAACAGGTGGCGCTGCTATGCTGTATCTTTTGTAATTCCCGCAATAGCTCTATCTCAAGAACTAATGCTTGGATTTTGAACAAACTTCAGATTCGGTATACCTGGATATGAATTAGTGCTGTTTATATTTTGGTGTAAATCGCTCATCAGGTGGCACTGCTATGCAGCATTTTTCACGATTTCCACAATAGCTTCATTTCCAGAACTAATGCACGGATTTTCATCAAACTTCAGAGTCAGTTAGTCCTTGAGATGAATTGGCGTTTTATAGATTTTGGTGTAAATCGCTCAACAGGTGGCGCTGCTATGCTGCATTTTTTTGCAATTTCCGCAATAGTTCTATCTCATGAACTAATGCTTGGATTTTCAACAAACTTCAGATTCAGGTATACCTTGATATGAATTACTGCTGTTTATGTTTTGGTGTAAATCGCTCATCAGGTGGCGCTGCTATGCTACATTTTTCAGAATCTCCCCTATAGCTCTATCTCAAGAACTAATGCACGAATTTTCATCAAACTTGAAATTAATTCAGATATACTTTGATATGAATTTGTGCTATATTGATGTAATTTCTTGTACTATTCAAATGATTTAATTGACGTGATTTATGTAGAAGAAAGTTTTGTGATGGCCACAACATGCTAGTTTATTTTTGAGAATAAGTTGTTAATTACACTTCTTCAATTACCAGACGAAAACCTGGAGAAAGAGGCAGCTAGTTTTTAGTAGTGGCGAGAAAAATCATGTGAAAGTAATAATTTAAAAGAACAAAGTTTAAAGGAGCATTTATTTAAGTTGTATTTAAAAGTTATTTAACACAGTTCTTTGAATAACAAGAACGAAAATTCCTGCTTCATGGCATAGATTATGAAAAACTTTTCAACACTGTTGGGCGTTAGGAAATTTCGTTTTTCTTCATACAATGAAATGGTATAGTTAAATAAATATGAAAAAAAAGACACACACATGCACACACAACGTAATAAAAATTCATCTTCAGCAATTGCTGTCCATAGACGGCAATGTGTGTGTATTAATTGTCAAGAAAGATCTTTTAATAGACTCAATTCCCAAAAGATGGCAGCAGTAAAAAATATGATCCTCTTCTTTTGATCAAAGCAATTGACTGCTTATAATATATTTTAATTCATTCTGATTCGTATTCTTTTTAATTCATTTTTAATTTCTAAAGTTCTATTATGTTTTTTTTCTTGTATACATGCATACTAATCCTTGTTTGTTTTTTTTTTCTTTATTAGATTTTTCTTTTTTTTTTTTTTTTTGCTTCTGTATTTTTTTTTTTTTTTTCTGCGAGACAGCCGTCGAATATTCATTGTTGTAATTCGGAAATCTTAAGTCTGTGTTAAAATCTATATCTTTATTCTGTTAAATCTCAAAGGAACCAGTTTAATTGTATTTATTCATAGTCACAAATCTTTATTATTTAAATAATCAAATCTAGAATCCTGGAATGGTTTTAGGTGTATTCAAAGTTTTAATTTTCATCAATCCACATCAGTATACCTTCAGAACAAGTATGCAATTCTACGACGATCAAGTCATGTATTATAAACCAAAGATACTATATTTTTTAATTTGTTCTAATGTTTAAATTAAAATCTATATTCTCAAGTCTATAAAAACTCTACAGTGCGTTACATCTTTTCTGCAACTCTATGTATTCTATATTATACAGAAAACATATTGTCACCGACCTAACAGATGCATATCAATTTGATTATGTTTGAAATAACGTAACATTATTAAAATACACTGCAAATGATTTTTTTTCCATTGACCATAATCTACCGAAATTCTTTTGAGTGCCCCTGTAAATGAACTATTAATGCTACACACTTTATTTCAATACCGAACATGCCAGAGTAAACCTTAATAACATACGTCAATTACATGGAAATATTACACAGAAAACATATTGTCACCGACCTAAGAGATGCATATCAATTTGATTATGTTTGAAATAACGTAACATTATTAAAATACACTGCAAATGATTTTTTTCCATTGACCATAATCTACCGAAATTCTTTTGAGTGCCCCTGTAAATGAACTATTAATGCTACACCCTTTATTTCAATACCGAACATGCCAGAGTAAACCTTAATAACATACGTCAATTACATGGAAATCCAAGTACGTTTACGCGAGTTAGAGCGTGGACAGAGAACCGGCCAGACAAATCAAATTCATAAACGCTTTTGAACTATGTTGGAAAGTGTAAAAGAAATAAATACTAGGTAGCAGCAAGAAATGAATTTTCATTTTGTTTCTTTTAATTATTTTTTCCCGGGCTAAACATTTAAGTACATTATAAATAATGTGGAAGAAATAGGCATTATATTTCTCCGTAAATCGTTTGTCCGTTATTTTCTTCTTAGCCTCTCGTCAAAACACTTTCCCGCAGAAAACCTAAAATTAACAGTAGAACGGTAAACCAGGGTAAAGGACTGCACGGGTCGAAATTTCCAGGCCCAGACTCGGCCCTTACGAAATAATTGGATAAACACATTTTTCCGTTTAAGACAGGATTCCGTCATAAGCAGGTTCTTTTTCACACGTTTTACTGCATTTTAATTTTATTGCCTATAAATCTACTATTGTTAAAATAATAATAATAATAATGTTTAATCGTAGAACAATAGCTATTTAAAAATATAAGGATTTTTTGCAAGAATTTTTGGGCCGTGCTAAATTTTACTGATTTTTGCCCGGATCAGGTCACGCCGAGACCGGGGCTGAAATTTTCGACCCATGAAGACCTTGGAAGAAGGAAACCAATCCCGGCTCGGTACAAAAAAAATAAGTTAGGCCCAGCTCGACCTGATCCTTCTGAAAAAAGTAAGGCCCGAACATATCGTTTTACAAAGATATTACATATAGTACAAATAAAAAACTCCATCATCCCAGCGGATTATTGCGCTTACAATCAAAACTTATCATATCAGAGTCCTTTTGATTTTCAGTTTAGTGAGTGAAACGGTGGCTGTTATGTAATCATATAATATTATATAATAGTATTAGCACAAAAAAAGGGAATGACGGCATTCTTCACTAAACCACAATAGATTTTTTTTTTCGATCATTAAAAAATGAAGGTTGTTTATATAAGTATGAGAAGAAGAATATTTTTATGGATTTGAATGTAACTTTAAAGGTGCATTTTACATTGTGAAAAAGCATACCTAGGCGTGTGAGGCTGCATAATTTTATTTAATGTTGCCTTATGCTAGAGAGAGTAATATAGATAAATATGGATTGGATAAAATATCGAATTAAGAGAAATCCCTTAACGAAGACCCACATATAACATGTTCAAAATATCCTCTTTTTTTTTTTTTTTTTCTTTTTTTTTTTTTCTCATTTAGCAAAATTTTATCATGCTTAGTGATTGTTTGTTTGTTTTCCTTTTTTTTTTTTTTTTTTTTTTTTTTTTTTTTTTAGTATGTCTATTTTTAAAGACGCTTCGCCTCAAAACCGAAATAAATGAAACTTAAAAAAAATGTTAAATTGTTGAAAGACACAAGAATGTAGTTTCTTTAAACTAACCCACCTTCAGGCATAAAATAAACAAGTTAACAATTGCACGTTAAAAGTGGCAAATGTGGTGCGTTCGTACTATAATTAGTTTTATAATTATTTTTCGCACTGCATATTGTAATGAATATATATTTTAGTGCACTTCATACGTGAATATCAATTTCATTCTATTAGAAAGGTTGTAACATCATTAAAATACACTTGAAATATTATTTTTTCTCCATTGGCTGTAATGTAACGGAAAACTTTTGACTGTTCCTGTAATTAAACTATACATCCGATTTTCATAAAATTTGAAATGAATCGACAAAATTTTGGCAACAATTATACATTTAAATTTTCAGACCATTCGATTGGATAGTTTTTGATCCGTTATATGCGGACGGACGGACAGACAGACAGACATACAAACAGACCGAACGACGACTATAGGTACTAAGTATTTATATAATTACGCATGCAATTACGGAAAATTATTAGATTGCCATCATTAACAAGAAAGAAAAAACTTGCGTCAAGCATAGATTATGAAACACTTTCCATCACTTCCGGAATACCTTAACAAAACTTCGCCGTTAAAGGTAAGGAAGATAAGTAAATATTTAAAAAGACGCTTAACCCTTTGTTCCCCGACGGTACTTATAAGTACCATTAAAATAACTTGTTATAAAATTCATTTAATACATCGATTAGTAGAAATGCAGTTTAAAATGAGTTATAGATACTTTACTTTATCTTGTTTCAGAAGTATTATTGGTTGCACAAAATAAAAATACTCTGAAAAGGGTGATTTATTTTGCCTTTGCATCTTTTCAGCTTTCTTGACGTTGAAAGATTGGGAGGGGGGAGGAAGTTTCAGTTCGAAAATATTTCTATATTTCTGTTGTAAGAACATTATATTTGTATATTTCCTAAATCTACAAAATACTAAAAAAAGTGTTTTAAATAAAAGATTTGAGTGGAGTTATAAGTATTTCACAAAATCCTTATAAATTCAAATTTAATTAATTAATTTTAATTGGCAAAATCCTTCTAAAATTATTAAATGATTGTGGAAATCTTCTAATGTAGTTTCAAAAATTCACGAAAAATGCTTTAGAAGATGAAATTTCCATGAATTCGTAATTTGGGACATAAAGGGTTAACACATCTGAAAACAAAATTTTAGCAATGATCGGCCATAACCGGAAAGGTACTATAAGTCTTTTGTGCATCCTTGTATATGGTCTATAGATCAGTATATATTCTACAAAGCATGCTAAAATTTAGTTTAGCAAGAAAATGCATAAGCCAGTTGAAAATTTACCTTCAGCAATTTTTAGCAATAGACCGAAATGCGCTTGAATTCACACTTCCAGGAATTACTGTTCATAGGCTTCCATGTAGCCAGTTCTTTGCATGACCTGCATATGATTTTATTTAGGTTCTAAACATCTCTTAGTATATTAAATATAATTGAGCCTGAAAATGAATAACTCAAATTAAAAAACATCTTTAAGCAATTCACGCTCATCCTGAGTAACGCTTACGAATTCTTTTGTGCAGCCTTGTATATGATCTATAGATTTGTATATATTCTACAAAGTATGCTAAAATTTAGTTTAGTAAGAAAATGCATAAGCCAGTTGAAAATTCACTTTCAGCAACTTTTACCAATAGACCGGAATGTGCTTGAATTCACACTTCCAGGAATTATTGCTCATAGGCTTCCATGTAGCCAGTTCTTTGAATATATGATTTTATTTAGGTTCTAAAACATATCTTAGTATATTAAATATAATTAAGCCTGAAAATGAATAACTCAAATTAAAAAACATCTTTAAGTAATTCCACGCTCATCCTCAGTACGAATTCTTTTGTGCAGCCTCCTTGTATATGATCTATAATAGAATGTATACTCACCTCGTTGTATTGAAACATTTAGTGGACTCTAATGGACTCTAATGGACAATAATTTATTTATATTAACAAATTATAATTTAGTATATCCTTAACAGGCAATATTTCGTATACAGTACTGTACCCGAAATCTTTTACGTGTCTCTGTAAATGAACTATAAATGCTATACAACATCGTATTCTACACAAGCATTTTATAGTAAATCTCTGAAATGTATATCAATTTCATCATGTTTTAAATAGTTCAACATAATCAAAATACGCTGCAAACAGTTTTTCCCATTATATAACCGAATTATTTTGTGTGACCCGGTAAATGATTTAAAGGAATGATAAATGCTTTGCTTTCCATATTCTATATAAATCACGTTTTAGTGCATCGTGCATCTCAAAAACTCGTACCAATTTCATTATTTTTGAAACAGTGTAACATCATTAAAATACACTGCAAACGATTTTTTTCCATAAGCCATAATATAACGGAATTCGTTGGAGGGCCCCTGTAAACGATCTGTAAGTGCTACACATAACATATTCTATAGTAACCATTTTGTAGTGCACCTCAATAATGTATATAAATTTCATTGTTTGAAATAGTGTAACACAATAAATACACCGCAAATGATTTTTCCCTTATACAAGGTCTGTCTGATAACTATCCGACCCTGATTTTTTTTTCCGCGCGCAGCGCATCCTTAATTTTTTCCCTTGCATTCCAGTGAGCCAGTCTTTGTTTGCTGGTCGCCGAGTGAGGTGCTGTCATACGTGTTCGTCGGATTTTGATTTCTCCCAAAAATGCCTTATCGAGATGAGCAAAGGTACTGCATAAAATTTTGTCAAAAGCTTGGTGATTCTCAAAGCGAATCAATGCATAAGATTCATCAGGTTTCGTACGATTCATCAATGCTCCAGCTCATTCTTCGCTACTGTTTCAGACTTTCTTGGCGAAACATGGTATTCCAGTCGTTCGCCAACCTCCCTACACACCAGACATGACTCCTTTCGACTTCTGGTTGTTTCCAAAATTGAAGGAGCTATTGAAAGGATCCCGTTTTGAGAGTAGAGATGAAATAATGCAGAACGCGACGGCGGAGTAGAACACCATTCAAGAAGAAGCATTCCAGAAGAGTTTTTGGCAGATGAAGGAACGGTGGGCTAAGTGCGTGACGGTGCAAGGGGCCTACTTTGAAGGGGATTAGGGTCCGAATCCCGTCAGGTAATTTATATATATTTTTCCGCCAAAGGTCGGATACTTTTCAGAAAGTCCTACCAACAAATATTTTACCAATAAACGTTTCATAAACCATATACAAATAAAACTGTGCATCGAATTTTATATATCTGAATAGAAAGGTAAAAAAAAATATATTTTCTAAATTTTCTGAAATTTTAAGCATTTTTGCATCTTATTTCTGCAATTAACTACCTTTAACTTTTTCAGTTATATTTAGTTTAAAAAAAAAGATGCACAATTTGAAAGTTCTTTAATAAATCTCAATTTGAAAAGTTCTTTATAACGCTAATAAAATATTCGAGATAATTCCTTAGTTTTCTTCCCCAACGTTTTCTTTTTAATTTCATGTGTGATAAATATATGTAATAATGCATGTAGTATGATGCCCTTGAATAATATTTAAAGTTAAATTAAAAAAAAAAATTGAAGGTCCTTTGTCACCTTAACTCGATAGGAGTTGTCTAATAGACGCGTGACTCTACGTTCCAATCCCAATAATATTGACTGTTATTCAAAACATCTAGACTGTATTCATAACGGCATGCCAAATAAAAAGTAACTAAGGAAAAATATGAGTTTTTTCATTTTTTTATTACATTGAACTAAAACGGGTTATCCGCTTTCGGCGAAATGAGGGCTCTAGCTCGTTATGCTTTTTTTCTGATAAACCATGACGAGCTATGACTTTCCATGCAACGAAAATTACTTTAAATAATTTTTTCAATTACAAAATTTGCATAGTTCATAGTTTAAAATAAATTTGAGTCTAAATTTTTATAAAATAAAAATATGAAATTATTATAATTTGTGTTATAGTCATACTGTTACTTCTAATAAAAATGTATTGTATGGCTGTCACTGAAAAGTATCTTGCTTTCTTCGACTCTTTCTCCTTCATCTCCACTGTTTTGATCAATTGAATGAGTGAGTGGAAAAGGATAACATTCGTGTTGAGGAAACACAAAAAACATTTATGTAAAAAAAAAAAAAAAAAAAAAAAAAAAAAACTATCGATTTTAAAGAAATGTTACTCATTAATTTATTAATGATTAGTTATCATTAAAAATAGTAGATTTCTATCTTTTCCCACACAAATTCTTCAGAAATAAATAATACATTTTTATGGCTCCTCATCTTTATTAAATTGTCATTATTATATGTTAGATACTTATAAATTAAAGATAATATTTACAATAAGCGTAGAAAATAATTGTAGGTAATGATAACAGTAATTATTATCACTGCTTTCAAAAAACTCTTTAAGCGTTCTAGCCGTATTTTTCCGTCACACAATTTCTGAATTCAGAGGCTAATTTAACACAAAATTAATATTAATGTTAATTTTTTGAAGTGCATGCGATAAATAAATATGTAAGGTTAACAAATATAAATCCTCATACCAATAACTTCTAGGGCTCTAATTTTAAGAATCATTAAAAATGCATGAAATATTCTACAGGACGCTTAAAGGGTTAAAAAGTGGATATTTTTACGGTTATCTACCCGTAATTGTCTCCAGTATTAGTCTTGAGCTATTGTAATATTCTGTCATAAAATGGTCTTTCTTTTTCAGGTATATGGTGCATAATTTTGGAAATGTCCTGCATTATTATTATTTTTTTCACTTTCATTGGAACTTTTCCATTATTACGCTGATTATTTGGCCCCCTATTATTTACCATATATGCTGAAGCTGTGGAAATCTCCACACGACCACGTTTCTTCAATAATTCAAGGTTCAAACCATTAACAAATTCCACAGACAACAAGCAACCCTTCATATCATCTGTGTAGATGACTTGCTAATGATGAATGTCATGTTTTCCTTCTTTATGTCTTTGTAACTTTCGTCGAAATACCATGACTAACAATTTTCATATTGAGTATCTGGTTGTTTTGAATTTTTTTTACTTGATAAAGTGGATTGCGCTTCCAAGCAGTTCCGATGATGTCGCGGAGCACCGTCTTGGATGGAAGACTGGTCACAATTCAAGAATATTATCCTTCTTTCAGTCAACGAAATCTTCAAGTCCAAATAAACTGGTGATGAGGAGCCGGGTTGTTTCCGTTTTAAGACTCATTAGAAAGCTTACCGCAAAACCTTCAATGGCTATCTGAGTTCATTTTCCATATTTTTTTGTGTTATCTTTTTCACACTCACCCGTTCAGTTGAACATTTTGATTTTATTTTATTCACGTTTTTGTATAATTACTATATTTGTCTTTTAAATTTAATTATATATCTCATTTTTAATCATCCTATTTTAAATACTTTTCTCTTTATTACTACCCTATATATATAAAATCCTAATGGAACGAATCTATGAAATGGCTGAAATGTAACGAATTTATGAAACGATTCTTTGAAACGACTGATTAAACAACTGATTATGTTTCACGGCGATTTCTCCTAAAATATGGAATACTTTGAGATGAAATTAACACCAAAAATCCGTATTAATCAGCAGATCTCAAAACTGGTATTAGAATTTTTAAATTCGAATTAGTTTTTGAAATATTAATTTTTTTCTAATTTTAAATACATTTTTCTAATGATGACAACTCAAATTTTAATCAGAACAGATATTTTTATTTCATATTTCAGAAAAGGTTATTTTAAACTAATTTGGCGACCAGTTTGGCCTCCCTTAAATATATGCTAAGAAATGTATCATGCTACTGTTATTCATAATTCAATTTACTTGAACAATCTTTCGCCAAATCGAAGGATTCTGATTGGCACCAAAATGGCATTATTTTGATTGACATGGTAACCCGGCTATTGTTGTTTATTTAATAATAAATGTTTATTTACTTTTATTTCTTTTTTAAAATTATATCAATTATTTTGTTCTATAGTTATTAATTTTTTTTTTGTTGTTGTTATTTCCTTTTGAAAATAATAGAAAATAATGAAAAAATACGGTACTACTTAGTTATTCCGTCGATCAATTTCGCCAAATTATACAAATTGACATAATTTTTATTTTAAATAACGAAAGAACAAATAAATTAGCATAACATTAATAAATATACAAATAACACGTCGAAGTAAAAATCACTTGATGACGTAAACATGTGTAACTTACTGAAAGTCAAGTGAATGTGACATTTACGATCAACCATTATTGACATTTAATCTTATAGTTTGGCGATAGATTTTTGGTCGACGGGATAACTAACAAGGAAGGTCTACATACGGGCATACTCAGAAAAATCTGAAAAAATTACAGAATGTTCTTCTCATATGGATATATATGTTTATAAAAAAAATTTTGGCGGAACCCCGAAACAGCGTCCGTAAAAAAATAACGAAAATTTCGTTTATTTGGCGATTTATCACCGGTTGGCGATGGAAAAAAAATACGCTTTTATGTAGGAAAAAACTTTTTATATTGAATTTGTTTATATAAGTTTAATTTAAATAACTTTAGTTTTGTCATTTTTAATTTGTTTTAACTACAGTTTCTCATATATATTTATATGAATTTATAATAAAATTTAAATATCATATTTTATGATTTAAAGCAAAATTTAAATTGATTTAAATTATTTCAAGCTCAAAAATGAGGCAGATAGAACACTGTCGGTTTGATTTTGTTGCTATGGAAACGACTTCGTCTTTGATATGGAATCAAATGTCAGCTGACTATAACTTAAAATAGATATTTGCAACTTGCAAAGCATAGAAAATATTTTTAGAGTGATAAAATTAAATAACTATAGCAACAAGCAATATATATATGTAATAAAAAAAATGTATAATAACCTCTTTCATTGATTAAGTTTAGATTCATTAAAAACCGTGCATTCTATAAAACAATTAATAAACAGTTTTCAGATGCATTAAAATCGTTTGCTTTTGGCGAGGAAAAATCCTGCTCGCCAAATCGCGTGTCACTTTCGTATTTTCGCGCCAAATATTCGAAAGTATTTTATTTTTTTTTACAGACTTTCTACTGAAATTCCGCCATTAAATTTGACTGATCCTTTATTACATACATAATTAGTTTAATTGGGTATTTTTTTCAAAATATTCTGAGTATGCCCAGTATGGAGACCTTCCTTGTAAGTAATACCAAAAATGCATATGTAACTGGTATTCGAAAACGAGATTTTCGCCAAATTTTCGTTAAAAAAATTCACGCCAAACCTGCGATGCGTATATGACACTTGGTCAAATGTAAAATAATGCGGGAAGAGTTCCATGTGTATTTTTCGGGAATGGACTTAATTCATATGTTTTTTGCGTAATTGTTTGCATTAGCCTATATTTTTCGGGAAAATATATAACTTTTGTTTTAATTTGACATGTGTAATAAATATAATAAATACATAAAATTATATATAAGTACATAATATTTATTTATAGGTGTATATATATTATGTATGTATAAGGTATATCTCTATACGTAATACAGAGGGTGAATCATAAATATCGAAACAATAGGCTATTTCCTTAAATACTGCCGCAAGACCCATTCTTCCAATTGCAAAGTTTCTTTAAAAAAGATGCAAAATTTAATGACATAAGTTGCAACTCCAATGGGGTGTCTATTTGAAAAATACGATAATTAAATTTTTATACGGCCCCTGTAGTGTAAAAATTCCAATCAGGAAAACTTCCCTTATCCATTCCTGAATTAAACACAAAAAATTGCATCTTCATATCTGAAAAACTCGCAGAGTTATGGCCTTTTAAATAATTCATCAGGTTTTAAGGGATTAGACACAAATTGAAATGCGTACAATCCAAGAAACAGCGTTAATTTAAGAGTTCTAGGAAACATGTAAAAAATATATTTGTTGAGTTAGAATTTTGATTTTTTTTATTTTTTGTGATGGTTAACCATATAGTTTGCAAACAAAATCACATCCTAATATTTCTCATAAAGTTTTTTAAAAATTTAAATGATTAGTATTTTTTCAAACGGATTTAATTTAAAATCTTTATAACTCGAAACATTATTAATCGAACTTCAAATTTTTTTCATTTAATTAAAAAGGAAAGAAAAATTTTAGTTTTGTTTCAGGATTTTTTAAAATATTAATTTAAAAAATATTAAAAATATTTATTTAAAAAATTATGTAACTTATTTTTTTAAAAAAGTCATATTTTCAAAAGTAAAATTTTTTTCAAATTTGCCGAAACAAAATTAATGTAAAATAATAAAAAAAAAGACATGTTCCAAGTTTGCGCCTTTTTTATTTATGATTCTTGACTTATACTAATTTAAAGACGAGAAATGGTAAAAAGATAAAAGAGAAAAAAACACCATGCAGAAAAACGCATTTCAAGTTTTAAACAAAGATTGTCTCCTAATAAAGTGTTTAAATACTTTTTAAAAAATTGCACGTGAAAAAGTAACTTCTTTCTGTAGCTTAAACTTCCGATTTAGTTTAACTTTTGCCGTTTCCACCTCCTTTTTGTACTATTTAAATGTCTATAAATAAATGTTAAATGTGTAATTTGAAACAATGCTTTTTCCAACATGCCAATTAAGAGTTTTTCATAATTTTAGCCCTCATAAATTCAGGATTTTTATTGTCCCGGCGAGGCCGTTAAAACAGTCTGTAGTCTGGGGCCGAGCCGGGCCGGGCCAGACCCGGGATTGGCGACTTTTTTCTAAAGACTCGGCCAGGCCGGGTTCGTATTTTCTCAAACCGAACCGGTTGTTGGTGTGACTTATGACGGCCAATTATCTACACGAGGTATATGGACCCGAAGGGGAGGGAAGAGTGCCTCCCGTGGAGGTATTTCTAAAGAAACCTAACCCGTATTTACGCAAGGATATCCATGGTTCGAAGAAAACCACTGAAAACTCCGAACGATTGGGCCGAAGGGTGCGATTGAGTTCGAGCTCAGTACCTCCCGTCTACCAGCTTTGAGAGCAGAACCTCTCGGCCACTGGTTATACCGAACCGAGACTGGTTTCCTTATTCCTAGGTCTCCCCTGGGCGAAATTTTCAGTCCCGGTCTCGATCCAACCCGTATTAAAATCATTATCTCTGACTGACCTAATCCGTGCAAAAATAACTAAAATTTGGCTCAGCTCAAAAACTTTCACAACAAATACATATATTTTTAAATGACCATTATTTTACAATAAAACTTTAAAATTCATATTTTTAAAGGATAGTGGATTTTAGGGCGAAAAAAATAAAATACATTTAAAACTAGTGAAAAAAAATCTGCCTATGACGGAATCCTTTCTTAAACGGAAAAAATCTGTTGATCCATGGAAAATGAATATAATAATACCTGAGAAAAAATAGACTACATTTACAACTCCTAAGACGGGAACTTGTCTATAACGTTTTTTTTTTATTTCCTATGTGATTCCATCTTAAAAGATTTTACTTTATAGCATTTTTCATTGTCTCCAACACATGGAATATGGATTAATGATATTAAAGCAGAAGTGAATCATTTACATATAAATAGAAATTCCTTAATAAAACAAATAATCACAGCTTTTGGCGCTTCTTTAAAAATAATAATTATAAACATGAAAAAGGAAAAAATATAATAAGTATTTTTGGCCAGAACTCCTCCATACGAAACAACTTTTAACCATATCGATGTAAAAAACTATGTAGAAATTTAGTCAGGCCGGGCCAGGCTACGATTTTGAACTTTTTTTCCTATGGGTCGGTTTGGGACCGAACCTAGATATTTCGACCCGTGCAGACCACCAGCATACTTTGAAAGCAGTTTTAACGTTGAATCTATACGCTGCCTATTTTATGTCCAAAGGAGAGGCACTGTCTTATATCGACTTTTAATAATGTACAATTTGTGGATCATCCCTATGTTGCATTCAGACTAAGTCAAAAACTTGTCGCTCAGAGGCATGGATAAATGGTGTAAGTCACGAATTTTGGATTTTGATATCTCTGCGAATTTTGAAGATATCGAGATGAATTTTTTTTGTATTTAAGTCAGGAATGGATAAGGAAAAATTTCCTAATTGGGAATTTTAGTCTACGGGGGCCGTATAAAAATTTAATTTTTGTATTTTCACATATAGACCCCCCCATGGAGTTGAAACTTATCTCATCAAATTTTGCCCCTTTTTTATGAAATTTTGCAATTGGAAGTATGTGCCTAGGAGCAATATTTAAGGAGATAGCCTATTGTTCCGATATTTATTAATCACCCTGTATATAAAACTATCTGTATAAACATCGTATTTTTTTTAACATGTGACATGTATAACATTTATTAAATATATATATATAAGTTTACAAATATTTAAAGACCATGTTTTTCCACCATTCTGAAAAAATTTATAAGTTGCTAAAATGGCTTTTTGGCACCATTTTGGATTCCTTCGCCAATCGCGCCAGCCAGCACACAATATGGAACTCTTTCCAAAAATGCAACAAACCATCACATTTAATTTCAACTTCAAATAAAAGTTTTAATTTATTAAAATAAAAAAATGCTAATGAAAAAAAAAATGGTAACTGGCAATTCAAAAAAAAGCTATTGGTGAGATTTGCACCCGGCTAGCATAACAGTGCCAAAAATTCTTTGCGACCATGACAACTTTTATATAGTTTTATTCGAAAAAAAATTATTTGATTTTTTAATCAAAATGGTAAACTTTCGGCACAGATGTTACATACGGCTCCATATTGGCGCGATTTTTTTTTCTGACGCCAATGTCATATATGCAACGGGTACTTAATTGGCGCCAAAGTATCGTTATTTTGCTTGATATGGTAAGCCAGATGTTGTTGTTTATGCTGTTGATGTGTTCCCCAAATTGGCGTCGGAAAAAAAATCGCGTCAATATCGTATATGACATCTGTGCCAAACCTTTCATGAAAGGATCAGACCGTATTTGTTTATGACAGTTGATGACTTGAACTATTATAATATAGATGAAATGATGGCGATAGAATAATATTTGGCGACTTATCACCTGTGCATGGCTAACATTAAAGTACCAAAATGGCACCTAGAATATAAAAAGCGAAGTGGTCCACCCGGAACTGTTGATGATAGTCACATGACTTAGGCAATTGTTAAAGAGATTGTTTTAAAATACCTGGAGACAAAGACTCTGTATACTTAATCGTCCTTACATTTTTGCAATCAAAGGAAATTGAATGGAAACCCATTTACAGGGAGATCTGCACAGCTTTTTTCAGTATAATTCAATCTTCTCTTATATTTTTAAAACCCATCAGATTAGCGTATTTTTAGATTCTGCGGTGTCTGAACGGGGGGTGGCAAGCGCAGCTTGCAGGGGGCAGAGCCCCCTAGTATATTTATAATTATACTCACTTTTAGATAACTTAGACTGCACCTAGACTTTTTCTCTATTATGCCTCCCTAAGTTTTAGAAATACAAGTACACCTAGGCAGGAAGTAAAGTTGGTGTCAGCTAGGAAGTCCATGAATTGCCTAAGCTGTTCAACAATAATATGATTATAGTCAATAAAATTTATGAATTATAAAATGAAACATATTGTTTCCTTTAATAGATTAAAAGTTTCTTTTATGCGTAGTGTTTCACACTTTATATATATCGCAGGCTTCCTAAAAGCGGAGTGTGTGAAGATGTTCTAGGATACGGATAGTGAACCTTTTCACATTCCGTTCCAAAATTGTAAAAAAAAAAAAAAAAAAAGTAACAATGACATCATAATAATAATAATAATAATAAAATATAAGAATAATAACGATGAATCAAAATTTGAGAAATTTTCTTTTTAAGATTGAAAAACATGGGTATGTGTTTAATGCACGGTGCTATATTTTAAAAAGTAATTTTAAAAAATCCGATTTCTGTTGTTGCATGTTGAATGCTTAATAATTGCTATTTGGTTTGTACTATGTTTTTTTTAACACAACACAAGCAGAACTAGAGTCCCCTGACAAAGGGTTTCTGTTCGAGATTTTCATATTATTGAATTCCGAAAACAAGGACTTGCAGAAATTGTTTTTTGCAATGGCAAGCGTAAACAGCTCTACGTGTCTGACATTAAATTCTCGGGTATCATAATTGTATCATCAGCAGTTTTGCTTAGAATGCTTGATAATGTTTCCTTTTTGTTAGTGTCCAACACCTATCTTTAAAAAAACATTTATGAACTTGATTGGAATTTATTAACTTGCATTTGAGTTTCTACAATTTCTTACCAGTCGAATTTAGACAAACTCACATTTTACAATTCGTGTATTTTGTATAATTTTACTACATTTTGATTTAGAAACCCATTCAATGCCATGCTGTAAATATTCTGCCACGTGGCACCCATGACACACGTCTTAGCTAGAAAAAGTGTGCAAAAATAGTCTAAAAAATAAAGTGCACAAACCCCGACCGTATTTGGCAACTCTGATTATGCATAAAAAGTGCAAACAGAATTTTTCACAAAAAGGTGCATAAACTGTATTATATACAAAAAGTGCATAAACTGTATTATATACAAAAAGTGCATAAACTGTATTATATACAAAAAGTGCATAAACTGCATCATACACAAAAAGTGCCAATGCCGCTACCTATTGAGCTTTTCAGAAGCATCTTTACTTGTTGAAACCGGAGAATTATCTCGTGCTTTTTTTTTTTTTTCCAAGGAGGATCGAGTTGGCAACATGGGATTTAGGAGTCCAGCGCGATACCTGTCTTGCAACGGAACTTTTGCTTGAATGTGTTTTAAATGCAGGTAATTGCTAGTGAGATTGATTTTGCTATGTGTTGATATTTTTATACGGAAGATAATTCTTGTACATTTATCGGTGCTTTTGTAGTTCCTCTTTTAACTAAAGAGGTTAATATATTACTAAGGTTTTTCTATGGTTAATGATTAATTATAATATGGTTTTATTAATATAATTTAATAGAGAAATTTTCATTGATTAACGAATGGTTAGAATAGAATAGAATCTGATTAATTTCCTGCTGAGAAATTACAAATTTTGAAGTGAATTTTGGGGAAATTTTGTCAATTTGAGATGTTAGGATTTAAACAATGTATTTATGAGGGGGGGGGGGGTTAATTATACATATTTTCAATACGATTTTTATTAATATATTTCTTAAATGCAAAAGCACTCCTTAGATTTTGAAATTTAACTGACTACATTTTTTTGAGCTATTTCAAAAAACGCAGTAAATTTTTAGTTCTTTTTTTTTTTTTAGTTTATACGTTAGAAATATATCTCAAACGCGTGGTTCAATGCAGTGTTGAATTCAGGCGGCGGCGACCTCCACGGCGACATCAACTGGACATTTAAATAAACTAAATTTATTTATCCGATTTTGAAAAATAAATAAATTTATTCTTTTCGAGTAATTTAAAATAATTAAACTCTAAGGATTCTCCTTTTTTTTTTTTTTTTTTTTTTTTTTTTTTTTTTTTTTTTTTTTGAGGGAGTGTGGTTGGGGGGGGGGGGGATTCCATAAATCCCACGTGGAAATTGATTTTTAGTTCTATTTTTTATGTTTCTGTGTTAAAAAATTATCTCAAACGATGGATTAACGCATGATTTCCGGCGGCGGCGGCGGCCGTGGCCGTGGAGGTATTCTTGCGTTACGCTTTAATAGCATGATTCTTAAAAGTAAAATAATAGGCGTACGCCAGAAACATACAATTCTTAAAGGAGTAAGCGAAACATAAAATTTACCGGAAGAGTTCAATCAAGCACTATTTTTTCACTTCAAACTGGTATGAATTCATTGGTATGAATTGAAAAACGCGATTGATGATCCACAGGGACTGTTTCAATTAATAACGTGGTCAATAAGTTTTTCTTTCATAAAGAATGACCAGATAAAATAACAGAAGACTTTTTGAAATAACAAATAGTAAAATAAAAAGCCGTTACTTAAACTGGACACTTTACATAATGTCATTGTGTATGTACTAGCTATGGAGATGAAAGGGCAAATTCTGTAGTGAATTGTCATTTCGCTATGCCGAGTTGTGCAAGAGAATTTGTTGCTGGAATTAAGGGTGTATTCCAATCCAAACTGCTTATTTTCTGATTGATTTTTAAATTCATTTTTGTTCTCAAACGCATCAAACTGAGAAATTCTCTTATTTAGAAACCACATAATGTGATGTGCTTCTCGATTTTTTGATAAATGCAGAAAATATTGTAAAAAATGCTGTCAAAGTTGGCGTTTTTTTAACCAAATTTTCCGAAGCGGGTGATCTGGGAATGAAGAAAATTGTCATACTGAGGAAATAATTGTTTGAAACTCAAATTCTAATTAATTGAGCGAAAAATGAAATCACACGGCCTCTTATACATCCCTTCAAAAATCACCTCAGCAAGTTTCATGTTTTTATTTTTTTAAATGAATCTGAAAATGTCTCAGAAAATTTCGAGCTGTTAAGGGTGGAAAAGTATTTTTTTCGAATACACCCTTAAAGAGTATTCTGTACCCCCCTTAAAGAGTAGTACCCTACCTTAAAGAGTAAATCTGTACCATATAGATGCTTTTCGGGTGACGTGAGTCATGACATTTTGGTTGGAAACTGATTCCAAACAAACGGTCTTTTTCATTTCTTTTTAAATATAAATCGAAGAAAATGTTACCACCGCATATAAAGTATTAAAACGCTTAGCTGTGAAATATAAGATATAGTTACACTGTAAAAAAATCTGTAATTTTTGCATAAAAAAATTGTATTTTTTACAGATAAAAACTGTTTTTTTCTGTAAAAAAGGGAATTTTGTAAATTTTACAGAATACATCCGTATTTTTTACAGAAAAAAACTGTTTTAATGACAAATTACAGATGTTTTCTGTAAATTAAACAGTTTTCCACTACGCCAAAATTGACAGATTTTTCTGTCAATTTGAGGGATTTTTTTTTTTTTTCACAGTGTATAATATACAAACAAAATAGAAAATATAACATAGCAACCCTTTGTTTAGTGTCAGTTTCCAACCACAACATCATGACTGGCGTCACGAATGTATTTTAAAAGATCTTTCCAGTTTTTACGGAAAAATACTCATCAATACAGATTTTAAATTAAAGTGTGGTTATTATCATTTATGAAACTTAATTAGACCTTTCAATCACCATAAGAGTGCTAGTGATGGGCACAATGAATGATTTTACTAATATAATGAATCATTCGAGCATCTACAAAAGCATGGCTGCCAACCCTTGTTTTTTAAGATTCAATTTCTACCAGAAATTTTGTATCGCAAAAGAAGTTTCGTATTTTCATTGGAATTAATTTAAGGGGGCTCAGGGGATCAATTTAAAAAAAAATGATTTTTTTTTAGTATCTAGTTTGATCATTCAATTAATTCTGAATACAGTGCAAAAACCGCATAACATTTTTTGCATTTTTAATGGTTATATAAGCATTTATGTAACAATCACTTTCAAAGCCATATCCATTTAATTGCAACTTTAAATCGCATTTTCTCAAAACTTGATTTTTGACGACGAATCAGTAAGATTTAAAAAAAAAAAAAACTATTTGATGGAATGGCTTAATTTTTTTTTTTTTTTTTTTTTTTTTTTTTTGCATGCATGTAATATCATTATCTATAGAATGAATTAAAAACTTAATATATGTTAGATAGTTTAATATTTTGAGTATTTTTAATTAAAAAAAAATTATTTAGTGTTTTTTAAATTTTCAAATGTGAAAGTTTTTTTTTAATAAGGTTTCCTTTGTGTGATAGTTAACTCATTCTATAGAGTAAAGTTTCCTGATCATTTTAAAGCAAAAATTAGGTTCTTTGTCAATTCAATGTTAAGATATCTTAGGGATGGTGATATGACACCTAAATGTTTTTTTCGAAAAATGTGTTACATAAATTTTACTATATTTTTTATTTTATTCCATTGAAGTACTTCATTTTATAATTTTATAAGTCTACAAACATACCTTAAAAATATCAGAAAGTTTAAATTAGTTACATTGAATGCTTCTGTTTTTATAGGGACTCGAAGTGAGAGTTCTGTTTACTTGTTTTTCGGTATCTAAAAATATAAAAATTCTTTTTTATCTTCAAAATTTCTGAAATTAATTGATTAAAAAAATTAAGAAGGTTGGTAACTGTGTTTTTGTTTTTTATCTTTTTACAAAATTCCTTGTAGTAATTGAATAAAAATACATACAAAGTTTGGAAAATATGTTTTTGCGCATGATCGAATGATTCATTGGAATAGTAGAATCATTCATTCTGCTCATCACTAAAGAATCCTTAAAATTGATCTATTAGTTCTGGGGATTTTGAGCATTGAAAGATTGATTCGTCGATGCATTCTCCCGTTTCATCCCTTTTTTTACTATTTTAGTGCGCTACAAACTGCAGATTGTAGCTAGAATTATAATTTATAAATCTTAATGAATCCTTTCAATTGCCGTAAGATTTCTTAAAATTAATCAATAAGTTCCCGTGTTTTTGAGGATTGAAAGATTGGTTGATTGATTGATTCTCCTTATGTTTTCTCTGTTTTTTCAACAACACAATTTAGATATCGGAAAGCGGCAAACGGCAGATTGAAGCCAGAAACATTATATGTCCCTAATAAGTTTACTGCTTGATATGCAACAGCTTCTGAGCCTATTCCGGACAAACAGGCAGACGAACAGATAGGCAGATGCAGAGACAAAAGAAAAAAATTAAATGTTATTTTTTATACGTAGTGTAAATAGTCGTTGAAAACTTATAAATAGGTGTTTTTCTGAAATTCACTGACAGACAGTCCAATTTTATATATTAGTACATATATAATAAAATATCATTGCAATATGAACGACAACAAAGTCATATCAATGAGAGATGCATGTCATAATTGAGAGGCCACTGTATTTTAATAGCAGAATCCACCAGCTTCTTTAGTGCAAATATCATAAAAAAATACTTAGTAACATTCCTTTTAGACTGCTCTTGCAGACAGTTGCCTTCAAGGACTAAAAGCAACGTTCATTGAGAGAATATATTAAAGGAAATTTATAAAAGAAATTATCATTAAATAAAAAGTGCTAAGGAATATTTCCATAATTTACATTTAATTCGATTTTATTATGTTGTAATATAAATTATTTAAAATATTTTTCTCCCTTTCTGACAAAAAATTTCTCTGCAAGGAGATGTAATCATTGCTATGTGAAGAAACATAAAAGTCAGATTATCCGCCGCCACTTGCATTGAAAAGCTTAAAAGTAGAATATATTCTACGCAAGACAGTGAAAATAGATAAAAAAAATAGTTAAGGCGGTGACACTTTTTTAAAAAGTTTGCGAGTGTTACATAAGGAAGGCATAAATAAGAAACAAATAAGTATATGTATTTAATTAAGCTAGACTTTTTTTTTTTTTTTTTTTTTTTTTTTTTAGGAATAAAACCTGGATCAAATATTTATTTCTCTTCTATGAAATATCAAAGTATTATGTGTAACTGGGCAATCTGCCACATCTTGTTTCAAGAGTTAATTTTAAGAAAGATACTTGCTACTGACGCTCATCTTAAATGTGTAACATTTATTTTTAAGTGTAACAAATTTACGTCGCTTTTGAAAGATCGTTCACTTTCGGTTTCGAATTTCTCGTTGTATTCATTCATTCGTTGTTTTATAACTGAGCAAATCAGCTGTTTTTGCAGTGTGTAAGGAGAAGTTGTCTTTCTTTTTAGAAGGGGTAACATAGAACATATATTTTGTTATTCAACCCATAATGTATGCTTCTCATTCATTAAATACTTTTATGTTTCCAGATCCAGAGTCACCAGAACAGTGTAGCGCTTTCCATTTAAGATAAACGTAATTAAATATTACTTCCGGCTTAACTATGTCCGAAACAAATAATTTTTAATAAAAAATAAAATCGACTTCAAGGGATTGCTTCTTACCTTCACGTTTTGTTGCAACCCTGTATTTTTGTCCACATTACAGTCTTGCACTTTCTAGATGCAGGATTGTAACGCAGATAATGGTGTTTCGGCGTTTTTAACCGACTCCATCCCGGCGCACTTCAACCCAAAACCAGAAATAAAAGAAAATTAATCCATTTTTTTTTTAATTTACCCCCAAAAAGATACCTTCTTTAGGTACTCACAGGCTTAGTAACCTAGGACACCTGAGCGATCTTTTTTTTTTTTCATGTTTCCATTTCTTTCTCTTGTCTATTCTTTTCTCTTTGTTTTTTCCTCTCATTCATCTTTGTCGATTGTAGGTAAGGGTGATTCTGCATATTCCGATATCATCCTGACTTATATCGACTTATGGCGAATCTTAAACCATCCACGTGTTTGCTGTGTCCCTGGAAAAGAGGATCCTGGCAGTTGAGAGAATCCAACACACTGCTTTAGCCTCTGCTTCATGTAGACGGAAGGTGCATATTAGTCTCGTATACGTCAGTCGGTTGTTCAGCTGACTTGTCACTGGCTGGAATCAAGTGAGCGATCAATTACTAGCCATCTCGTTGAGGGTAGAAACTGACATCGCATTGTCATGTGAACGTATGGATCCTGTGTACATCTGTTGCACGAATGTGTATCCCCTTTTGTGTTCAGTAGTGGATGGTGTGGACTGGAGTCTGAATTTTATTTATTTACTAGAATGGATGGAAGTACCTCACTTCCTTCTATTTCTATCCCATGTGGAGAGCAACAAACTATACAGAACAATTATTTCACTCGTTTGTTTATAATTAGAGGAACTGGCAGTCTCTCTGATAGTTCTTCCTAGAGATCTTCACCATTTCTTATTGCAAAACCATTTCAATCTGTTTTCGGAGATGGTTATTCACTTTAAAAAAATGCAGTCTGAAGATTTGCTGGTAAAAGTCTCTTCAGCTAGCCACTCACAATTTCTCTTAAATTGCCAAAACAATAGATTCCTTTTCTCTATCTGTTCTAGTTCATCAAACTCCGAATTCAAGCCGGGGTGTAATATCCGAAGGAGAACTTTTATTCTCTACAAAAGAAGATCTTCTACAAAATTTAAAAGAACAAAAAGTTATATATGTACGCCATATTACTATCCTTCAGAATAGGCAAATGGTTCATACAAAGCAGATTATTCTGACTTTCAATAGCCCTACTTTACAATCTAGAATTAAAGCTGTCTACCTAAGTTGTCCTGTGGGGCCTTATATCCCTAACCCTCTCCGTTGTTTTAAATGCCAGTATTATAGCCGTACTAACCACTACCTGAAGTTGTTTTGTTACATGTGCACATTGCCAAAAGTCGGCCTCGATGATAACTCTTACGAAAAACCCAAACACTGTGTAATCTGTAAGGCTGATCGTACATCATGTTGTCTCTCTTGTCCTAATTGGATCCGTAAAAAAGAAACTATAGATTTTAAAATTATTCAAAAACTTTCTTAACCTGATGATCGCAAACCTGTTGAATCCAGAACTCCATCTGCCGGGGTTTCTTATTGTAGTTTACCCAAGCTACAATCAAAATCAGTAAGGCACATAAGCACCCAAACTGAATCCCTCTTTCCAGCAAGTTATGTACCCGAGACACCATCATCTAGCACTTTAAAGAAAAAAATACGTGATGTATATTCTACCGCTAATACAAGACTTATGCCAAAATTAGCTGAGAAAATAGAATACTTTCTTAGTCGAAGATATACACAAAAATCTTCAGATTAATCCAAAAAGTCAACCGAACGTGAGTCTGAACAAACGTCTGTTTCATCTGCAAGCAATGCGCAGAAGCGTGAGAAAAAAAATGTGCGTTTCCCCTCACATTGATTGCAATAAAATCTGTAACATTATATAGACCACATAAATTTAACAAAAATGCATTAAGCACAAATTGAATAAAAAGGATTTTCAAAAATAAAATGCATAGCACCAGATTTTCAAAATGCTTATGGTGACTAAATGGTGGACAAAATTCTTTCTATCTCTGTGAAATACCCAAGTGTCTAGCTTTAAATAAATTCTGAAAATCATTATAGATTTCTTTTAACTGTTTTTCTAATTAATTCAATACAATGTTCAGGGTACTTTGTGATGAAATATTTTCTTTAGAACTATGCAAAAATAAAGGCATTGTAATTAGGTGAAGTCCATTTTTATTTAAAGCGCAATTTTCCATCAAAACAATGAAATTCCGGAGTTTTAAATGATACATTGTGTGTTTGTAACTTGTATAGTATGTAACAAACAGCGAACAATAGAAAAAACAAAATAGATAAATACATAAATAAAAATAGCATAAACAAAATAAAAGTTACTGAGGAGGGGAATCTGCATTTTGGCTTTATATCAAAATCGCATGGAAACATTCCAATCCTTTTAAATCGGGTTAAAAAAATCTATTTTCTTATCTCCAGTAAGTTGATTTATGATGTACGTACCAAACTTAAGATAATGCTTTTAGCCAAAAGTATTGACAAAAGGGATTAACGAGTAAGATTTTTCATTTGAAGAGTACAATTGCTGATCTTTTTAGTTATTAATTATGGAAATATGAAGAATACTATTGTTTATTTCAATAATCTGGAAGATGATTTTCTTTAATTATAAAAACATAAGGAGTATAATTATTTATTTCAAGAATCCAATGGACGATATTATCAGGTATTAATTATACAAAAAATAAGAATACAATCGTTTATTTCAATAATCCAATAAGTGATTTTAATATTAATTATACAAAAATGAAGGTTACAATTGTTTATTTCAAGAATCTAATGGGTGATATTATCAGTTATTAATTATACAAACATTAAAAGTACAATGATTTATTTCAAGAATTCAACAAGTGATTTTATTAGTTATTAATTATACAAATATTAAATGTACAATTATTTCTTTCAAGACTCCAAATGGGTAATATTATCAGTTATTAATTATACAAAAAAATACGATTACAATTGTTTATTTCAAGGTTTGAACAAGTGATTTTATAAATTATTAACTATATAAAAATTAAGAGTACAACTGTTTATTTCAAGAATCCAATGCGTTATATTATCAGTTATTAATTTTAAAAAACATTTTTCATAAATATATTCATATTTCATATTTTCATATATTTTTTCATAAATCCAATGGATGTTATTATCAGTTATTAATTACGCAAAAATTGAGAGTACATTTGCTTCTTTCTACAATCCAACAAGCGATTTTTATTAGTTATAAATTATAGAAGCATAAGGCGTACATCTTAGATTAATTTTTAACACAATTATTCAATTAGAAAACAAATCATAGCAGTTGTAAATTTCCAAATGGGAGAAAAAAGTTTGAGAAAGGATCATTCGGGCAGGAATTTTTTCACCCATTTGGAAATTTACAACTGACCTCCCAATTGAATAATTGTGTTAAAAATTAATCTCATGTAGTTACTTATGCAGCGTTTACTGCAATTCCATAAAAAACCTACGATTTATTCTGCTGAGCTACTTCAAATATCAGACCAGATGCTGTGATCGTTAAAGGTTAGCTGGGTGAATTAGACCTCCAGATTCGTACAGGTTGAATTGGTAGAGCATTGGCGGCGTCAGCCAAGGCATCCCTGGTTCGAATCCTGGCCCAGACTTTTTTTTACCCATTTGGAAATTTACAACTGATATAAGGAATACTATCGTTTATTACAAAGAATCCAGTGGATGCTTTTATTAGTTATTAATTATGCAAATATCAGATTATAAAGTTGATAGTTAATCTTTAAAGACGGATAGATTATTAGAAGAGAAATTAGAAGAATATGTTAAGCCCGTGTAAATTTTCATATTTAATATAAATTTAATTTACCTTATTACATTTTACTAAAAGAAAATAAATAAAAGGAGAATAATAGTTTTATATGTACATGGGAGTCAATATTTATTTTTAAATATTGCTCAGGATAATTTAAAAGTTTAAAAAAACTTATGAATTGCGCCGTATGTATAAAACAAGTAACATTGTAAGTATAATTCTTCCTTTAATCCTTCTATTCTCGGAAATATTTATTTCGTTAATCTGTAAACTAGCAGGGATGACCGAGCTAAGCTCGGTCAAAATTAGCTTTGTGTTTATCTCGATATATTATTCCCACTGAATCATTCTTGCTGTTTTAGATGCAATTAGCTTAACCCTGAGCCACAGTGACACAAAATGACCTACTAATTGAATTTTTTCGAACATTCGACCTAACACAATTCTCTTCTCGAGCCTGAAAACAATGAAATGCAAAATTTAGTGAAAATCGTTAGTCGTTTTCTAGATGAAATAAGCTTGACCCACGTTGATTCAAAAATAACCCTCTAACCGAAATTTATCGAACATGAGACCTATTCCAGTGGTCTTTTTGTACTGTGAAACGGTATAATAAAAAAAATGTCAAAATCGTTTGAACCTTTTTGAGATACAGTTAGCTTGATACCAACACATTATAACCAAAATGGCCCACTAATAGAATTTTCTTGAGCATGCGACCCTGCCCAATGGTTTTATCTTGCCCAGAAACGGTGTAATACAAAATTTTGCCAAAATCGTTTGAGCCGTTTTTTAGATGCAGTTAGCTTGATCTTGATCTATTAGGACCCAGAATGACCCACTGATTGAGTTTTCATGAACATGCGCCCCTGCCCAGTGGTCTTATCATGCCCGGAAACGTTATTATGCAAAATTTTGTCAAAATGTTTTGAACCGCTTATTAAATAAAATTAGCTTGACCCTGACCCATTGTGACCTAAAATTACCCACTAATCGAATTTTCTTGAACATGCGACCTAGCTCAATGGTCTTTTCGAGCCCGAAAACGATACAATACAAAATTTAGTCAAAATCGTTTAAGCCGTTTTTTAGATACAATTTGCTTGACCCTGACCCATTGTGACCCAGAATGACCCACCAATCGAATTTTATCGAACATGTGACTTAGCCCAATTCTTTTCTCATGCCGAGAAACGGTATAATACAAAATTTTGTCAAAATCGTTTGATTCGTTTTTTAGATACAATTTGAACCACAGTGACCCAAAATGACCCACTAATCAAATTTTCCCGAACATGGGAACAACCCATCTCATGCCCAGAAACGGTATATTTCAAAATCTGGTCAAAATATTTTTAGCCTTTTTTTAGATTAAATTAGCTTGAACCTGACGCATTGTGACCCAAAATGACCCACTAATCGAATTTTCTCAAACATGTGACTTCATCCAATGGTCAAAAATGCTCAGAAATGGTATATTACAAAATTTTGTGAAAATGCCTTGAGCAGATTTTTAGATATAATTAGCTTGACCCTGACTCATAATGACCCATAATGATCCACTAATCGAATTTTTTCGAACACGTGACCCTTCCCAATGGTCTTTTCGTGCCTGAAAATGTTAGATTACAAAATTTCTTCGAAATCGTTAGAGCCGTTTTCTAGATAAACTTAGCTTTACCCACGGTGACCCAAAAATGACCCACTAATCGAATTTTCTCGAACATGTGACTTAGCCCAATGGTCTTCTCATAATCCAAAACTGTAGAATATAGAGTTTAGAGAAAATCGTTAGAGCTGTTTTTCAAATAAAAATAGCTTGACCCACGGTGACCCAAAAATGACCCACAAATCGAAATTTCTCGAACATGTGACCTAGCCCAATAGTTTTCTTGTACCTGAAAACGGTTGGATACAAAATTTAGTCAAAATAGATTGAGCCGCTCTTTAGATATAATTAGCTTGACCCTGACCCATAATGACCCATAATGACCGACTAATCTAATTTTCTCGAACACGTAACCCATCCCAATGGTCTTTAATCAAAATCGTTAGAGCCGTTTTCAAGATAAAATTTACACACACACACAATTTTTGCTCGTATTATAATATAAGGTATTTATTAAAATTCATCCCGTTAAGTATTATAAACATGTGAAACTATTGTCATCAAATTCATATAATTTCACGAAAATGATAATAAAAGTTATTATTATTATTATACAGAAAAGAAACTCTTAATTTTCTATTAAGTTATTTTTATGATTTCTTGCATTCATTGTTTTATTCGTATGTTTAAAAGACAAGGCTGATTTTAGTCATCTGGCCTGAGCTTCCTACTGAACCGATTTTGATAATTATTTTTTTTTAATGAAAGCAGTTTATATGCAGATGTGCCCGCATTCGTTTTTTTTTTCTTTTTTTTAATAATCCCATTTTTAAATTTAATTTTTATTTTAAAAGTCCTTTATGAAATTTCTTCACATTGGTGGCAACCGGGTTACTTCCATTGTTGAAAAGAGAAGGGAAACAATGGGAAGTATTATATCATTACGGATGCCATTTTCGTATTACAATTAAAAATAACTTTAAAAAAATGAACAGAAAATGACGTCACGATAAAAAAAAAAACGTTTTTTACTCATAAAGCTGTTACATTTCAATATTTTTTTTTCATTCCGCTGATACTGATATTGAGATGCTAATCTTAGAGTGCTTCAGTAAGTGAAAATGACGTCATAGTAAAAATGAATGAGTATTTTCTTTTATAAAACTAAATATTTTACTACGAATGCTTCTAAATGTAAATTTCTGGATTTGGCCGGTGCGTCATTCCACGTAAAATGAGCAAAATTTAAAAATAAAAGTCGTGGCCACATAGTAACCGATTATAATAAATTTGATACACAGGTTCAATTCATATTAAAATAGAGCACTACAAAATATCTTCACAAAAAATAAATTATTTTAGCAGTTTTGGACATTTAAAAAACTTGCGATAAAGAATGAGATGTGTGCAAACGTCCAAAGTTGCAAGCTTGAAGTTCTGTATCTTGAAAACTATTTAACAGAAATGAATTTTTTTTATAATATTGTAACCTATGAAAAATTATCTTCCTATTTATTGGGTAATAATAATCTGGTAAAACCATGATTAATCTTTAATTGATTGTAAAAATTGAAAATTTGTGAATTTTGAGAAAATTAGAAACGTTATAAAAATCAAAGGATTTCAAAAACATCTGTGAAATTGATGCCTGATGTAGTATTACATATGAAGCTCAAATTTCCTAAGTTTAAAAGTTGCCATTTACTTCCTTCATCTTCAAAAAAACTTAGAAACTTTAAAAAAAATTACAAAATCATAATTTTTCCTCTTATGTATGATCAAAAATATAAATAAAGGAATGGTCCGACATTAACAATATTGCACCGACATAAAGATCAATAAGTCCATGATATGCTCAAAAAATTCAAGATTGCCTTTTGATTCCTAACATAGCAAAAATGGGTTCAAAAAGGTAATATCTGTTATATTCCATGAGCTTTTCCACTTTGAATTCGAGCTCGTTTCTTAAAATATTGCACAATTTCAAGGTGAAAAAATGAGTGCTGATATCTATTTTTTTAATCTGGATTTAGCATTAATATGTAATTCTTTTTTGTCTAAATGAATCATTTTTTTCTACTTTAATTAAAAATATTCTTCAGGTAAAAATAAACTGAAAGCAAGAATACAAGTTTCTATATTTAAAATATACACATTTATCTATAACATCAAATATTTTAAAAGTTTTAAAAAGCTTTACTTCACTTTCAAAGAAGTGATAGAAATATTGCATTTTACCCTCAACGTTTTCTACTATTTATTTTTTTCTCATTAAGGAATAAAAATGCAAGAATGAAAAGTTTTGGCGAAAAATAAGAATTGCGGAGGAAATGATAACGATCGTTTTATTGAAATAACAACTACAGCAAGTGATCAAATGTGCCACTGATAGCATCTAGCAAGTGATTGGCGTTCCTTTTCGCAGATTCCAAGTGTTTCTCGAACATTTCCAGCAATGACTGAAAGTCTTGCAATGAAGTCCTCATCAGAGTCAACTGGTGTCTCATGCTTTTGCAATTTGTAATAATTTTTTTTTAAATTAATGCCCGTTTTTCGGGCTCATTTCTATCGCTGGGGTTTGCTAGAATTTGTCGGGGATCTTACCACTGGAGCATTAATCCATAAACCGAATGGTTGTAGCTCCGGTTGGGTGATTACTGGTGTCTCATAAATGAGATATCCGGAACCTTCAAAAGAGTACGCCAATCACTTGCTAAACGCTGCCAAGTATGTATCGATGTTGGTGGCAGCACATTTGAGCACTTGTTTTAATTTCCTCCGCATTTCTTGTTTTTCGCCAAAATTTTTCATTTCTGATCCCACATTGCTATACCAGAATTGCTTCATTATGTGTACTTTTCCTTCCTTTACAGTTTGGCCCATGAATTCGGGGACACCCTGTATATTTGAACATTAATTAGCATTTGCATGCTTGTTTATCTTCATTAAAGATAAAATTGATATCAGAGATACAATTGTAGACTAGTATTTTTCCATAGTTGACTTAAAATATGGATTAGTTTACTTCCATATCGAGTTTGGTTTGGAATCGAGTTTAAGAGTTTTTCTGAAGATGATCTTTAATCAGGGTTAACTGGCTAATATATATTGTTGTTTTAGGTATGCTCAAAAGAAATTTTAGTAGCGAATATGCTATAGAATCATAATAATTAAAACTTATTCAAAAGACGAAATAAAAATAAGCTAAACTTTGTTTTCTGTCTTGAAAGAACTAATATAGAATAACCATACAACAATATACTAAATCTCTAAAAGGTCCCCAATACTCAAATATGGCATTCTGAAAATGTTATATTTAGATGTAGAGTGAACAGGGGAGGGATAAAGTATTTTTTATTGAAGCTCATACGAATTCCATAATCAGCAATTGTTAGATGTAAAACGTCGAATAAAAAAGGAGAAGGAGGAAGGGGGTGCAACTACACCCTTAATATGATATATCTTAAATCCATAATATAATATATTTAAAACCCTTAATATAATATGTTCAAAAAGGGGGATGATCACATCCCCTACTTACAGAAAAAAGGCTGCTATTTATGAAGAAAATTACACGAAAATCCCCAGGTAAAATTTGAAAATACAATTCAGTAATAAAGCATCTATAAAAGAAAATAATCAAAATGAGCATGAATTAATACGAAATTAAGTTATTAAAATTCCATATCACACAGTAATAAATTTCAATTAATCATCAAGTAGTGATATAGGGAATATATTAATCCCATTCTACTTTGTCAATAGAATCTAGGAAGGTATCAAATGATTTTTCTTCTGTAGGCCTTGGCAGGTTCCCGAACTATGATTTTTGCATTTTTATTATTTTTATTATTATTATTATTATTTATAATAGGAAGAGATGGTGATTTAAATGCTAAGCATTTTATTTACTAGAGAAAATTCCCCGTATATTAAAAAATAGCAAAAATGGTAAATGTACAGAAAAAGATAAAAAAAAATAAAATTGAAATTATCATATGGAATGGAGAGCCCTTAATAAAATTCAAAACTCCCAAAAATCATCAGCAATTTTTTCGTTCATCAAAGTAACTCTGATAGGTAATTATTTTACTGTCTTTTAACTTTTGACCAACTTCATTGTAAATTAGAAATGTATTAAGACAATGTATATAATCGATATTTATATATATATATATCGATATTTATATATTTTTAAGATATATTAACTAAAAAATTCACTTATGAGTAATATTCCTTAAATGGATAATTAACTCCTCAACATAGCAAGTAAAGATAATAATAATAATAATAATAATAATAATAATAATAATAATAATAATAATAATAATAATGAAATACTTAAACTTAGTGTTAAATTTAATTTTACCGGGTTTGATTTTACAAGAACTAAATTTTACATTTTAGGCATATCAAATACTATTAAGCCTTGTTTAAATTTTAACAATTATTTTTATAATTTTAATTTATTATTATTGCTGTTTAGTAGGCAACAGTATCTCAGTTAATAATCCAAGAACTCAACTTTAAATTCTATTATTCGTAATTTTATACTTATGTACTTTATCCTCCTGAGACCCAAGAAAATTTGAAACAGTTTATCTTAGTTTTTACTACTTTACTTTCATCAAAAGGGTAAAAAAATATCATTTTTAAAGATTTTTAATTTTTCAAATACCATAGTAACCATAACGCATAATGCATAAGCATAATGCATAATAACCATATGCATTTTAATGGATGCTAAGGTCTTAAGTATGATTAAATGTATCACAGTTTAATTCAACTTTTTACATGCAAAGTGATACTGAAAGGCACTAAATTAACAATAAATTGAAACACACACACACACACACACACACACACACACATATATATATATATATATCTAACAGTTCTAGCTGTTGGAAAATATTAGGAGGATCTGGAATGCTTGATGCAAACCTAAAAAGAAACATAATTAAAATCAGATTTCATGATGCTTGTTAATGTAAAATGTTTTTATTTTACTATTTTTAAATTTTTTGTTTATATTTATTAATTTCTAAGAAAGGAAAAAGTTAGCCAAAATAATTATATTAATTTACATATTAAAAAAACTTTATATGTACATAATTTATAACTTGAACTTACTCCAAAAATGTCTTCCAAATCAAAGTGGGATTTTGATATTTCACAATTTCACTTCTGTTAGTTTGGGCAACTGAACCATCAGCAAAATTACTGGCTGACTGTTTAGTAGCGTTATTTTAAGCTTCAGAAGAATCTTAGCATTAAAATTTTCATCACTAGAATCGGTAAAGTCAAGATTAGAGTCATCCCCATTTGCTATTAATTCTATTGCTTCTAATGTTGTTAATATTTTGGCTAAAATAAAATACAAAAATATGTAACGTTTGCTGTCTCTTTTTATGAAAAGTAAATAAAACATAACAGAATGATTGAATAAACATTAAATATTTGGAAATCTAGCACATGATTAAAACCAAAACTACTGCTAAAACTAATTAAAATTTTACTCAATTAGAAACCAACCTTGGAGTATCAGGTCTTGCTTCCAAAGAAAATTTTAATGTGATTAGTAGGATAAACCAAAACATCCATTTTAATAGATGCAGGGTCTTAGAAATAAAAATTTAGCAGTCATCTTGAGTTACAAAATAATTTTAACTCTCACACAACCTAAACTAAATTAATAATGTTGTTTCGTATCATTCTCAAATATCTCAAACCAAATTTAACACGTTGTTGAAAGATTCCTTTAAAATACCCAAATCATTAAGTAATGATAGGCAAATATAGAAAGAAGGACATGTTATAAGAAAAAACTTCTTTATTGGTGTAAATATAAAACATAAATCATCTCAAACTCAACATAGTATAGTTGCGATTTTAAAAGCATTCTGAATTGATCAAAATTCTATTGAACCATCATTTGATTGGAAGGGATTACATGATACATCCCCTCCACACACACACACACACACACAAAAAAAAAAAAAAAAAAAAAAAGAAAAAGAAAGAAAGAAACACCATCATGTAGACAAACACATTTTTTTTTGGCAGGATTCATTTCTGAACAGTTGCCACCTTTCCCCCTGTTTTTTTCTTACCGCTGAAATTTAATAAAGAATTTTGCCTTAATCACTGAAATCTGCGTTTAGATATAAAAAATTTCTATTAAAGTTCAGTGGTAACAAAAAAGCCTTAAAGTTGACAGCTATGCTTATGTACTATAAAAACACCTAATCTCACACAATGTCATCCTATTCCATTTCTCAAACATGAAAATTCAAACAATTAGAGAGTTGCTATTGCTATACACGGAGGCTTGATAACTCGTCAATAGGAGAAGACAAAGGGGGAGGTGCGTTTCTCCGCTGCATCTTTCATCGGTTTCTTGCCGCCTGGAATGTACATCTCTTGCGGAATGTACATTAGTGATGGGCGATTGTCGAATTCTCGAGAATCGCCCATCACTAATGTACATTCCGCAAGAGATGTACATTCCAGGCGGCAAGAAACCGATGAAAGATGCAGCGGAGAAACGCACCTCCCCCTTTGTCTTCTCCTATTGACGAGTTATCAAGCCTCCGTGTATAGCAATAGCAACTCTCTAATTGTTTGAATTTTCATGTTTGAGAAATGGAATAGGATGACATTGTGTGAGATTAGGTGTTTTTATAGTACATAAGCATAGCTGTCAACTTTAAGGCTTTTTTGTTACCACTGAACTTTAATAAAAAATCACAATCGATACAGCCATCGATTAAGTCTTAGAATCTAGAATCGAGATGTTTTACAATCGATTATAACGAGAAAAGCTAAAAACACTTATTGGAAAACTCAGCTATTATTCTGGCTGACAATTTCATAGTAGTGATGGGGCTTAGTGATGAGCGATTCTCGAAAATTTACCAATCGAAAAAAATCGTTATCGTAAAATACACAATCGATACAGTCATCGATTACTTTCAATAATCTACAAAGGAGATGTTCTAGAATCGATTATTGAAATCATTGTTTTTACATATATATAAGGCAGATTTTATTAAATATAGGGTAACTGAAAACAGATGGAATAAAAAAACAACAAACCAAAGGGAGGCTATAAAGGAGACATAAGACTGGAAAAGTCTTGTAAGGGTGCCCCCTGGTTGAAAAAAACTGAAAAAACGCGAGTAGCTATGAAGCGGTAAGGGGAGTTTAAGTATCAAAAGTTAGAATTTTTCGGCAATTAGCACCAAAATGGCCAAAGAAATAAGAATTAAAAGCACCCCCTAGTGGCAAAAACATGAACTAAAGGATGATAAAAGGGATCAAAATTTTTTATTGATTTTTCTACGTCATTTGAGATTGGATCTTTAATTTCCCCATTTTTAGAAAGTCTTCGACTGGAATACATTAAACGAGCCCCCACGGGGAGCAAAGTAGGGGGAGGGGCAAGGAAAGTGCATAATATGAATAAGTTGTCACAGGACTTTCCAACGATATGGCACATGAGGGGTGTCGGCTAAATTTAGAAAAGTGCCCCCGCGCGGGAGCAAATAAGGGGAGGGGCGCGGGGATATATAAAATGAAATAGTAGTCACAGAGCTTTCCAATGATATATCACATGAGGGGTGTCAGCAAAAGGTAGAAAAGAGCCCCAACTCCCAGGATTCCAGTTATCCTGCCCCCCGAAATATACCCTGCCCATCTTTCTCTTTGAAATTTTCATATATTAAAAATTATTTATCCGAGGGCTCCGTAAAAAAATCCGATCTAAAATGTTTAAAAACGCTACGATTTCAAAAAAGTTCGAAAAGTGCCTCTCTCGGGGAGCAAAACTAGGGAGGGAAGAAGAAAGGTTCATAATATGAAAGAGTAACTTTCCGATGATAACCCAAAACTTTCCGATGATATATCAAATGACTGGTCCAAAAAAAGTTTGAAATCTACCCCTCCCACGTGGGTTCCCTCTTTTATCCCAGAATATACCCGGAAATCACGCAGCCCCACTTTTAAAATTTTATATTTAATAAATAATATTTATCGGAGAGCTCCATTAAAAAACCTCATTTAATGATATTTATTGTAGAAATCTCTACAATTAAAAAAAAAAATTCACCCCCGCACCGCTCCCCCCCCCCCCCCCCTTCCGGAATTCAACTCTGGGAGGAGAAAGGTTCATAATATGAAAGAGTGGTGAAAGGACTTTCCGATGATATGTCAAGGAGAGGTTTGGTAAAAGTTTGAAAATTACCCGCCCCCCTTTGTCCACTCTCGCCCCCCCCCCCCAGAATTCACTCACCTTCCTCTTTGAACTTTTTATATTTAATAAATAGTATTTATCTGAGTCTCCAGGTATGGGGCAGCTTGGCCGAGCTAAAATAAGAGAAACATTGAAAATTCGGTGCAAAATTACACTAAATTTAACAGTAAAGTTTGAAACTAGGACTATACAGAACTGAATACATAAACCACTATGCTTCATAACCCACATCGGTTAATAGCAATAAAAAGATAAGTGCCAGTTAAACTGATGGCATTGACCTCACAGGTTATTCACACTAATTGTATATTATACTCTTATTTCAAAGAATAATGTCCCTCAAAAAAAAAAAAAAAAAAAAAAAAAAATGAAGGGAAATATCCCCCGTTTGTCCCTTTTATAATTAACCAATGAACCTCCTAATCTAATCAGGGAAAATCCTTAACTATAATAAATCAGTATATCAAATTTGAAGCAAATCAGATAATTCTGTATGAAAAAAAGAAACATCGCTAAATTAAGGGTGGTCTAACCCCTGTAAAACTTTTATACTTAACTAATGAACCTCCAAATCTAATCAGGAAAGCTCCTTATCAGAACGAACATAGAAAAAAAAAATTAAAGTAAATTGAATAATTCTCCATGAAAATCCATTTATCTAAATTAAGGGGAGGAGATTTGCCCCCTTTTTCGCCCTTGTATACTTAACCAATGAACCTCCAAATCTAATGAAGGAAGCGCCATATCGGAATAAATCGGTATATTAAATTTGAAGCAAATCGAATAATTCTGCATGAAAAACCCTTTTATCTAAATTAAGGGGGAGACTAGCCCCTCCCCTTCATACTTAATCCATAAACCTCAAATCTAATCAAGGCAGTTTCTTAACATAATAAACCGGTATCCCAAATTTGGAGCAAATCGAATAATTCTGCATGAAAACCCATTTATCTAAATTAAGGAGGGGTCTACCCCCCTTTCCCCACTTTATACTTAACTAATGAACCTCCAAGTTTAATCAGGGAAGCTCCTTAACATAAAAAACCGGTATACCAAATTTGGAACAAATCGAATAATTCTGCATGAAAAGCCCATTTATTTAAATTAAGGGGGGGGCGGACCAGCCCCCCTTCTCCCCCTCTATCCTTAACCAATGAACTTCCACGTTTAATCAGGAAAGCTCCTTAACATAATAAACCGGTATACCAAATTTGGAGCAAATCGAATAATTCTGCATGAAAAGCCAATTTATCTAAATTAAGGGGGGGGGCGGTCCAGCCCCTTTCTCCCCCTTTATACTTAACCGGTAAACCTCCAAATCTAATCAAGGCAACTTCTTAACATAAGGAACCGGTATACCAAATTTCGAGCAAAACCAAAAATTCTGCATGAAAAACCCATTTATCTAAATTAAGGAGGGGGTCTACCCCCTTTCCCCCCTTCATACTTAACTAATGAACCTCCAAGTTTAATCAGGGAAGCTCCTTAACATAATAAACCGGTATACGAAATTTGGAGCAAATCGAATAATTCTGCATGAAAAACTATTTATCTAAATTAAGGAGGGTGGGGGACCAGCCCCCCTTCTCTCCCTTTATCCTTAACCAATGAACCGTCAAAACTAATCAGCGGAACGCCTTATCAAAATGAACATAAAAAAATTGAAGCAAATCGTACATTTTAATCAAGAGTTATCGCGTTACGTACATACATACGTACGTACGTACGTACATGCATACACACAGAACCGACGGGTACATTAGCTCTCAGGCTTAGATAGCCTATGAGCTAAAAAGAGATTGGATAAGCAGATGGACTCCTTTGAGAAATTATGACTTACACCAGAAATGCGGTAAGTTTGACTCTGAAAGCTTCATTTCCATCTCGCATTTCGGCAAATCTCATCTCGATGATTTTTCCAGCATTTCGACGCTTCCAGATGGGAGGCTGCTCGATGGTTGGTTCTCTCGCGGTTTTAAACCTTTCGGGATGGGAAGTCTCTCCAGAGTTTCTCTCGCCCTTTTCAACCTTTCCCGATGGGAAGTCTCTCGCTGGTTTCTCTCGTCCTTTTCGAAATGTCCCACGAAAAGCCTTTCGAGGATTTCTCTCGCGCTTTTCAACATTTCGCTATGAGAAGCTTTTCGAGGATTTCTCTCGTCCTCGGCAGAGAAGAAAAGTAAGAAAATTTATCGAGAGTACCAAGGGACGAGATAGAGAAAGAGGCATGAATATGAGCTGTGAAATGAAGCCCTAATTTTCAAAGTTTCTCTTATTTTAGCCCTACCAAGATGTCACATACCTGGAGCCCTCCGATAAAAATTATTAATTAAATATAAAAATTTCAAAGACGAAGGTGGGTCGGGTGATTTCGAGGAAGGAGGACGTGCGAGTGGACTCATGCGGGGTGCAATTTAAAAAAATTTACCGAACCCTTCCTGTGGCATATAATCGAAAAGCCCTTTGACCACTCTTTCATACTATGAACCTTTCTTCGCCCAAAGGGGGATGGGGAAGGGGCGAACAAATTTTTAAAACCGTATCCGATTTCTATAATAAATTTAAATGTCACTTTAGATGTGGGTTTTTTATGCAGCCTTCCGGTAAATATTATTTATTGAACATAAAAATTTTAAAGTGGCGGCTGTGTGAATTCCGGGGCGAAAAGAGTGGGCCCACGGGGGTAGGGAGGGGGAGCAATTTTCAAACTTTTTTTGGACCAGTCATGTGATATGTCATCGGTAAGCTCTCGGATGACTCTTTCATATTATGAGACCCTCCCCAATTTGGCCCCCACTGCGAGGGTAGTTTTTTCCGTTTTTATCATTTTAGATCGGATTTTTTTATGGAGCCCTCCGCTAAATATTATTTATAATATATGAAATTTCAGGACACTTTTCCAAATTTAGCCAAGACCCCTCATGTGACATATCGTTGGAAAGGTTTGTGACTACTTATTGATGCTATGCACTTCCGGTGGCCGCCCCCCCCCACTTTGCCCCCCCCGGAGGGCACTTTTCCAAATTTAGTCAATACCCCTCTTGTGAGATATCGTTGAAAAGGTCTGTGACTACTTATTGATGTTATGCACTTCCGGTGACAGTCCCCCCTCACTCTTTGCCCCCCCGGGGGACACTTTTTCAAATTTAGTCAAGACCCTCGTGTGAGATATCGTTGGAAAGGTCTGTGACTACTTATTGATGTTATATACCTACGGTGTCCCCACCACCACTTAGCCCCCCCGGGGGCACTTTTCCAAATTTAACCAAGACCCCTCATGTGAGATATCGTTGGAAAGGTCTGTGACTATTTATTGATGTTATGCACCTCCGGTGACAGCCTCCCCCAATTTGCCCCTCCCGGGGGACATTTTTTCAAATTTAGCCAAGACCCCTCATGTGAGATATCGTTGGAAAGGTCTGTGACTACTTATTGATGTTATGCTCCTCCGGTGTCCATCCCCCCATTTTGCCCCCCCGGGGGGACACTTTTCCAAATTTAGCCAAGACCCCACATGTGAGATATCGTTGGAAAGGTCTGTGACTACTTATTGAACTAATGCACCTCCGGTGACCCCCCCCCCCACTTTTCCCCCACGGGGGTGTTTTTCTAAATTTAGCCGAGACTACTCATGTGACATAGTGTTTGAAAGGCTTATGACAACTTACTCATGTTATCCACCTCCCGCACCCCTCCCCCCCTTTGCCCCCACGGGGAGGGCATTTTTATAAATTCAGATCCAGACTTCTCATGTGAATATGGTTGGAAAGGCCTAAAGACCTGTGACGACTTAATCATATTATGCAGCTGCTGTGCCCCTCCGCTCGCTTTGACCCCTCCCCCAAGAGATCTGGTCCGAGGTTTATTCGTTTCGATATTATATTTTTTACAAGATTTTGTAGTGCGTGCACACCACACCCGCCTGCTATCACATATCAGTGCCGTATATAGCGGGTAACCTGTTCGTGATTTCATATTACAAGATTACGTATAAATTAGGGGCCCCGATTAAAGGAGGGGCCCGCTAGCGGTCGAAGTCACCTAGTTTTTATTAACATCGACTCATTCCAGTTCACCCGCAGACGATTCTTGATAAATGTATGACGTATATAATACATAATATATGATTTATAAAAGAAATTTGCAAACTGTAGTCATCGAGAAAATATTTACACAATCGAAAAATATCGAGATGTCCATACAATCGAGAAAATCGAGAAAAACATCTCGTTATCGCCCATGACTAATGTACATCTCTTTCATTCCGGTCGGTTGCTGAGGGGCGCCGGTCGTAAATAGACAGATTGCTCATAGCGGTTACAGATCTCGATCCCGCTTTATATCCGTTTTGGGATTTTCTATTAGCATCAGAGCTGTCCGAAAATAAAATACAGTATAACTTCAAAAATCCGGCATCATCGGGACCGATGACTATGCCGGATATTTGAAAACCCCCGATTTTTGAAGGAATGTGAAAAGTAGTAACTAGGAATATTAAAAGTAGTATTATATTCATAATGGTACCTTTAGCCATAAGTTAATTCATTATTAAGTGATAATTAAGTAATAAAAAGAGAAAATTAAATATAAAAATAAACTTACGTTAATTGATATTTTCTATACAGAAAAAAAAAAATCTAATAAAGAGTGAAATTATTTCTTCTCGTGTAATTTCGGAGACATCGATGTCAATTTTGTTTGCTTCAATTTTTTTGGCCGTTCTTTAACAAATTTTTCTTGTATTTTATACAAATAAAGAATCTCTATTTTGGAAATACAGTCTTGTTCTCTAAAGCTGATATTAATTCTCCAATCAAATTTATGAATTTTTCTAGTGACACCTTTCCTTTTGCCTGTTGTTCCTCCTTGTTTTCGGAGCTGCTAGTAGCGTTATTGACGGTTCTATTTAGCATAGCGTCAGACGAGAGATTCCAAAGAACTTCTCCCAAAGAACTTGTGTGCTAGTCTCCACGCCGTTTCTGAGCAACGGTGCAGAAAATTTGTTTAGAAAATAATCGCCTCTGACAAATGAAAAAATATCAAATGTTATTATTATTATTATTATTATTATTATTATTATTATTATTTATTCATTTATTTATTTTTATTTTATTTTATTTATTTATTTATTTATTTAATTTTTTTTTGAATTTTTACTTTTTATCTTGACGTTTTTAATTGATAAACAATTTCTGTTTTTCGTCTACCATAACTGGAAAGTATAAAAGGAAAAAGAAGGGAAAACATGGTTTTGATGCCGGATTTTGAAGTTGCCGAATTTCTGAATGCCTGATTTTTCAAGTTACACTATAGTTAGACTGTTCCATCTTGCTAATTTTCAGGGCGCTCTTTACGTATCTACAGTTAGCAAAAAAAGTTTTTGCACACAAGTAATTTTTTGCATAAGTAACTCTAGAAAGCAAAAGTGACAAGCAAATTGTTTTAACTATTACTTTATTTAAATAATAAACAAACACAAATAACTTACCTTTTGTCTTAAAAATTAATAGTACAGTCGACGCTCGTCATAACGACCGCCTATTATGGTGGCCGTTTCATTATAACGACCGATGCTAAATGTCCCGAAATATTATCCCATTTATGATATGTTATTTTTACATCCAATATAACGTCCGGCCAGCAGCTCATTTTCCAATACAGCGACCGAATTGACCTTTCCTGCAGATTGCTCCCCCCCCCCCCCCAAAAAAAAAAAAAAAAAAAATTTCTTTCCCCAAGAACTCATTGCTCATTGCGCATTGATGCCTGTTGTAAAATGTTATAAAATGACACTGTAAAACATTTTTTAAAGACAAGAAAACACATAAAATTACTTATCATCTCTAACTGAGATGGAAAATTTTGTTTAAAGAAAATATCAAATGCACAAAAAATAAACAACTGTTTCGAATTATTTTTGTAGAAAATAAATGTTAATGTGTAAGTAACATTTTTTTTTTTTTTTTTTTTTTTTTTTTTTTTTTTTTGTGTGTGTGTGTGTGTGTGTGTGATTTAACACTTACATTAAATTTTATTTTAGTAATACATAATCATTCTCTTAAATTGCTTTTTATAATTATTCATTGTCAATGTTTATTTGATACGAAAGTAAACAGAATTCACTAATAATGTTGTATTATAAAATTTCTTTTGAAACCTTAATTTTCATGCACATTAGAGTTTTTTCGTTCACTTTCGTTATAGCGACCTTCCATTATAACGACCTTCATCTTTGGCACGCGAGGAGTCGTTATAAAAAGCATCGGATACTCATTTAATAAAATAAAACAGTGATTTCTCATGACAAAAAAAAAATATTTTTACACAAAACATTGACAGTTTAAAAAGAAAGTAAAAGTAGCATTATGCAAATTTTTAGCACATCAGTCCGCACTATACTAGTCCCACACTTTCCAGTCTCACAATATAATAACTGGAACGGGGCTTCTGACAATTTTTTGTTGCCATGGCGCCGAAAACGTGTGAGCTTTCTGTAGCTATCCGTGAGGAGCTATTCTAGATCTTTTCGCTATTCTAGATTAAGTTACCGAGAAGTTCGTAACAGTTAAATTTAAACTTTTTTTTATGTCCATTATGTAATAAAGAAGAAAAAAAGAGACTGGTACGAGACTCCCCTGTCATTGGGTATGTATGTCCAAACTGGCCGTATCTTTAAGGGTTAATATCTCGGCTAATTACCGATGATTTTTTTCGAAATTCATTATCAACAATGCTTTTATACTTCTGCTACGATAGGTACCTCCAGCAATGCTCAACAATTTTTCTGAATTCCCGTAAATCGAAATTTGTGTGTAACAGAAAAATGCGATTTTCTCAAAAAGTATGTGACCTATGGTGATCGCTATGATTTTCCGGCAAGGTTTAAATTAACGTCTACTACCTCTAATTTTTTACCCGACTGAAAAGAAGGGTTATGTGTTTTACGCGTATCTGTGTATGTGGATTTCTTTATACCCTCGAAACATCCCAACGGTTGGGTGGATTTTAATGAATGAGATCTCTATCAATTCGTCTTAACGGCCCGATGCTTATAGGGTAGGTTTAGTTTTTATAAATTCAAAATGGCGGCCATAAAATACAAAATGGCGGTAGAGACGAAAAAAATTACGCACCCTATTGAGTGGCATATCATTGGATAGGTCTTTCAAAATGAAGACGATGTTTCATTGACTATTTTACAGTCAGAAGCTCCGTTAAAATATTATACAACCTGGAAGTTGTGTATGTAGGATCGCTAGCTTTACTGCAACTCTAACCATCATAGACATCTATAGACCTCATCAAAAGTGTTTATAGATAGAAACTAACAATTAAACACAACTTAAAAGCCATCAATACAAGTAAATAAAAAAAATAGGTAAGTAATATAAACAAATAATATAAAAAAAATATTTTAAGTCAATTCCTACTTAGGTCAATAAGAGAAATTTTTTTCTCCCATTCTTCTTTCCTTTTGAGTGGCGCTTAAAATGCCTTGATCAAGAAGAGGGTCTCGGTCTTGCAATACCTTGATCAAGAAGAGGGCTCTCTCGATTATTGAAAATTAATTAATTTAATTTAATTAATGAATTAATATTTGAAAAAAATTAATATTTTAAAGCTTGATTGGATGAATAATAAGTATTTTATTAACGATTGAAAATTTGAACAATATATATATATAGCGAGAGTGTTAGCTAATAGTAGGAATTGAAAAAAAAAATAGTTTCACATTGATGAGAAATAATGAATTAGTTCGCTTTTTACGCAGTCGGGTTTTTTGATTTTTTTAATTTAATTGTTTATTTATTCATAATTTTAGTTTCAGTAGATTTGGAATTAGATGGAGGAAAACATATTTTTGCGCTACATTTTCGACAATATCTTTGAAAATATAATACTCAAAATTAAAAGGAATGTATTTTTGAGTTCAGCGTTACGAAACCTTTCACACAACACCCCACACGATATACAAACAAAAGATTTTTTTTTTTTCAAGTACCATAATTAACCCCACTACATTTTTACTAAATATATTTATGAATGTTTATTAATCCGAAAATATGTGGGTCAATGGTCTTTATTACTTTCCCGAATTTTAACTTTCCACGTTCCATAGTTTACGAGTAAAATGGCTATGACAGACAGACACAGGAGTGATCTTATAATGGTTCCGTTTTTACTTTTTAAGTACGGAACCCTAAAAAGGATCAGAAATAAACTTTTTTTTTTCAAATAGTTGCCCTTTTGTTTATTTTCAACTTTTTTGACGTCAAAGTGGTTGAAACTTCAGACAATATTTTCTACTTTCATAATGTTTAACGAAAATTGATTGCAGACGGCTTTGGCGATCTATCGGATCCCGCACGATTGGAAGTTCACTGCGCGCACACTAGGACATCCATCCACGCAATTCGAGTCAGATCATCAATTTTTTATTAAAACATTTTTGAAATGTTCTTCAAATGATATCAAATAACATGCAAAAAAACCGGAGCTAAAATCTTCATTCCTAACCCGGAAAGAAAATGCTAAAAATCACCCTTTTTTTACGCCTCCTAATACAACTCTTCCCTTAAGTAAATATTACTTAGAAATAAGACAAATATTTAAATAATTCTATTAAATAATTTTTCTGGTTCCATATATCTGTTTTCGTATTAAAAGCAGTAGACTATGCTATAAGCGCCTATAAAAAGACAATGTAAACAAAGAAGAAACACATCATTTTTTTATATACATGAATTCTTGAACTCTAATAATGTTCTAAATGAGTTATCCCATTTTCAGCCTAAGGTGCGTAAACGTGCCATTTCAACAAACATATTTTTATTAAGACTGTGACGTATATTGTTCACTAATTTTATTTTCCTGCTATTTTTAGGAGTTCTCAATATAGTATAAAATAATAGTAATTCAATTGAAGTAAACACTTTCTGTTGAAACAATTTTAAATACGCTAGTTTTTTTATTTGAAACAGTTACTGGCAAATTCGACTTTTTGAAAATGTATAATTATTCCACTTGAGATTAATCATATGTTTTTATAATGGATTAAAGTTGCAAGTTCTGTAAATAAAGTAAAAATAAAACAAATGTCATAAAAAAATTAATTTTTTTAATTTAAATTTAATGGTGCGTTAACGCACCATTGGCCGATTGGAAAATAGGCAAAAATCGAAAACCCACTTTTTATACAAGGTTTCAGAGTTTTATTGCAAATTTAGAATGATTTATTTGTGCCTCAAATGCCAAGTCCATTTGCATCCAAAATGCTTCGAAAATTTCCACAAAAAAAATATTAAAATTCGACTATAATACAATTGTTCAACTGAATGATTTGTTCATTGATTTGGCCAATGGTACGTATACGCACCATTTGATTTATTAAATAAAATATTATTTTTCATGTACGAAACTTTTTTTGTGTCTTAATGAATCTAATTTAAGCGTATTTAAACGAAAATAATACCACATTTTATAAAATTTCTATGCTTGGCCTAAAATGGGTTAATATAAAAATAATACTAATTATTTTACAATAAGAAATTGAAGTTCACCGAACTATTTCCCTACAACTCATCGAAGCACAAGTTTCTGCCATGTGAGTCAGTACTACATCTACGAACCTAATATTACACGTTCATAAAATATGTAATCACGCTTAGAGTATATGAATCAAAACAAGATGTTACGCAAATCTATTATTTGCAAGAGCATAACAATACAATTAGCTTCACTCATTGCATGTTACGTGACTCGTAAAAAGCAGTTGAGACAATATCACTGCAAAACAAGCTTTCGGACGATATATTATTATTGAAAAGAGAATGTATGCAACTAATGATGAGTTATATGGCTTTAATTCTACAGAGCTTGCATGAATTTGCCAATTTTAGTTGATAAATTTCTTTCGGTAGTTAGGAAATTATAGTGTTAAAAAGCTTGTCTTTTTTAACCTTTTTGTGTTTGTCGTAATATTAATAGTACGTTCTATGTATTTACTATTATTATTATTTTTTATAGTAGTAAAAGTACCTGTCTTTAAATTTTCTATTATTATCATTTTCTTGTAGTAGCAATGGCGTATATCTGTTTATTTATTATCACATCATTATTATTATTTACTTGTTCTAGCACTATTACACATTTTTACAATCATTATTATAATTATAATACATTTGTAAATAAATGTAAAGACATGAAATATCAATAGTACATGTCTTTACATCTATTACCATTATTTATTTTTAGTGTCAATAATACATGTATATACAGTGTGCCCTAAAATGGACCGGACTTTTTAAAACTGGGCGTTTTACTTCTTAACCTATTCGGGACGATGGGTGAATATATGCGCCTTCAAAAAGTGCAGACAAAATTTGGTTTTGGTACCAGTAAGAAAGAAAAGTAATATTTGATATATTTAATTCGAACAACTTCGTGATATCTTTTAAAGAAGTGGCACCAACCGAATAAAATTTGTGTAAGAAGCGCAGGTCCCGAAGGCGTTAAACAGAAGAGGAAATTTCTCCTAAAAATTCAAGCAAAGATTAAAATACAATAAAGGACTTAAATGGGAACCAAAAATTAACTTTAACACAGAGTTCATCCGCTATATGTGTGTGTGTTTCTATTTACATGTAATTACTAGAAGTATTAATCAATACTCGTTGGATTCAGACATGTTTCTCTATAGGACACGGTTGGCGAATCTTTTTATAGCCACGTGCCAAATTTTTCAAAAAAAAAAAAAAAAAAAAAATACTTAACATGACCATGACGTGCCAGCTAAAAAACAATTTTGGCGGATTCAAAGATAGTTAATCAAAATTACTTAGAACAAATAGATTTAAAAAATTAGGGTAACATGCATGTAAGGTAATAATTATGCATGCATTAATTGATTTATACACTGCAATAACTATACAAACAATTATATTTTAGAAATTAATAAAAAAATAACGGGATTAAATCTGATTTCTGATGTTGCATATTGTTTTTAAAATAATAATTACTCAGTTAATTTTAACAGAATGCGAACTGAACTAGAGTTATCTCACAAAAGTTTTCTATTTGATTTTTTATATTATTCATTTTAGAAATGATGTGAATAAAGTTGTCAAAAGCCAGTTTCTTTAAATAGTTCTAAAATTAAGTTCCAAGTTACCATAATCGATGCTTATACTAAGGTCTAATAATCTTTCTCTTTTGATAGTTTTCAAATATTGTTTTTTTTAATAAACTTTTTAGGCCATTGAAATTGGATTAAAATTTAAAAAGCCGCAATTAAAATTCTTCAATTTCAAATTAATCGAATTTAGTCAAGATCAGCAGCTCATTTAAGTTTGTTTATTTTGTGCAATCTCATTGTATTAGAGCCACAAGCAATGCCGTGCCAAAAGTGGCACGCGTTCCATAGGTTCGCCGTCCCTGCTCTGTAGGACATCCTAAAATCTTGAATTCATCACTGGCAATAGTTAGAATTAATTTTTTGTTTGAAAGGATACGCTTTTCAATAGGGCTTTATAAATTCCGTTAAAATGCATGAACGTACGCAGAATAGTCATTAAGGCGAGTGGGGAATGAAAAATAGTTATTAACCTAACCAAATTCTTTGACCTAACCTTCGGTCGTGAAAATGAGTTAGTTTTGGAGAAACAAAATTAATATTTTCAGTAGTATTACCTAATCTTATTACATCCACAGTCGCACTAGGTGGAAGAGGGGGTACGCGCACTGCACCCCAAATAAAAAAAAAATTCCAATGGAAGTGGGTGTATTCATATATTTTTATTTAAATGTAAGGCATTTTCAGTGAAAACATATCAAGTACACCATCCCCACTTTTCTCTCCAAAAAATAAAAAACTGGCTAGAGGCTTGATTGTTTTGTTTTTTATTGTATAATATATTTTAGTTAGAAATTGAAGACATCAGTGGTTACAGCAAGCAGTGTTAGTGAACGAAAAGAGTGAAGCAATAATGATATCACTGTATATTTATAATCAAATATAATAAAAACTGTTAAACCAAAACTGTCGTTAAATAAAATTTCAATAATGGTTCAATAATCAATTCAACTGCCATCACACTTACAGTCTCTCAGGAGTTTTCTTCTATCTTAATATTTTCTAAGATTTAGGGAGGGCGATGCTTATCTGCATCCCCTGCGTACGTCCGTGTTTAAGATATTTGTCTCAATGTTTGGTAGTTTATTAATGCTCTAACTTCAGAAAAAGTATTCAGACTCCAATGAAATTTCACAAGATATTTTTTCTGCCATTTGAAATAGTAAATGGAAATGCAACGGAAAAGGAAAATGGAGGATGGAAAGTAAATGTAAATAGCATTTTATAAGTCCGCATAAAATAATATCTTATATCATTGGTTTGTCGCTCGTTATTGTTTGGTATATACTGCTTGGTAAGCCTAATTTTACAGAATTTTCTTGATTTCGGGATGGCTTGATTTTTGACGGCTAATTATCAACACAGGGGATATAGCCCTAGGGTGGGGTGCCCTCCGTGGGGATTTTTCTAAGGGAACCCAACCCGTATTTACGCTTCTTGATTTTGGAATGAGATGGGGGAGCTTTATACCACAAAGGGATATTTTGGAGAGACTACATTTTTCAGAGCGAATTGGATGTTTTGAGGAATGGGATTGAAGTGGTCAGTGTATGCAATAGGGTTCCACACCCACATTCCGCATGATTAAAAAGATATTTGAAATCATCAGTCATATGTATTTAACACTTATTTCATGCGTGAGCTGAAACCCCAAATAAGTTACGTAATAGTTTATAGTGTTACGATGTTGTTCTTTTCTCATATATATATATATATATATATATATGAGACGTGAGATGTTCAGAAGATCAAGTCCAATAGTATATTCAAGGGACTTTCGGATAAATTCTTGCTCTATCCACAATAATTTGTACAGTACGGTAACAATTCAAGTTCTAGATTAAAAATCTGATCATTAGATAAAGTTATTCCAATTTGCTGCGCATTGAATAAAATTAACTTTACCTCCAAATATCTGTGGATAATATAGTTATAGATTTGACTATCTTTGATTCTGAACGCCACATATATAAAGTACAGTCGAACCGGGTTAAGACGCGCTTTAAGGAAGTGGACAAAAGTCCCGTATTAAGCGGGATCGCGTTTTAAACATTATTTGTCTAATGTTACATAAACTGGGCTTATTTACACATCTAATCGTCTAATGAACTTTAAAACTTTCATTTATATATTTAGGTCGAAAAATATGCCTTTTATGAATATTTAGATTAAAATTTAATTCTATTCAATTTTAACTCATTGTTTCTTTTTAAATGACCGAGTGGAACAATCACCGAAAATGAATATGGATTCAAGCATGGCTTTATTGTAGATTCATGCGTTACAAATCAAAATAACAAAACGAAAAATATTTTCCTGCTAGATTAACTTTTTTAACACCTAGAAAAAACATAAAATCTTTGAAGCACAATCCCGTTATTAAAATCATGTTTAGTACTTGTGATAATGAATACCATTATAATCTGGCCTTCATTTTTAATATTAAAAAGCTATCCTTATTTATATTTCAGTAAAAAATATTGTTAGCATAGCAAAATGCAAAGAAAATATGGAAAACATAAAAGAATTATACAATAGCAGTCATATTTGTTTCCTCTTTACAAGTTTGTTTTTTGTCTATAATATGCATTATTAAACACAGTATTGATATAACGTACATTTATAACTTCACTAACAACAGGTATAATCATCTCTAATCATAATAATTTTTATGCCGTATCTGAGCATTCCGAATTCTTGAATCTCTCTCTACTACCTAGTAAAAACATACATGAAGGAAGAGACAAAGAATGTTAGGACGCGGGGATCAAAGAATATTTGCAATGTTTCTAATTTAGCATTTTTTTAAAAATTCAAATATCTACTACGATTTCCGATTAGTAATGTTTGTCTTAATTAATCTGTTATTAAATAAAGTTTATACGTATTACTATTCAGAAACACTAGGTGACTAAACTTACTTGAATAAAGAATTTCTTTAAGTTTTCAACACTGGATGAGAGAGAAAGAATTCGCATCTTGATGTATGAATTCGCGTCTTAGTCGTGATTTTATTCTTCAAAGGACCGAAAATCTAAAAATATATCGCGTAAGAAGCGGGATCACGTTGACGGAAAAAACTGTTTTGTTGAAATTACTAAATTTTGGTTCATACAGCTCTATCCAAATATTTTGATTGGAATGATGAAATTTTGGTTAGATTAACCAAATTATTTTGTTAATTCAACAAATTGTTTGGTTAGTCCACCCAAAATTTGGTCTTTATAACCAAGATATTTGGATGGAGCTGTATGAACCAAAGTTTGGTAATTTCAACAAAACAGTTTTTTCCGTGTGGTAACTAACCGTTTGCGCATCAAGCGTGATATCTTTGCATTAGCCTTATGAGCGATGTTCAAGGGATTGAAAAAAATCCGCGTAATAAGCGGGATCCCATATTAAATGTGAGCATCTTACCGGGTCCGGCTGCATTTGAAAAATTATCAGCATTTGCATGAAATACCGATTGTCGATCTTATAATTAATTTACCACACATATGTATTATTCACAGATAGTAATATTTATTCTTATCAGACTATTATATCAAATTGTAAGTCTAAATATGTTTGGTTAATAATAATTAGCCCACAGTTCCTGTTTAGATTGTAACGGTATTTTTACTAGAATGAAGCTTGATATGTAATTTATAAAATGACTTTTTTTTTTTCTTTGGACCAGAATTTAGGAAGACAGTACAGAAAAAAAAAAGTTTTTTTCACATTTTTTAATAAAGCAATTCCTTCATTTCAAAAGCTTTAATCTTGGAACATGCATGAACAAGAATTAATGAAAACGACGTCATTTTGACACAATTGTGGCATTTTTTTTTCTTTTATGAATGCGAATACACGTTTTCTGTTGAAAATGATACCATTTATAATAATAAAGACATTTTTCAACCTATTCAACTAAAAGTCTAACATTGTTTCGTTTCAATCGCATTATTGATTTTTTTTTTTCAAGGTCTTGATGGATTTATTAAAACACCAGTGAAAGTGGCGCTATTTCATCAAAGTTATAATGTTTCAAATGCATAAATTCGATTCACACTTTCTTTTAAATGAGACATCATTTTCATTGGAGTTTAGGACTCATGAATGAAAAAAAAGGGGTTTTTTTTGTTAAACATAGTGTGAAGAATGGAAACGAGTGCACTGCCCATTAAATATGTATGGATAATTTGTTACAAAAATTATGTAAAAATTGCCAAAAATTGCCTATGTGAAAAAAATACAAGAAATATATACAGTAGAACCTCGATTATCCGAAGTAATTTGGACCGACCCTCTTTCGGACAATCGAGAATGCTTCAATTTTAAGATTAAGGAGAAATATATGCAATATTTCTTATTATGATTACAAGTTCTTAATAAAAATAAAGCAATAGCAAAGTAGAAACAAGAATAAATTACAGGAATTTTAATTTTGGAATTAAGTACCTTACATATATGATATATCACAAGGATTGGAAAAAAATGTTTTGTTTGTCGCAGTTTCGATTGACTTTGCTTTCAAACTCTATCACGGAGTAGTTTTTTAATGTTATTAGTTCACCAGTATCACAGTCTTTCTGCTGCTCCAGTCATGCCAGGCTTTTTGCAAAACATTCAAAAGCTAATTTGCTAATTTTTTTTCGTTTTCTTCGTTCCACTCCTCAGCTTATGGGAGCTCATTTTAAATTCAAAGGAACTATAAGAAAGGGGATCGAAAATATTTATAGGTACTCGTAGTTCGGAAAGGACCGCTGACACACAAGGAATGTGATAGTTAAAAAAAAAAAAAACTTTTAAAATGGATTTGTACACAAGGAATGTGATAGTAAGGGAAAAAAAAAGCTTTAAAAATGGATTTCGGGTAACCGAGAGTTTCGGTTAAAAGAGGCTCTACTGTACTAAAGTTTCAACTTTAAAGAAATTTTTTATCGTTTTATCAGTTTTTATTTGTAATAGATTTATTATTAGTAATAACATTATTTTCCCTTAATGTTAGTGTGGACAAAAATGCTATTTTGTATATTTTAAAAACCAAACGTGAAAAGCCGTGGATTTTACTAGTTAAATGTAAACTGAAATCTTTCCTATTTCTGGAGCTTGTTAAAATTTACTCGAGGCATTCGTCTTCCCAACATTTTTACGTATTTTTTTATTCTTTTTACTTCTCTGCTTCTCTCTTTTTTTATTCTTTTCTTTTCTTTGTGAATGACATAATTCTGTTGGCGGAAGTATGTGCAGATTAAGTAGCCACAAACTATTTGTTTAAAAGTTTTTATTTTTTATTTTCTGTTTCTCTGTCTGTCTGTTTTTCCTCAAATGACATTTAATTATTCAAGAGAAGACTTTATAAATAAAAGATTTCTAAATTCAAGCTTTAAAATAAAGGATGGTTATAAAATACTTGGGTGAAAAGGGTTTATTATGTGTAGAGTTAATAAAGCCAAACGTGACAGTATGTATGATTATAAGGTAGAAAAACACACAAAGTTTATCTTTTTTAGAATTTTCTGATGTGGCTGTCTTTCGTTATGCTGTACATATACCATTGGTAAATCTGTTCTAGCTATATTTTTGTAAGCATGTCCATATTGATGAAGCCAAGTGCAGCGCTGATTCCTGATTTCAATTCAAAAATCAGCACAGTTCAGCGCTGATTCACGATTTCAAACCAAGAATGGGAAGCTGCAGACTCTAAGCCTTATCTTTAATAGAACCATACATTGCTATATGATGGTGAAAATACTGCCGATCGTGGTGCTCATGAAAAAATACAATCACTCCAATCTAAGACTACAGGAGGAACGTAAGGAGTATATCCGAAAACTTATAATACAACACTAGTAATCTGCCACTAAACTGGTTCTTTACAATCAGTATTATGCCAATTATTCAGTTACGAAATTGCCCAACTAATTTATGTCTATCCTGCATATACCCTCATAAGCTGTTTCTGAAAAATAAGGGAATCAATAGTACTCATCTGGACGGTCAACTTTTGCACACACAAAAAAGGATCAGTTGAATAATTTTTGTACTGGAAACTGGGGATGCAAACCTCTCATTCAGTCAAAAATACAGGATGTCTCATTTCAAGCTAAACCCGGATTCTCTTACGCAACGTTCACAAAAATGAAGATATTTTAGAGATACCTTCAATGGGTTAATTTTGATTTCTTTAAAATGTGATGCCATTACTAAAAGTACTGTAATTAACTACCATTAGTAGCAAAACAACAATGAACTATGCGCTTCATATTGTGAATATGTTTTTCTATTTTTATAATCCCAGACTTTCGGAAACAGAAAAGAACTCCTTATAGCGTTTGCTTATTGCAAAGAGGACACCATAAGGCCCATCGTGACGTCAAACGAACATTGACCTGAGCCTGGATATCTGGGATTATGCAAGATAAGTATCTAAAAAAAGACTGTACTAAAACTTTTCTCACCCGTGCACCTTTGAACATTAATGAGAAAACAACGTTTTGTTTATCTCGCTCCTAAAGCGAATATGTGTAGTAATATATGTGAATGTGAACCATATGTCTCTTAAATTAAACATCAGGTTCAAAACCAATGAGAGATGAAGATTAATTCATAAAATCCTTTACGTAAATACTAATCTATTACTCCTTTCACACTCTGTACTTTTATTACTTCTTGTGAATGTCATCAAATTTTGCACAAAATAAAGTTAGTCTTACAAAAATTTCACTAAGCTATATTCATTTTTGTTAAATGTTCAAAAACCCGGATTCATCTTAAAGCATCCTGTATTTTTAACTGAAGAAGCGGATTTCATTTATACAAACTATGCACACTGATGGGTACTATGGTGTTGTCGGCCTCTTATTTTATTAATATATAGATATATATTACACTGAAATTTAAAATGAATACATTTAATATTGGATGAGATATGAAAATCTATAGAAAACAGTGTTGTTCATGTATGAAAAACGTTTTTTCTTCCATAATTTGGTATCAGATCGTAAGAGAAAACACATAAAAATTTTAGTTAAATATCGTGAAAATTCAGAAAATTATGAATGACAGGACTATTGATTATCTTTAATCATATGATTAACTCAATTTTTTTGTGTCACATACCACCTTTATGATATGATTAACTTTTTTTTGTCACATAACACCTTTATCATCTGAGCTCTTCCTATTTTACTGTAGTTTCAAGTAGAGTCCTGCGCGGGTCGGGTATAACTCAAAGATTCTACTCCAAGTCAAACCGTTACCCGATCCAAACCCAAAATAATTATACCCAAATCTGAAATAGAAGAAAATTAATCCAAATTATAATACAATTATGGAAAATAGTCTACAATTATATCTCTAACAATAACTCCACATTTTAAGTAGAAAAATGAACATATGCATATGTATTAACGTTCAAATATATAGCTTTTTTTCATCTGAAAAAATATTCTACACTTTTTTGTAAAAAATCGGCTCAAACAGAACTCGACCCGCAAGAGTCAAATCACAACCGAAACCGACCCGAATCTCAAATAATTGAAGTCAATTCGATTCCATCCCGATACGCAACGAAAAAAATTAGTGTCAATCCGATCCAACTCGAACCATGGGTTGCAAAATCGGATTATACGACCAGACGCAAGACTCTACTTTCAAGCAGTGAAAATCAAACATTTGATTAAAAATATATAAATAAATAAATTCAATCAATAAAGTATAGTTCTGTAGTAACTAAAAGTTTCTTCAGAATACAGCTAATAATAATAACTTTAAAATATCTTTAAATGAATAGATTTAAAAATTTAACATATTTATAAAATGCAAAGGAAAATGATAAACTGTAAAATTTCTTGTAATAAATGTAACTGTAATAATGAATGAACTGTAATAATGAAACTGTAATAATGAAATTGTAACTGTAATAATAAACTGTAACTGTAATAATGAACGTAACTGTAATAATGAAATGAACTGTAATAATGATAAACTAAAAATATAAACAAATAAATTCATTCAAGAAAGTATAGTTCTGTAATAACTAAAATTTACTTCAGAATAATGAAACTGTAACTATAATAATAAACTGTAAATTGTAATTGTAATAATGAATGTAACTGTAACAATGAAAAATCATCTAATTCCTTCAAATTAAAATGATAATGCATCGCTTTGGAAAATTTTCTTCAGAATAATAAAACTGTAACTGTAATAATAAACTGTAAATTGTAACTGTAATAATGAATCTAACTGTAATAATGAAAAATCATCTAATTAATTCCTTCAAATTAAAATGATAATTCATCGCTTTGGAAAATTTTCTTCAGAATAATGAAACTGTAACTGTATTAATAAACTGTAATTATAATTAATGTAACTGTAATAACGAAATGAACTGTAATAATGATAAACTGTAAACTGTAATTGAAATAAGGAATGTAACTGTAAAAATGAAATGAACTGTAATAATGATAAACTGTAAAAACATAAATAAATAAATTCATTCAAGAAAGTATAGTTCGGCAATAACTAAAATTTTCTTCCGAATACAGCTAATAACAATAACTTTAAAACCTCTTTAAATGAATAAATATATTTTTCAAAATCTAAAAATCTAAAGTATATTTATAAAATGCAAAGGAAAATGATAAACTGTAACTAACAACTGTACTGCACTTAAGCTTAAACATAAAAAAAAAAATCCCTCTAAATATTGCTGAAGAAATCTTTTCAAAATAAACATCAACTTTGCATGCATACAAATATCATTTTTATTAATTCTCAAAAGAAAATTACAAAATAAATGACTTTAAACCCGAAAATAAAATTTTAGAAAATTCAAGGTAGTACACACTTATTTATAAAGATGTTTACAAAAGATAGGATACTTGTTTATGAAGGATGTTTACAAAATATATTCATAATATTTGTTTTTTAATTATCTATAAGATAAATAGCCTGTGTTTTAACATTTAATATTATTATAAGTATTGATGAACTGTAGATATACTATATAAAGACTTTAAAGGGATGTATTGTTATAATACCTATGATTTTTTGAAAAAGTAAAAATAATTTAATTAATTTAATTTTCGAATTAAACGTCAAAAAGCTTTTAAAATATTTGTAAAAAACATTAATTTTAAGAAATGTCAAAATATCGAAACCTAAGGTAGATGTATTATTATCGGCAACAAAATGTTAATGTCCGTGTATCCATATTTCTAAAGGAAATTATACCGATATCCCCAATTTATTACCTGTTATTTATTTTCACAATCGAAAATTTTCTTGGTACAAACTTTGATTTATTCAATTTAATTTGCTCTGAAAAAAATCAAACAAATAATGATTCAGACTTTTATTTGTTAAAAAAAACAAAACTAACGTTTTTTTTTTTTTTTTAAATGTGGATATATAATAGAATAAAGAATAATATATAATAGTACACAAAAAATTGCACTAAATGTTAAGTCAATCTCACTATTTCTATTTGTTTTATAAAAAATCAAGTTCAAGATAAATTTAAATTTACTTATTTGCCAACTTACAACTATTCTTCTGTAAAGTGTGGTTTAATTTGACATAGGTTAAACACGTTTCGAGCCACAAAATTTGTTTGATATATCTTTATTTATTTAATTTCATGTGTCCATTTGAAGTTCGTCCATTTTATTTCTAAAAAAATTATCTGGTTCGAAACTTATTTTATCTGTGCCAAATTAACCCTCATTTTACGGAAGAATAATGGGAGGTTGGCAGGTATGAATTTAAACCTATTATTAATTTTTTTTTCTCGTTTATTGTCTATCTGGGTCAAATATTCCAATCGATTACTGACCCACTTCGGTCGAATCGATTTTCCTCCAATGTTGCTCACAAGTTTATTGTCGATGGCAATGCAATATTCGTGTATTTCCAGGTTCGTACTTCATTATGGGTAAAATCTAGGGCAAAAGTAATCTTTTACCTCCTTTTAAATGAAATCACATACCTAACGAACCTTTTTTTCTTTCATTTTGTACTGAAGATCATTGTAGGTTACAGTGTAAATTCACCTATTTTCAGGGTCATATTTCATCAGGTAGGATCTAAAAGCAAAAGCATTTTCTTATGTTTTTTATAGAAATCACATATCTGACAAATCGAGTTTGCTTATATTTTGAACCACAAGTTTATTGTTGATGACATTGCATATTCAAATATTTTCTGGGCTATACTTCATCATAGGCGGGATTTAGGGACAAAAATAATCTGTTACGTTTTTCTTTGACATCACATATATAATGGACCGATTTTTCTCGTTCGTTGTCAATGGCAGTGCAATTCCTGTAGATTCAGGGTCATACCTCATCATGAGCAGAGTCCCACTGCAAAAACATTCTGTTATGTTTTTGATTGAAATCACATATCCAACAGATCGCGCTTACCCAAATTTTGCACACATAAGTTCATTGTCGATGACAATGCATATTGAAATAGTTTCAGGCCCGTACCTCATCATGGGCAGGATTTAAGAAAAAAAAATAATCTTTTACGTTTTTGATTTAAATCACATATCTAAAGAATCTATTTTTCTCCCATTTTGCATAGAAGTATATTGTCGATGGCAGTGCATTTTTCATGTAGTCTCAGAGTCGAACCTCACCAGGATCTTGTTATAGAGGCAAGAAACATTCGGTTATGCTTTTGATTGAAATCACATATCTAACTAATCACCTTTGCTTAAATTCTTCACAGAGGTTCATTGTTGATGACAATGCATATTCCGGTAATTTCAAGGACGTACCTCATCAGGGACAAATTTCTTTTTCGTTTTTATTTAAAATCATATTAAATTTCGATTAAAAGCGCGTTATTTAATTTTTTTTAATTGTATTTCTTGTTGTATAATGGAAATGATTGTTGTTTCCTTTAAAAATTTTGAAATGAAAATTTGCGAGAATTTACTTGAATATCATATAAGCAGGCACAAAGTCACTGAAAGGACTTAGAACGTCGAAATTTTAGAAAACTATTAAAAAATATATATATAAATAATTACAACAAAAATCGACATTTTCACTCTGTTTCACATTTTCTCAAAGTGAAAGCTAAGTATATTTTCAACTTTAGAAGTATAAATTGAATAGGTAACTGCAAAAACTAATAAGTCCAATTTATTTTTTTTATTATTTTTTTTTCTTTGCAAACATGTCTTTGAAGATTGTTTCAGATGTATAAATAAAAATTCCATATCTTCATTAAATCGTTGTTACTCAAAATTGTCGTTTATTGCAAAAGCAGTATTAGGCATCCAATATATAATAATTGCTGCAATATGTAATATAATGCTATATATTGCTGACTAATATATACAATATATTGGTCAGCAAAATTTGTCATTGACAATACCAAGATATTGCTTACCATAAGAAAAATTTTACAACTCAAAAAAACAAAACAAAACAAAATAAAAAAAAACTACATTTCAAAGGAGAGGTTTAAAATGATTGGTATTTTTTTACGAAAGCACAAAATTATAGCACCTAGCTCTACATGAAGCCGTAAAAGCGTTACATAACCTTCGGCAGTGTATTTTGTACACCAATGGATGTTACAAATTCAAATATGTATCTATAAAATAGGGTTCGAAAATATTGTTTAAAAATATTGTGACATATGCCTAGACTTTGTTAAGGGATTTTTGTAATATTACATTTCACGATACTTGCATTTGATTAAAAATTAACATTGCAAAACGTTTATTTATTTTCCTAGAAATTGAGAAATGTATGATGTGCAAAATGCACTACGCGGGATGCTTTGTTGTGTGATTTTGCACGAGTATTTGAGAGTTAAGATGCAGACATAAGATATATTTGTCTATTTTGTAAACTACATAATAAGAATATGGTTTATATATATGTGTACTCTTTGTATCAGTCGTAGGGCACTAAATACCATTCACGCCAAAAACAACATAAGTCCAAAGTTTTTTTAAAGCTTTTTTAAAATTGTTATTCTTATAAAATAAATAGCGGATATTCTACATACAAATTAAAAAACTTAAGAAGTATAGTAAGCACAAAAAAGTTCTTGAAATACCTAACATTTGAGCATTGTGTGTAGAAAAGTTTTTGTTGATTCCAGAAGAATCTTCAATCTTGGTCTTGTGTAGTTTTTGTTATCACTGATTGAATTCATTCATCTTCCCTTAATGGGGATTTTTAAACCTATTTATTCTTGGATAAATTATAACGTGTGCATTTTAGCACAGTTGAAGGCAATTTCTGTACTAAATATGGTTTTATTTCGAGAATTGTTTACTAGTCGTGATAAGGCAAAGTTACCTAACACTTCCGTAAATAGAACTTAATTTAGAATCTTACATGAACTGATGAATCAAATTTAGCAATTACTAATTACGATATTTTGTACTCAATGGCTTACAAAGAACAAAGAACATTTTCTTTAAGTATGTGCTTTTTTATGATGAGAGATGTGCCATTACGTCTCTTCTACCATTAATCTCGATCTGTTACATTTTCAAGCTTACTAATTGTTGCACTAATTGCTGAACTTTTTTTTTTTAGATGAGAGACGTCTAGCCATAATTACGTCTCTTCTGACATTAATCTCGCCCCGGTTACATTTTCAAATTTACTAATGGCTGTCCAACGACCAAGAAAACACCGAGGAATAAGAAACTGCGAAAGAAAATTCTGGCTAGGGGCCTGCATGTAAGCAAGTAAAAATATTTTCCAGATTTTTTAAAATCCACATCGTTGCATGAACATTTTGTGATATCATGAGAAATAATTTCAAAATCATCTATTAGCCACACAAGCTTTATTTTTACAGCGACATAGCTCCATTCAAACACATCAGAAGAAGATTAGAAGATTTCGTAGTAAGTTCACAATTGAGAACTTAACTTAAGCTCTATCCGCAGAATTGTTAATATTGCTTGTGGGTTCGGGCCAAGTACATCTGTACTTCCTTGAAGTGCTAATCTAAGTTGAGATTGTCCAGCAGAGATATCTTCTTACCGCGTCCGGGACCACCCTGTCCCAGTCGAGGGCACAGAAAAGATCTGCTCTTCGCAAAGTGCCAGCCAAAAATTCCTGAAAGGCCCCAGATGCAATTGTATATATCTTGAATGGATTTCTTTGTTAAAGCCGGTCTTGAATAGGCAACTCAAGTATCATATAAGCTATTATATCCAGGCTGTCTAAAATACTGTCAAAGTCTACTGTCTTGACCTAAAATATGTTTTTTATACTGTCAGATGAATAGTTTTGGAGTAGAATTTATTTAATGTTTAATTGGTATGTTAAAGATTTTATGATACAAAAATCTATCGGTCTTGTATTAGAGGGGAAATATTTAGGTATAACATATACATCTACTGACAGTGTGCTATAGATTAGATCAAGGACTTTACAATCCCCTTCATGGAAACAGAGAACTTTGAAAATGAGCTGCATTGACCAAGTATGTTTAAAGTAAAAAATATTCCAAAATCTCTTCTACTCTTTCCTTTGAGAAATTCTTTGGGTTTGCATTAAACTAGCTACCCTAAATCTTTAAACTAAGTTTTGATCAGTTTTTAAAATACACGTGTAACAAATAATTAAAAATACTTCCTGCAATTTATTTTTAGTGCCATATTTTTAATGTTTGCTAGCTGATTCACTAAACTTTGGTCGTACCTGTTAAAAATTTGCAGCATTCTGGCAGGTCATTTGACCGTTTTTTCCAAAAACGGTTACACAACCGTAATTTTAACACTATTCTGACCATATTATAGGCCATTTTATGGTCAGAATATAGTTAAATTATGGTTATGAAACCGTTTTTTCAAAAAACGGTCGAATGACCTGCCAGAATGCTGCAAAAAATTTTAACAGTGTATTAACCACGGGGGCCTTCCGGATAAAATAAATAAAAATGCAACCCTAAAAGAGCGGCAATCAAAATAACAAAGTTCTGTGCATTAGAGTCTATAAATCGTTAAAACGACAATTACAAAACAATTGACGTTACTCTGATGTAATCAAAGTAAAATCCCTCGTCTTTATGAATGCGAATTCAGGTTTTCTTTGGCACGTGTAACAGAAAAATATACGATTTCTCTGACAATACTGAAAAATTTCCATCTTTAATAATGAAATCTAAAGTGATTACATGAAAATGATGTCATTTTTGGACGCAAAGAAATATAATCATGAAGTTTTGTAAAACTTGCTCTCTATTTAATACAAATCGTTGAAAATGTTATCACAGCATCTAAAGTATTAAAGCACTTAACTGTAAGGTATAGCTACAAGATATATCTGTATTATACAAACGGCATAGGAAATAATGCACAGCAACCGTTTATTTAGAGTCCGTTTGACGTCACACTGAAAGAGTCTCATAGAAAGTAACGTCATATTTAGAAAATTATTTTAAAAAAATTCCTGAATATATATATTTTAATTAACTCATTTTATTCTCTATGCCTGATATTTAATTATCTCTATTTGGTATTTTGTTCAAATAGAGAGCAAGTTGCTCAGCATCTATGCAGAAACATACATAAAATATACCTTAAAAAAATTATAAACTGCTTCTACGGCAAAGTAGGATGCTAGAGAAGTACGTGCATGCAGATAGCAAATATATTACTCGGCAGTTATACGTTGTTATTTTATTCAAATCGGAAGAAATCTGCTCAACATGTACACAAAAAATAAGTAAATAAATAAAATAAAATATGTTAAAAAAAAGTTACGAATTGATTCAACAGAAATGTAGAATATTAGAGAAGTGTGTGCATGTAAATAGCAATCCATATGTTATTTTAGAACTAAGTTCAATATTGCTATTTTGTTCCAATAGAGAGAAAATAGCTCAACATGTATACAGAAATATTATTTAAGTGCATCTTAAACAATTTATGAATTGGTTCTACGGAAATGTAGAATGGCAAAAAAGTGCTTGTTTGCAGATATCAAACGATATGACTTTCTAGCTAAGTTAATTGTTTCTATTTTGTTCAAATCGAGAGAAATGTGCACGATATGTATATAGAAAAATTTAAAGTATATTAAAAGAAATTTTGAACTAATCTTGATGAAACGTACAATATTAGAAAAGTATTTGCATGCAGACAGCAAACAATATGTAATCCTACAGAAAAGTTAAACATTGCGGGTTTGTTCAAATATAAAGAAAAATCTCTCAATATGTAGAAGAAGAAAATTCTTGGTCTAGCAAGAAGGTTTACGAAAATATAATATAACCTCGTTCGAGTTATTCGCGATTCAGACCTTTTTCTTCGCGCAGCATGTCCCAAATTGGACTTTGTGCCATTACACCCTAATCAACCAACCAGCCGTAATTCTGGAAAGCGTTCCCGTATCTCTAGAAACCTCAGAAATTAATAGGTTTCCGGGATTTAAAGAAGTATTTATGCAATAAAATTCTCGCTAGTAATTTTTGAAAGCGTTACTAAGTAGATTTTACAGTGTCTTGTAATATTTTGTGCGTAGTTTCTTATTTAATTGCGAGTAATTGGAACATTAGAAGAAATAAATAGAGGCTCCTAACCCCCCATCCGCCTCCTTCAAGATAACCAGATAATAACTCCAGATGTAATGCATAAAACATTTTCAAGAGATAATCCATTTCAATTAATGATCTTCTCTGAAGTTGCAAAATACATAATTATCAAAGGAATTTCAAGGAGTGACAGTCTACCGACTGTAATGTGGTAATAACTTTAACGTACAACCATTCTCAGGCCACTACGCTGTTAAAAATCTGTAGCTTTTGCCGTATAGTCACTCCACCACTTTTATAGAAAACGATTACTTGACTATATTATGCAGAATTCTCATTGGTCAGAATAGAGATATTCTATAAAAGCGGTGGAATGATTATGCAGCAAAAGCGGCAGATTTTTAAAAGTGTACAACACCGCTTGAATCTAGCAGTGCAATATTACAAGAGACGAAGGTCCTAAGAAAGGTAATGCTTATGCGTCGTCCGAGAGGAGAATGGACGGAACCACGATACTCTCTCTCATTTTAAGGCAAATATTCGCCAAGAAACTGATTTACCCGGAGGAGCGAACCCCGGGCTGTCCTGACATAGATATTATGAGACTTTAAATAACTGACTGTTGCTTACTGTAAAATTTACCGAGTAGTGTACTGTCGTATCGTTTAAATAAATTAATGGTGTGCACCACACAAGTCTTTTAATTTTAAGAGTGTTGTGGTATTAAACAGTTATCTCCACCTGGTATTATTAGGTTGAGCAAAAAGTTCTAGGAAATTTTTAATCTAATAGTTACCAGAATTTGTATCGTATATAGGAGTACTAGTGGTACAGTCCAGACGTGGCTCCATCTGATTATGGCCTCTTTCGATCAATGCAACACTTTTTCAAGGGCCGTCGATTTGAATTCTTTAATGAAGTTGAAGAAGCATGTCAAGAGTTTTTCGATGCCAAGGAGCCGCCATGGTACTTCCAGCAAATCCGGAAACTGGCAGAACGATGGCAGAACGTCGTGGACTGTGATGGTCTCTATTTCAAAGAATAGTCCTTGTTGCTTTTGTTGTTAATTTGCGCATAACAACGCAACTTTCACAAATTTCCCAGAACTTTTTGCTCAACCTAGTAACACAAAATATCGGTTTTTAGGATACTATCAATTCTCAAATAAGCATTTTCTTGTACAACAGACAAGCATGCTAAGTTAACAGCGTAAAATAAACGTTATTTGATTACTCTTGCATGTATAAATTCTATTACTCATCAGACCTGTTTTACTTGAGAATTGGTAGCATTCGAATAACCGAGATTTCGGGTTGATACCAGGTTGAGGAAACTAATCAATGCACTGTAACATACTTTCCAACTTTCCCGTAAACTTCCGTAAAATGTGAATTAAATTGACCCAGATTAAACACGTTTCGAACCAGAATTTTTTTTAAAGAAATGAATTAAAATAAATTTAATATACATGTGGATGTGGCTTGCACTTTCCCAAACATTTTAACCACATCCTGACCGCAGTAAGAGGGTGCAGCTAATTCCCATGAGAACTGACAGAGCTTGCAATTTCTAAAAGACAATAAACCTGATGAGTTAGTGATTTTGAGCCTCCAGCCTGGGAGCGAAGGTTCAATTTAACTGCAGAGTTGTTGGACGGACTGATTTGGAAAAACGTATCCAGTCAGGCTCCGAGAGCGCGCCGGACTATATTGAAGGCCGGTAGATTGCCGGAAAAAGTCCCTCTCATCCCCTTAACCCCTGTACATAGTTAGTGTGCTCTGTAAATAGAATTCATGCCTTACTCCAGACATTAAAATCTTATTATTTCTACACCAGCGAGTGTTCAATCAGAAGTATTCATCACCAAAGGTCAACTACAGCCAATTCCACAAATTCCACATACAATCATGATATTAGATGTATAATGATACACAAAATAAATTTTGTGGTTTGTAACCTGCTTAACCTGGATCAATTTAACTCACATTTTACGGAAGTTTAGTTGAAAGTTGGCAAGTATTCTGTAAAATCTACTTCGTAACGTTTCCGAAAATTACGGGCAGAATTAGAAACTTTTGCTTCAGAAATGCTTCTTTAAATCTCGGAAATCTATTGGTTTGTGAGGTTTATAGAAATAAAGGAACGCATTATGGAATCGTGGGTAACTCGAAGAAGTTATATTTTTATAAACCTGCTAGATCAGAAATCTTTCACAAAATAAACTAATTGAGGATGCTAAATTTAATCTTAATAATGTAATATAAAATTGCATAAATGATTCATTACTTAAAAGATGATTAAACAGTTTATAAAAGTGTTCCAAATCGAGTACTTTCGGCTAATACTTTGCCATCTGTACGATTTAAATTTAAACAGTTGTTACAAACGTTAGTTGTCTATATCTCTCTTATAAAACCCTTCGTTTCAAAATATACATCTGGGTTCGATCCCAATCGCGCCTGTTGGCCTAATCGTTCGAAGTTTTCGTGGTTTTCTTCGAACCTTGGTTTTCCAAGCGTAAATACGGGTTAGGTTCCCTTAGAAAGACCCTCACGGAGGGCACCCCCCCCCTCCCTCTTTGAGCCTATATCCCTCGTGCTGATAATTGTCCGTCATAAATACAACCAATCAAACCATACATCCGAGTACGATGAGTGAGATACGGACATAACGTTCGTAACAGCTGTTTAAATTTTAAATCCTCGTGATGGCTACGTATTTGCCGAAAGTACTCGACTTGTAATATATTTTTAATTGTTTAATCATCTTTTAAGTAATGAATCAGCTGGATATACCTGGATGAAGCGAAGTGTTTTATGAGTGAGATATAGACAAGTAACGTTCATAACAAATGTTAAAATTTTAAACAGTTGCTAACTGTTGTAAACTGTTTAAATTTTTAAATTTTAGCCATGATCAAGAAACATGGCTAAGTATTATTCAAAGGTACTGGATTTGTAGCATCTTTTTAATTGTTTAATCATCTTTTAAGCAATGAATCACGAGGCTGCACGGTTTGAAGCAAAGTATTTTATGAGTGAGATATGGATAAGTAATGTTCGTAATAACTGTTTAAATTTTAAATTCTGATTATGGCTGAGTATTAGCCGAAAGTACTCGATTTGCAACATATTTTTAATTGCTTAGTCAGGTTTTAAGTAATGAATCAGCTGGATGTACGGTTTGAAGCGAAGTGTGAGATATGGACGAGCAACATTCGTAACAACTGTTTAAATTTTATGGCTAAGTTAGCTGTATGGTTAAGTATTAGCCGTAAGTACTCGATTTGTAGCATCTTTTAATTGTTTAATCATCTTTTAATGAATCACCTGGATGTACAGTTTGAAGCGAAGTGTTTTATGAGTGAGATATGGACAAGTAATGTTCGTAACAACCGTTTAAATTTAATCATTGATGATGGCTAAGTAAGCCGAAAGTACTCTATTTGTAACACCTTTTTAATTGTTTAATCATCTTTTAAGTAATAAATTACTCGGATGTACGGTTTGAAGCGGAGGGTTTTATGAGTGAAGTACGGACAATTAACGTTGGTAACAACTGTTTAAATTTTAAAACCCAAATGATGGCTAAGTATTATCCGAAAGTACTCGATTTGTAACATATTTTTAATTGCTTAGTCATCTTTTAAATATGTAATGAATTATGTAATTTTATAAGTAACATTTTTCTTTTTTTTCAGAGTACACTTATTTAAAGTAAAGTACAAACTTATTTAAAGTAAATCGCAAACAATTTATAAATTAATTCTAAAAAAAAAAAAAAAAAAATTATTTTTTATTTATTTATTTAATGTAGCATAAATTTTTTCAAAAGTTCAGTGTACCTTTCCCTTTTAATCAGAAGATTCTGAAAATTTCATTCTTATAATTTGACAATTTGTAAATAATTATGTTGTCGCCTACATAAAAGAAAAATTGCAAAATAATTCCTGTGAATGCTTTAAAAGAAGACTAATTAAAAAATATTTTTAAGCACATACACCACCTACTAATTCAACCGCATAAGTAAACACGCTGTAAACAAATTAATTAAGCTATTATTTGCATGATATATTCAAACATTCCTAATGAATTAATTAATTACAAATATGTAATGAAGGCTAATACTAATTTTTTGCCAGTTTTTATTATTACTTCATCATCTCTTCTCGATACTGTTTAGTGGAAATTTAATCAGCGTATTAGAACATTTCATCTTTGTATAAACTTGATTCACAAGTATCTCGACATGTATTTTTTCTGACTTTCTACATTACAGAAGAGTAACTTTGTTACAAACTTAATTTTTGTGGAATTTTCTTTAAGGTATGCTTTTTGAATATGTAAATGATATTTTATGTGTTTTATAAAATTTTTTGAGAGCATTTAGTATAACAGTAAAAATTTATTCAATCAAAATTGTCATGAATCTTTATTATTTAATAAATGTATGGTAGTCTATATTTATTAATAACCCGCATATATTTGATGTTATGGGAATAGACGTATTTAAAATACCTTATTTTTCTAATTAAATGTGAAATTTTTTTTATGCTCAATTATTTAAACATATTCAAGCTTGTATTGTTACACAAAATAATAATAATACATTTTCATCTATTACTATTTGTTTAGCATGGAGTTAGCTTTTATGAAAAGCTAATCTGTTTTTCTACGGTTATTCAAAATTTAATTAATTGGTTGACTAACAGATAAACAAAAGGTCAATAAATTTATGTAGTTACAAATTTATGATTAACAACAGAGTAAATGTGAATATCCATGATTCATTACTGCAAGTGTAAGCATATAAATATCGCAGAATATTCAGCTCAAGTGTGGATATGTTGTATTACAGTTATCAACAGCTAAACTACAATCCCAAACATTTAGTAACTTTTAAAATGAAAATTAGAATAAATCGAACAATGATTTAATGTACAGTATTCACTATGAAATAAAAATCTTAATGTAGCTTTTATTTATATTTTTTTTCAGTGCTTACAAAAATTTAATATAACTTCTTCTGAGTTACCAATTATTCCCAAAAACGTTTCTTTATGTTCAGAAACCTCATAAACCAACAAATTTAAGAGATCTAAACAGGGGAAGGGGTTGCTTTTTTTCGGTTGAAAAAAATCCGGTTATTATTTTATTTTTTATTTTATTTTTATTTTTTTTTTTTTTACATTTTTCTATTTCCTATAATTAGATAAATATATTTAAAAAATATATATTATATATTATATTATATTGATATATTAAAAAATATATTGCTATATTAAAATATATATTGATATAATATATATTGATATATTGAATTAAAATATATATTGATATATTAAAAAATAAATAAATAAACGAAACAGCTATATTCAATATTTTCACCTATATAGGAAATGTTAATGGATTATAGTAATTTTTGCTCAAACTATAGCAAAATAAATCAAATCACATACTTTTCAAGATAAATATAATAAATTAAAACAACATTATTATTATTTATATCAACTGTCATGAATTCCATGTCCCTTAGATTCCTTTGAATTTCACAAATCCTTTACAGCATGGTAAAGTGGTTTGAATGAAATTTGGGAAGAACTGCAAAATAACAAAAATTGGATAAATAGCGCGAAACTGCCAAACTTTTCACGGTAAAGTATCGCCATCTATTGGGAAAATGGTAAATTACATATTATGCATTGGATGAACTGAGTTTGGGCTTCACGGAATTGAAGCACGTATTTTTCTCGTATTTGCCCGAACTCAGGTCGGGTATTCCAAAAATGGTGCATTTGCGTTGTCCGAACTGAGTTCGGGCGTCACAGGCAAGGGATTAATATTGCAGATTGACCCATCTTAAAGATGTGACTTTAACCCCGTCAAAAACATGCTTACGGAATAGACTTTTGCTAAACAAGTTTATGCGTGTAAGTAGCAAACAACATGACTCTAGGATAGTGTTGCCAGGTCGATTATCATAAAAAGGGAGGCAGGGAGACAAAAAAAGCGAGACAGCAACTTATAAATCGGGACAAAAAACTACAGGGTGTTCATAAAAAAAGTCCCAGTTTCAATGGTATATTATGACAGTTTAATTTAGAGTGTTTATAACAAATAACACATCCAATTGAAGGTAAACTAACATAGTTTTACTTACAAATGTTCAACATGTGCATCATTCGTTATACGAGACAAATCTAACCTAAAGTCCAATTCTTCGCACACTTCGGTTAACAAGTCCGGAGTAATGGAAACAATAGCCTCTTCAATTCTGTGTCTCAACTCTGGCAAATCATTAGGTCTAGGTCGCGGCAGAACGTAGACACAATCTTTTATAAATCCCCAAAGGAAAAAAATTGCATGGAGTTATGTCAGGTAGTATATGCTTTTAAACATTCAGCCCAGTAATAACGCTTTACAATCATGGCTCGACATTTTGCGTTGGCACTGCAAACGGGTAAAGAGCAAAGCAGTACTCGCGCATGCCCTTATCTAAAACTGTTTGAGTTACTCTTTTTTTTATGACCTTGAACGAACACTTACAGTTGGTGACTATTAAAATTTATAACTGAGACATTTTTTTATGTACTGTAAATCGTATCAAAACGGAATCTATTTATAGCTGAATCCCGTTTTAAACATTAAAATTTCATTATCTTTACAATAAGAATATCATACAATTATACTTGATATGAAAGAAAAACGGAATTTTTCTTCGATCACTTTTGATTCCGCCTTAGCTATATTTTTTAACAATGTACCAAAAAAAATGTATGAACCGATTAAAGTAGAATGCTAGAAAACTGTTTGCTTTCCAATAGTAAACAATAGGATCCTATTGTCAAGTTCAATTTTGTTATTTTGTTCAAATAGTAAAAACTTGAACAACATATTAAAAGCATATAACAAACAATTAATGGGTTGTACGTACTTTCAATGTTATAATTTGACATATTAATATTTTGTTGTTTTTAACACTTTCCAACAAAGTTGAAAATTATTTATTCATTCATTCAGTTTGTCTGTCCGTCTGTCCACGCTCTAATTCCCGTAAATATACTCGGATTTTCATGCAATTGATAAACCTTATTTAGGGTCACCAAAACATGTTTGTTATTGTATATGAGGTATGTAGGCTTGATAGTTCATTTACAGGGCTACCCAAAAGAATTCCATTACATTATGGTATAGGGGGGAAAATCATTTGCAGAGTATTTTAATGACATAACGCTATTTCAGAAGTATTGAAACTGATATAAACCATTGAATTTCACTACGATCACGTTATAACAGGGCATTCATAGCATTTTTTATTCATTTACAAGAACACACAAAAGAAATCTGTTACACTACTGCCTTTGGGTAATAATTGCTGGAGTTTACGTTTTAAAATTCGGTATGCGCTTTTAAATGTAACTAACTTTTTGCATAGTATTCGTTATATATAAATTCTATAGCTCATATACATGACTGCACAAAAGATTGCACATACATTGTAGATGGGAAAAGCTGAAATTGGGTTTTGAAATGTGTTATGCGTTTCCATAGGGTTGAATTAGACGTAATATTTTAATTTTTTAAACGGTGCAATTTTGTTACATTATTCTGAATGTGTTGAAAAGTGTTTCATAATCTATACTCGGCGCATGATTTTTCTTTCCTGTTATTTTTTTAAAAAGGCAGAATAATTCTAACGGCTATTTGAATTAATTAGAAAATATTTGTATTGATGTAAACCTACTACTTCAACTGTACGAGTTAACATATCATAAATAAATTAAATCTGCCATTATTTGCATAATGTATTCTAACATTGGCATTTGAAAAGGTTTATTAATTAATTGCAGGCACACAAGGAAAGCTAATATCCAAAATTATTTTCGTCCTTTTATTTTATTTTTTTTTATGTTCTAAGCGGGCGTACCGGGGTGTATTTCATCATTTCTAGTTCGCACTGTTTAATGGAAATTAAATTAGCATATGAAAACATTCCATCTGTGTATAAACTTGTCTCACGAGGGTCTAGACATGTATCATTTTCTATGTACATTACGTAATAGCAACTTTGTATCTTTTGTTGTATAATCAATTTTTGTGGATTTTCCTTTAAGGTATTTTTGCTCAGCAAATGTAAATATCTATGTTATCCATATTTTTTCACTAAAAAATTATTTTCAATTTTGGAGCGTTTTAAATGCAACAAAAATTATATTAGTTAATCAAAATAGCTTTGCTTGTTCGTTAATGCAGAAATTCTAAAAATTTAAGTATAGCAATGTTTATATACATATTTATTATTAACATGAATATATTTGATACTATAACAATAGAGGCATAGCAAATACATTGTTTTCTAATTAAAATATGGAATTATTTTATTTTATCTTATCTCTGCGCTTAGTTATTTAATCCCATTAAAATTGCAACCACTTTATTATTGGACGATTAATTAACGAGGCATTTTCTTTAAGATTTATATTTTGGAAACCGGAAATTAACTTTTTTTAATAGTTAAGCTGTTTTTACAATGTTTGGTTAATATCCAGCTAAACAAAATGTAGATAAATATATACAGGGTGTCCATAATTAAACGCCCTATTTTAAAGTTGTCTATACAGACGAAACTATTGTTCAGAATATTGTAAAATTTTGTGGAGAACATAACAAAAGTATGGGAATTTGTTTGAGCGAAAAAAATAGTTTAAAATTTCTCCCCTAGAGGGCGTTTTGTAACGAATAACACATTTAGCATACATTTACAATAATTTACGAATTTGATTACCACCAAACATGCTCCACAAGACGATCGTCATTTTCAGATACCTTCTGGAATCGTCAGGTGGTTCCACAGTGTGTTCTGGGAAATGTTGCCTTTAGAATAAGATAAAGTTAATAAATAAAATTTCTAAACAATCGTAAATGTATGCTAAATGCGTAATTCCTTAAAAACGGCCTCTGGTGGCGAAATCTTGAATTTTCTTTCGCTTAAATAAATTTCCATCTCTTAGTTATGTCTTTCATAAAATTTCACAACTTTATGAACAATACTTTCGTCTGTACGACAACTTTAAAGTAGAATCGTTTAATTCTGGACATGCTGTGCAAACAAACTGAAAATAGATTTTACACTGTAAACAATTATGAAACGTTTTCTAGTACTAAAGAAACATTCAGTGACGATTCCATGCCATTTTGTAGGTTATCCACGATTTTGGAAACTTTTCATTAGTCTTCATAAATCTTTAGATGAGAACTAATCAGAAACCACAGAAAACAACAGGTTTCTGAAAGTAGAAAAAACATACATAAATGTAAATAAGCAAACTCAAATACAAACAAATCTAAAGTTTATTTTAGGTTGTAAATATAACATAAACGTTTCCAGATATGGAAAAAAGTTTGTAAAAATTCATTGTAACTTTATAAGTTATTTTCAATTTCGGAAATTTTTCTTTGTCTTATGAGAACGAATTAGAAACTTCAGAAAACCAAAGATTTTCGAAAATAGCAGAAACGTTATATATATTCATACCGAAACCTGACTTTATATTGTAAAAAAAAATACGGAAACGATTCCTGATATGAAAGAAACGTTTAGGAAAATTATGTGTAACTTCGTAAGTTATTTGCGATTTTGGAAACTTTTCATTTATCTTCATGAATCTTTAGGTAAAGAACCAATCAGAACTTTCAAAAAGTAATAGATTTCTGAAAACAAGCAAGCACATTTTTATGAAAGCTAAGAGCGGTCTAGCAGATTTTTATTTCAGAAACGTTTCTGTGAAATTCTAAATTTTTCCAAGGTTTATGACTGGTCCTACTCTTCATAATTTCTCAAGGTAATGGAAAAGCTTCCGGAATCCGGGATAATGACAATATTACATCGAGTTTTTCGTAAATGTTTCTGCTATATTGGGTAAATTTTCTGAAATTCTTTACATTGTAAATTATCAAATCATCTCATCTATATTAAAAAGCAAAAACATGTATGCAATTAAGGCTGATGTCATATCGATGGTGGCAACGACTTGAGCGAGAAACTTCATTTTTATCGCAAAGTTATTAACTTCTAAACGTTGCATAATTTCAATTTTAGAAATTTTTCATTAAACAGATTTTGTAAATTTTTCATTTAACTTTACGAATCTTTAGGTAATGAACCAATCAAAACTTTCAAAAAGTAATAGGTTTCTGAAAACAATCAACCGCATTTTTACGAAAGCTAAGAGCAGTAAAGCAGATTTTTATTTCAGAAACGTTTCTATGAAATTCTAAATTTTCCCAAGGTTTATGACAGGCTCTACTCTTCATAATATCTCAAGATAATGGAAAAGCTTTTGGATTCTGGGATAATGACAAGATTGCATTGAATTTTTCGTAAATCTTTCTGCTATATATTTATTATCTGGTCAATTTTCTGAAATTCTTTACATTGTAAATTAACAAATCATCTCATCTATTTTAGAAAGCAAAAACATGTATGTAATTAAGGCTGATGTCATATCGATGGTGGACACAACTTGAGCGAACAACTTCATTTTTATCGCAAAGTTGTTAACTTCTTAGCATTTCATAATTTCAATTTTAGAAATTTTTCATTACCCACAGAGTTTGTAAATTTTTCATTTAACTTTACGAATCTCTAGGTAATGAACCAATCTGAACTTTCAAAAAGTAATAGGTTTCTGAAAACAAACAAGCGCATTTTTACGAAAGCTAAGGGCAGTAAAGCATATTTTTATTTCAGAAAGTTTTCTGTGAAATTCTAAATTTTCCCAAGGTTTATGACAGGTTCTACTTTTCATAATTTCTCAAGGTAACGGAAAAACTTCCGGAATCCGTGATAATGACAAAATTACACTGAGTTTTTCGTAAATATATTTGCTATATTAGGTAAATTTTCTGAAATTCTTTATATTGTAAATTATAAAATCATCTCATCTATATTAGAAAGCAAAAACATGTCTGAAATTAAGGCTGATGTCATATCGACGGTGGCAACGACTTGAGCGGGTAACTTCATTTTTAACGCAAAGTTATTAACTTCTAAACGTTGCATAATTTTAATTTTAGAAATTTTTCATTGCCCAGATTTTATAATTTTTTTTTCATTTAAATTTACGAATCCTTAGGTAATGAACCAATCAGAACTTCCAAAAACTATTAGGTTTCTGAAAACAAACAGCCCCACCAGTGGCCGAGAGGTTCTGCTCTCGAAGCTGGTAGACGGGAGGTGCTGGGTTCGATCCCAATCGCGCTCGTCGGCCTAATCGTTCGGAGTTTTCGTGGTTTTCTTCGAGCCGTGGATCTTCCATGCGTTAATACGGATTAGGTTCCCTTAGAAAGACCCCCACGGAGGGCACTCCCCCCGGGCCCATATCCCTCGTGTAGATAATTGGCCGTCAAAAATCAACCCAACCCAACCCAACCCTGAAAACAAACAAGCCCATTTTTACGAAAGCTAAGGGCGATAAAGCAGATTTTTATTTTGAAATGAATCAATCAGAACTTTCAAAGAGTAATAGATTTCTGAAAACACACAAGCTCATTTTTGCGAATTCTAAGGGCGGTAAAGCAGATTTTTATTTCAGAAACGTTCCTGTAAAATTCTACATTTTTTCAAGGGTGATGACTGATCCTACTCTAGATAATTTCTCAAGGTAAGGGAAATCTTCTGGAATTCGTGATAATGACACGATCACATTGAGTTTTTCGTAAATGTTTCTGCTATATTAGGTCAATTTTCTGCAATTTTTTACATAGTAAATTATCATATCATCTCATCTATATTATAAAGCAAAAACATGTCTGTAATTAACGCTGATGTCATATCGACGATGACAACGACTTGAGCGATCAATTTCGTTTTTTTTCGCTAAGTTATTAACTTCTAAACATTGCATAATTTCAACTTTTACACCCTCGACTGGAAATTTATTTAGAAATGCGCTAGAAATGTACATTCTGATGCAATTTGTTAGAAAATTGTATCTCAGTTCATTGAGTTTTTATGATTGTTAAAACAATTATCAATCATGACATTTTATAACTACCCGATTAATTTAACCAGATTATACAGAAGTTTAAAATACTTTCACTTAACGATTCAAATAGTTCAGCATTTTTTTCCCCGCTCATATTCCATAACAAAATTAATAGTTAACTAAAAAATAAGTTAATTTAGAAAGACCATAAGTTTAATAGGTGTGTAATCGAACTACGCGTTTAAATACTCACATAATCCGAATTTTAAAAAGTTGCTTTAAATAGTAAAATCTTTGGCAATTTTGTTGGCAATTGATCGCTAACATGCGATTAATACGAAAGTAAAGTAAATGCACTTACAGTGGGCCACGTGCTAGTAGTGTGCCACTAATTTTTAAGGTTTAAAAAAATCTCAAAATGCATTTCTTGTAAACGACTGAAAAAGAAATCTGATTGACTGATATTCTTAAATGCTAACTTTCCGTAAACTGTTTTGAATAAATGTTTTTTTTTTTTTTTTTTTCTCTTGATACATTTGCTTATTTTCCCGATAGTTTTCAAAAACAGATTTTTTGGCAAATTCTTCGAGATTTCATTAAGAGATAAGTTCTTATTTAAAATATTGTTTCTTTAATATTGTTTTATTTTAAATAAAACTGCTGTTGATAAACTCTATTACATTATACATATTTTTTTTTTTTTTTGGATAAGCCGAAAACTGAAAGAGTCATGCATCAGAAATTTACCAGGCCCACTTCTGTAGCATAGAGGAAGGTAGCATTTTTTATTTTTCGCATTTTTTCAGAAGAATATATTTTGAAATTTTTAATGTTTATTCTGATACATGAAGGTTAGGACTGGGCTAAATACACACACACACACACACACATATATATATATAATGCAGCAAAACCTCCCTAAAGCGACCACGTTCCGTTCCAATAAAAATTGATGGCTCCAAGAGGTGGTCTCTTAATGGAGGTCATGTTTAAATCTAGATTTTAATTGTTGAAAAAAGGTAACAATTAATGTTACTAAAATTTATTTTTCGCATTAGAAAAAAATATGAAAATTTAAGTATCAAAACAAAAGTTAATTGCATTAGATAATTAGTGCAGAGTTTAAAAAATGAATACATTGACGTTTGCATTGATTTTACGGTTTTATCTTCTATAACTTTTATTCACAAGTCCTTTCGAAGTTCAGTAAATAAATGCAATTTTTTGGGGTGGGAACAAATTATGACGATTTCATTAATTTATATATTTCTTTGAGAGTTTCCTGACAGAATAGGACTGGGATGTTTATTGACCGTCATTCTTACTTTGTCATCAGAGTTACATTCAATTCCTACAAAGGCACAAAGGGGTTTAAACACTTAAAAGTTACCGGAATAATAAAAAAAAAATTCTAAATTTAGTAAGGAAGTTTGATGAATAAAGCGCTCTCCGAAAGTATTTTAATAAAACCTTCTTCAAGTGATCAGGAAAAAACGGAATTTATTTCATTTTCTTCAAAGAAATGGGTCGCTCATGAAGGGAACTCATCTCGGGTGATCTCTGAATAGAGGTAAAATTAGTATTGAGCCTATGGGAGTAAATTTCGTTCCATGAAAAAATGGTCATTCAGGGAGGTGGTCTCACAGGAAGGTTTCACTATAAATATATATACACTCTAAATAAAAAAGAGTGACTGTTCACTCCGGAGGAGTGAACAGTCACTCCTCCGGACTATTCACGGATTATTCCGGGCTCCTCCGGACTAAATTGTCCCTCTATCGCAGAGTCTAAATAAGCCCAACCTCTTTAGAGTGACTATTCACTCTGAGCAAAAGTGAAATTTTTGACTCTCTGAAAGAGTGAATAGTCACTCCTGGGAAGTGAATATTCACTCTAAACAGGGGTGGATAATCACTCTTTCGGAGGAGTGACTATTCACTATTTCTAAAGGAGTGCGGTTTTTCACCCCTGGTAGGAGTGAATAGTCACTCTTTCATAGGAGTGAATGTTCATTTTTTATGTAGTCGATTCTTTTTTTATTTTGCTTTTATAGTCATTTTAAAAGTATCGCATCTTTTACAGCATGCAATGAAAATAGATACAAGCGTAGTAAAGATTGGAATAAAATACTTTATTAGCAATATTTATTTAATTCATAGTTTGTAACACTAATTGAAGTTTTAAGAAAAAAATTCACTTAAAGTTAGATACGAATTTAAATTAGATTACTGACAGAAATAAACTAAAATATTTTATTCCAAGCTTTTATTGCATGCCCTATAAAGATATTACTTTTAAAGTTTTATTAATAACTTTTTAATTGGTGGATGTTATATGTTTAAAAATGTTTGATTTTAATTTTTGTTTTAAATATAAAACCGTACTTTTTCTTTAAATTATTACTATTTTTTCAAAGTCCTATTGTTCTAAAATATTTTTAATTTTTCCATTTAAAAGCAATTCTTATAAACTCACTTCTTTTTTAAATAAGTTCTAAGCATGATTTAAATATTAAGAATGTGTATTTTTTTTATCCGCTGTGATTTGCTTTTGTTTTATTTAATATGAACATGAAGTCTAAATTTTATGTTCTTTGGAATATGTACATATTTTTCTTTTAAACGTATTACTTAACTTAATCATGATTTCTAATTTTCGTCCATTATTGCTGTAAAATGGAATTAATACAATACTTATTAATGAAACGACATGATAAGCCATATTTAATTTAAATTTTTTATTCGCTTAGATATTGTATTTTGTGACTATGAGCAAAATAGATTTTATATGTTTTATAGGAAAGGATTGAACTCGAAATAGAAAAAAAGGAAACTTAAAAATAAAGTAAATGACTGCAATGGAAATAATATTCTTATTGTTTAAAAACATTTTAATGTAAAAAAGTCGTTATTAATCTCTTTAAAAAAAATTCAGTCCTATATTATGTAAGTAAATATGAACTTTTTAAAAATTATACTCAAGCAAACTTATCAACAAATTTCAAAACAGGCATAAAAAGCATTTTATTCTATGCTTAAGTGTCATGTTTTATTGTTTAGCGCAAAAATTACGTGTATCAAAAACGTAGAAAATGTTTTTATAATAGAAGGAAATTTAACAACTGATGCAGAATATCTATAATTAAATTTTTTTATACTACTCAGTCTCGAAATTTTAAAATCATAACCCGCAGAAAAATGCTTACATACAATTTTTTTTAAATAATATACATTAAAACCTCCCTAAAGCTACCATGTACCGTTCCAATACAAATTGGTCGCTTCGAGAGGTGGCCTCTTAATGGAGGTCATGTTTAAATCTAGATTTTAATTGTTGAAAAATGGAAACAATGTTACCATTTTTTTCACATTAGGAAGAAATATAAAAATTTAAGTATCAAAATAAAAGTAAATAAATTAATTATTGCAGAGTTTTAAAAATGAATACATTGAGCTTTGGTGTAATTTTACAGTTTTATCTTTTATAACTTTTATTTCCAAGTCCTTTTGAGGTTCAGCAAATAAATGCAATTTTTTGTGGACGGGAACAAATAATGACGATTTCATTACTTTATCTATTTCTTTGAGAGTTTTCCCACAGACTATGGCAGAGGAGTTTATTAGTATCATTCTTAATTTGTCATCAGAGTTAAATTCATTGCCTAAAAAGGCACAAAGGGGTTTAAGCACTTAAAAGTTACCGGGATAATAATAAAAAAAATCTAAACTTAGTTTAGAAGTTGGATGAATAATGCACTCTTCGGAATCATCTTTTTTAATAAAACTTTCTTCAAGCGACCAGGAAAAAACGGAATTTGTTTCATTTTCTTCAAAGAAATCGGTCTCTCATAGAGGGAATTCAACTGGGATGGTCTCTGAATGTGGGTAAAATTAGTATTGAGCCTATGGAAATAAATTTCGTTCCATGAAAAAATGGTTGTTCATGGAAGTGGTCGCCTAATGGAGTCGATCGCACAGGGAGGTTTCACTGTACCAACCTTTTCGTAATATTGATATTTATATCAAATATCATATTTAACTCCGAAATAATAATAATGATGATAAATACTCTTAACTGTATTTAATCAGAAATCAGTAATAAACCAAAAAAAATCTCATATAACGGCAGATTAATGTTTTCGAATGTGTCTGCTACGAATTGAAAAAATCCAGATATCTTCTGAGTCAGTCACCCTTTCAAACGAAAGAGATTAATCTTTTTTTGTTTTGATCGTTGGCAAAAGTATTATATTTTGCAACACAGCATTTGAAGGGAAGAATAAAATATTCATACGCATTTTTTTTATTTACATTGCCCGAATTAATTAAGTTTTGGTTTTTTTTTTTTTTTTTTTTTTTTGCTAAGCATTGCGCGTATTCAATTGTTAAAATAATTATATTTCAAACCGCTACATGAAGAAATATAATAGACAATCACTTTTGAACACTCTAACGATCAATCTTTTTCTCTACAATATACAACTATTTAGCTCATAATCTTAACATTTTACTTATCTACACGGATAAATACTTAAAATTAAATAAGACTTACCTTTATTTTATGTATTCTATAAAGAATAATTTTAATGATATCCTAATCTGTTAGTCCTAAGATGGCGGACGAAAAAGTGATATTTTTTCTTATCTTTTAAGGGTGTCGTCGCCTTGCTGTTCTGATTGGTTAATAAGCAATGCATACGTAAGTCACTCTTTCAGGAGTGAGACATTTCACTTCTTTCTAGAGAGTGGAAAATTCCACTCCTTAAGGAGTGCATTTTTAAAAAATTAACTCCAAAAAAAGTGAAAATTCCTGTCACTCTTTCCAAGAGTGAGCTTTTCACTCCTCCCAATTTTAGAGTGTATATATATATCTTTTGGAATTCACTAACACTTTAATAATAATTAGATAAATGTCCTTAAGTGGCCCACTAACTGGTATGTTTACGCTGATACTGTTATCAGTAAATTTAAAAGTTTTTCATTTGAATGTATGGTTGATATTTTCATATAAGTTGCCGGATTTTTGAGATACATAAAAAATCCGACAACTTCAAAAGTCCGGCATCAAAATCATCCCCTTTTTTTACACTTCTAAGTTACAGGAAAAAAGAAATATGGCAATTGTTTATGAACTGAAAACTTCGTCATCGAAAGCAATGGATTAGTGGGCAGCGCGATTGCTGACGTTGTGCTGAATACAATCACCGATAATACTGGTAGCAGCTCAGAGGAACGAGGCTGAGGATGCTGCAGAAGAAAACGTGTCACTGGAGAACGCATACATAGATTTGACTGAAAAGTTAATATTTGATTTAGAAAAACAAGACTGTATTTCCGAAATCGATATTATTTACTTGTAAAAAATCCAATAAAAACTTGTTAAAGAACTGAAGCAAATAAAATTGAAGCCACTAAAGTTGACATCGATGTTTCGGAAAACACAAGAGAGAAATAAATTCAGTGTTTAATAGATTTTTTTTTTTTACAAAAAATATCAAAGTACATTTTTTTTAATATTTAATTTTATCTTTTCTCAGATAAATATTATTTGTCTATCAAATAACTTAAAAAGGCCCAATTAAGAATATAGGATGTACTTTTGATATTATTTCAGAAATCCGGAATTTTCAAAAATACGGCTTAGTCTTGATCCCAACGATGCCGGATTTTCGAGGTTATACTGTACTTTTTTTTTTATATAGTCTAATTAGTGTGCAATCTTAAAAAGATGCATTAGATATGAAAAATCTATCAGTGCATTCATTTAAAACTAGTTTCAACTCAACGCCGGGTAGTATGTTTTGTAAACCGGAAGTCCCGGTTGGACCTCTGGTATTCTTTAATCAAAAATTACTTATTTTCTTATCTGCAAATGTCTTTCGAATTTAGAGGGTACAAAAAATAGTCGAGGTCACAAATTATGAGAGTAAGTACGATATGCTGTTTTTGATCTGAACCCGGATTATTATACAAAACTTTAACGAAAATAATTAATTATCCAAAGTCTAAATGCTTTTTAAGTGAAATGTGATGACATCATAAAGAAGCGATAAAGGCGCATTGCAATTCAGTCACTGGCGCCGTATGTATTGTCAGCTATAATCTGAATTATGGAGCGTCTAGTTCAGTGTTGTTTAGAACCGAACGGTAGTCATTTACAGTAGTACTGCTCGTGATGAGACCACTTTTCCAAGAAAACAAAATTAGTTTTATGAAAATTTCGCTAAAATATCTTCCTTTTTATTAAAATTGTGTGCAAAATTCGGGGTTCATCTCGATATGAGACACACTTTATTTTCAGCTGAATAAGTGGATTGAGATTTCGGTTTCTTATGCAAAAATTGTTCATCTTAATGAGCACTATTGCCTCTGTTATTTTGTAAATAAATATATGTATATATACACATACGAACTGGTGGTAACTGGGTAGCCAGTTCCGGGATCGGGCTCACCAGCTCGGGTTGAATCCGTTTCATCTCTATTTCCTACATCTTCTCGATAGGATTAAAATTCAAGAATAAATGCAGATCAGGCCATAGCTTTGATATTATTGTGGCGAAACTGTTTTCGTCAAATCAGGCATATGAAACGATGCTCTGTCTTGTTTAAACACACAATCAGGTCTTCTGAGCAAATCCATTATTAGAGTTAAATAATTTTCTAATATTTACTGATAATCCTTAAAGTATTTTTTTTTTACTGCAAAAAGCCTTAAATTTTTGGCCATTAAATCCAAAACAACATCGAATCATTGTTGATCCTCCAACTTTTTCCCTACTAAAAATATTTTTGATTAATTCCTTAAAGTATGCCAATAAAAATTATATCTGTCGGGTTCTTCGAAATTCCTGTTTTTCTCATCTCTAAATACGACTGAGATCTGTATATCACCATAACATCAGACATAATTTTCTTTGCCCAGTTTAGTTGTTCTGTTTTAGCATGCCCCGTAAACTGGGATAACTTTGGCCCGTTGAGGGTAATTTTGGCCCAAGAGAAAAAAAAAGATTAAATCTGCTATATTTTCTACATCGCTTGAGTTATCGACAAAGTTTTGGTCTCAAAATATAGGTGGGAGCATTAGCTTAAAGCTGGCATGGCAGCACGAGTCAAAGAAAAACGTGTGAAGACGGTGAGAATTTTGCTCTTACAACTTTTGTGTGCCACGCTGTAAATTAATCCATTTGGACCTTGGTAAGTACGCGCTGTTATAATCTCATTATTGTAGATCAAGGTCTAATGTAGGATTATGCGTTGTCTTTCCTGAGATAAAAAAAGAAAACTGTTTTTCTAGTTGAGATAACTTTGGCCCAGGGGTAACATTGGCGTAACCAATTACCATTTAAATTTTTGTATATACTTCCAGTCAAGACATAAAAAATGTTACATTTGATGGGGAGCTTTTTCTTATTTTATTGAATTTAAACATTGATGTTTTTGAGGTAATTTTTTTATTTATTTTTGGTATACTTATGAAAATAGATATTTGTGCTTATACAAAAAATAATTTTGCTGAAAATTCATCCAGTGTATAGTATCCAACAGAACCAAACAAGAAAGCTATTGACAAAGATGACTGTAACGTTGGAAATTTCGTACTTGTGCTGTTTAATGGCAATATCTATCCCGGAAGGATTACTTTTAAATCAAAGGAGGGTTGTGTTGTTGACTGCATGGAACAGAAAGAAGTTAAAGATTTGGCGTTGGTCACAGCGACCGGGCTTCATGGTGTATGAATGGAACGACATTATTTCAAAAATTAGTCCACCTAAACTTCTGTCTGAGAGAAACCAGTATTCAGTCCTATACTTGGTCACAACCCACGTTAAGCAATATTTATGAGTTTTGTAATAATTTTTTTTAATTAAAATATGTGCTAATTTGCTGTCTTTTTACATGTATACACTTCTTAATTCCCTTCCCCAACCCGGTCTTTTTCAATAGGTTAACATTTGCTCACATAATAGTCATATTCAATTAATGCCTCAGAGTAAAGATTATATGATTACTCTGAGATTAATGCAGTCTGCTTATTTTGTCTTCCATCCCCTACCCACCCTTTTTTTTACTGTTGTGTTTTGCTCCATTGGGTAACCATGGGAACTTGATGACGTTTGTGTACTCTCCGGTCAAGGATTCTTCTGTACTCCTAGACATTTATGTCCATTTTGAAATTTTAGACTTGTATGTAACATCATTTTATCCTGATGACGATCGCAGAAGCGATTTGAAATGAAGATTTTAATATTTTAAATGTGTTTGTGAAAACACTGTTTTGTTGTATGTACCATTTAGCATGTTGTATTTAATTTGAATACATAATTTTAAGGTCCACATCATGTTGTAGCCCTATAACATTCGTTTTAACACATGGGCCAATGTTACACCAATTCAAGGTAACATTGACCCAAAACTTGAAAAACACATTTTGGTTAAAAAAAATAAAAAAAAAAAAGTCTACAAACTTATGATAATGGTGTAGTTCCATATGTTCTTAGCAAACAAACAATTAACATGATATTCATTTTTTAAATAAAATAAGAGAACGGAGATGCTGAACATGTCATGAAACAGAGAAATTCGGGCCAAAGTTACCCCAGTTTACAGTAGTTTGAAATGTGAATTCTTGATCATTTTCTTGAAATTTGTTCTTTTAAAGTCTCTTATTCATAAATAAAATAAAATCATAAGGCGAAATGTAATATTGACTCGGGATAATTCCTAGTTTTCCCATGCATTAATAGGGACCACCTTCCTGAATGTTCATTATTGTCTCTGTATATTTTGTAAATACCCTTGTAAATATTCTTTTCTTCTTTTTATCTTTCATTTATTAATGCTTAACTGTTATTATTAACTGTGTTTTGTACTTTTTATATATTCAAAATGTATGGCGCCTTTAAATGGCATTTTCTTTTCGAATTCGGGAGTCCCTCTTTTCGCATTTCTGACATTATGTTAGCCAGATATCGGCTATGTTGTTTTATTTCTCTACATTACCATTGCTCTACAAGAGGTGAGGCGTTTTGCTACTGGAACTCTGACAGGTACTTATTCCAAGTCCAAGTTCAAGTCCAATGCAATATTCCACCTTGAACCAATCACAAACTACATAATATGAACTTTAAAAAATTCTCTGTTTACTTAAAAAGGTGACAAGTAATAATAATAATACAGATGTTAAAAGTTTAAAATATACATTTTATTTAAATTTACTACTAGTACTTTAGGTCTGCATCCGCAGCCTTCGTCAGGGAATATTTTCATTACCCGAACTCATCACGGTTAACGACAATGTATCTTGACAAAGACTGCGGATGCAGACAAAAGTATTCGGAAATTTAAATAAACTGTATATTTTAAACATCTGTATTATTATTATTATTTGACACATTTTTTAAGTAAACGGAAAACTTTTAAAATTCATATTGTATATTTTGTGAATCTCTTTTGTAAATCGTGTATTTTGGAATTTGGATAATCCAGTTTCTGGGGCAATTTGTCCCAATGACAAATTTTCCCTAGGTGCCCTAGATATCATTTTATCATTCGCAGAGATTTTATTTATTTATTTATTTATTTATTAGCCCCGATATGCTATTTCTTTCGGCCAGCAATTAAAGTGTCGTATCTAAAAAATTAACATATTAAAATGATGTAGAAGGGAGCTTTGTGATGGTCACAGTCACAACATAGAAGTTATACAACATACTACAACATACGTACATTTATTGCCTCGTGTTTCTTTTTACAATAAATTTTAAAAAAAAGCAATTAATTAAAACAAACTGTATCATTTATACCTGTACTTAAATCGTACTTCAGTTTGGAACAAACTTTTCGATATATGTCTATATTTTATGAACAGGAAGTAGGTAACTTATGGGGCGTGCTGACTCCGCCTTACTATATACCACCGCACAGTATACTTATGCAGTTGTAAATATTTAAAACTAATAGATACTTTTTCATCAAGACTTCTTATAAAGATTTAATTTTTCAAAAGAATCGTATCTTTTGCGCATTAAACATCCTTTGCGAATATTTTCCTTTGTGTATCAACGTACGTGCATATTACGTGAATGTGTATTTTTTGTAAATTAAGCATAATTGATTTTCTGGAAGGCAGTATGTATGGTAGTTAGTGTTGCCGTCGTAAAAAAATCAGAGAGTATACGCTATAAGTTGAGGGTATACAGAGTATCTAGAGTCATGTATGTTCATGACTAGAGATAATATTATAGCTTTATTTGAGAAACAGGGGGTATACGGAGCTCAGGGGCGCCATTTCAGAACTTTCTTGGGGGGCGGGGGCAAAGTTTTCTTTGAGGACAATGGCATAGCCAAGTGTGAGGCTCGGGGGGTGGGGGGGTATTCTCTTCCCTCCGAACAAGAAACGATTCAAAATTACGTTTTAAGCAGGTTTTCATCTTAGCAGGTATTACTTTCAAGATACTCACTAAAGTTTTCCGTTTAAGACAGTATTCCGTTAGAGACAGATTCCATTTTACAAGTATATATAAGGCTGTTAAAACATCCTTTCTATAGTAAACCTCTGAACGGCATAGGTATACTGTAAAACTTGTGAAAATGAAACCTGTCAAAAAAAGAATTCTTTCAGAAAAAAAAAAATCGCGTTTCTTTGAAAAAAAAAAAACAACAAAGAAAAGAAAACACCATATAATTACACTTGCTAATACGGAGACCTGTCTAAAATGGAGGTTTTTTCCCTGACCTTTCGACTTCTTCTTTGCAGGTTTTGCTCCAGGGGTGGGGAGCCATTTCAAGAGGTTCTTGGAGGTTGGAACAAAGTTTTCTTTGAGGGGAAGGGCTTGAAACAGCGTACGGAATTTTGCCCTCTTAACGTCTTTTAAAACCATGGGATTCTTCCTGGAACATTTTTTAATTTTCGTGAAAGACCGCTGTATTTTTTTTTCTTTTTTTCTTTTCTTCTTTTTTTTTTTTTTTTTTTTTTTTTTTTTTTTTTTGTGGAGCTACGCGAAATCAACTCGCCAATCGACCGCGAAAAAAATCTTAAATTTTGCCAATTGGACTTGGAAAAAATAGTCAGTTTGGCAAATTAGTCGCGGAAAAAACATTACTTCCTTAAAGGACCGTGAAAAAATATTGCAAAGATCGTGGAAATAAACAGCGATTATTGCCAATCGGTTGCGGGAAAGAAAATGCAGATTTCAATATTAGGTCAAAAAAAAAAAAAAAAAAAATCAAATTTGCTCGCCAGTCGTGCAAAAAAAAATTCCCCTTATTGTGATCAAAAAATCAATGCAATGATTTGAAAGGGAATAAGTAATTTTTAAGGTAAAAAAAAGTTCTTTTAATTTTTTTTCTATTCATGCATAAATAAAATTTTCAGGTTTCAGAAAGAATAAGTCCGAGCCCGCCCGAGCCCGAAAACTAGAATAAAAAATAGAGCCTGATCCCGAGTCGGGCCCGGGCTTTCGGGCTCCGGCTGAACCCGTCTCATCTCTAGTCTGCATTGGGTCGCGCAACCGGATTTTTTTTTCAAAACCGGCACGACCCGATCCGTGGCACATATCGAGGCGGGTTGACGTTTCTTTTCTTTTCGTTTCAGGTTAGGTTATCAGTCTTGCATCTGGTCGGGTAACCTGATTTTACCCGAACTCGAGTTGCGGATCAAGTCAGGTTTATGCTATTTTTTTTCGCTAGGTGTAAGGTTAAGTTCAAGCATTTCTGGTTATGCTTTGTCTCTCTTTGGATGAACCGATTTTTCAAAAGGAAGATCTGAATATTTTTAAAATGAAAAGGCTGTATATCGGAGTATTAATGGGTGCATATTTGTTCATTTTTGCATATAAGCTATAAAATTGTAGACTACTTTTCCAAAAATGTAATTAAACATAGATTCATTTTCTTTCACTTTGAGTTTGGGTATGAATATTTCGGGTTTATTTTGCAGTTTGTCAGGCTAGAGTTGTGTTTCGCGTTAACGGCTTTTGTCAGGTTCGGATAGATCCTGATCCCCTAACCCGATCCGTGCAGAACTCTAGTATCCGGCTGAAGAAATTATTAAGAACATACTGTATATAATATGATTTAATAAAGCAAATGATTTGATAGCGTTGTACGCCAATGAATGCTGAAATGGACTGCAGTAAATATAATGTGACATTAATAATGCAAAATAAAAAATTCCAATAATTAAGAACTTGAATTAACCCCCTTTTTTCTTAAAAAAAAAAAAAAAAAAAAGAAAAATCCTCTCTAAATTTCGGACTAAAGGGGAAATTCATCTCGAAAATTCTAGCCCTGAGACTTACGAGTTTTCTTTGATCATTTTGCACACGGCTGGGAAGCAATTAATAGAATTTTTTCTCACATATCTTTTTAAAATTAGACAAAATACTCATCAATGAGAAATATCTCACCTTGAGAGTGTTGGAATAGTAAAGTCTTTAGAAAATATTTTTGATAATTATCAGTTTCTGTGTATAAAGTGTTTATTTTATTTCATGTGTTTTTATTGTAATAAAATCTGACAAGTTACTTTAGCTTTTGAGGAATTTATGAGAAAAAAAAATGTTGAGTCTGACCTGTGATGACAGATAAGGATGCATCGAATATTCGGTATCTATTCGGCATTCGGACATGCTACCGAATATTCGGTTAGGCAGAATATCAAACTATTCGGTCTGCCGAGTATCGAACTATTCGGCCAAACCGAATACTTAAAAATATCTTTTGAAAAATATTTTTAAAATTTTTACACAACTTCTACTTTTAACTGTCAATTTATAAAGATATTCAGAATAATTGGAAACAGAATCATATTTAAATTAAAGAAAATATTGTTACATTATTTGCTGTTTGATAAGTGTCACTTAAAAAAATTAATCATTAACGATGACCTGCGTAGAAATAAATGATGCACAAATGGAAGTTTCTGAACAATGTCTTGTAAATAATCTGTCTTTTGCTTTTTCGCTAAAAGAGTGTTTTTAAAGAAAATGGGAAAACTTTCCGATGTGATAATAGATATCAAGACAGACCATTTTTGCCCAAGAAACCAGTATCGCAATCCGCTTAATCAGTCAAAATCAAAAATACAGTGTATCTCATCTCACTTCAGGTCAAACTTAGATTTTCATTTGTTACTTTAACAATAATGAAGATACCGTAACTATATTTTAAAAAGAGTCACTTTGATTTCTGTGACATATGAAATCATGAGAAGAAGTGCCGGAAATTGGGTGTGTGTAAAGTTTACTTGTAAAAAGGTCTTGTTTATCAAAATGGAAGTATCTGTGTTAAGTATTATGAAAAATTGTTTTAAAATTTATTTTTTTAATATCTTTAAACTTTGAATTCGGCCAGCCGAAAATTAGGTATTCGGCCCAACAGTCAGTATTCGGCTACTTGAATATTCGGCATTCGGTTAACCTCTAGGCCGAATATTCGGTATTCAGTTCACCTGTAGGCCGAATATTCGGTATTCGGCAAAAATCACTATTCGGTGCATACAGATAAATTTTCTGAAATATCAAATTCCTTGGGGGGGGGGGGGGGCGTGCCCCCCCCCCCCCAGCCCCCCTCAAATGGCGCCCCTGACGGAGCTCCTTAATAGGATCCAGAATGTATACGGCGTATACCTCCGTATACCCTTCATTATACCCCTGAAGGTAGCTTCACAATAGTCATATCAAGCAAAGTTGTAAAATATATCTTTGAAATTGCACTAGAAAATATGGACTAAATATTTATTTTGAATATTGTTTAATAGATAACAGTTTAAGCGCATTAATTTCACTGTTAAAATGAAACATTCTTTCACATTCCGAAAATCCAAGTGCACGCAGACACATTTTTTTAGCGATTAAAAGTTTTTAAACTAATTTTAAACTTGATAGTCCTACCTAAATCGTCATAAAAAAAAATAAAGAGAAAAAGAGAAAAGAAACCGATGTTGTGTAACTCCGATACTCCGAATATCCTAAACAAAGCAAAGCAGAAAGTGAGAATAAAAGGATTTTTTACCAATATCTTTTTTCAACAAGATTAAACTTTTGAAAGGTATACTACAAATCCTCGATATCTAGTGCTGCTATCTAGTAGCAAGATAATGAAATTATAACTTGATACTAAGCCGATAAGTTGGATTTATAAGCTGATTCTATTTTAAATTGATACTTTCCGATATTGTAAAATGATAAATAAATAATGCTAATTAATAATAACTCAAATAATAATTTTCAGTTTGAAGATACAATTTTGCGATTTTGAACTATTAAAATCATTTTTTAATTGAAACGTCCCACACTGTTTTACTGCTGCCATCTGTTGAATTAAATAAAAACTATACAATGTTTTATCTCATAAAAATTGTTTTAAAAAAGGGAAATTCAAAATATGAAATTTCAAAACTTAATAGATTTAAAATATTACAAAGAATAAATAATATTTTACGCAAATTAACCTAGCATATGTGAAACTTTGTAAATAAGATTTTTTTTACATGTAAAAGAAAGTATTTTTTTCTAAATGCAAAATGCACAGTTCAGCTCATTTTATACATTCATTCTAATCATTATTAAGAGCAAAAAGATCTTTTTTTTTTTTCGAAATAACGTCAATAAGTAGCCAAAATTAGTCTTAAGCTTTTTAAAAATTAAAATTCCTCCAGTTTCTAAAGTCTAGAAGAGCCATAATGACAATAATTGCAAAAAACTTTGTGCGAATTAAAACAGTCCTTTTCTTTTATTTTTGCATCAATTAAAGTTGATGTTACTGTCATCATTCATGTATATATATGTACATAATTAGAATAAAATCACGCGTGTGAAAATAAATGTAATAATAAGAAAATAAAAATTTATTAAACAAGACAGTGAAGATACTAAAAAAAAAAAAAAAAAAAAAAAAAAAAAACTATGAATGTGATAATCGTCAGAGGAGCCCCATAGACACAATTCATAGTCAAGATATGTTATTCATCGAATGTTGTCAACATAAGATCTAAAAATGAGAATATTAAGTTCCTTGAAAAATATCGGAAAAAAAAAAATAATAACAGGTATATTGAAAGGCATTAGGAAATTTTTAGTTTACTATATTACTTATTCATTTCCAAGATCTCTATAGAGGTATCTGCATATTTTCGGAGCTGTTTTTTTTAAACGATGTAGAATATTGAATAAATACATTTATTTTCAGTTCAATTTTAATACAGAATGGAGAAAAAACATAAAATCCTAACAATATCTTCATAGTATTTTAAATAGATTTCGTAAGAAACACTACCTATTACATTCTCCCCTATGTTGGATTTTCTGAAATTTTTTTGCAGATCGCCAATCAAGATCCCTAGAACAGAAAACCACCCCCAGTTCACAACCTTATCTATCTATCTATACATAAAACTATTAAAACAATTACAAATTACCACAAAAAAACATAGTAAAAAAAAAAAAAAAGAATTGAAGGACTAAAATGGAAATTTGTAGAACCAAGGTAGAATCATCAGGCCCTAAATACCTAGGTACTACAAATAAAGTGTGTGGTTTCATCTTCGTGTTAGCCATAAAAAAGCTAAATAATACGAATTTAGGGCTACCAACACACAGTAAAACCAGAAAAAAAAATGGAAAAACAATTATATGAAAAAATAAATACGGATGCAAATGGATTGGAAAACAGAAAGAAAAACATATTAGCACATTGTGATCCTCTGTAATCAGCAATGAGGTATAAAAAAGGGTAAGATTATATCTATATATATATATTTATCATATATATCATCTTTTTATGGACACAATAATTTCCATCACGATAACAAATCTCTTCCAAACTGATAAATAAAATCAAGAGGCAGAAAATCTCGTTGATGGGCAAAATAGGACCAACTAGGTGGAAATAGTGAGAGGTTTTGTGACAACCGAAAAAAAACTATAACTTCTTAATTATAATACGTATTAAATAAGTTTAAAGTCATTATTACTTCTAGGAAAAGGACCAAAAATTTATGCATCACAGACTTTTGATAAAATTAAAAATGGGCTCAAGGGGTGAGGAAAATAGGGTTCTAGAAGGCAGAAAAAAGTTCACAACTTCGTCAATTCAAAAGATATCAAATCCGCTTGAATTTATTATAAATCTTCTTATTATTATCTACAACTTTTACATTGACAAGTTTTTGATGGGACCAACTCTTACAGCAAAAAAAATTAAACAAAAATAGGAGTTGAAGAAAAAAATTTTGGTATTAGTATGATTCTGACAAAACCAGCTCTTACAGAAAAATGAAATTAAAAACTTGTCAAAACTGGCCAGATAAAATATTTAAACTGGGTTTTATCTCTAATCTTGATTTAGTTTTTGTTGGTGAAATTAGTACTTAACTTCGAAATCTACCTGCGCCTGTAGGCCGAGCCGGCAGAGATTTTTTAAAAACGGGAGTGTTTTGCCATTTTTTTTAAAGCAAAATTTCATGCTTACGCAGACAGCATGCACTCAATTTAACTAGACATATTTCAATTTCCTTTGTTCTACATACTACTATTACACTTACTTGTTCACTGAATTTGGAGATATTGTGAGTTTCACAATATCTCTAAAATTAACTGAAATATTTTAAAATATGTGAAAAAAAAACACATTTTTTATATAAAAAATACCATTTTTTTTTTTAAATATTCGTTGATGATGTGATTCTTTTTAAATATTCGTGTAAGTATCTATAAAATAATTTGATTATCACGTAGAGCTTAGATTCTAGTTCAGAATATAGTGAGTAATATGGTTAACATTCTGAGAAAATTTCACTGAAATATGTTTAAAACATTTTATGTAATGGAGTTTACTGAATATAGAATTTCTTATCTATAAAATTAATCTATAAGGGTCAATTAAGATTTATTAGTGTTTTTAATCTAGAAAAAAAAAAAATAAGAAAAGCATGCTCAGAAACATTGTTTACATTTATCCTGGCCTTCCTAAGCTCACTTCCGGTAGTTGACTGATTACTTCCTGTTTATCAAATTGGTTATAACTCCTCTTAGGAATAAAACTAAAACAGATTTGGAATCGTAAAAGATTTCTCTTTTAAATAAAACAACAACAGCCAGAAAAAAAAAAAAAAAATCGAAAATTCTTACCGCCGATACGGCCATTGTAACGTAGGCAGTTACCTTAAGAAACTTATATTTCTATTAAATTGTCTTTTGTTAAAGTCGTGATGGATACAGTCCATACACGGTAACTTAGGCGATGAGCAAAACGCGAATTTGGATAAATTTATTCATTAATTAAGGTGACAATCACGACCAGCAACTAGCTGAATTTAGTTTATAATTAAATAATACATTTCCTGCACCAGTTGTGTCTCTTAACAACTTTCTTTCCCCGTAACAGTGCAAATTCTTTCAAGGTCATCAGCCAAATTATCGCACGCGCATTGTTACAACTATTTTTGTATCTCTGATAATGATTTTAAACTCATTAAAAAAAAAAAAAAAAAAAAAAAAAACTTTAGCGAACATATTTTCAGAGATTATCTAAATCTACTCGCACAAAATAGCCGGATAAATTCTCAAAAGATTGAAATTCCAAGTTTTCAATTGTTTTTCAGTGAAGTTATTTTTGTATTATACTATACAGTTTTATTGGAACCAATATGAATAACTTTAATGAAATGTACTGCAAACTATTTTCTGCATAGACTGTAATGCAATGGGATTATTTTGTATGTCACTATAAACGAGGTATAAGTGCTATACACTTCAATTTCAATACAAAGCATGCCACAAAAACATAAAAAAATTTCATGGCAATCCCAGTATATTTGCATGAATTGGAGCTTGGACTGACAGATGGCAGATAGGCAGGCAAACCGAAATCATAAACACATTTCAACTATGTTGGAAAGTGTTAAAAAATGTTATAATTTAATAAGAAAAAAAAACTAAATAAAAAATTGTATTATATTCAAAATTAAAACTACAAAAATTAATCATAAATTTCAGTTAGCGTCGTATGTCTGAAAGAAAATGTTTCATATCTGAGATGTTTTATACTATTCCCCATAAGGAGCAGTCGAGACCTAAAGAAAACGGCATATAATTGAAGAGCTAAGTGGAAGAACATGTTAAGTAACATAAATTACATTTCAAGAAATTTGAGGTGAAAGTTTTTGCTGTAAATTTTAATGATTATTTTCTGTTTGATACCATGTGTTTAAAATATTAACAGGTATGGTACTAAACTCTCTCAGAAAAACTTATTCATATTTAATTTTCAAATATTGAAAATTATTAATATTATGGACATTATTAAATATTAAAATGTTAAATATTAATGAATAATCTCTTAAATCTTCAAGACTAAATAGAATCTTGGTATTTTAGCTTGACCATGTTATAGGATACCTCACAACGCTTTCATCCAAAAGATAAAAAACAAATTTAGAAAATGTAGCGTAACATGTTCATCCACTCAACTCTTCAATTGATAGAGAAGTATAAGTGACTAGCGCATAAGTGAGAGGTCACTATATGGGTATTTTTTGTGCGGTTTTAAGTTATTTTGTTCTTGCATCGGATTGGAATACCCGATTTTATCACGATTCGGCTCACCCATGTTCAGATTGCTACGATAATTGTTTCTGGACGGTTGAATTCTAATATCTGCTGCCGGCCGAGGTCAATGTGAGAATGAGTTTTGACTCTTGCAGGCCGGATTTGGATTTACCCAATTTTTCACAAGTAAGTCCTAAATATTTTTCAGACGAAAAAACTATATATTTGAACATAATGAGTGTGTATATGTCCATTACAGTACATAACAGATAAAAATTACATTAGAGATACTATTGTGAGCATTTCGATAATTGTGTTAAAATATGATTAATTTTTATTTCACTTCGGGTGCAGGTTGAGTTGCGAGTCGTTGAAATTTTTTTTGTTAGGTTCGAATCAGGTTCTAGGTTGAAGTAATAAATACTGGATTATATAAATTATAATATAATTAAATAGTGTAGCATAATATAATTAAATAAATATTGTTGAGGTCGGATATAACCTAACCCACGCAAGACTTCGTTTTCGCATACTGCTTTGTTTTTGCATTAGGGTCTTGAGGTCGGGTATGACCCGAGTCGAATTCGAAAACTGTATTTAACGTCAACCTGAACCCAAACCGAATCCAAATTCTTAAACCCGAACAAGAAATGGAGAAAATTAATCCATATTTCACACAATTATATAAAAAAAAAATAGCCTACAAGTATATTTATAATATCAATTTTATATTTTTTGTATAAAAATGAACACATATGCCCTCATTAACCATGTTATCCGAATGGAAGGGTTTCCAACGAAGCAATGTGACTAGTTCATATTATTTGATTGCTACCACTATTTTAACGTAGATATATATTCTCCTTATTTAACTGCTTCTTTATTAAAGGCATATAAAAAAAAATCACTATTTCAAGAAAGTGGTAGCAATCAAGCAATGTGAATAAAAAGGCAGGAAAGAATTCTCGGAACAAACCTGTTAACGTTCAAATATATACTTTTTTTTTTCATACATAAATATTCTAACCTTTTTTGTAAAAGTGAGTCCAAAACGATCCGAAAGAGTCAAATTATGTTTTTATCTTTAAAAATGGGTCAGAAAATGCGTGAGAAACTTTCGGGTTGTTGAGCTGGAAAAAACATTTTTTCACGATCCCCAATTATATAAATATATATATGTGTGTGTGTGCGCGCGTATGTGTTAAAACGATTTATAATTAAGAAAAGTTTGACTATATATATGTGTGTGTGTGTGTTAAAACGGATTATAATTACGAAACGTTTGACTGTATATGTTATATACTAGGGGGCTCTGCCCCCTGCAAGCTACGCTCGCCAGCCCCCGTTCAGACACTGTAGAATCTAAAAGCATGCTAATCTGATCGGTTTTTAAAAGATTAGAGAAGATTGAATTATACTGAAAAAACTTGTTGCGATCTCCCTGTAAACGGGTTTCCATTCAATTCCCTTTGATTGCAAAAATTTAAGGCAGAATCAGTTGCTGTGAAGACATCCAATGGTTGTTTTTGTGTTTGGTTAAAAAAGATCCATTAAACATTTGAAAAGAAGCTAAAATAAAATGAATTAAGTAAACAGAGTATTTGTCTCCCGGTATTTTTTAACAGCGTTAAAAAACGATTGACGTAATACAATTTACTACAATTACTAAAATTTGATGCTTTAACCTCTTCAAGGGCTGTGGTTCTTTTTGGACCACTTAATCTTAATTCTTAAATGCAATTTTGCTGCAGAATATTGGGATGAAATTTTCCCTTTTATTAAGTAAGTGAACAAAAGCATTTTTGTATTTCGAAATTTGTTTGTAAATTCTGTTGTCATTCACTGATTTCAAGATTTTACGAATAAAAGTACCTAGCCCGTTAAAGGGTTAAAAGCAAATTAATGTATTTATTATTTTAAAGTTTCCTTTCTCTTTTAATATTCACGTGTAAATACAATTTTCAAGACATAATTTTCAATATTTTCCTGTTTTTAACACGTACTCATTTAGTAGTAATTTTAAAGTTTTTTTTTTCTGTTTGTAATAGTCACGTGAAAATAAATTTTTAATCATTAGGAAATATTATTCTTTGCGCTGTTTTTAGAATTAAAAACAATCTCTATAATAACAGCCTAAGTCATCTGACTATCATCAACAGTTCTAGGCGGATCCCTTCGCTTTTTATATTCCAGGCGGCCATTTTGGTACTTTAATGTTAGCTAGCCACAGGTGTGATAAGTCGCCAAATATTATTCTATCGCCATTATTTCATTTATATTATAATAGTCTAAATCATATAACTGCCATAAACAACGGGGTGATCCCCTCGCGTTTCATAAGAAAGGTTTCCATTTTGATTAAAGAATGAAAATTATTTTTTCGAATAAAACTACATAAAAGTTGCCATGATCGGAAAGAATTCCTGGTGCTTTTATGTTAGACGGGTGCAAATCCCGCCAATAGCTTTTTTTTAACCCGCCAGTTAGCATTTTTTTATTTTTCGAGTGGTAAATTAAAACGGTGCTACTTGGTTATCCCATCGACGAAAAATCACTCGCCAAACTATAAGATTAAATGCAAGTAATGGTTGATCGTAAATGTCACATTCACTTGACTTTAAGGAAGTTACACGTGTTCACGCCATCAAATGATTTTTATTTCGACGTTTTATTTGTATTTTTATTAACGTTATACAAATTTATTTGTTCTTTCGTTATTTAAAATAAAAAATTATGTCAATTTGTATAATTTGGCGAAATTGGTCGACGGGAGAAGTAGTACCATTAAAACATTGTTCTGAAGTGGAAATTAAATGTCATGATTTGTTGCATTGTCATATACGCACTGGGTTTGGCGTGATTTTTTTTTTTTTTTTACGACAATTTGGCGAAAACCTCGTTTTCGAATACCAGTTACATATGTATTTTTAAATTATTTTCCGTTATTTTTAAAATGAAATAACAATAAATGGTACTACTTAGTTATCCCGTCGACCAAAAATCTATCGCCAAAAAAATATCTGTTATGATTAAAATTTGCGATGCCATCATTAGAGAAAAGTATTTAAAATTAGAAAAAAATTAATATTTCGAAAACTAATTCGAATTTAAAAATTCTAATACCAGTTTTGAGATCTACGGATCTATACGGATTTTTTATGTTAATTACATCGCAAAATATTCCATAATTTAGGAGAAATCGCCGTGAAACATAATCAGTTGTTTATTCAGTCGTTTCATAGAATCGTTACATAAATTCGTTTCAATTCAGTCGTTTCATATATCCGTTTCATAAATTCGTTTCATTAGGATTTTATATATATAGGGTAGATATATAAAAGGATAAAAACCCCTTTTAAAACTCAAAATTAAAATTAAATTTCAAAAATTTAAATTAAAATCCGAAGTTTCTTTCTTCTAACTTTAAATCTCCTTCTAAAATCAGTTTTACCCCTTGTAATTTTGTTTCCCAGCAATACATCTTATTACTTTCAGATATCATTTTCGGATGATCTTTAAGAGTAAAAATGCTGACGTTCGGAATTCTCAACCAGTTGTGGTTAGCTGATTCCCGGGCCGGCCAAGTCCAGATCTGGCATCTGATCCTGGACAATTAATCAAAAGCTAATCAACCAATTAAAGAAATGCCCCTCCCAAAATTACAACTATTCCCTCTGCTGGAAAATATGGTAAGCCCCAAGATAAGCTAAACCCCGCGCCAAAAACGAGTTAATTTGCACTTTTGCATCGCCTGCAAAAGCTATGGCGATGTAGCTCCTAAAATCACCACCTAACGAACTCGAGGACCGCAGACCGGACTCGCGAATCGGACTGTAAGATTAGCAGCGAAATAAATGAGTTCGATCCACCAAAAGGCTTTGGTCCATCCACCAAAGTCCGATTTATTTATCTCACAAGTAATATCAACCCCCAGAAGTTCTTACATCATAAAGCTGGCTGTACGGACACATGCCTGGAAAGTGAACGACCCGCGACTCCCTCTAGTAGTATCGAACGTACAATATATTACTTATTATTATTATTATTATTATTATTATTATTATTCCAAATATTTTAAATGTTTTTTTCAGTAATCAAAACCATCAGTTTCTTCTCTGTTATTTTTTACTGGACGAACGAAAAATCTGATATGCTGTTTGCAGGCCTATAGCATTCTCAGTGAGTATTTGTAATGGATGAAAATGTATATAATGCTTTTGAAACAACTGAAAAAAATATACTACAAGTCTAAATTTAAGAAAAAAGGCAAGGCAATTTTAGTAAAAGATTTTTTTTTAAGTAAAAGGCATATGTTTTAATGCGATAAAAGGAAATACCTATAATACTACTGATAAATATATTTTTTAATTAATAAAAAATTGTTTATAATTTTTTTTTTATCCAGTCTAATTCTCTAATTGGTTAATTACCCTGATTTAGCAATGATTTTGAAGGGATCCATTGAAAATGCTATTCAACTGGACAACTAGGATCAAATATGCAGAAAACTTTTCAGGTAAGATTTTATACCATTCAATAAAAAATATTGGAATTCGTCATTTTTTGGATAATTTTTTTAATTTATTATATTTTTTTGTCTAAATTAAATAAATGATGTACATTTTATTAATAGATACCTGAACTTAATCAATTGCTTTTAATTTAAATTGCAAAAAATCTAAAGCGAAAAATTTTAATTTGAAAAAAAAAAAAAAAAAAAAAAAAGAAGAAGACATAAGCAGTACTTAAAAAAGAGAGAGGTTTAGAAAGTCGAAGTCTATGTCATAAAATAAGTACAATAAAATAAAATAAGATTGTACTGTAATTTCATGTGGATTTCAAAAGTTACAAAAACTCGAGAAAAAGAAAAAAAAAATTAAAACACCATACTCTCCATTAAAAAAAAAAAAAAAAAAAAAAAAAAAAAAAAAAAAAAAAAAAACAAATTTAAATAATTTAGTTGTTTATTTAGATGATAAAATACGTTTTTTATTCGTAGATAAATTACAAATACAACCAGATACTTTCTTATACTTAAAGTTAAATAATATACTTTTTTCACAAACCCTGCATGCACATAAAAGCTATTTCTCAAAGAAAAATACTTCAAACATATAGTATATACTATATTAATGTAATGTAAACTTTACACCATTTTTTTCAATGAAAAATATTTTGGACGGCTACATCCTCCAAATGCGTATGTGCATCGGTGGGAAATCTATATCTAATAATCTATTCAAGCCTTACAAATGAAACTTTGTTGGATGATAAATTTCAGATACCAGGATTTTTTTTGTTTGTTTGTTTTTGCTCTCAAATTTGTCCCTGTTTCCTACAAGAGAGCAAACTATATTTCACGGTCCATTACAGATGCACTGCCTCTCTCTCCAGCTCAATTCATGACATTTGTACATACATATATTTAAACGAATATGGATTTAAAACACCCTTTCAACAAAAAAAGAAAAAACATATTTATTAAAATATAGAACTATGTTGTTCATTTGAACATTTATTAGTCTTTTCTTGTTTTATGGCTGAGAGGTTCTGCTCTCGAAGCTGGTAGAAGGGAGGTGTTGGGTTCGAATCCAGTCACGCCCGTCGGCCTAAGCGTTCGGAGTTTTCGTGGTTTTCTTCGAACCTTGGGAAACCTTGCGTAAATACGGGTTGGGTTTCCTTAGAAAGACGCCCACGGAGGGCACTCTTCCTAGGGCCTGTATCCCTCGTGCAGATAATCGGCCGTCATAAATAACACCAACTTTTCATGTTTTAAGAAATATGGCGTGAACTAGTTCCGTAAAAGGAACTAAATTGTCCACCACTACTATTTCTTAAGATCATTTTGCAAATTTATGTTTCATAAATAAAAGTTTTATAAGTGAAAATGAACGAAAATATTAATGACGCAGTCGTAATCAATAATTTTATCCAGTGTTGAATTCAAACACTTTTCTCCGAGAGGGATTTCTGTGGCTTCGGGGGGGGGGGTACATTATAGAGTTCTGGTGGGGGAAATTGCACTTTTTGACCTTTGAAAACACAAAATCTCAAATCTTTCGGAGGGGGGGGGGGCACTTATTCCTCAGAGGGGAATGTCCACCCTGAGCCACCCCCTGAATTCAACACTGATTTTATCTCAGTGTTGAATTCAGACAATTTTCTTCGGGGGCTCCGGGAAGGACATTATAGCTTTCCGGGGTAGGGGGAGCGGATTGCACTTTTGACCGTTGAAAACACATAACCCCAAATCTTGCCGAAGGGACATCTCATGGCTCCGGGGCGGGACCACCCCCTGATCCAGTTTAAATTTATAAGAACTATATTTCACGTTCTTAATAGTTTTTTATTCTTATCTAAAATCGCATTTTTTATTGATTTTTTACTATGCAATAGCTTTTGTTTTTATTAACTGCAAGAAAAATATAAGCTATTTTATACAACATATATAGAGACTTGAGACATTCAAGTTTATTGCACATTGATTTAATTGTGTAGTGCTGCTCTCTATCGGATTTTATTTGAAATATTAACTTTCATTATGGAATTCAGTTTTGCGTTTTCTACCCTACTTCCATTTTTTAAAGATAGAATTCGCACACTTTATATGATCTTATGCATCATATTGTTCTTAAATTATTCATACTTTAAGCTTTAATCTGAAATTCATATAATTATTTTCCTTCCCAATCTCTCACTCTGCCTTTAAAACATTAAAATTAAAATCTATATGTTATAAAAATTCTAAACTTCGGACTACGAAAACACAAAATTTTGAATTAAGCTTTCTTAAATTTTTCTCAATAGGAATAGAATTATATTATACAAATTTAAATTTTGTTCGTTTAAATTAACGAAAAAAAAAATTGTAGTGTGACCATTTATTAGTGGAATTTTAAAAGTTTTAATTAGGGAATTTGTGTTACAATTTTTTTATTCAGAATGAGAAGATGGAATAATTTGTTTAAGATATTGCATTTAATGATAATCAATGGACATTGGCAAACCAACGGTGGGTGCTAAGGCTAAGGGGGCGGAAGCCCCTCCCAGACACCCAAACCAGACTAATTATTGAAAGTTATTTTTTAATGATGAAGAGTTATTTTCATTATTTTTTAATAGGTTCAATAAATTCTAATATTTTTTTCACTTACATTAAACTACAATTCAACTCCTCTTTTAAATACATACATACATATTAATTTTAAGTGCATACATTATGCAATTTTTAGTTAGCAAATCGTGCAATATGGAATTACATTAATGATTAATTACACCAATATATTCAATGAGAGGATGTACGAAATGTAATATAATTAGAAAAAATGAAAAATATGATTAAAAAATCATAATTTTGAAGCTCTGAAAAAAAGGAGGCACTTAAAAATATTTCTCTTTAATTTAATAAACTAAATTAAATAATTCCCAAAGATTCCTTTAATAAAGGTACTGGAATACTATTATATATACATATAATATTAAAAAAAAAAAAAAAAAAAACCTACCCGACTAAGTTTGAGGTCGAGTCTCCAGAAAAAAGAGGAAACTTGGATCCTAGGAGATAAAAAAAAAAAAAAAAAAAAAAAAAAAAAAAAAAAAAAAAGCTTCTTGCCAGCACGGTGCAAGTCCAGGACCGTAACTGGATAGAGACAGAGTTTTTTTATAGAGCTCCTGCAGGAGTTTCATGAAACCTATTGGAGCCACCTCTTGCGCATCCTTTAACCCTCATAAAATTTTAATATTTTAATAATAAAACTTTAAAACATTTGCTTGCAAAAGCACTTTAAAATAGTTTAAATACAGTAACACGCCAAAAATCCTAAAAACTGAGATACATTTCAAGCACAGTGCTTTATTATCTAGCATGTTAAAAGGATTTAGAATTATCGACACGAAAAATTTTCAGAGCACCCTCAGGCTTCCCTGGATGGTTACGGTTCTGCCCAAATCGGCAGAAAAAAAATGTAAATCTAGGAGCGGCACGTCACGAATCAAATGAAATAAAAATGGACCGAGCTCGGGCGTCGGACCGGGCCAGATCTGGTACCATATGCCTCTAACATATACTAGCCCCCCCCCCCCCCTCCAAAACGTAATTCTGTGTATGCCACTCAATGGAAAAAAATTTTGTGGCGCCAATCTGAACGCTTTCGAAATACTATCATTAGTCTCTGGATGCTCAGTTTTGACAGACAGAACCGAAGAGAAAAGGTATATAGCCAAACGGAAACGTTGTTTTTGTCACCCCATTCTGGCAATTTCAAAATATTATCAATAGCATGGATGTAGTTTAAGGCAGATCACACACTGAAGAGACAAGCAGACAAAACCGTGCGACACGAGACAAATTGTAGCGGTCAAACCGGTTTCTTCTTTGTTATCAGGGTGAAATGTCTCTTGACTTATGCTTTTGCGCATGATATGCCTAGGCATGTCACACACTGAACAGACAAGCGACGAAAAAGCGTAAGTCCAGAGATATTGCACCCTGATAACAAAGAAGAAATCGGTTTGAACCATTACCGTCTCAATACGGTCAGACGGTAATGTTTGAACGCTACAACTTATTGCCTGTCTCGTGTTTTTGTCTGCTTGTCTGTTCAGTGAGTGTACTGTTCAAAGTATACAATGGTAAACGCCGCGCCGTCTGGATTTTTTAAAAGAAGATCCATGCACCCTCTGATTCTCAAATAGAGATGTAGCGTGAACTCTCTAGTGCAGAGGTCCCCAACCGGTACTCCGTGGACCACTAGTAGTCGTGGAAAATTCCTCATTTTATTCAATTCAACTTGATGAAGCTCCAGGTCCGTAGCCAAGTGGGGGCCAGGTCGGGCAAAGCCCGACCTGGAAAAAGTTTTGCCCGACCTAGCGCAAGACTCTACATTCCGATAAAATCCCTAAATTTTTATTTTTTCCCCACTTCTTGTCACACCTAGGATGAAGATCGACATTCCGATCACTTTTTCACTCAGTATTTTCTTTTTAAAAAATTTCATGTAATACAACATCAAATTTCCATTTTCTTTCTTCATTCCAGACCTCGTTCTCTACCCCTAAATTTCCTTTCTAAACGGGAAACAAAAATAGCAAAAATTTCCTCTATAAAGCTTTTTCTCTCTCCCTCTTCAACAGACCTATCGGATATTGCTCCATTGTGCTTTCCTCGCTTTTTTGCTTTGTAGAAATTATCCGATACCGCTTCAACAACAAATCTTATATCCCTAAAGCTTGATTTCTTTATACAATTGTCACCATACGAAATTTATCGTTAAAAGGCGGGGTTGAAATCAAAGGCTTCTGAAACTACAGTGAACCAGCCTACAATACTGTTTCCTTAACTTGAATTTGATGTACATGACTGTTAGTTGCTTGTTTCATGGAAACTTGGTCCGATTGCAATAAACTCCAAAGGGCAGCCCCTCCCCCCAGTGCCATCGCTAAGACTTTTTATTGGTGGGGGGAGAGAACCTTAAATTGCCAAGTCAAATTTCAGTATTTGCCAACTCGTTTTATAATTTTGCCAACTTACCACAGTTAAAAAATGTAATAGAGTTCTTATTTGTTAAAAGTTTAATAATATTCCTAATTAGTTTTGTAATTTTTGCCAAGTCTATCAGAAATAGAAAATATATTATAGTTTTTATTAAAGTTTTAACCAAATTTGCCAACTAAGTTTGTAAATTTATGAAGTGTAATAACATTCGCGAATGTTTGGGGGGGGGGGGAGGCTCCCTCCGTCCCCCCCTAGCGATGCCCCTGCCTCCCCCTTCTCCCATGTGAAAATACAAAATAGATAATTGAGGGTCTGTCCCTTCATCTCTTCGACTGTCTCCCATTTCACTGAAATTTTAAAAAATTGGCGCTTCTAAAATAAATTAATGATTATTTCAAATTTAAACAATACAATATGTCAGGTTACTTACGATTTTACAAATTCAAATTTATCACTTACTGACACATTCATAAAGCCATTTTTATTCTTAGATTCAAAAATGTTACAGATGCTTTTACTAAGAAACGAAGAAACTGAATGCGCGGTTTAATGAAACTCTTTTGCACTTTTTCTTAAAAGCAAATCAGTTTCCAAAGTGGTCGTATAAGTTGCCATTATAAGAAAATTTTTGCAATGTGACAGCCTGATACAAACCATCATAAATTAGAAATCAATTACAACCCAAAGTGTAATGCATTTATTAAAAAGTGAAAAAAGATATTTTATTCCAATTCTTAATTAAAAGAAAAACTTTCTGTTTACGTTATGCCCGGGGCCGTAGGAAGGTCTTTTGAGACCCCGCACAAACATTTTATTCGGTCCCCCTCCCTCTAAGATTTGGGAGAAATATCTATATTTAATTTTCAAACGAGTTTCATTTTATAACAAAACCAGAGGAGCTTCGCTGGTCGATTTTTCGAAAACGAAATTGAAATAAAACGGATTTGGAGTTGGGTTGAACTGCTTTCGGCAACGTACATCCATTGGGGCTATGCCCACTCAGATTTCGAATCAAACAAACCTTGAATTTTTGTAAATTTTTGTTTCGACCCAGATTAAATTAAAATTTTCAACATTTCGTTCATGCCGCTATTGGAACAAATTTGATATTCTTATAACTTGAATTTAATCAAAGCAATAGCAAAATTTAACTGAGAATTCTTCCGTTTAGGAAAAAAAATGTCAAAAAGTCGTCTCAGAATGCGAAAGAATGCCAAAAATTGATAAAGAAATTTCAAAGTTTATAGGGAGTAAAATTTACTGTTACGCTAAAGGATTTAAACCAGATTTTTTATTTACGAATGTTAAAATAATTACCAGAAAAACAGCTAAAAATCGCATAAAAATTGTCAAAAAATTAAAAAATAGCAGAATACAAAATTTGGCAAAAAAAAAAAAAAAAAAAAAAAAAAAAAAGGTTTGAAACTGAATTTGCAAAGGTTAAAAACCGCCACCAAAAACCGTTAAATATTGCACATAAATACAATATAAAAATATGGAAGTCTTTTCGTATTTTCTGTTTTTTTTTCTTCAGCTTGACAATGTCATCCGCATGACCCAGACAGGTTTTTTTTAAAGCAGAAAATACTCACTTATAATTATTTTTTGCTGCTCTGAAAGTTGCTCTTTTATTAAAAAAATATATATTTAGAGATTTACTAATTAAAAAGAAAAATACTTTTGGGATATCGTTTTCATATTTTTCAGTTTTCTCCAATTTAAAATTGTCCCCCAAGTTGTCCCATTAGAAATTGAAAAAGAAAAAAAAAAAATAATAACAGCTTGGAATAGCTTCCGATAGATAGTACCTTTCTGTGGGTAAGACGGGTTAGATAAAAATAATGACAGATATTTCTCTGTTCAGGAGTTTCTTGAATAGTTCGCGAAGTCTTTTATGTGATTTTTAACTTTTTTTCGCGCTCCAACGGGATCTTTTGAGATTAGTAAAAAGAATTGGTTTCAATCTTTTAGTCCAAAGTGCAGAATTTTGTCCTCTGCAATTTTTGAATTTTTCGCGAACTTTTTATGCGATTTTAAACGTTTTCCAGTTTTTAAGAGCCCTGTGATTAGAGATTTTTTTTTCTCATATTTGAAGAAATTTTCGTCTTTTGTATGGAAAATTTCTAGAGATTTTAATGTTTGATTCTCGACTTTTCGTAATACGAAGGAAAAAATATCCATGCAGTAAAAGTTCAGTTTCTAATAGGGAAAAGTACAATGCAACACAGCTGACAGAACACTACTGGGATTTAATTTGTTGAAAATGCATCTTTATATTGAAGGATGTTGAGTAATTTTTACGTTAAATTAGTGACTTTCTATATTTTTGTGAAAAATGGGCAAATCAAAGCCTTTTGTGTGTGTGTGTATTTGAACGGAAAAAAACCTTCAATTCACTGATTTATTTATTTTGTTTTATTTTATTTTTTGAGAATGTAAAAGGAATTCGGTTTCAGTCTTTTTTCCCAATATAGTAAATTTTGCCCTCTGTGGCGTTTTATTCACCTCGGTGTTTTTTTTTCTTTTTTTCTTTAAACATCCCAAAAAAGAATCAGATTTAAGTCTTTTAGCTCAAGATAGAAAATGTATCCTTTGCAATTTCTGAATTTTTTACGAACATTTTATGCGATTTTAGCATATTTTTTAACATTCTACTTTCAATCTTCTGGCTCGATGTAATCAAATTTGGCTCTCGTAGATTTTGAATTTTTATCCAATTTTTCATGCGATTTATACCCCTTTTTTCGCGTTTTCAGGAGACTTTATGACAAGTTTTTCTGAAACCGAAGAATTATCCAGTACATTTAATTGCTGTCATGATTAAGCTGAAGGTGGAAAAATAACGAATTGGCTCCTGTAGCAACGTGAACGACGATGTTGGAAAATTTAACTTTTATCTGGAGACTATCACTTTTATCGAAAGAGAAATTACAATACTTCAAGGATTATTTGATTCGAGATCAGATTTCGCATATCCCGAACGGGTTTACGCTGCGGAAGGCAGTGGGGTCCCAAGTGGGAACTCCCCCCAAAATAGGTTCTTTTTTGGAAAAAAAACAACCAGCAAAGCAAGCAGAGTTCCTTTAGTAGATTAAAGAACTACAGAATATAATTTATGTATAATTAACATTAGTAATTTATCGAGAGAAGAGAAATTAAACGTTAAAAAAGAAACAGGCCGAACATAAGGGGGTAGGTGGCAAATGCATGGCACAAAGATGCCTTCTTATTGGATCCTCAACGAGATTAAAAAGCACAATTTTTTTTAAACATTTGAATAAAAATAATGAGGTTTAAAAGTTTTGAATCTTGGGTTCCAACTTTTCCTCACTTTTAATAGGGATTCTAAAAAAGACATTTTTAAAAATATTTAGAACCTGCAAAATTTCTTTCATCTGGGCACCTTTAAAAAGAATGGTGGCTATAGAAAGAAGCGTATGTCTGTTTTGGTTGAAGAAAGTAATAGTATTAAAGAAGTTTTGAACCTTAATGGGGCCCTCAACGACGTTAAAAAGCACATTTTTTAAACATTTGAATTTTAAAAAAATGGCGGCTGTAAGTTTTGAATCCTAGGTTCCAACTTTTCCTCACTTTCATAGCCCCCCCCCCCCCCCCCGAAAAAAAAGACAATTTAAAAAATTTAGAGCCTGCAAAATTTCTTTCATCTGGGCACCTTTAAAAAATGGCGGCTACAGAAAGGAAGCACATTATCTGTTTCTGTTGAAGGAAGTAATAGTATTAAGGAAGTTGTGAAGCTTATTGGGACCCCCAACGAGATTAAAAAGCATATTTTTTAAACATTTGAATAAAAAATATGGGGCACAAAAGTTATGAATCTTGAGTTCCAACTTTTCTTCATTTTTATAGCGACCCCAAAAAACACAATTCAAAAAGAATTTTGAGCCTGCAAAATTTCTTTCATTACCTTTAAAAAGAATGGTGACTAGAGAAAGAAAGCACAAATTCTTCGGAGGAAGTAATGGTATTAAGGAAGTTTTGAAACTTATTGAGGCTCCCAGAGAGAGTAAAAAGTACACTTTTTAAACATTCGAATAAAAAATTTGGCCTAAAAGTTTTCAATCTTGGTTTCCTGTTTTTCCTCACTTTTATAGAAGGCCCTAAAATAGACAATTCAAAAGGAATAGGAAAGGAGCCTATAAAATTTCTTTCATCTGGGTACCTTTAAAAAGAATGGTGGCTGTAGAAAGAAAGTGCATATCTGTTTTGGTTGAAGGAAGTAATAGTATTAATGAAGTTTTGGACTTTTGGTTTAACTTTTTCTCCCATTTATAGGAGCCCCCAAAAAGACAAAAATACCATTATATTTTTAAAATACAATTCAGACTCTTCAAAAGCTCTTCCATCTGGACACCTTTATAAAGAATAGTGGATATAGAAGGAAAGAGCATATCTGTTTTCTATATCTGACCAAGGTCTTTGACAAAAAATGAATTTGGATAAGGCAAATCAAATGTTATTAAAAATACCTTAAAAATAATTATAAAATTTAAAAAACATTATTCGACTCAAAGGTACAATAACTTACTACTGAGCCCCTGACATTGCTCACCCCCCCCACACACAAATGGGGGGGGGCGGTTCCTGGGCTCCTGGTTATGCCAAATATCTTATTTAAGTTTCATATATTTTTATTATGTCTCTGAAGAAACTTTAAAAGTTCCATACCGACTTTAGAAATATCTTATATTTTAAATGGAAAAAAAAAATTCCTTAAAATCGCAGTACATATTTTTGAATAACTACGAATAAGACTAGAAAAAATGAAGAAATAATCTGCCATCCCTGGAGAAACCTTTGCCCTACCTGGAAGTATGGTCTAGCTACGGGCCTGAGCTAAGCTACGCATATAAGTAACAAGGCACTCCTTTGTTTTGTAAGGGTTGAGTTTGAAGGAAAGTTACCATGAAGAACGACTTTCTTCGTTCATTTTGCTGGGTGTAGATCAACTAGAGCTCACTAGATAGATTATAGAACAACTAGATACTACTGAACAACTAGATAGATTTTTCAAACGGTTAATAACTTGAAGAGCTCAAATGATGAAGGTTAGACTGTTAAAAATTTTGCAGCATTCTGGCAGGTCACTCGACCGTTTTTTGAAAAAACAGTTTCATAACCATATATTTAACTATATTTTGACCATAAAATGGCCAATAATATGGTCAGAATAGTGTTAAATTCACGGTTGTGTAACCGTTTTCGGAAAAAACGGTCAAATGACCTGCCAGAATGCTGCAAATTTTTAACAGTGTAATATGTGACAAAAAAGAAGAGTTAATCACATGATTGAACATAATCAGTGGTCATCTAGTCCTCTACCATCTGTTAAATTACTATTTGAAAAAAAAAAAAAAAACTAACACTCACAGAGATTTTAATTGATAAAGGAGGTATTTGACACTAATCGCAAATAGATATTTTGAATTCTATAACTCATTTTCTCAAAATGATGATTGTGTCATCTACCACCTTTATCATATCCGAGCTCTTTAAATATCCCATCTATATATATATATGAAAGTCTGGATTTTGTATTAATTAACGCGCAGCCAAAACTACTGAAGATAAAATCTTGAAAATCGGAGTAAAAATACTTCTTATGATATAGAGTGCCGCTAAGAAAGGATTTTTCAAAATTCCACCCCTAAGGGGGGGGGGGGGTAAAAAAGAGAACGAACTTTAAAAAAATTCCTTAAAAATCTGATTTTATAGTTATTTTTCAACTGATAACATATTTTGGTGTATTTTTGTATGCTGAATCGAATGGCACTAACTAAATTCTTTTAAGCCCAATAGTTCGAGAGATATCTCATATTTTTCTAATTTGGCACCAACTTTGGCGCCAAAAGCTGGATTTTTCAAGTGACAATTTCTAAAAACTCATTCTTTTCATTCTGTTGCTATAGCAAGGGAAAAAATTCTAATTGAATAATTTTTTAACCAATCATTTTGGTTAAATAAAAACAACTTCGTCAATTAGAAAAAAAAAAAAATTCAAACGCCTCAAAAACTAAAACTAAATAATAATAATAAAAAAAAAACCTGTGGTACTTTTTCGTTCTAATTTTCGTCGCGATACCATGCCAAAATGTATGGTATCGCGCCATTTATTTCAACCTTAATCGTGCAAACGATTTTTATTGCAAACCGTGCCACACATTAACATTTGCTAATTATTGAACGTGAATATTTTTATGCAGGAATTTTTAATGATGGAATTCATTTTATTCCATCATAATCTCGCAAAACTTTTTAATTTGTTATTTTTTTAATAGAAAATATTCATTACTGATACTGATATAGATTTTACCATTTCGCAATTATCTGATGATGAGGAAGCTACAATAAAATTACTTCAGAAGTTAGGAATTTACATATAAAAATGTTTTGTTCAAAAAACCATGAATGTCTTCATTGAAAGAATGAAATGTTTACTTCAATGTGAGACATACGTATTACGTACGCCATGCTTCAGTAGTAAGACATTTACAATTTCAAGACTGCAGTTTAAATTGACTATATTTTATTACTTGCAAAATATTTATTTATTCTTATATTTTAAGTATTTATTCTGGTACCGTCGACCAATTTCGCCAAATTATATAAATCGCCAAACCACTCGCCAAATTATACAAATTGACATACTTTTTATTTTAAATAATGAAAGAACAAATAAATTAGTATAACATTAATAAAAATACATTTAAAAAGTCAAAATAAAAATCACCTGATGACGTAAATACGTGTAACTTGCTTAAAGTCAAGTGAATGTGACATTTACGATCAACCATTACTGACCTTTAATCTTATAGTTTGGCAATAGATTTTTGGTCGGCGGAATAACCAAGTATACCATTATTTTTATTGATTTAAAAAAATGATAGGTCAAAGTCTGTAATTTTCAAAAGTTATATTTTTTAAATGCTCATTTTTTTATCAACAATTTTTTTTTTTTTCAAATGTATCATTTCATTTTTGTGCCAACTATTACGCTTGGTGACAATGGTGTTGGCATAACAGGGAAACACCAAAACAGTTACTGATTTTATTTCAAATGTAAAGAAAAAAGGTTTAATGAGCAATAAATATTGTAAATATGACTATAACTCAGATTCTACTGAACATAATTTTCTAGAACTTACACTGTTAAATAGTAAATTTGGTTTATAAATGGTTTAATGTAAAAACCATCATTCTAAGTTGCTACGGGAGTTCTAAAATTAGGTGAACTCGATTATGAAAGATTTCAAGTCAACTAATTAAATGCACAGTAAGTTGGATAATATTTCAGAGATTTTTTCAATATTTATTATATCATTCTGTGTTGTTTAGTTACGGAGCTATGAGGAAAAAGTTCTCAATTTTACAGTAAAGAAAATTGGAAGCTATACGCTACAGAGATAGGGTATACTAGAGAGTATATATGCTATAGTTATAGAAGTTGAGTTGAGTTACTTAAAAAATTCAGAAGTGATGTAGTATATACCTACCCCTACCTCCCAGAGAGTTCTATAATCAGGTTAACGCAATTATGAAAGTTATATTTAACTATCTCAATATATATAATGTAAAGAGAAATTTCATTCCGGCCGCTTATATCTTGAGTTCTGCTGAATAGATTTTGACGGGATTTACATTGTTAGTTAGATAATTTTTCAGAAAAGATGTTAGTATAAAACATAACGTTCTACGTTGCTTAGTTAAATAATTATGGGAAAAGTTCTAAATCATATGAACCCAATTTTGAAAGATTTGCTTTTTTTAAAGGTTCCGCTGAATGAATTTTTATGGGATATAAACTGTTAATTAGATCATTTTTAGGAAAGGTTTCGGTATATTTTCCGGTTTAAAAGATTCTGCTAAGTGGATTTCGATGCAACTCGATCGGTTAGTTAATTTTTCAGTGAATGTTTTAGTATAAAGCACATATCATTTGCTGTTGTTTGTTTGTTAGGTTACTTGATTGTAGAATTATAGATGAAAGTTCTAGAATCAGGCGAACTCAATTATTATGAACGATCAGCCTTTTCAATAAGTCCAATTAACAGATTCTGATGAGGCTTGCATTGATAATTTTTCATGAACGCTTTTAGTATATTACATATTGTTCTATTGTTCTTTACCGAATCCTACACTAACAGATCAACTAAAGAAATTGGTCCTTAACAGTCTAAATTTTGTATGACTCAATAAAAGATATAATAGCATAATGGCATTCATATTGCTTTCAGCAATTCGGTTGGATACACCAGGTAAATATCCATATTGCTTTAAAATGCATGATCAAATTCACAGATATATTTTGTTTCATTCAAGATTTCTTTAGAAAAACCGACAAGCGTAGCGGGCGAAGGCGACTAGTATGTAATATTAAGAAATAATATGGAATGTGAGTATATGTAATAAATAAGTAATAAGGCGTGAGAGATAAGAAAGTTTAAATTATTTTGTAATAATTAAACTAACTTAATTTTTTTTTTAATTAAACAACTTTAACAGGCTTTTGGTATGATTAAATAAGCGTTTACAATTTTTGTATAACTGAATAAGCATTGTAATTTTGCTACAGTAAATAAGTGCATTTTCTATTAACAAAATGGAAGTTCTCTTATTTTTGTTTTTTAAGAAATTCATATTAGTCGTCCGCGAGATTTGAGAATCTGAATTTAGTGGTCCACGAGGTTCAAAAGGTTGGGAACCTCTGCTCTATAGTACATATCCTCTATGTACAGCGTGTCGAGGGCATACGTATACTTCCTGGGTTTTCTTACAACTACAACAGTGATCATTAGTTTCTCTATCTTCAATAATTGACATATAGATCGCGAAAAAGATATATCGTGAGTAGACATATTTAAGGGTAATCTTAAATTTCCTATTTTACTTTCTTTTCGAGCTCTTTTTTTCCACGCAAGTATGCATGAAATTTTCATACATTACTATTTATGTGATTAAGTATAAAATAATCTATTTAATTTCCCAGTGAAAGGGATGCATCTTGAATTATAATCATCTGCTTGCTGTGATTAAATTTCGACGCTCCGGAATTGTTGCATCACAAAATATTTTTACAACATTTTCTAAAACATCCTTTGGCTATGTGGAAAAATGGAAAAAGCCTTTCGATTTATTTGAATATGAATAAGAAGAACTGCAAATTTTAAGCACTTGCGAATGAAAACTACTTTTGAATGTGTCAGAAATTAACCAGTTTGTATTTGAAAATTGTTTTGATTAATTTTGAACAGTCTTGATGAACGTTTCTCGGTCAGTTATTCTTGCAAGGATTACTCCATATCACTGTTAAAGTTACTTTCATTGTATTGATCTTTAGTAACGTAGAATGACACAATCTTAAATTTAATTAAAAATTACATGACTATAGGAATGACTCAGAACAGTGTGATAGAGCCAGCTACGATTTTAGTTGAGCTGAGCAAAACGTATTTTAGCAAATTTGAGCAAAAATTCTAATACCGTATTTTATCGAAGAAACGCCGCACCTATCGTAAGCGCCGCACTTCTCAAAATTAGTCTGAATACGCTTTAAAATATCGCAATCGCCGCACCCGTCGTAAACGCCGCACCTCTGGGAATGTTACTTTTGTCGACAGTGTCTCATTGACCTAAAATTAATCAAAGTTTTCTGAACAGTGTAGGGTGCCTCACTTTTATAAACTTAAGATTATTAAAAAAAAATTAAATATTGAAATCAGGTTTTTAATATTTTTATGTATTTTTTTTTAATTAAAGGGACCTCAATTTGTATTAAAAACATCCAGAGTACGCGGACCTCTCTACTTTGGAGCTCCACATTTTTTTTAAGTGGTAGGCACAACTTAGCAAGCTTTTTATGACGCTTTTTACATCGCATCCACTTTAGTCTTTTTTTAGTTTTTATTCGAAGCCCTCAAAATCTGAGTCGTCAATATCTGAGTGGAAGAGTTGTAAATTTTCTTTGTCCACCTAAATGGGTCGGTCGGTATCATCATCATCGGAAATGTCACAGTTTTCCTTATCGGCAAGTCAGAAAGTTTTACGCTGTTGAGCAGGGGACTTGAAAACAGTCTTAAGAAAATTTTACTTTATGCCAATTTTACGCGCACGGAAAAAAAAAAAAATCATCGTAAACGCCGCACTTGACAAAAAATTAACTTTTAAACTCGTAAACGCCGTGGCGTTTCTTCCATAAAATACGTAGTTAGAAACATTTGACTTTAAGCTCAACTGTTTGTACAGTTAAAAAAAAAAAAAAAAAAAAAAAAAAAAGATACACCTGTTTTTATTCACAGATCATTTACAACAAAATCAAAACAAAAGCGTCTTTAGACTGCGAATAATGTCTTCTATCAGAATACGAATGCAATTTTTAAAATAGGGGTCTACATGTTAAAAAATGCACCTTTTTTTTTTTTTTTTTTTTTTTTTTTTTTTTCGCGGTAATACTCATTTGAACACTACATTTGAGTTTCTTGGATCAAGCCAGCCAGGTATAGTTTATATACTTTTTCTTAAACCTTCCAGAGCAGCTGTTCTTAAATCGCTACAAAAGCCGTTTTAACTTTTTTGATTTTCTTTGCGAGTTTTTTTTAATGAGGTTACTTTTAATTTCGAAACCGGTTCGAAAGGAAAAGTATACTAATAATTAAAAAAAAAAAAAAAACTGTAAACAAAATTGAAGATGTAAAGATAGATCTCAGCTAGCCAATGCAAGAAAAAAAAAAAAAAAAAAAAAAAAAAGATACACCTGTTTTTATTCACAGATCATTTACAACAAAATCAAAACAAAAGTGTCTTTAGACTGCGAATAATGTCTTCTGTCAGAATACGAATGCAATTTTTGAAATAGGGGTCTACATGTTAAAAAATGCACCTTTTTTTTTTTTTTTTTTTTTTTTTTTTTTTTTTTTTTTCGCGGTAATACTCATTTGAACACTACATTTGAGTTTCTTGGATCAAGCCAGCCAGGTATAGTTTATATACTTTTTCTTAAACCTTCTTGAGCAGCTGTTCTTAAATCGCTACAAAAGCCGTTTTAACTTTTTCGATTTTCTTTGCGAGTTTTTTTTAATGAGGTTACTTTTAATTTCGAAACCGGTTCGAAAGGAAAAGTATACTAATAATTAAAAAAAAAAAAAAACTGTAAACAAAATTGAAAATGTAAAGATAGATCTCAGCTAGCCAATGCAAGAAGAAAAAAAAAAAAAAAAAAAAAAAAGATACACCTGTTTTTATTCACAGATCATTTACAACAAAATCAAAACAAAAGTGTCTTTAGACTGCGAATAATGTCTTCTATCAGAATACGAATGCAATTTTTGAAATAGGGGTCTACATGTTAAAAAATGCACCTTTTTTTTTTTTTTTTTTTTTTTTTTCGCGGTAATACTCATTTGAACACTACATTTGAGTTTCTTGGATCAAGCCAGCCAGGTATAGTTTATATACTTTTTCTTAAACCTTCTAGAGCAGCTGTTCTTAAATCGCTACAAAAGCCGTTTTAACTTTTTTGATTTTCTTTGCGAGTTTTTTTTAATGAGGTTACTTTTAATTTCGAAACCGGTTCGAAAGGAAAAGTATACTAATAATTAAAAAAAAAAAAAAAAACTGTAAACAAAATTGAAAATGTAAAGATAGATCTCAGCTAGCCAATGCAAGAAAAAAAAAAAAAAAAAAAAAAGATACACCTGTTTTTATTCACAGATCATTTACAACAAAATCAAAACAAAAGTGTCTTTAGACTGCGAATAATGTCTTCTATCAGAATACGAATGTAATTTTTGAAATAGGGGTCTACATGTTAAAAAATGCACCTTTTTTTTTTTTTTTTTTTTTTTTTTTTCGCGGTAATACTCATTTGAACACTACATTTGAGTTTCTTGGATCAAGCCAGCCAGGTATAGTTTATATACTTTTTCTTAAACCTTCTAGAGCAGCTGTTCTTAAATCGCTACAAAAGCCGTTTTAACTTTTTCGATTTTCTTTGCGAGTTTTTTTTAATGAGGTTACTTTTAATTTCGAAACCGGTTCGAAAGGAAAAGTATACTAATAATTAAAAAAAAAAAAAAAACTGTAAACAAAATTGAAAATGTAAAGATAGATCTCAGCTAGCCAATGCAAGGAAAAAAAAAAGATACACCTGTTTTTATTCACAGATCATTTACAACAAAATCAAAACAAAAGTGTCTTTAGACTGCGAATAATGTCTTCTGTCAGAATACGAATGCAATTTTTGAAATAGGGGTCTACATGTTAAAAATTGCACCTTTTTTTTTCGCGGTAATACCCGTTTGAACACTACATTTGAGTTTCTTGGATCAAGCCAGCCAGGTATAGTTTATATACTTTTTCTTAAAACTTCTAGAGCAGCTGTTCTTAAATCGCTACAAAAGCCGTTTTAACTTTTTCGATTTTCTTTGCAAGTTTTTTTAATGAGGTTACTTTTAATTTCGAAACCGGTTCGAAAGGAAAAGTATACTAATAATTAAAAAAAGAAAAAAAAAACCTGTAAACAAAATTGAAAATGTAAAGATAGATCTCAGCTAGCCAATGCAAAAAAAAAAAAAAAAAAAAAAAAAAAGATCCTTTAACAAAAATTATTTAAAAAAAAATCATTTAAAAATATTTAAATGCAAACGAGATATCTTAAATAATTTCTTAGGTAGAATTAACACTAGCGAGCGGGCATTTTCGCGGGAGTGAAGCACGCCAACTTACAATCGGGGGCTCCTCAAGCTCAGTGTTGCATTCGGAATTACTCTCAAAGAGAATTATGTAAAAGCTCCGGGCTGATGAGATTTCCACCCCAAATCTATCGAGGAAGACATTTCAATAGTCTGGACGTCTGGAGGGGAAATCTCCTCTTTCTGAATTGATCACTGCCCGGACATTTTTACTGGATTATTACTATTTATTCATCAATTTATTTATTTATTTTGTTGTAAAACGGAAGAGAATGAATGTCAGCCATCGTCATTTTGAAATGCACTGTTCGCATTTCAGTCTCTGGAGCTGTACATATATAACATTATCACTTTAGAGGGGAGGGGGTACTCTGGCGCTTGATATAGTAAGATATCTCTAGGGGGAGGGGAGTTTGTCTTATGATATTGTTATCATTTTTGATTCAACGGAAATTTTCTTTTTTGATAAGTTTTTTCTTTACATCAATATACTCTGTTATCTTTTTTAGGGTTCCGTACTTAAAAAAGTAAAAACGAACCATTATAAGATCACTCCTGTGTCTGTCTGTCTGTCACAGCCACTTTACTCGTAAACTATGGAACGTGGAAAGTTCAAATTGGGAGAAATAATAAAGACTATTGACCCACATATTTACAGATTAATAAATATTCATAAACATATTTAAGAAAAATGTATAGGGGCTAATTAAGTTACTTGAAAAAATAAATCTTTTCTTTGTATATCGTGTGGGGTATCGTGTGAAAGCTCTCGTAACGCTGAACTCAAAAATACATTTCTTTTAATTTTCGGTATTATATTTTCAAAGTTATGGTCGAAAATGTAGTGCAAAAATATTCCCCCCCCCCATCTAATTCCGAATCTACTGAATCTAAAATTCTGAAAAAATTAGAGGTAGTAGACGTTAGTTCAAACCTTGCAGGAAAGTTATAGCGATTGCCATAGGTCACTTGGTTTTTGAGAAAATCACATTTTTCCGTTACACACAAATTTCGATTTACGGGCATTCAGCAAAAGTGTTGAGCAGCGCTAGAGGTACCTATCGTAGCAGAAGTATAAAAGCATTGTTGATCATGAATTTCATAAAAAAAAATCGTCGTGGATATACATAACGACGGGGGGAACAATGACGGGGAAGGCATATTCTATGCTCCATCACTTTTAAAGCCCAGATAACAAATTTTAAGGATATATTTGTGTAATGCAATGTCCAGTAGCAGTATAAAAGCAATAAACGTCAAATTGTTAAAAACAGGTTAATTTAATCAGAATTAATCACATAAATACTATGGTATTCGCGACTAGTTTGCATTGAGATCAATACACCTACTGTGTCTTTAAAGGTTAACTAAAAACCTGTATGGAAAAACGCGGGACAAACCAAAGCGGCGTTGCTAATTTGCTACCTCCTTTCGAAGCTTAGCAAAATGCCGTTTAAACTTTGAACAAGGGTTTTGTTTTAGGTACACTGTAAAAAGAAAGATTATTACGACGCTGAATTTAGTTTTATGAAATGCCAAATGAAGTTTAAATATGTACTACTTTTCTTGTCAGTACCGAATTAAATTCATCATGAACAGATTAGGATAAGATTTAAATAAGATTTATACAGAATAGCAATATTTGATATTATTTAGGCTTCATATCTCTTTGAACTTTTGCGGTATACCCATGCATACTTTTCTAGTATATATACAGCTATACCAAACCCTACTTTGTATAGTTTTTACAAAATCTTATTTTTCTTTAAAAACGATTGTTTTAATAATACAATTCAAAATTCATATACTTATTGTACGCGAGCCCTATGAGCGCGAGTAATTCTCGCACTTGACCGTTTATTTTTTATAGTCTGTTATGTATCTTTATGAAAATACGAAGTTATTATTAAAGCCATTAAATGATTACCAATGTGCGACATCGCTCTTCTTCTGCCATATGCTCATATAATGCACTTTTAGAGAAATCAGGTTCAAATGATATTCTTTATATTTATTAGTTAAAAATGGTTGAAGAATGTTGTCCACCTGTTTTGTTTATAAGTTCTTCTTATCCCCGTGCAGGGAGCAAGTGGAGGAAGAAAATTTTAATGTTGATTGCAATATTTAGCAAAAAGCTATTATTAAATACTTTTAAGTAGTAAGCATTTCTTTAAAGTTTTATTTCATATAAAACTATTTTTTACATAACAATGATTTTTTACTGACTTATTCTCTTCATTTAAATCAGTAAAGGATGATAATAATAGTATGACCATATGTGTATATCATTGCAAACGTAAAAAAAGAATGAGAAAGAAAAAAAATTGCAAAAATAAAGAGAATTTTTAGAACATTAGTAGGAGGGGGGGGGGGGGGGGTCAAGGACTGATAACGTACGATATCGTAAGGGAGGAAAGAGGGTTCGAAATTGCCAAAAAGTTGATAATGTTATATATGTACAGCCCCTCTCTTCCTACGTATTTACATAGCTCACAATATTTTTTTATTCAAGACTAGGTGCCCGTCCCCTACGAGCTACACTTGCCAAGCCCGTTCATGCACCGCAGACTTTAAAACACACGCTAATTTTACCTGCTTTAAAAAATATTATGGATGATTGAATTATAATTAAACGATCAGTGGCGACTGTCCTGTAATCAGGTTTCCATTCATTTTCCTTTGATTGAAAAGTTTTAAGGCCAAATCAACTGCTATTGAGATATGTAATTGCCGTTTTCGTGATTGATTAATCCTTTATGTACTGAATTATGAATTCATGAAAATTTTATCTTCTAAAGTATTTTTCGTGAATTTTTGAAACTACATTAGAAGATTTACAGTATCATTTAATAAATTTTAAGAGGATTTTAGAAGGATTTAGAAGGATTAATTATATTTGAACTTATAGGGATTTTGTGCAATATTTATAACTCCACTCAAATCTTTTATTTTCAATATTTTTCTTAGTATTTTGTAGAATTAGGAAATGTACAAATATAATGTTCTTACAATAGAAATATAGAAATATTTCCGAATTGAAAATCATCCAACAACCCCCCCCCCCCCCCCCCCAACACCAAGGAAGCTGAAGAGATGCAAAGGCAAAAGAAATCACCCTTTTAAAAATATTTCTATTTTGTGTAACCATTAATGCTTTTGGAACAAGATAAAGTAATGCATCTATAACTCATTCTAAACTGTATTACTACTAATCGATGTATTAAATGAATTTTATAACAAGTTGTTTTAATGGTACTTATAAGTACCGTCCGTAGATAAAGGGTTAAATAAGATTTGTTAAACATTTGCATGAACTAAGTACATAATGTCGTTGTCTCCCGGATTTTTTAACAACGCTATAAGAAAATGGTTTAAAATAAGACATTTTAAGACTATTCTCAAATCCAAAAGGACTTCTTACTGACATATTTTAAAATTCATTCATTCGGAAACGCATGAAATTGGCAGGTGTCCATATTTAGAAACTTTGTGATCGAAAGACGTTTTCCCATTTTTTGGTAAACGCAAAAAATCTTCCAGAAAACACAGTCGAAGTTGGCGTTTTGGACCGAATTTCCGGATGTAACACGCGAGAAAGGGAGAAAAATCAGCCGTCGCGTGACCACAATTGCTTATAAGTTGATAAGCAATGCATTTATGAAAAATGGAAATCTCATTTTATTAACAATCGCTTTAATAATCAGGTTTATCAATTTCATGCTTTTACATAAAAATGAGTCAGAAATTTTGTAAGAAAGTTTCACATGTTTGAGCAGGGGATTGAGATCCGTCTTAAATGTATCGTTTTAAATCTAATTTAATTTCCATTAAAGTTTGCTTTCTTTTTTTAATATTTATGTGAAAATACCTTTTTTATTTGGAAGAAAATGTTATTATTTGAGCTGTCGTAGAATTGGCAACAATAGTTAAAAAAACCATCTTGAATTATAAAATAAATTTCACCGTGTAAATATATTTTTTAATTGTAACTGTTTCGCAAGGTTATTTCGCCATTTTAAATATGACGTAATTTTCATCATTCACTGCTTTTAACGCATAAAAATTCAATTATTATTTTAGACATTTATTTCTTTTTCAATATTCACTTGTAAATAAAATTTTTATGACGTCATTTTCCCTATTTCTTGCTTTTAACACGTGACGGTTTAATTTTTATATTTTAAAGTTTTCTTTCTGTTTTTAATAATCACGTGTAAATATGTTTTCTTAACTGAAAGGAAAAAATATTCTTTGCGCTGTTTTTACAATTTAGTAAAATTTTAAAATAATGACATTTTCTAAAAATGAAAAAAAAATCTCTTGAAATTATGAAAATTTGAAAAAAATCATTAAACAATTAGTCAACTTAAAAGAATAAGTACAGTCTGCACAATCCAAGCTTATGAAGTATGTCCCTAGAAAGGATGATTAAATTCCTATGGATAGTTTTTGTTCCTATGAAGCTTTTTTAACAGAACTATTTTGACCGAATTCAACATTAAATAGCTCTTAAAGTGTTCTTAGATTAAAAAATTGTTTGTTTCAGCGTGTTTATCAAAAAAATCTCTATACTACAGGGTTCGTACGGGTACCATTAATTTCAAGGCCAAATATCTGTAAATTTTTTTTTATCGAAAAATAAATCTAGTTTAAGCGGACAAAATTTCGCATTATTTAATGAGATCTTTTCCATAAGAAAACACTGGTAACAAAGAATTTCTTTGTCTGATTTTTTTTTTTTTTTTTTTATGTAGAGAGATATGGATGAGTGGTTAACCCCTTGAAGAGCGGTGATGCATTTGTGCAGCACTTAATTTTAATGCCTGAATGCTACATTGGCATCAGACTTTAGGAATGAAGAATTTCTTTTTTCTAAGTACGTGAATAAACACATTTACTTATTTCCAATTAAATTCGCTTATAAATTCTGGTGTCATTGGATGATTTCAGTATTTTACGAATAGACGTACTTTGCCCCTGAAAGGGTTAAAGGGTGGTGTATTAAAATGTAAATAAAAGAAGTGGTGAAATTTAGACAATGATGATGATTCAACACCTGATGATGACTGCACCACAAATATTCCAGGGAAGACATTTGAATTCTCTGGAGGGGGAACCCCTCCCCCCCACACACATGTGAATCCATCACTGTCCGAACATTTTTACTTTATTATTTATTTATTTATTTATTCGTTTAAAACGGAAGAGAATGAATGCCAGCCATTGTTACTTTTAAATGCACTGCTTGTATTTTAGTCTCTCTTGTTACATACTTACACAGCTCGAAAATGTTTTTTTTTTTTTTTAAATTCAAGATATGGCTGAGTGGTTAAAAGGAGGTGCATTAAATGTAAAGAAGATAGGTTGTGATATTTAGAAGATGATGATGATTCAACACCTCATAATTCAACAGACAGGAAAATGCCGCCAAGGAACAAAATGTAAATACTCTGAAGACTATTTAACACTAAGATTTACGAGCACCTGTGTTATTAACGAGAAACAACTAGTCTGTGTTACTTTGTTACGATATATTGTCAAATGAGTGTACGAAACCAGCAAAATTCCGAAGACATTTATAAACTAAACACAAAGAGTATGCAAACAAACCAACTGACTTTTTAAAAACCAGTTAAAAGAATTGAAAAAAAGTCAGGGACTAACTGAAGAGACCAAACTGGCTCCAATAACGAAAAAGCCGTTTTTGCTTTATATCAAGCATTTCTGATGGTAGCAAAGTTTGCAACTTCTCATACGGTTGCAGGGAATTTAATTCTATCTGCTGCTAAGACAATAGTCACAAGAATGTTTAGAGAAAAAGCAGAAAAAGATTTAAATTTTATTTTATTACCTAATGATACTATTAAGAACAAAATCACAGACGTGTGAAAATACTGAGAACCATTTGACTGAACGCGTAAAAATCAGTTTTTTTTTTTTTTTTTTTTTTTTTTTCATTATGAACTTGGTGGTAAGATATGTGAAGAATTTTTTGCATTGAAAATCTTTTCCAACTCATACAACAAGTATAGCACAGTTTACACGTTTAGACAGTTTCATACAAATAAATAAATAAATAAATAAATAAAAATAAATGAACTGCTGAAGATGTGTGGTAATAGGTACAGGTATGGCTCGATCGGCTTGGTTAAATCTAAACAAATACACGTAGTTTGGTCATATGGATGTATATACTGTGGTTTGCCGTTTGAAAAAAAAAAAAAAAAAGCCTGGAAATTTGAAGACTATATTCAACGAAGTTGTTTCAGTAGTAAATTATATCAAGGCTTGTCAGTTGAATTCTAGACTTTTTAAAATTTTGTGCGAAGTAACTTGAAGGCAAAAGAAACGGCTCTTTTTGCATACGAAAAAGTAGACGGCTGTCACGAGTAAAGGTTTTAATTCGCATTTTTGCACTGTGTGGCGAAGTAAGATTATTTTTAATTTTAACGAACTCCAAGTACCATTTGAAAGATCGTGCCAATGATTTCTCTTGGCTTGACAGATATTTTTAAATTTTTTGAATGAGATGAATTTAACCCTTAAATGACGGATTTTTTAAAAATCATTGTAATAATGTTTTTCGGCTTTCATTTTTTAAATAAATCATAGGAAACATACTTTAAAAAATCTTATTTTGTTTTAAGTATGTTTTGCGGCTGAAAAACAGTTTGTTACTAATCGGCAATACTGGTCTTTAATTGAAAAAAAAATAATTTTCCTTGTTAAAATTCTATAATATTAAACACACAAGAATTTTAGGAACTATAATAAGAAATAAATTTTACTTGCTCACTGCAGAACAAAATAGGGTATTTCGCAAGCTTCCAAATTAAACAAAAAGAACATGTAGCAACAATCTTTATTCTTAAACAGCACAAGTGTTGCCATCTACATGTTGAAAATCGATTTAATAATATTTTCAGAATGTATTTTATTGGCAACATTATGCATTATAGCTTCAATACTATTCTAATAGTATTTTTGAAGTCTAAATTGGGTATGTTGCCGAAAAGCAGCACCAGGCATTTAAGTATTAGCTTACAAGGAACATCGGTACACATTTTCGAATTCCAGGACAAAATAGAAGTAACAATAACAATTTTGATCTGTGAGCCAATTGACTTGAAAATAATATTTTTGAATCATTCTCAATATTATTTAAGTAGCATATCATCCCCGTCAAAAATGACAGAATGCTGATCTGCGTTTCAGTTTCATAAGACTTCAAACAAACAAACAGCATGAAGATTTTATTATTGAATATTGTAGAAAAGTACATTTTAAAAATGACAATGATTTCTACAAATACAAATGATGAGGATATTTTTTTTTTAATCCAATATTCAATTTCTGAAATAGTTTAACGATCAATAACGGCTCCGGTTCTAATCTTTAGAATAAAGAAACGATATATATTTGAAAATTACGTCATGTTGACACAATCCTATCAACTTTTCCCTTTAGTTTTATGAATGTAAAAATACATTTCAAGCTAAGTATAACGTCACTGGCGCAAACTTTTCGAACTTATTTTTTATACGTACTATTATGCTTAACCACAGTATATTCAAATAAAAATATATTTTCTATTTAATTGGAATGGACAAAGGTAATAAAGTCATAGTGCATAAAGATAAAATAAACCCAATAGACACTATTCTCGTGATGTCGCAATAATTAAGAATTTTTATTCGCTTATAAAAAGTAAAGTGCGCGTATTTTTTTTTTTAAACGAAAATAAACTTGCAAATGAAAAAATACGCCCATAAAGCCACGTGTCTGAATATTTTTCAATATTTCACTTTTATCTGAAACAATGAAATTCCATTGACACTATTTTCAAGAAATTTCATAAAAAACTTTAAGATTAAAATATAAAAATGAGAATATTTTAAAAAGTAGCTAGTGCGGGCACATCTACTAATAAACAGCTTTCATTTAAAAAAATAGCAAAATCGGTTCAGTAGTAAGCCCAGGGCTGATGACTAAAGAAACAGTATTGTTTTTTAAATATATAGATGCACGGTTCGCTTCGGAATGGTTACCTAAACTTTTCTACACGGAGATTTTACATAAGTAGATTTCTTACAAATCTTTGGAAATACAATTTTCCTGATAGTACGAGGGTGTATCAATAAATATTTGCTCTCACATAGAAATAATTGAGTGAAATTTGTGAAATTGCTACACTGCACTAGCCCTTTTCTATATAGCCACTGTGCACAGTAACACATTTCTGCAAACGATATTTCAAAGAGAGGGTGGAGGATGTATTCCAGGAGGCGCGATAGTAGACCAAAAGGGGGTCATTTTACTAACTTGTGCTGACCCCACATGTGACATATTGTTGAAAAGGCCTGTGACCACTTATTCGTGTATGCACCTCCTGAGCCCCTCCCCCCAATTTTGACCCCCGGGGGGGCATGAATGATGTCGCAAAATTTAGAAAAAATGCCTCCCTCCCGGAGGGCAAATTCGAGGTAAAGGCTCGGGAAATGCATAGCATGAATAAGGCCACAGGCCTTTCCAACAATATGTCACATGTGGGGGTCGGTAAAAGTTAGAAAAATGCCCCCCTTTGGGTCTGCTATCGCGCCTCCTGGAATACATCCTCCCCCTTCTCTTTGAATTACCGGTTGCACAAATATGTTACTGTGCACACTGACAAGAAAAGGACTCATAAAATGTAGCAGTTTCATAAATTTCACTCAATTATTTCTACGTGAGGGCAAAAACTTATTGATAAATTATGGCACTGAACATTTTCATGCGCACCAGCACTTTAAGTAAATTTTCACACTTTATTTTCCTCTCTTGGAGACAGAAAACGAGTGAATGAGGTATCCATTTCATTGCGACAGAATTAGAGAAATCAAAACTTTGACATGTGTTAAACAAACAACTTTCGGAATTACCATGCGATGGTTCCATGAAAATTAATTGTTTGTGCGTGATAAATACGTATGCAGAACTAGCAGAAAAACTATCAAGCACTTATTTCTCTTAAGAACTACATATTTGTGCGAAAAGACTTTTTTTAGTTTTATGCACATGAAAAATAAATGTAGAAATCAACTTTCAAACATCGAACCGGATATTGCACATTTAGTATCATAGAACAGTAGCATCCTTGTCGTATTAAATAGCAGCATGTATATTTTGCTGTCTTAAAAATGTATGTTTAATTATTTTTCTTATTAATGCAGCTGATTTTTTCCAATGTTGTGAACTCAACATAGACTATGTGTTATGAAAAATTAGTTTAGTCTATATGTTACTGTAAAAGCCCGAAGTCTGGTTTTCTGAATGGGAAATAATTCTCCTGCAATTGTTTTCACCTGAAAAATATTCAAGATTTCTTTGAAAAATCAGGTCAACACGAACAGGGAAAAAATTTTCTTATAATATTCGTAAAAAATATTTGTAAAAACTCTCTATGGAGCTATAATATGCAAATTTCGTTACCTTTCATGCTGTTCATGTACTGATCGATAGAATATCACGATATTTTACCATTTAACGAAATTCGCGATTGTTTTCCGCGATCGCTTCATGAAATTCAGATTTTTTTCCACGATCATTTGACGAAATTTGTGCTTTCTCCGCGATTGTTTGACGAAATTTGCGACTTTTTCTGATCGATTGGCGAAATTGATTTTTCTCTGTGACCATTTCTTGAATTTCGCAATATTTGTCCGCGACCGATTGACAAAAGTCGCGAAATTTTTCCTCGCTCGTTTATCGAAATTAGTGGTTGTTTTTGCGCGATAGTTTGAAAAAATCTTCGCTTTTTTTGCGGGATTGTTTGACGAAATTTTCGATTCTTTTGCGCAGTCTTTTGACGTAAGCTGCAATTCTTCTCTGCGAACAATGAACGAATTATATTTTTTTCTGCGACTGATTGAAAATGAAGTGTGTAGCATTTATAATTCGTTTACCTGGACACTGAAAATATTTTTTTTACATTATGGTCTATGGGGAAAAATCGTTTGCAATGTATTTTAATGACGTTACACTATTTCAAACTTGTTGAAATTGGTATATTTCACTGAGTTGCACTACAAGATGCTTACTGTATGTAGAGTATGCTTACAGTAGAGTATGGTGTACATAGCATTTATTTAATTTACAGGGACACACAAAAGGCTTAATTTACAGCACTCTCTACGTGCGATAATTTCTGGAAGTGAGCTTTCTCTTGTGGTACGCGTTTTCAAATGTAACTAATTTTTTGCATATTATTCGATATGTATAAATTTTATAGATCATATGCAAGGCAGCACGAAAGATCTGCACATTTCTGTTTATTGCCGAAAGGCAATTTACAACTGTTTTATGCGTTTCTTAACTGAACTAAGTTTTAGCGTACTATGTAGTATATATACAAATCTTTAGATCATATATAGGATCATATACACGATTATACTTTCAGGATTGTTGATTGTAATTGTTGAAATTGAGTTTTTAAATGCCTTTTCTAAATTATTCACTTATTATGTTTTGGAAAATGTTTCATAATCTATGCTTGATGCATGATTTTTCTTTCTTGTTTCTTCGTATTCTTTCTTTCAACTTTTTTTTTTAAACTTTGACTGTACATATAACGATTCAGATGTCAAAGTAAATGTATCTTTCATACAAAAGAGTCTCTAAGTTAAATTTTATTTGGCAAATTGGCCCGTAAAAAAAATGAGCCACATGATCGATGGCACGTTTCACGCACCTCCTTGGCAGAAAAAGTATTAAAAGTGCTGTTTTAAGTACATGACATATGCACCTGGTTTAGTACGCATTAAGAAAATTGCATCATTTGTCGCTTAAAACTAGTTAGTAATCTTCCGAAAAGAATATTTTATGAAATTAGTGCACCAATTAAAGTACGCCGCCTTTGATAGTGAGAGTTTTAAAAGAAACATTTTAACGTGTAGTTAGTTTAGGTATCTATATTATAAAGAACAAACGCTGAATTCAAATTAAAGCTAAACATATTAACGCAAAGCACTAAAGTAACACCAGATGTCGCGACATATGTGATATTACTTTCGCTTTCATCATATATATCTTCGTTTATACTTATTGCATGCACTCAATCTTTACACCATCAAAGAAAACAACACTGTGACTAGGCTAGGCCTTTTAAAGGTTACTACAAAATGATGTGAATAAAATTCCACCCACGCCTTGATTTTAATCAAAGAGGCGCTGTTATAGAAATTTTCCGTGCTACAAAGTTGTTAAGATATTTCGAGGCTCTTTGTTTTTTCCAACTATGATAAACTTTTGATAGGTTCGTTTTTTCAAAAATGTTTATTGTATTAACTCATTAATTGGAACAACAAATATCTTTTTGTTAATAAAATATGTATTTCTAGCCGTTTCGTCTTTTATTTGACGTTTTCTGAAAATAATTCAGTGTTCAATAATGGAACATACTGAATTTAGCATATCCATTAAGCGTACTTAAATTAAAAAAAAAAAAAAAAAAAATCTGCGGGAAAATGTTTAAAACATCAATTTTTGCAGCACAGAAAAAAATTGATTGAGATACTGAGCATTCGCTGTTGTCAAAACCATTAAAACTAAGAACAATACACTAAAAATAGTCGAAAAATATTCATAATCTGTCCACTACTGGACAGAGTAACTTAGGAGCAGCCACACCTAACATGCATAAAAAAGATAAACTTTGTGTGTTCTCTATCTTACAATAAGGCGTACATTCATGTTTAGCTACACACTGTTAAAATTTTACAGCAAACTGTCCAGTCATTCGACTGTTTTTATATAAAACAGTTGCATAACCCTAATTCATCTGTATTCTGACCAATGAAAACGCTTTAAATTATGGTCTAATAACCGTTATCTATAAAACAAGTCGAATGCGTATGCAGTTCGCAGCAGATTTTTAACAGTGTATGATGTTACTATTCATCAGTATATCATTGACAGTGTATCACTATTTATCATAATAATCCGTTAAGTTTTATCCATCTAATTCATCCTGTATGTTTGTAGCTGATTTATATGTTAAAGAAAATACTTCTTTTCACTCAAAGGCACTCTAAAAACACTTTTATTTGGCAAGCTGTCTAACAAAAAGAAAAAAAAAAGAAGCCAATATTTACAATGTAAAATTACATATTTCAAATAACAAAGCAACATGGCACAGATGTATTGCTGAAAGAAACATAACGAATTCAGACTTTTAAATAAAGCATTAAAAATAAAAGCTTTCAACACATGCTCAATGAGAGTTATAAAATTATCATATATTTTTAACAATAACATTTTTCTTATTGGTCGGTGCCAAACAATAGAACAAATGACTCTATAAAATTAAATAGGTTAATAAATTTTTATAAAATATTAACAGGTATAATCACTATTCATCTACCTAACTCACAAATTCTTATAACTTAACTTACTGTACATTTTTACAAAATGATTCTATGCAGAATGTTTTGTACATAAGTATCAAAAGCTTTTGCTTGATATGATTTTTCAAAATACTTTTACCAAAATATGATTCTAAAAAATGGGAAAATACACTCTTATCTAAACGTTAGCTTGGCTCAATATAAGACACGTTGAGCTACAAATAGAGTTTTTACGTTCAATATACACCATTCAAAAATGGTAAATAAGAATGAATAAAAATATATCTCTTTTTTTGTTGTTTTTATATAAAATATTTTTAGAAATATAATATTCGTATCTTTTTTTATACAAATTATTTTCTAATTTTATACTATAAAGCAGGAGAGTCAACAATAACGGAGAGACATATGAAAAGAAATTGTGTTTTAGAAGAGTTCATATAAAAAAGGAAAAATAAGCTTTTATGTAATGGAGAATCGTTTACAAGTTTTTAATTTATGTTTTTTCTTTCTTTTCATTTGTATTTTTTGAGTTTAGGTACTAACTTACTTCTAGTTGTTCTAACAGTAAAATCTCTCACAAAAAATATAGTTTCTTAGTTTCATTTGTACATTTCTTTAGCTATAGCGTTCTTCTCCCAATAACTTCGAATAATAATAAAAAAAATTCACTCATAGTGTTAATATGTTTTGCTTGTCTTTTTTTCCGCTAATACTTTATCACTATTATTAGACAGAAGATATATATATTATATTAAGCAATATATTCATTAATTATAATATATTTAATCATTAAAAAGAGATTTGTTGAAGAAATAGGGGTTAAGATTGTTCATATAATTTTATATCTTTATAAATTATAATTTATTTTAAAATTCTTCTGAGAAAAATGTACAAAAGAAAATATTAATTAATTTCACTGAAATGCATTATTAATGGTTTTACTTATTATATTCCTTATGGATTAATGTACTGAAGTGTATACGTTTTTGCGGATGACCTTTTTTTAGACTGTTTTTAACAAACATATAAACCGTGCTCCATTACATTTTAAATCGTCTTACAACCTGTAACTTTAGCGTAACTTTGGATATGATTTGGGACTTCTTCAAGAAAAATAAATTCTAGAGATTGAAAAGCATTTTAAGGGAAAAAAGAAACAAAATATAATAACAAAAATTGACCTAATGGTATGTGATCTGTTTATTTCAGTGTTTTGCCAGTCTAATGGTTTTAATCAGTGCTATACTTATGGGTTAGTAACATATGAATACAGTTTTAAGGCCAGGGACAGATATCCAAAAGGAAAACTTCTGGGACATAACAATTGAAAACTGTTGCTGCTTTTTGGGGAAAAAAAATTACTTGCGCTGGCAAGTACAATGCTAATTTAAATTTTGAATTTTCAGTATATTTGAATAAGATTAGTCGTAAATGGATTTCATCATAAAAATACGTAAAAATGTTACTGAGAAGAATACAGGCGTAAAAAGAATGATTGTCAGTATTTATAGATTAAAAATTTTCACAACCATTTGTGTTTTTTTTTTTTCTGTAGGCCCTGAGGTTTATATTATTATTTGATGTTAATTTTACAAATGCACACAAACATCAAACGCAGCGGGTTGGGGTTCATCTGAGTTGTGTTTCAGATTATGTGCACAGATGAAAAATTCTACGAGTATTTGTCATCACTAATTTAGATTAGTAATCGTCCCTTTATTTAATCGGAGATTGCTGCGATTTAATAAGGCAACGAATATCATTCGAAATTAGTCGTGACAAACACTCCAGCAGTTTTAGTGTTAAAAAATAAAAAGACAAATTGCTGCACCCATATTTCACGCAATTTTCTTGATGTATCTCTAAATGCAATTTATATAGAAATAAAGACAATGCAGTCCAAAATAATAATGATTACAGAGGTAGGACAGGTAATTAATTTGACAGATAAATCGAAGTATACTGGTTCACGGAACTGCAGTTTTTACTACAGTACACATATCACATGGTTTCATACAGTTATACGGTTTTAAAACAATTTTAAAACATTACATACTCCTAAATACTCTCAAGGTTTACCTTCAGATACATAATTAAACTTTTTATATTATATTGGAATACCCTTTTTTTTAGCATATTATGAACATTTACAGTGAAAACAGCGTTACAATTTTACCCTTTTTGTTGTACAGTTAGAGGGTTTTAGTTAAACATACAAAAAACCGGATTCAATTAAAAGAATTATATTATCATCAACAACCGTTTTCGATCCACTGCTGGATCTAGGTCTTCCCCAGATTTTTCTATTGTTAAGTACTTTGTATATTAAAGATGTAAAGTTTAACACATCATTTAACGTAACATAATGTTTTGTTAAGCTGTATGTTGTTATTATACAAAGTACTGTATACTTCTATATAAAAAAAATATCCTTACTTATGTGCCTTTAAGAGGTAGTCAGTACCTCAAAATATTAAACATTAACTTTATAAAATTTACTTTCGATTATAATTACACGAAAGTTAAAATAATTAATTTAACAACAAAATTTATGTTAACAGTTTAATTATTTTCTTAAACAAATTTCAAGAATTCAAATTTTTGTTAGAATTATTAAATGCTACTTTTTTTAAATTTTTTTGTTTCAATTTTTTTTATTTATCAATAATTAATTATACCTTATTACTGATAAATGATGCTTTTAACAGCCAGCTTTGAATTTCAGCACTTCCTTAAATTTCCTCCAAAATTTTTTCCCGATTATGAAAAATCGAAACATCGTAAAACTTTGTTACATAGTCCTCAGGCAACATTTTGGCGGCCTGCCCTATTTCCTACCAATTCTCTATCTGGATTTCAAGTAAATTTATCATAAATATATGTTTCTTATAGTTTCTTAAGATATTTTGAGAATAGGTCAAATACAAGGAAAGAATGAAAAATGAATTGTCAGTAAATTCAGTCGGGAAAAAGAAAGAAATATAAAGATCTGATGCTTCTTTAATTAATATTTTTATAGAATTTACTTCATTTTTACCATAATGCTGTTGTTTTGAAACAATTAGAATGGCAGTTCATATGTTAATAGTCCCAGACAGTAATCGTTTATTTATTCAAAAGTTTATCGAATCGTTACCCAATCGCAACATAAAAATTAATGAACTTGTGCAAACAACGTTCTAAGAGAAAATTTTAGATAAAAATCTAACCAAGGGAAATTACATTTATATTGAGATTATAAAAATTTTAAAAATGACACTTTGCTCTCACGTTGAAACTCATAATAATCGCAACAATATGGAAGGAGTTAAAACTGAAGGATCAATCCTTCAATATATTTCAAGGTATAAAAGAAATGAAAAGCTCTATTGGTCCTCAAGCTCCTAAATTGTTGCAATCCACACTTAAAACACGGCACGACGGTCGGCAAAATTTAGGAGGGAATCATTGCTGGTCCATTTCTTCATCAAATACACGAAGGTGTAGATGCTTCGACACGACACCCCTAACAATTTTGGTTTTCATTTATGTACATACTCTCCACAAATGTCATTCATCAACATGGGATGCTCCATACACGGGTATATGCGTGGAAAAGGAGGTTGGTGAGGTCATTGGCAATTTCACTCATTTTTTTAAACACGACACTGATACAGTTACAGAGCCTCACATTTCCAAAAACAAACATTTCACTTGGTGACACAAAACATTTTCACAGATGAGGAAGACAGCACCAAATTATTTTTTAAAAAAATCGATTCTTTTTTTTTTCCTTTTCTCATTCATGCCGTAATTTTAGCAGACAATCTCAAAAAACTCAAATGAAAATGTTCCCATATGAAATTCATTGTAAAGTCATCAATGAAAGAAATTATAAAAGTTTATAAAGTCAATTAAATAATGTTTTTGTAATGAAAAGATGCAAGATGAATGAAATTGTCTGAGAAGAAAATGCAATAACTGTTCCAATCGACAAAGCCGATTATCTCCAGCCACTCAAAGAACACTCTATGCAGTGAAGTCTGTTTTGTCTCCCCATGGTAAAAAGTTTAGGTCTGACTGAGGTTTGAAGTCTATATCATCACTAGCAAATAAGTCCAGCGTTTCATGAGCATTTGTTGAAAATAGTGGGTCGTGGTCATGTGAAATTCCGTACGAGGAGGAGTGATGGAAGTTACTAGAGGCCGAAGAGGTTCCAGATGTTTCTTCAAGCACTTCCAGCCATTCAATCAAATCCATATCCATACCTAAAATAAAAATAAAAATAAATTAGTATATCATAAGAAAATTTCATGGGGAATTTTATTGCTTAATAAACGAAAAGCACATAGTATAAAAAAAAAATATATACATACACTGTCGAATTTATTATACGTCTCTGAAAATTTGATATTCAAATAATTCTTGAACTTAAAGTAAAAAGGACACTGACACTATTAAAATAGAAATCTCAAAATACTACATGTTATCGGCGTTGTCATTAAGGCTTTTTTCTAATAATTTGATATTCAAATAATTCTTGGACTTAAAGTAAGAAGGACTTTGGCACTATTAAAATAGAAATGTCAAAATACTATATGTTATCGGCGTTGTCATTAAGGCCTTTTTCTTATAATTTGATATTCAAATAATTCTTGGACTTAAAGTAAGAAGGACTTTGGCACTATTAAAATAGAAATGTCAAAATACTACATGTTATCGGCGTAGTCATTAATGGAGTTATAAATAAAAAGGAGGAGACATATAGTGTACTGTCTACCAGTTGCAAGTGAAGTAATTGAGGAGGTTGTCACAAGATGGCGGATGCTTTTTTAAAAATCGGATCTAGAGTTTCAAAAAACCGCCGGGGCAAACTTCCCACCTGAACAGAAAATTTTGTCTTATTTAAGCGTCTTATTCGTGGAAATATTTTCTCACAAATATTTTCTGGCGTCAGTTTGACAGTTAAAACTGTCAGATTGCATCACCGGTTGTCACAATATGGCAGAAACGAAGGACCTGACTACCGCAAAAGTAAACTTACACCAGTTAAAATTAAAATATTTTTCTACCATTATTTATGACTGAAATTTTGCATTAATAACGCCATTAAATACCCATAAAATTTCTATATAAATTTACTGGTGGAAGCTTCGACCAGAGGTAATCAACCCTTGCGAAAGCGGTTACAGTTGAAGCTTCACTATTTTAAGGATATGTCAGTTCCTTTTTATTAATAGTTCCATGTTGTCATTAAGGACTTTTTCTTATAATTTGATATTAACTAATTCTTGAACTTAAAGAAAAAAGGACTTTGGCACTATTAAAATAGAAATGTCAAAATACTACATGTTTTCGGCGTTGTCATTAAGGCCTTTTTCCTATAAATTTAGAAACATGTCTAAATTTCTACCCGAGAAGCTTATCATCTTACACTACCGACAAAATTACTGAAAAATCTGAGAACGATTGCTATCAACGATGTGAAATATATGCTATTGTCTCACACTTCTTTCAAGCAGTTTATCCGCTATGCCAGCAGGGTTATTTTGACGATTGAATGGAACCCGTTAATGAAAGTAACGCGCAGGATAGTTGGCAAATAAGCAAATAATCGCTTCTAAGTGTTTTAAAAAATTGTGAGAATACATCAAACTAGAACAACTAATTTTAGGGCGCTCTGATTGGTGGAATTCAAGCTATTATTTACTGTAGACGATGCAAATAACGCTAAATTAGTCATTGGCAAATTTATAAGAGGGGAACTATTACTCGGTGCGTTTTCGACCGTTGCCCCCCCCCCCCTCACCCCCGAATAAACTGCTTATGAGGAAATGTTTGATATTGTCTATGACAGGATAGTATGAGAGATCACAGCACAATAGAACTTTCAGAGGTTAGCAGCCCTTGTAAAGCAACAAGATAAGGTAACATAGCTTCTAAATAATCTTCTGAAGCATTTATCATTATGTAAAATTTCACAGAAACTTAAATTTCATACAATAACAATTTACATTAGTTTTAAACAATTATAGTTAGTTTTATACAACTGTAGATTACATTTGTTTCATTGAAAAATTATAACTCTGATAACTTTTCAAATAATGACGGTAAAACCTTTTTTTTTTCTTTTTTAACCATCTCACTTTTTTGAAACCGTTTTCCCTCTAAAGTAGGAAAGATTAATAAGTATTTAAAAGGGCAATTGAATGCTATAACGTGCTAGCATTTTTATCGTATGGAAACTAGCAACAATAATTAATTTACGAAAAAATATATATATTGTGTCACTGAATGTATTTCAAAGTCTTTGGATATAACAACGCTCATCAAAATGTGATGAATTATTCTGTATTAATAACTCTGTTCTTATAATATATATATATATATATATACACTCATTTTTATTATTTTTTGTACCTGGAAGTTTTTCAGACGCAATCTTTTCCTCATTTAATTTTGATTTTGCATGAGGACAAGGAAAAGAGAAATAATGGGTTTGTTAACGAAGTTTATTAAATTAACAGAATAATTTACAACAATCATTTGCTGTAAATTAACAGCATAATTTATAACAATCATTTGCTGTTCTTTTTCTTTTTTTGATATTGAAATTAAGTCATTAATTAAAAATAAAAGTCAGAAAAAAACCCACGTTCTAAAGGTACTTGAAAACTAAACATCTTTACAGTGGTACCACCATTCAGAGAGTGGTGTGTATCTTGGACAATTTTGGATTCCAATCTTTGTAGTTACGGAAGAAGCAGTTCCTGATGAGATTTTCTATCAGTTTGAGTACACCCATTGCGAAAACAAGAAGCGGTCTAAGATACCACATGGTCATGCCATAGAACAGGATGGAGAAAAAAATCTCAGGTGCTACTTTTTTATTTCACAAACGATCTTCAACTTATGGATTTTTACAAATAGCACAAGCGTGCGATGGTTGTGTTTTTTAACTTTTGTTAATTGATTTTTTATGTATTTTTTAGAACGAAATTCGAAAATAACCTTCATTTTTAACCATCACGTCAGAATTTTTCTCAAAACGTAAATTTCAAAGTTAAAAAGTAAAAAAAACCTGAATGTAAAGCGAAAACCTGATGCTAAATAGATGTAAACGTTTTTATCATAATGATTTTTTCAGTTTTTTTTGGCTAATACTTGACTTATATAAGATTTTTGCTATCGGGGATTCTTACAGCTAAACAGCTCGGGGTATGAACTGTTTATCTATAAAAACCCATGATATCAGACACAAAATGGAACATAGTTTTATGAAAATAAAAGTTTTACATCTATTTTATAGTATCAGATTTTCGCTATTTTTTTACTTTTTAACTTTAAAATTTACGATTTGCGAAAAATCCTGACGTAATGGTTTAAAATGAAGATAATTTTCGGATTCGGCGCTTAAAAATACATAAAAAAAACAACTATCAAAAGTTAAAAAACATAACAATCACATCTATTTCATATGAGATTTTCGCTATTTTTTTATTTTTTAACTTTGAAATTTATGATTTGCAAAAAATCCTTACGGGATAGTAAAAAATGTAGGTCATTTTCGGATTCGGCGCTACCAAATACACAAGAATCAATTATCAAAAGCATTGCACAACCCAAATTTTGCAGGCTAGTGTAATTTACTAGACCTAAAATATGTTGACTGAAAGCCTACAACTTCAAACACAAAGCTTTAATTACTACAATTATTATATTATTTTTCAATAAGTTAAAAAATATTTTATAACTTTATTTTTTAGTTAAAAAATAGAAAAGAAACAACGCTGCCTTCCAAAAAGCATCTCTTCGACATTAATGTAATAAAATGGTACTTACTTCTTTCCGTTCCTCTGTCATTTACGTCTGACATCTCTTGAGCTCTTGCAATATGGCTGGAGGAATTTACTGAGTTACTTGATAAAAATTCCACACAGGGTTTTGAGTCCTTCATAACTGTAGATGATAAAGTTAAGTCAGAATGTGAAGAAGTTTGAGGATTTTCTAAAGATTCGAGGTCCATACCCTCAATTTCTGACATATCCAGACTGAAGTCGAAATCCAGAGATGAAGTTGGTGCAGAACCTGCGTCGCCAAAGCCAGCCGAAGACGGTGGTGTTAGCTCTAACACAGACTGTAGTGACATGTGTAAATCGGGTGAACTGTTAATGGCATCTTTGACCGCGGAGGACTGACCCATTGTCGTGGACATTAATGAGGTAGTTGTCATGGGTTTAGAAAAGAAAACATCATTGGTATTCGTAAAAATTGGAATAGATGTTTGTTCAGTCTTAGATATTGTAGGATTGGGCTCTTGAGCTGCACTTGGAGGTAATTCTGACAAGAAAAAAAAAAGAGGTTAATTTTATAGAATTACAATGCATAAAAAAACATAACATACATTAAAACACATTAATACACATTAAAAAATATTATAAATAAATTTATGTAAGCAAAATTCATTTTTATTCATCGAATGTCTTGAAATGCACAGAAAAGCTTGATTTTATAACAAAAAGCAGAACTTATTTATTTTATTCATTTTATTTTCTTTGAAAATACAGCTAAATTTAAAACACAATTCTTAGAAACACATTTCATGTTGATTTTAAAAATAGTTTTAATTTATGATTTGTCTTCTGATTGATCTTATGATTTCTATCAAAATATTGTGTTCAATCAATTAAATTATAATGTTTTAAAAAATAATTCAGTTAATGTACTTTCTCCCTTCTAATTTGGGACAAAATTTTAAACAAAATGTTACTTTAATTCTATAAACATGCTTCAAGTAATTAATGCATGAGGTATACTGATTAGAAAAAATACTTGAAACAAAAATAATATACGCAATATATTGAGCAATTTTACTGCAGTAATGTTTCGAAAATATACAGTATTTTGCTTTCGCATTTAAAGGCAATATTCTCATTCTATAATGCTATTTTCTGACAATAAAAGCAGTATAGTATATTAGTTCATACTATTTAAATGCCTTTTCTCGTCAAATATGCAATAATCCGAAGCTTTCGGTAAATCCGACACACGCCTAGTCTAACAAATAATGTATTAGTGAGAGTCTACCGTTTACTGTTAACACTATACAGGCCGCAAACAGTGTTGCATTCGGAAGTTTTGAGTTGACACCAGAAAATTTTTAATACTAATTTTACTTTATTTTATTCACGAAATATTTATCATTATAATAACCAAATTCTAAGTTATTATTGTTGAGATTTAATTTATATGTATAAAAAAAAGTATGACTCTGGGGCCATTTTCTATTCCTTCCTTAACCCTCTGTTTGCTTTGACCAACCCAATGCTCTGTTATTTGCAGCAAATTCCAAAATATGCTTAACATCTCTGCATCATGAAAAATCGTTTGATCACTAATATCGAATTGAAATTGAACAAGAGCTTCACGACTCTTGTAGGAATTTCATAGTCACCTGCATTGCTTCATAATAACCAAAAATAACTATTCTAACATTCTGGGGGGAGAATTTAGAATTTCTTAATGATAGTTTTATAAATGACGCATAAATGCGCCAGCGGTATGTATAGTGTTAAAAAAGTCAAATGTTTCTTAGTCTGGCACTTATCTTTTTTAAGGTTTAGATACTATTTTATAATACCGTCCGAGTTACCCGCAACTTTGAAAAGCGTATCATTAGAAGCCTCAGAAATAAATAGATTATCCGTATTTAAGGAAGCATTTCTCAAGAAAAACATTTTTATTTGCTGCTCGCAATTTTCGGAAACGTTTCCGCGTAGTTTTTACAGTGTATTAATCAGTTTTCTCTACTTGGAATATTCATTTTTCGGATGCTATCAAATCTCATGTAAACTTTTCAGCTACGTGACAGAATTTATACATGCAAGAGTAACAAAATAAGGTAAATTTTAATGTTATTATTAATAGTTTTAATTTTAATGTTAATGCTGTAAATTTCTCATGTTTGTTGAATATAGAAATATTTACTCGAGGATCGAAAGCATCCTCAAAACCCATAATTCGGATTGAGAAAACCGATTAATACACTGTAAAAACTATTCGGAAACGTTTTACGAAAACTACGGACAGCCATAAAGAAACTTTAATTTCATAGTTTCTTAAATCTCCGAAATTTATTGTTTTGTGAGGTTTAAGCGTTTTTTTTTTTTTTTTTTGGTTTGTTGCGTACATTAGTTAATATAAAGCATAACTGATAATAAGAAACCAATTTATGAGACAAATGTAAAATTTTACAGAATAAATATTGTGTAGTATCTGTTTTCATACAAAGTAATCCATTATACATTTTTGTTTGTGTTTTGCTTACATTTTTTCTGAAGCAAGATTGCGGACTATACGTAATAAAATACTTGGGTTGCATCTGCTTCCTCAAAACAATTAATGCACACAGGAGGCATAGTGTCTACTTCTGCATGATTGATTCCTAAATCATCATTCCCCGATTCATCGTATACATCCGCTTCATATTTCTTTGAGCTCAAAATAATTTTGAATAATTTCGTCATTCGTTAATTCTTCATAACCAAGCGTTTTTCTCAGAATATTGCGCCGACTGATTCAGGTTTACTGTGCATTTGAGTTTTCGTAATTCGTTTCTTATTTAAAAAAATATTTAGGGGAGGGAGTGGCGGTTAACCGAGGGTGGCGGTTGATAGAGCGACGGATAATCGGAAGTTTACTGTATATTACATTTTCATGAATCTTAAGAAATATAAGAAAAATTAGGAAACGCTTGTCTTTTTTTACAGTGTATATTAAAACAATAAAATTATAAAAAATTATAAAATTATAGAAAACTATAAAAATGTTTACTTGAGGATTGAAAGCATCCGAAGACCGATAATTGGGATGGAGAAAACTGAGTAATACTTTGTAAGAACTATTCGGAAACGTTTCAGAAAAATACGGACAGCACAGCTAAATAAACAAATTTTATACTTTTTTGAAACTCGGAAATAAATTGTTTTCTGATGTTTCTGAAGGTAAAGAACACTTTTCGGAATGGTTGGTAACTCGGAAAGGATTATATTACATTTTCGTTGAGCTTAAGAAAGGAGATTAAGAAACGCTTGTCTTTTTTTACAGTGTGTATTAAAACTTTTTATGAAATAAATGTACTTACCACCATTTTTAATTAGAATTTCTAGAACATCATCTACTACTTGACTTTTTAGAGATGACTTGTGAGATTTGCTATGTTGAACATCGTCAGATTTTAACTGCTGTAATGCGAAAACAATTTTTAAAGAATATAATTATTCTATTAAAGCAAAATTTTATATATTACATACATTTATGTTTTCTCCCTTTTTTCAGTCTTCAACTGATTATTCTTAAAATCTAAAAATGCAATAATCAATGGGAAAAAATGGTCATAATTAAAAAAAAAAAAATTAATGGCCATTTTTTCCCCATTCTGACCAGAAAATCAGAGTTCTAACTTTTTACGATTGATCTTTTATCTTCACCTAACATTTCATTTATAATGGCTGTTTCAAAATAATGCAAGCCGTCAGTCCATCGGAAGAAAATGATCCATTCCAAAGGTATGAGCTCGACTGAAAAAAACTATTTAATATACTTTGAGCAGAAAGCTGAGGTTACATCTGCAATTTTCATGACACTAATAGAATCACATAGCCAATTTGTACGGTTTTGTTACCTCTAAAATTCAATAAAAAATTTTGTCATATTTAATCGTTGACAATTGTTAGATTTCGGCGATTGAATTAGGCAAAATTTACTGGTAAGTTTTAGTGGTAAGAAAACATCTTAGAAATTGGTAGCTATGCAGTAGCGTAATACTGCAGCAAAAAAAAAAAAAAAAAAAAAAAAAAAAAGAAGAAGCAAAGTTGACATTTTAACAAAGAAAAAAACTATGAAGGGACAATTCAAAGAAACAATTTCGTTCAACGTTTTTCTTAAAAGTAACGGAAATGTACATCAAAGAAATGTCACTACTACCATAAAAATGAATGAATTAAGTGAAAATTTGTATTTCATCTCCTTAGTTGGTGACGATTTGTGTAAACGCGGTTTATTCGAGTTTTTCGCTTATCCGAGGTGAGCTTGGTCCGTATTAACCCGGATAATCGAGACTCTATTGTATTATAATTTCTAAACTTTAAATTTGCTGATTTCTAAAATGCTTCCCGATTTGTATCCAAAGGAAAAATTTATCGAAGAATCCAAATAGGCTGTCGTAGTTAAGTGATCGAATTGAAAATTTCAAAGTTTGCAACAATTTTAGTAAGAAGAGTTTATTAATGAGTTTGAAAATATTAAAAAATCCATTAAAAATTTTAATAGTACACTATATGTCTAGAATATTTTTCCAAAGTTTCTATTTAATCGGAATAAAAGTCTAGGAGAGGGGGCCTTTGGAAATTCCCCTCATTAGGCTAGACTGACCAAAAGCGACGCAGGGACTGTGAAACCTCCATGTGCGAGCACCTCCCTGAACGACCATTTTTTCATGGAACGAAATTTATTCCTATAGGCTCAATACTAATTTTACCTCCATTCAGAGACCATCCCAGATGAACTCCTTTCATGAGCGACCAATTTCTTTGAAGGTAATTCCGTTTTTTCCTGGTCGCTTGAAGAAGGCTTTATTAGAAAAATAATTTCGGAGAGCGCATTATTTATCAAACTTCTAAACTAAGTTTAGATTTTTTTTTTATCCCGGTAACTTTTAAGTGTTTGAACTCTTTTTTGCCTTTTTAGGCAATGAATTTAACTCTGATGACAAATTAAGAATGACGGTCAATAAACTCCCCTGCCTATACTGTCGGGAATTTCTCAAAGAAATAGATAAATTAATGAAATCGTCATTATTTGTCCCCGTTCAAAAAAATTGCATTTATATACTGAACTTCGAAAGGACTGGGAAATAAAAGTTTTAAAAGATAAAACCGTAAAATCAAAGCAAACGTCAATGTATTCATTTTTAAAACTCTGCAGTAATTACCTTATGTAATTAACTTTTGTTTTGATACTTAAATTTTTATATTTTTTCCTAATATGAAAAAAAAAAATAGTAACATTAATTGTTACCTTTTTTCAACGATTAAAATTCTTCATTTAAACATGACCTCCATTAAGAGACCACCTCTTGGAGCGACCAATTTTTATTGGAACGGAACGTGGTCGCTTTAGGGAAGTTTTACTGTATGTCGCTTTTTTCTAAAAACAAAAACACTTGAAGTCGGTGGACATGATTTCTTAATAACTAATGCACACTTCTTCAAAGTAGGACTGACTAGCGACTAAACGAAGGTTTTTCTTTTTCTTCGATTACAACTGTATCATCTGGTTGCAAAACCGGCCAACTTCTCAAAGTTAGAAAATGTGTTTTTTTTTTTTTTTTTTTTTTAAATAGTTTTTTAGTTTTTTAAGTTCTAAGTAAACGTTTCTATCATCTGGAAACAATAAACCATGCCAAAGTCGGTTAAATATACTGTCCTAATGACTATAAAACTAAAGAATTTTAGTTCCAATCTTATTTTGGATAAGTGTGGCAAAAAAAAATCAGCTTTTCCCGAAAATTTTATATTTTGGAGATGGCCAGTTTTGCAACTAGACGACACAACTAATTTTACAAGGCTATACGTAGTATAAATTGTACCAAAAATTGTACTGTTTTGTATGCAGTTCTGCCAAAATTCAAATTTCAATTTTTATTTAAATCCTTCGTTCAACCAATAACTAGACTTATCTACTAACAGAAAAAGTTTGGTTTTTTATTTTCAGATAAAGCTGTTATGAGCTATCCTGACCATTACGAGGGTAGTTTTTTTAGGGGGTTCCGGAAACCAGTTCTCACCGGCTGAATTTTCCAAATTTTTGAAAGAAAATTTTGTAAATATTTTTTAAATGTTGCTCTTTTATATGCTTAAAATTTTGAATAAAATAATTTATTTATTATATATATATATATATATAAATAGAGAAAATATGCTTTTTTTAAACCTTCAAAACCCATGTAACGCCTTAAGAAGATCTAAGCTTATTTTTTTAAGCATAAATTGAAAGCAGACATAATTTTCAATCGTTTTCCTCTGCCGCAATTTTACGATTACAATTTACCGGGTATATTATTTTTTGGCACCGACGGTGCATAAAGTCTTCAAAGAAAACGCGATGTATGAAAGTTCGAGAGCCGATGCTATCCCCTTGAAAATTAAATTGGTATTTATAACTCATTATAACTGTGATACATTACACTGTAAGAAAAAAAAATCAGTTAAAATACAGAAATTATACTGGCAATCGAGACGCCACTACTGTTACCGTATTTTAACGGGAAAATTTCCCTGCAAATTCCAGAAAAACAAAAAAATTTCTGGAATTTACGGGAAACAATTTCCGTTAAAATACGGAAATAGTACTGGCGTCTCGATTTCCAGTACAATTTCCGTATTTTAGAGGATTTTTTTTTTTTTTTACAGTGTAGATTTAACATTAACTCTGTTGTTTACACGTAACAAGCCAAAGATTTTAAAATGATTCTCATATCAAGAGAAAATCCTCCTACCTGGGTATTTTTTGCTTCTTATCTTATTTTAAGTTATTAAAATAAAATAACTTCTTAAAAACATCATAAAAATTTTTAATAAATGCGCAAGGCCTTTCGAAAGAGCTTGTCTTTCTTCATCAGGCGCAGAGAACACGTTCTGCTACTTTGAACACTCGTTCTCGCTTTACTATCTAGGGAAGTTTCAAAGTAGTAGGACAAGTTCTCTGCACCTGATGAAGAAAGACTAGTTCTTTCGAAAGGCCTTGCACATTTATTAAAATTTTTATGTTGTTTTTAAGAAGTTCTTTTTATCTTATCCTTCCACAACAGCTTATTTAATTATTTAATTTAAGTTATCATTTGTACTGAAATGTAAATTTTTGATTGAAATATCACTTAAAAAGGATTTCAGAGAAAAATATGTTTGAAATATTGACTTTTGAAAATCCGTTTGCATATCGATATTAAAACCACTTCTATCACCACGCTACTTATCTTCAACAACATCCAAAAGCCAATGTTACTTTTACAGTGGGATTTAAAACACGATTTTATTTGTTGCTGTTATCTCCAATACAGCAGTTACTATAAATTGCTTATAGAAATCTCAATAGACGGCGACACTAAGTGATTTTTTTCATGCCAAAGTTTTATCTATCATTTGAGCAGTTTTACATCATTATTCACAAAACGAACTTCGCAAATTTCTTAAAATTGAAAAAGCCTGGACATGTCCAGAAATAAATTGTTTACAAAGGCAAGTTCGTATACTTTACAATTTTGTATTAAAAATTGACGATATTTATAAGAAATAAGTAATTTTCTGTTTATTGCAGATGTGAAAAAAGTGCCTTTTAGTTAATAATTTTTAAGTTTTTTAGTTATTTTTTACGTGCTTAAAATAACGTATTCTGACATCTGACTAAATATTTCTCAAATCGAAGTTGAAGAGTTACAAAGGGTAACCGATAATTCCAGAAAAATTAATTGCGAGATGCTATCGGCAATAGGTCATCCCTACGTCCAATGTGAATTTATTTGGACTATCAACAATTTATTTTACTTCAAGTTTGAAGATGTATGACGCGTTTGAGAGTTTAAATTTTATTGTTTTCTCTTTCCAGTTTATTTCGTGAGTTTTAAGAGAATTATGACAATTACTGAACAAAAACCATTAAGGAAATGCTCAAAATCTTTCTAACCTGTGTACGGCACTAATTAACCTAAAAAAAGTTGTGAAATGTAGCATGCATACAGTTTTCAGGAAGTTTAAATGTGCATATAAATTTGCACGCATATGATTTACATAACAAATAAGCAAATAAGCACTCCCTCTAATCCTTCAATCGTCTAATGATCTGAGAAATTATTCTAAGGTTCTTTATTATTCTAATGGAGAGAAATCACCTTTTCTCCACGATTATAAAACGTGACAGTTTTATTTATTTTTAAATATTACCTCGTCCATCAATATTGCAATTGCGACAACTTTTCTAATTAAATTATTCAAGATATATTTCTGATAATGAGAGATTTGTATGTTATTGCTTTTACCCTATATGTTTTATATTTGAAAGTAGTAATTGAACTAATTTAATATATAGAAATTTTGCTAACGCAAATTATAAAAATATTTTTTGCACTTTAACATTACTAAAAACATTTTGAATTATACATAAATTGCATAAAATTGCGCCTAATAATTATGTGACACACATTATATATATATATATATATATATATATATATATATTTCCCTTTTCTTTTCTATGTCAAAGGTTTATTCACTCAAGTAATATCCTTTTCCCTGTTGCGACGTCACACTTTTCAAACTTGTCGATTTAGAGCTGATTTTGATTAAAACAACATTTTGATTGTTATTATTTTTTTTTTAGATCTTTTGCGAATGTCTAAGAAATTAAAATCCTTTAAAAGAAACAATTTACATAAATACTATAAGAGCGTTCAGATGTTGTGTGCCTTAGAGGCTTTGTCAGGTTTTAAAAAACCTTGGCGTATACAGTACATCATACGTGTTTTTATATTTCTACAAACCGTCCGTTCTTTTAATGGTTAAAATAAAATATCATAATGCATTTCACAGTCGATTTTTTCAAAACACATTATTCGCAGTTTATACCTATTTAAAATGCTCCGTGCGTTTAAATTTTTATTCTCTATATTTCTTATAATCTTGATACATGTATTAGACAAATCAGTGCATTTCGATTCGGAATATTACTTTATTAAGGTCCGCAAATTAATTAATAAAGTACATTAAAATGTGAATTTTTAATGAAATTAAAGTTTCGTGCCAGTTTCTTTTAATAGCTGACTGCCAAAAAAAATGTATGCATAATTTTTTAATAAATTCCTTTTACGTAGCAAAAGAATTAAATAAAAAGAGTAACTATTTTGAAAATTAAAATTACGAAGCATTTTCATATTTTTTTTCCACGAATATTTATTGAATTTTTGGTACAGTGATTCTCTTTGAAGAAATCCTTATTGGAATAACATGGTTAATGAAAAATAATTTTTAAAGTTCATAGTCTTCTTGTTTATTTAGCTTGACATAACTGGTTTTATTCACGTTCAATTTTAACTAAAACTGTAGATATTGTAATCCTGTTACAAATGAAATTAGACAGCATTATCTTAAAACCAGTAAGCACACAATATGGGCAAATACAGACTTATAATTTTTTTATTCAACTTTATATAATGGTTTTCTAAATTACCTGTTTTACTTTGTTGAGTTGCCGAGTCGCTTCGTTATAATCTGGTGGCGGCCTCGTTATAACGAAGTGTGGATCAGTATTACTCCTCGTGGGAGAAGGTTTACAAGACACAAGAGCAGAAAAACTAGGTAAGGAGGAAGACCTGAAATTTAAAAAATATATATATAAACCGATATGAACGAATACAGCATTTCCTAAAATTTAAACTTAAATAATGCTTTAAAAATTAGTATGAACTTCTTCCATACACTGCAAATTCCCAGCACACATAAGAACACACTTGAAACAATTTGATTAAAAAAAAAGTGTTCTAGTTACCTTAATGTGTACTGAAATGTGTTCCGAATATGCTCCGCTATAAAGAAAGTGTTCCGAAAGTGTACCGAATGTATTCTGTTCAGGATATTTGTTAAATCTAAACTTGGGAACATATTTCAGAACAGATTTAGAATACATTTGGACACACTTCTGAAATCACGCGTTCCAAAAAGCGTTCAAAAAGTGCTCTAGAAAGTGATCTAGAAAAATATTAAAATATTTTATTCTTTATTTTGAAGAAAAAAAAATCATCTAAAAGATATTTGAGACGTTCAGAGTCAAAGTCATGAAGTTCATAAAACATTATTCAGAGATATTTGGAATAAAATTATTGGACTCCATTGATTTCATTCATAATCACAGAAGAATAGCGTTACCTGCAACTCACATTTTCAACTTAGCTCTTGGTATGTTACGGTACTGAAAAAAATATTGTCTACAGGATGTTCTTAAAGGATTGAAATACGCTTTAATTTTTTACGCGTTGAAGATACGTAAGCAAAGTAAATTACGTACTAAACGTAAGCAAAGTAAACACGAACTATCTCCTCGCTTGATCTTATGAGATGGAAAGAGGGCATGGGCAGGGCCTTGGTGTTCCAGGAGTGGATCAGGACAGCGGTTTTACTGTTAAAAAATAATGCACTTCATCGTTTGTATTTGGTATTGAAACCTGGTACTGTTCTTTTAATACTTTTACATAGAAAAATCGTATCATGATTAATTATGACAAAATTACTGCCTTCGATAACTTTTGAAGGAATACCATGCTGTTTTTCAATTCTTTATTTCTCTTCTCCCGAAACGGAAAAGAGCCCAGATCTCGTGAATTATTGAATTCGGGAGTATAGTTCTTATACATTTCTTAATTCACATGGCAAGAGCTTTCGAGCGATGCCACTCTTGTAAAAATCCAGAACTGACATTTGGGGACGTTCCCTAGTGAGTATAAGATACAAAATTCTAGTTTGAAATATAAAGATTGAAAAAGGAGAAAGAATTTTAAAATTGTTAAATTAAAAAGTATATATTAATTTATTAACAATTTAAGGCCATGTATTATCTGTAATGATTCTGCTTTATTGAAACATGATTCAAGAACTTTAATATATTTGTTACTTACAGAGTAATTTTTTTCGGCCCCAAGTCCCCTTTAATTAATAAAGATAATTTTTCACCTTTGCAGTTTTGTCATTAGTTTGACTTTTTATCATAAAATATTAGTAAGAAGCAAAAATTTTAATAAAACGTTACTTGGCTGGGAATGGGTTAAGGTACTGCCTACGTTAGAAATGAGCACTTTCGCAAAAATTATCGATATATATTTTTTTTTTTCATTTGAAAGTACAACTTTTTAGTATTCTAAATTGATTTGTTTTTGTTTCTACCATGTTTTAGAACACAAGTTATAGTAAAAATATACAAATACAACGGTTACATGAATTTTCTCAAAACTTATTTTTACGTGCTTCAATAATATTACGATGATTCTTCCATAAAACTTTGTGAACTTTGTCTATATACTGTTGTCTAATGCATCCACTAAAAGAATTTTAATTTCCTGAATACTTTCAAAAAGATGACCTGTTATTTGAATAAAAACATGGTAAAACTATTGAAAATCTGATAATTGACTCTTCGATCATCTCTAAAATTTTTATTTACTAAGATATCCTTTAACATGCAGTAAATGCTCTAGATAAAAGCTTATAGTTAACTTTAGCAGTAATTTTTTTCAAACAAGCTTATTTGTTTTTCCTGTTTCATTTTTCAAGTAAAAAAAGAAAAAAAAAATCATATTTCATACATATTTAACATTTTTGTAAATTCATCCTATATATAATTTTAAAGGTAAATTATTAATTTTTATTAAAACTAAATGAAAAAATGTTAAAACAACGTTTCTTTGCTAAGTTTTTCAAACAAGTGCTTCGAACGTAGGCATATACATTAAGGATTAAACTAATTCTGCCAGCAAATATCAAACGATATGTCTAAAAAATGTTAATCGGAATTATTCTGTGGTATTCAACATTATATACATTTAAACGTTTAAATTATTTTTGAAGGTCGTACTCATTTTTTTAATACTATCACTAATTAAATACCTACAACGATAATAATAACAACGACAAAGATGACGCTGATTATGATGATGATGATGTGAAATATATCTTACCTATTAGATAGACTGTTTGATGCTGTCATAGCAGTGGATTCATTATCAGATTGGTCATTCACGTTAACCATTAATGGACTGACTACATCAAACTGAGCCTCTAAATCACAATTTTCTGTCACATTTTCAATAGGAATTACGCCTGGAAAATCATTATCTTCACCGACAGTAGGCCTGATGCTTTCAGTTGAATTTTGTACTCCAACTAATCCGGAGTAACTATTTACAGCCACGCCGTTAGTCCTAATGCAATCATTGTCATTTGCGGATGCACTGAATGATGTCACAACTTCTGTTACGACATCAAGGTCCACTGAAGTTGCGTTCATAGGTCGGCTTTCTAATAATGCTGTCAATGTCGAATTAGAATTAGTTGAGGGAGATTCAGATGTCGGACACTGGGCAGCTACAAAAAATATTAATAATTCGTGATTAAAAATGATACACATTTTAAATAAATATTTTACATAAATATTTACAAATTTTTAGGGGATTCGGTACAGAAAATTCTCAAAAATATGCAATTTTTTTTATTGACTTAAAACAAATTACAGAGTTTCTAGAGTTAAATATCGAAAACTGCATGCTTTTATCATAATTAGATCCGGAGATAGAACACTTTTTGTCTCGTGATGCCGCGGGCGACACGCCCTCTAACGGGAAACTTAACTTCATTTATCTCAGAATGAATTTTTTTCATATGTCAACTTTCAAAGGATATATCTAAAAGAACTTATAAGGTATATGTATGCAATTTTCAACAGAGTTTCTGTATTATATTTCTAATAAATTGTCGTCAAGATTTTTGATTTTGAGTGAGAGTTGTGAAAATATGCTAATTAATGGAAAAGTCACTCCTGAAAATGCTTCCTTTTTTCACTTTAAAATTTATTATGAACTTTATAATTAATATTTGAAAAAATCCTGAATTAAAATTAAAATGGCACACTTAGTGTACACAAAATTTATGCAAACCAGACAGGGGGTTCAAGAGTTATATAAAAATTAAATATGTTTAAATTTTTAAATTAAAAATGTTTAAATGTTTTAAAGCTCTCGGTATTTTTTCACATGCAGAATATTCATTACATAAACATAATTTTTGCAAAATAATTTCATTCGAAAATATCTATAAATAATTAAAAAAAAATAGGATTTTGTGTCCCGGAACCCCTTAAACTACCTCCTTAAAATAACATAAATCATTTAACTTTTTTATGCAAGCGATTGAGTTAACGAAAGCAATTCGGAGTCTTTTTTAAGAGAAAAATGTTTATGAACTTGGTTTGTCTGTCTGCCTGTCTGTCTATCCTTAATCTAACTCTCTTAATTTTCTGGGATTGCCATGTAATTTTTATAAGTTATTGAGGTTTACTATAAAATGTTCGGTATTCAAAATGAACTTTGTAGTATTTGTAGAGAGTCTAGAGGGACGCACAAAAAATTACATTACATTATGACCTAAAGGGAAAATCGTATGTGATGGATTTTAATAAAAGAATTTGGTTATAGGACTGAATATGATCGATAATTGCTAGAAGTGCATTTTGCTGTGGTATACATTTTTAAACATCGCATACAAGGTATACACAAATGATTTTGTACACATTACAGGATATGGACAGCAATTTCTGAAAATAGATTTTTACTGAGTTATGTGTTTTTTAAGTTGCTTATTTAGATATTTCATTTCATTTTATGAAAAAATGAAATTTCGTAATAATATTCTGCTAGTATTGGAAAGTGTTTCATAATCTATGTTTGAAGCATGATGTTTCGTTCTTGTTTTCTTCAAAAGTATGGTATATATTGAATCTATCCTTAACTGATAGCTGTTGGATAGCTCGATATTCTGCATTGTGATACAACAAAAAATATACAGCTGATTCCTGAACTTATGCCTGACTTTTGCGAAAGTTTCTACAAGGTAGACAGACAAACCAGTATTCGACGATATCTCAATAATAAGGCTCATGTAATGTTCCGAAAATATATATCTGGAATCTAGAGGTTTTCGAAAAGAAATGCGAAAGAGAAATGTAATTTAATATGCCTAAATAATAATACAGTTTAGTTGCGCGTTACAGGACATATGAATCTTTAACTATTATCTCTTTTAAATAACAATACGTATAAATCTTTAAAATTAATATTTACAGTTTTGTTAAGAAGTTTAATCACGAATGACCGTCATCGATCAAAGCAGGAAAAAAAGCGAAGTAATTGTATCTCCTCATACTAGGCAGAAAAAATTTAAGACATATCAAAGTAGGTTTTCATTTTTTAAACGTAAGCAGTGTTTTCGTCAATCAGAATTGTTAGCAATGCTGAACGATGAATTTAAGGTGTCTTTGAAATAATACAACATGATTTTAAAATTAACAGATAGTTATATATCAATCTATTTAAAATTAGGCACCCACTCTTAAAACATATTACATTTCATTTAATAGGATGAGTAATTCACTGAAATTGATTTAGCTACATTTTTTGGCATCATTCCTGGAACACTGAAACTTTTAGAACAATGATTAAGACAGAATGACAAATCTTGGCGCCTACTTTTACACCATGCTGTATCAACGAGTGGGCTTGTGCGGCATAATGTTTTTAAATATTTATAAAAAGTTGGCGTGATTTTTAACGGCACGTGTGTGTTTGAACTTGCAACTCTGCAAGAATAGATCGTTTGATATTTAAAACAACACAAAATAAATGACTTGCGAAAATTATATCAGTTGACGATCATTTGACCAAATATTTTAATTTAGAAAATAATGCTCATTCTGCATAAAGATAACTAAACCAACCTTGTTTCTTTTGAGCCTCTTGGAGAAGCCTTTGTTGTAACTGCTGGTATTGAATCTTTTGTTGTAAATACTGATGAATCATTTGGCGTTGCAGAGACTTGCTTTCAGACGGTGGTGTAGCTTCCGTGTGATCATTGTTCGTTGAAGAGTTTGTCATGGAAGGAGCGATGTTATTTGTTGATGATGTAGATTCAGAATATGATGTGTGAAGGGGATTTTTCATATTTATAGCTTGCTTTGATGAGGCGGCAGATGATGAGGTTGAGTGTGATATGATGGATTGCTTGGACTGCTGAAGCTGGAGTTGAGACCTGTATAAGTAATTTATATGTAATTTAAAATATAGCAAGAAATGGTTCCAGTTAATGAAAATATTGGAAACTTTGTACAAACACCCTTTTAAGGGGTATCTGAGACACAAAAATCTCCAAATTTTCTAAAAAAGTTTTATTGCATTAAAGATTTCTCTGTGTTTTTCTGCTTAAAATGACGTTTAATTAATGTTTCTACCTTAATTAGAACAGGAAATATTAAATGTTTCGTTTTGGTGTGTTTTCAAAATCTAGCTTTCAAGCAATGGTTGTCATGAAAGCGATTTCTTGTTAAATGCTTTTTTCTTCATGATGACTTTTTTCCACATTTCTCGTATTATAATCACTATAAGTCAAGAACCGTTAAAGATAAATGGTTGAAACTTGAAACATGTCTTTTTGAATTGTTTTACTTTAATTTTGATTTAGCAAATTAGAAAAAAAAATTACTTTTGAAAATGGGATTTAAAAAAAAAAAAAAAAAAAAAAAAAAAGGTTACACCATTTTTTTTTAAATTTTTACTTTAAATATTTTTAATTTTTTAAAAAATTAATATTTTAAAAACGCTGAAACTAAATTAAAACTAATATATTTCTGTTTATTTAAATGAAAAAAATTGAAATTTTACAAATAATATTTCGAGTTATAACGATTTTAAATTACCCAATTTTTTTAATGAATTTTAAATGAAAAATTTAAAAAAAAATGTTTGAGGAGTTTTATCATGTGATTTTGTTTACAAATAACATGGTTAATCATCACAAAAAAATTCAAAATTTTAACTCAATAAATAAAAACCATTTTAAATTGTGTCCCGGACCCCCTTAACCCGTTAAAGACTAGCGTCACCATATGGTCACAGCATAACTGTCAACTCTTTTGCTGTTTGAATACCAGTAATTTATAACAAAATTTTCATTTTCTTTAATGACAGAAATTCTGCTATAAAATAATATAAATTTTTCTTTTCCAAAAATGTGGTGCGAAATGCAATTTTTGTATTTTAAAAAGAAAAAATAATTTCGTCTTTAATGGGTTAAACTAAATAGAATATGGTAGGAAATCAGGACATAATCATTTCCTGCCACACAAGTGTGAGCGCTTACCTGACTTAAAATCGAGTATTTTTTATAACCTAGATGTATGTAGTACTTTCTTGAGCTTTATATGGTGTCTGATGTTCTTCTATCACTTCTTCTTCCTGATGTTGTGATAAAATTCTTAATAGAATCATTTAAGGGAATATGCTATTTTTCAAAATGACATCAGCTTTAGTGAACTTAAATCAGTAAATGCTTTAATCTGTAAGAACCATGTTTTCAAGTTTATGCATTAATTAAATTCTTGCTAGTACATAATGAAGAATAATGTATATATGTGAAAAGAAATTCTACCTAGGATCTCACAAATATATGCATGCACACAGTGTAATAAAAGAATATGTTGATATTGCAGAAAAATCTGCCAGTTAGGACGCCAGTAAAAATAAAATATTTTACGAAAATAATCTGTATTTATTACCATTTTACGGACAAAATCTGTCAAAATAGCAGAAAGTTTGCAAGAAACAAAATAAAGTTTTTTTTTTACAGTTTTTTTTCTGTAAAATCAACGTTCTTTTTTTTTTTTTTTTTTTTTTTTTTTTTTTTTACAGTACAGAGTATCTAAAATGGACTGAACTTTTAAAAATTCAATAAGAAATAAACAGGGATACCTATTCGAGTAATAGTGGAGAGTTTTCCAAATACAGTAGAACTCTGTTAATACCAGAAGCAAGGGAATTAGTATAAAATTAATCGTATTAACCGTTACCCGTAATATTATTGAACATAATAAAATTTTAAGTAACGCACATAAATAAATAAATTACAACTATTAATTGCTCTAATTATCTGAATGCTAAAACTAACCTAATGTCATAAAAGCATTTGTTTCCCGAAAAAACTCGGCTAACATTGCAATAATTACTGCAATTTTCCAGCTATTGATTCCATATATTCTTTTCATTTTAACTGTGCAATAAGAGACATGAAAAGGCAGTTAATAGAGCTCAGAGTAAGGATTTAAAGAAAGAACCAAATAAAAAAAAATTATCATTCTCCTTTTCTTTCCATGACTCAGTAGTAATTCTTATAATGGAATATATGAGGAATTCAAGAATCTTACACTGGAATATAGTTTGTATTTGAAACGTCCTTATGTCACCATTTTGTCTGTCATCTTTTCATGACCTTTAGATATTCCTTTGCGTGTTCTTGGGTGGAGGATCCCCATAAATGTTGAAATTCTATCTGGTAAAATTAATAAAATTAGCCGCCTTTGGCGACAAATTTGGTCTCCCTTAAAATTTATGTTTGGGAAAGCATTCTAAGCATTGTATCATGTTACTTGTATTCATAATTTAATTTAATTGGACTCCCTTAAATATTATTAATATAATCCCTTAAGCTAATATTAGTTTTCGTTGCATTAAAATATCTCAAATTGTTGATTTTCTGTAAGCAAGAAAAGCCTATTGGTTTACAGTGGGGATTAGGCGAAATATTAGAGATATCGCTAAGTTGACGTCACTTTTGGCGACTAATTTTGGTCGCCAAATTTGGCGATATATCGTCAGGTTGTGACAGAACAGGATCCCCCCTATGGTAACCCACTTTTTGGTATGGAGTTGCATTAAATGCTATTCAATAGCCAATGAGATGCGTTTCATTCGGACGTTGCCATTAAACAATTAACAAGTAATCGCGATTTTTGTGCCGCGTACGATAACATGATATATATGTCGTAGGCTAATTGAGAAATCCGGCTCTTTGCAAACAGCCTAGGCTCTTTGCAAAGAGCCGGGCTAATTGGAGAATCCATATCCCTTTTTCCAATAGTCTGATATTTTTCAGGCTTATTGCAAAGAGCCTAGAGAGCGTTAGGCTAATTGAAAAATGACCACTTATCCGATCAGGGTGATATTTTTAGCTCACAGGCTATCAAAGCCTGAGAGCTTATGTGCCCGCCGATTCTGTATGTACATGTGTACGTACGTACACAGGTACGTATGTACGTAACACGATAACTCTTGATAGAAATATCCGATTTGCTTCAATTTTTTTTTCTAGGTTCATTCTGATAAGGTGCTTCCCTGATTAGTTTTTGGGGTTCATTGGTTAAGGATAAAGGGGGAAAAGGGGGCTAGTCCCTCCCCTTAATTTAAATAAATGGGTTTTTCATGCAGCTATATTCGATTTGCTCCAAATTTGGTATACCGGTTTATTGATAGGTTTTTCATGATGAATTATTCGATTTGCTCCAAATTTGGTATACCGGTTTATTAAGTTAAAGAGCTGCCTTGATTAGATTTGGAGGTTCATTAGTTACATATAAAGGGAGGAAAGGGGGGGGGGCTATCCCCCCCCCCGTAATTTAGATAAATGTGTTTTTCATGCAGAAATATGCGATTTGCTATAAATTTGGTATACCGGTTAATTATGTTAAGCAGCTTCCCTGATTACATTTGGAAGATCATTATTATGTATAAAGGGGGGAAAGGGGGGGCACTTGCCTCTCCCTTTAATTTAGATAAATGCGTTTTTCATGTAGAATTATTCCATTAGCTCAAATTTGGTATACTGCTTTATTATGTTAAGGAGATGGCTTGATTAGATTTGAAGGTTCATTAGTTAAGTATAAAGGGAGGAAAGGGGGGGGGGCTAACCCCTCCTTAACTTAAGTAAATGGGTTTTTAATGCAAAATTATTCGATTTGCTCCAAATTTGGTATACCGGTTCATTATATTAAGAAGCTTCCCTGATTAGATTTGGAGGTTCATTAGTTAAGTATAAAGGGAGGAAAGGTGGGCTAGACCCCCCCCCCCCTTCATTTAGATAAATGGGTTTTTCATGCAGAGTTATTCGATTTGCTCCAAATTTCGTATACCGGTTTATTATGTTAAGGAGCTGCCTTGATTAGATTTGGAGATTTATTGGTTAAGTATAAAGGAGGGACAGGGGCTAGTGTCCCCTTAATTTTGATAAATGGGTTTTTCATACAGAATTATTCGATTTGCTTCAAATTTGATATACCAGTTTATTACGATATGGCTTCCTTCATTTTATTTGGAGGTTCATTGGTTAAGTATAAAAGGGGGGAAAGGGGGGCAATTGCCCCTCCTCTTAATTTAGATAAATGTGTTTTCATGCAGAATTATCTAATTTAGTTTAATTTTTTTTCTAGGTTCACTCTAATAAGTAGCTTTTCTGATTAGATTTAAAAGTTCATTGATTCAGCATAAAGGGAGAAATGGGGGAGCTAATACCCCCCCCCCCTTAATTTAGTGAAATGGTTTTTTCATGCAGAATTATCTGATTTGCTTCAAATTTTGTATACCAGTTTATTTTGTTAAGTAGCTTCCCTGATTATATTTGGAGGTTCTTAGGTTAAGTAGAAAGGGGGGCAACGGGGACTAATACCTTCATTTATTTTTCGAGAGGCACTATTCTTTGAAATAAGAGTATAATATACAATTAGTGTGAATAGCCTGTGAGCTCAATGACATCAGTTTAACTGGGCAATTTTCTTTTTATTAGGTTATTAGCGCATAACCCTACCCAAACCCGAAAAATAAATTACAACAGACCGTACCCCGATCCGAGCAAGACAAAATAATTTCAGTCCACATGCAACCCGACCCGAACCTGAGAGTTCCATTTGAAAAAACCCGAAATCCCGACCAAATCTGATAACCGACAAAAATATTCCAAAGATCCATAACCGGATCCGAACAAGACAAATTAGTTTCCGTGGACACGCATCGCTACCAGAACCTAAAAATTCCATTCGAAGTCAACCTGAAACCCGTCCCGAACCAAATCTTAACGGACAAAAATATTCCAAAGAACTATAATCCGATGAGAGCCAGACAAAATAATCTCCGTTCACCGGCAACCCAATCCGAACCTGAAAGTTCTAATTGAACTCAATCCGAAATCTAGTTGTGGTCGGTTTTCGGGTTGACTTCAAATGGAACCTTCAAGTTCGGATTCGTTGAAAAAAAATTAAACTAAATCAGATAATTCTACATAAAAACCTATTTATCTAAATTAAGGGGAGGGGCAATTGCCCCCATTTCCCCCCTTTTATACTTAACCGATGAACCTCCAAATCAAAGGAAGGAAGCCATATCGTAATAAAATGGTATATCAAATTTGAAGCAAATTGAATAATTCTGTATGAAAAACTCATTTATCTAAATTAAGGGGACACTAGCCCCTGTCCCTCTTTTATACTTAGCCAATAAATCTCCAAATCTAATCAAGGCAGCTCCTTAACATAATAAACCGGTATACGAAATTTGGAGCAAATCGAATAACTCTACATGAAAAACCCATTTATCTAAATTAAAGGGGGGGGGTCTAGCCCACCTTTCCTCCCTTTATACTTAACTAATGAACCTCCAAATCTAATCAGGGAAGCTCCTTAACATAATAAACCGGTATACGAAATTTGGAGCAAATCGAATAACTCTGCATGAAAAACCCATTTATCTAAATTAAGGGGGGTGGTCTAGCCCCCCTTTCCTCCCTTTATACTTAACTAATGAACTTCCAAATCTAATCAGGGAAGCTCCTTAACATAATAAACTGGTATACCAAATTTGGAGCAAATCGAATAATTTTGCATTAAAAACGCATTTACCTAAATTAAGGGGGGGGGGGAGCTAGCCCCCCTTTCCTCCCTTTATATTTAACTAATGAACCTCCAAATCTAATCAAGCCATCTTCTTAACATAATAAACCAGTATACCAAATTTGAGCTAATCGAATAATTCTACATGAAAAACGCATTTATCTAAATTAAGGGGAGAGGCAATTGCCCCCTTTCCCCCTTTTATACATAATAATGACCTTCCAAATGTAATCAGGGAAGCTGCTTAACATAATTAACCGGTATACCAAATTTATTGCAAATCGCATATTTCTGCATGAAAAACCCATTTATCTAAATTACGGTGGTATAGCCGCCCCTTTCCTCACTTTATATGTAACTAATGAACCTCCAAATCTAATCAAGGCAGCTCTTTAACTTAATAAACCGGTATACCAAATTTGGAGCAAAATCGAATAATTCATCATGAAAAACCGATTTATCTAAATTAAGAGGGTAGCCCCCCTTTCCCCCCTTTATACTTAAATAATGAGCTTCCAAATCTAATCAGGGAAGCTCCTTAACACAATAAACCGTATACCAAATTTGGAGCAAATCGAATATTTCTGCATGAAAAACCCATTTATATAAATTAAGGGTGGTGGACTAGCCCCCCTTTTCCCCCTTTATCCTTAACCAATGAACCCTAAAACTAATCAGGGAAGCACATTATCAGAATGAACCTAGAAAAAAAATTTGAAGCAAATCGGATATTTCTTTCAAGAGTTATCGTGTTACGTACATACGTACGTACGTACGCTCTCAGGCTTTGATAGCCTGTGAGCTAAAAATATCACCCTGATCGGATAATAAGTGGTCATTTTTCAATTAGCCTATCGCTTTCTAGGCTCTTTGCAATAAGCCTGATAAATATCAGTCTAATTGGAAAAAGGGAGATGGATTCTCCAATTAGCCCGGCTCTTTGCAAAGAGCCTAGGCTGTTTGCAAAGAGCCGATTTCTCAATTAGCCTATGACATATATATAGTATAGATACTACTGGGTGATTGCAAAATTTCGTGCCCTATTTCACAGATGGCAGAGACGTGCAATTTTTATTGTGCTGATGTTTCTTGTATAACCATATTATTAACTGACAGTTATCTATATGTGTCGTGAGTGAACATAACGTTAAAAAAGTTTTTAAATTAATTTGTGTACAAAGTTAATATTCAAAGTGGAAAACGAAAAGTTACATTTTCGTCATGTTATGTTATATGAGTTTTAAAAAAAAAGAGTCAGTGTTAGACGTGCTACAAAAAATATTCAAGAGGTTTATTTGGATCGTGCTCCTGCTCTTAGGATAGTTAAAAAGTGGATTAAAAAGTGTAAAATGGATTTCGAAACGGTGATTTCAATCTAAACGATAAAATTCACTCTGGGCGACCTTCTGGTATTGATAATAACTTAATCTGTGATCTAGTGAATAATAATCCACGGATTACTACTGAAGAGATTGCTGGAAGACTAAATGTTGACAATTCGCCATTTGAAAGAACTTTGGTACATTTCGAAACTCGAAGCATCGGAAATCGGGCACGAACTTTCGCAATCACCAAATATATTATCGCTGAGAGAGAACTGTGTTCGATAAGAAAGGGACTTATTTCCTAATTCTACCTTACTTTTCGCTGAAAATCACAAAGAAATGTACCGATGTTTTGCTCGAATAGTCATGATCCCGAGTTTGTAGCTCGTAAAAAGTGAAAAATTTTAAATAGTTTAAATGATGAATCATTCTTTACATGCAAATTGCTCATTTTAAATGTGTATTAGACGAGTATTAAACGAGTTGGACTGTATCAATATCTCAAACTGTAATATTGTGCTCAATATTACTCTGTAATTTCAAAATGAAAACCACTGGTTGGCTTTTCAAAAGATAAACAGAATAAAAGGCAAAAACTGAGTTATCTTTTTTACATTTATATCTGTTAGTTTGAGCATTCTTACAGTTTCAAAATCGCACAGCCATCTGTCGGTAATTTTTTAAAAATTTTAACAAGAAAGCGTAGATAGAAATTATTATTAGCCTAGAAGAAACCTTTAATAGCTGCCATCGTTTATTTGATATTAAATTTTAAAAATGATACTCCATGAGTATGGAAATAAACATCAATGTAAAATTAAATTAAAACAAGTAATATAAAAATTTTGTTTTTAAAGTCAATTCCTACTTAAGTCATCAAAGAAAAATTAATATAATCCCTTAAGCTAATATTAGTTTTTGTTGCATTAAAATATCTCAATTTGTTGATTTTCTATAAGCAAGTAGGTTTACAATGGAAGTCTATGGAAATGTGGAGAAATATTAGAGATATCGCCAAGTTGGCGTCCCTTTTGGCGACTCTCTTTGGTCAACAAATTTAACGATATATCGCCATGTTGGCGGTATTTGGCGACAGAACAGGGTCCCCCTATAATAAACCCCCTTATAGATATGAAGATGCATTAAATGCTGTTCAATAACCAATGGCCGCCATTTGTCTCCCATATAAAACTAAAATTAATTAAAATTTAATTAATGAATTAATATTTGAAAAATCTGTATTAACATCAATTGTCATCCAGTACAAGTAAAAAAAATTTTTTTTTCAACTTGATAGGAGGAATAATAAGTTATTTTATTAACGATTGAAAATCTGAACAAGATACATATATAAATAAATATAGGGAGAGTGTGAACTAATAGTAGGAATTGAATAAACGCGAGTAATCTGAAAGAGAACGTGAAAAACATGAATGATGACATTTCAAATCATTGCGTTATGTTAACGTCCTCATTGTTTTGTAAAAAAAGGCTCCGGTGAAGCCAAAATATGTAGACCAAGTTTATATATAAAAACTGTTGTTATGGTTTTTATTTAACATCTTTTAGCAATTAACGAAGTAATTATCACTGAGTGTTTGGATTTGTTCCATGTTTGTTATATATTAACGTTCATTTCAGATTAAGACACCCTGTATGATAATGTTAGGCTGTTTATTATAAGGATGTTTACATATTAAAATTATGACTTACTTTTCCAGTTCTCTTTGCAGTTTCTCAATAAACCGCTGCTGTAACTGAACAATGTCTTCATTAGAAAAGGATGCCGATGAAGAATCGCTGACAACATCTGTAATATCTAGACCGTTCGTAGGTTCTAAGTCAAACGATACTGCAGAAGACGGTCGAGAATTCGAACTCACGGAGTTCAGAAGACTTTTTATAGTGTCCAGACCGTTTTCCACAGAAGACATGTTACCAGAGATGGCAGAGACGTCCGTTGGAATGGTACTCAAATTGTCAAGGAATTGGCTAACAACAGGTTGTTGGGAAGGCGATGAGCCGATTCTCGTGGAGGCAGTGTTTGAAGTTGAAGCTTGAGGTATTTCAGAATAAGACTTGAGGCGTTCTATAAGAAGAGGCTTTGAACCAGAGACCGGAAGGTTTCGTTTTTTTAGCTCTGTCTTTAGATCACTTACTGGAAAGAGGAAAGTTAAACTGTCAAATTTAATGGAAAGCTGCTAAAAAATGCCAGAAAAATAAAATAAATATTCTAGCTAAGTTCTATAGTGTTTATAGACTGTTCAAAACAATCATTAGAAATATAATATCAATTTAAAAATTATTCGATTTAAGTAATGGGTGTATTTTATCATTTAACATTACCTTTCATGTCTTCAAGTTTTGAAAGTAGCTTTTGAGGTGAAGCAGGCGCCTCAAACATCTGTTGAGTAGGATTATTTTGGATTATTTTTTGGCTGCTTTGCGAAATTTGGTCCCCGCTACGCTTCTGCAAATAGAAAGAAACAGGCGTTACAATAAAAATAAGCATTCACTTATAGTTAATTTATAAAAATTACTCATTCTCTACAATATAAACCTCACAAGAAATCCTTGATAATGCATAAAATAAATATTTCATGTAATAAGAGTTTGGGGAACGTTAAGAATTATATGAATTTGTTTTCATTTTTTTTTCGTTTGTTTACAAGTATTTTTTTTATTTTATTCAGTATAGTATAACATTCAATGTTAGTTTTCCACAAAATTATAGTTTTTTTTTTGCCCCACCCAAGCAAGTAAGATTAATAAAATTGTACTAGATTAAATAAAAAAAAAATTGTAAGGATTGTCGCACTGACTGTATGCTCTTGATTCTTAAACACAGTACAAAAATGGGACTAGTCATTTAGCCTGATGGCACAGGAAAAATGGAGCTCCTTCTTCACCTAAATTGCTATATACGCCATCAAATATTTATATCGTAGATATCTTATAAAAAACTATATCCGGAAGCTCAAAATATCATATCGCACCTTCTTTGCTCAAACTTCTACTATACTTACACTATCAAAATCTATATCCTAGTTATGTAGTAAATCTCTAGATACGTAAGCTTAAAAGGAAATTTTTTAGTTCTTTCAGTGCTTAACCCTTTGTTTCTAACCCTATATTGTTATTAATCATTAAAGAAATTTAATGTAAAATTTATTTAATGTCTATTAAAAGTGGGTTTTACTTTTCGTACAAAATACTTTGCGCGATCACATTTAGAAAGTACAGTGAAACAGTCAAAGCTAAATATCTGTACCTTGGAACAAAAAGGGCCAACGTCCATTTTTCTCAAATAGCAGGAACCCCAATTTAAGTTTGAGGAATTTTAAGAATATTGCTACGATTTCTGTACTATTCTTTTTCAAAGTTGTACCTTTCAATCCAGTAATGTTTTTCTCACTACAATCTAATGTTACATTGATTTAGTTTTTTTTTTTTTTTTTTTTTTTTTTAATTGGCCATTTTTACATTAACAGTAAGTAACATTGGCCTCGACAAAATATTTTGTTTTCAATGATCTAATATTGGGAGGGCTTTGTCCCTTTTAACAATTACTTTATATCGCATCCTGAATTCATTCGTGCATTTAACTCAAATTTCTCAATTTTGGACATTGGCCCTTTTTGTTCCAAGGTACAGATATATTTTAAAATGCTTATTTTCTCAACAATTTACATAAGTATAGCTTTTCTTTTCTTAAAAATATGGGTATTTTTACGTTGCGTGGAAACAAATGATAAATCGCCAAATGTTGTACCCAACGCCATCATTCGTATAGCATTCATTTCGATTAAAATATAAACTTTTCATTCATTTCTTTTGAAACAAATAACTTTCGTTTAAAATACACGTATTACATACATTTAAAATACATGCCTCTCGGACTCATTTCATTTAAAATACAAAAAAAGAAAAAGAAATATAAAGAATAAAAAATATCATACAAAAAGTATTTTATTTCAACTTTAAATTGTTTCTAATTTACACACGCAAAAAATAAAAGCTGTTATTGGTAAGATTTCGTCCGGATAACATAAGAATACCAAACAAAAACTAAAAATCACGCGTACATCGTAGATTATGAAACGCTTTCTAACGCATTCTGAATACTATAACAAAACATCGCAGTTTAGTAAGGTGAAAGATAACGTATAAATGCACAATTTGGAAAACGCATAACGCATTTGAAAACTCAATTTCTGCTATTACCATGAATAGTCGTTAAAACATAAGACTTTTTTTGCAGCCCTGTTTATGATCCACAGATATGTATGCATACTACATAGTGAAAGCTAGTTCAGTTAAACGCATAGCACAGTTGAAAATTTCCGCTCAGTACTTTCCGCCAATATAGCCAAATTCTTTCGTGTGTCACTGTAAATAAACGATGTACAGTCGTGGGAAAGAAAAAGTAAACACCCCATACTAACTCTGCAAAAAAATTATCGTAGAAGAAAGTTACTGGTACCACACGATTGGTAATAAAGTCTACTTTTAAATGATGTATATTAAATTTGCTTAGGGCCATCTACATATTAAAACGAACCATAACTTTGTTTTTTTCAATAGCTGTACACAATTCTGACAGCATAAATGGACTCTACACACTTCAATCAGCCTAAAAACAAATTTTTATGCAATTCGTGCGATAAGTTTCTCAGAAATTAATTATTTTAAAACCAGCGAATTTTAGGAGTTGTATCCAAATTGAAGTTCAGTACTCGGTTGTTAACCGAGAGAGCCTCCTTCTTGATCAAGGTACCTTAAGCACCACTCAAGTAGTCATTGAAGACTGCTAATTACAGGATAACCTAAGAAATTCCAACAAATCTAGTAACTTCTATCATAGACGGCCCTATCTATTAAGACATCCTTTTGCGGTTTTTTAAGCATAATTTGAAAACTACTTGGAAGCAAAATGTGAAATTTTGGATTTCCAATAAGCAGGACCTAATAATTCTATATCCATCAAAAAATGGTAGGTTGCAATTCATAATTTTTTCGAATATTAATTTAATAATTCGTAATTCATATCATAAAATTATAAAAATTGCAAATTCAAAGTATTTATGTTTGGGTATTTTAGTTTTATTGCTACACAAAAAATTAGCACATTAGGAGAATAATGATATTGATAAAAATATGAAAATGTAATTTAACATTAGAAACACTAAAGTTTAAATATTTATAATTCAAAAACTTATCATTCAAATAACTTGAAATTTGGTGTCTAGGATAGTTTGAACCGAAGATTTGAAATATGTTGTTAAAATTCGGTATCGCCATTAAAAAAAAAATGAAGTTTGGGTTTGTTTTAATATGTAGATGGCCCTCTAAGCACATTTTATATACATCATTTAAAAGTAGACTTTATTTCCAATCGTTCGGTACAAGTAAATATCTTCTACTTCATGTTCTTACTATAGAACATGATGTGCATAGAACACATCATGCTGTATATATATATGCTGTATAGTACCTCTGAGCCCAGGGTCAAGTAAACAAGGTTGGAAACTGTAGTCCCTGATCCTTCATGGATCGTATAGCCATATGTTGAGTTTTTTAAACAAATAAATTATTGGGTCGTGATTTATTATTATTATTATTATTTAGGAGACAATAGACATACTTGAGGCGTTTGCAAAACAGCTTGAGGATTCTTCTGTAGCCATTCCAGTTGCCATTGCAGCTGAAGTTGTTGTTGCTGTAGTAGCAGATCGTAGGAAGGTTCTACAGGAGCAGTAGAAGTGACAGGTGAACTCTTTTGAGCATTTGGTGGACCCTAAAAAAAGACAGGAATCAAATAAGGTGAAATCTCAGTAACTGACACTATTACAAAATTTTAAATCCATTTTAAATCTAGTTATCTTTCTTTTTCAAAGGATATTAGAGATACACTAAAAAATTTATGTGGACAGAGTTTTGAAATATTATACATTGCATTATAATTTTTTTTTCATAAATATGGTCAATAACACCTGTAACTGATACAACCCTATTTTGAAAAACCAATAACTGATACAAAGTGAACCAGTGCCTGACACTTTATTTGCAAAGATAAATATATACATAAATTCTTTATTTGAAGGAATTTATGATTTAAAAATACTCTAGTCTTTATTAAAAAAACAAAATACTTTAGTCTTAATTAAAAAAAACCAAAATACTTAAACTTATGATATCATACTACAGATGCCCTGTTTTCAAGTATTAGTAACGAAGACATTCAATAACTGACATTTATGAACCAGCAACTGACAAGTGGTATCAGACGCTGGTATAACAACTTAAATTTTAATTAAAATAATAAAACTTTGTATAAAATCACCATAAAATAAAAACAATCCATAGGACGCGTTTCGAGCTAAAAATATAACAGCTCGTCATCAGCATCAGTAAACACGTGTCCGTAAGCGGACAAGGTCAAAAATGAGCATTAAGTTCATTTTTGACCTTGTCCGCTTACGGACACGTGTTTACTGATGCTGATGACGAGCTGTTATATTTTTCGCTCGAAACGCGTCCTATGTATTGTTTTTATTTTATGGTGATTTTTTACTAAGTTTTATTATTTTAATTGCTTCGTATCGCCAGTTTTCGGTGCTGTTTCGCTTAAATTTTAATTTTTTTTTTTTTACTATAAGATAAATTTAATTTATTAGCATGTTTTTTTAAACAGTTCAAAGGATAGATTTCAAATATCTGTAATATAACCAATAAGTGAGAGACCTGTCCTAGACTGGTGAAATGAAATTCCTGGAACCAATAACTGGCACCTCCCCCCCCCCCCCCCCCCATTAAGCTAAATTAAATCACTATAAACTATAAATCATGGCCCTAATGTATCATAGGCATCTCTTAGCAATAATTTTTACAAGTATAACTTTAAGAAAAAGTTTTGGATGTTTGCATCACAAATAGATTAAAAAAAAAAACAAAAAAAAAACCCCTTAATTTTAGAAAAAAGGTGGCTGCTTAAAAAATGGCAGTTTTTGTTTTCTAAAAAGTTTATTCCTCAGTGAATATGTTCTTGGCCTACTATGTGATAAATAAATTGACTCAAAAATAAAAATAAGTGTCTAAGTTATCACTAGATGACATTAATTTTTAGAATTTTACAAGAAAATCTTTATTTGAGTTAAATTTTTCTTAAAGTGTCAGTTACTGGTTAGGTTTCAATAACTGGCGGTTTCACTCTACTTATCAATATTCGAATAAAAAAGATTGTATAAATTTACTAAATTTATATTTTATTTAAAGTATATATTCCTTATATTTAACTTTTGCCGTGTGATGTATTCCCCGGTAAGAATTTTACATTTAGAAAAAATTGGCAAATTGTATTTTTTAAGATATATTCGAAATAAGTAAAATAAGAAAAAAATATATAATGTAGGGGAGAAAAGGGGGCGTTATTTCTGCATAAACGAATACGCTTTACTAAATTTGATTTAAAAAAAAATATGGGTACAAAAAATATTTTAGCTTGAAAAAGTACTAAAAGGCGATTTAATTTATATAGCAATATTTACATACGGAGTTTCTGTGGTATTGTGTAAAATCATTATATTTCCATTAATTTAATTGTTATGTCTTTACATTTTCAAGGAAATTTTTTTTAAGTTAATTTAAATAAACATAATAGAAATTTGCATACTCTAGCTCAATGAAAAGAAAATTTGTTAACATAAACGACATTAGTGTTCAAAAGATAAATGAAACTTTGGAAAATTAATACTTTTGGTGTAAAAAGTAACGTTCCAATTATAGACATGTTTCAATGTTTTTTTTTCTTTCAGTTTTTTCTTCCAAGTTTACCTTGAAATAAAATGTAATAACTAATGTCATTATAATATTAATTATTTAAAAGTTTTTTTTAACCATATTTTTCCTATGATGTAAATGAGCAAAAATGTCTAAAATATGAAGTACGTATCTTTATGTATTCCTTATATTTAACTTTTGCCGTGTGATGTACCCCCCGGTAAGAATTGTATGTTTAGAAAAAATTGGCAAATTCTATTCTTTAAGATATAATCGAAATAAGTAAAATAAGAAAGAAAAAATACAATGTAGGGGGGAAAGGAGGGCGCTATTTCTGCATAAATGAGTGCGATTTGGCAAAAGAACATTTCATTTGAACAAAGCATTCAGCAACCTATATTCCAAGAATGAGACTACCTTTGTTTGAAGAAGCCCTCTATACATTTGTCTTCCTGTTTAAATTGGCCACTGAACCCTCTCAGTCACTTGGGTACACATACAACTGTATGTAGATCACGTGCGCAGTTTAAATGGATATAACTTAAGACATAGAAAATAAATTAATTAAAAGCTGGAAGAAAAGAATGAAAAAAAATTAAATGCATTTCTAATTTATGAAAAAACTATGCGCTTAAAAAAATAAGTTTGAAAAAATTAAATAATAAAAATTATATTAACACTAATATTTAAGATTCTTTCTTTGATAAAGTCTTTCTTTTTTTTTTTTTTTTTTTTTTTTCTAACTAGTAATGCTAACCGCGACTGCGTAAATGAAGAAACCATTTTACACTCTCAAACAAACAAACAACAACAACAACAACAAAAAAAAACAGGAATTGAAAGGATTTTTTTTTTTTTTTTCGGCCGTTAAAACACGAAAATTTTGATTCATTTGCTCATAACCCCCCAAAAATTTAAAAATTCATCAAGCTAACTTAAAATTGCCTGAAATCGTCCAATTTAATGCTGCATTTTCCTAAAAGATTTGTTCCGGCAAGTGTGCTGCGCGTTACTTTTTCCGTACTAGAAACTGAATTTTTATGCGTCTTTTCCCCCCACAAAATACGAAAAATTCGCGAATCAAAGATGAAAGTTTTCCGGAATTCTCCAGCCAAAAATGTGAAATTTCTTCGAATAACATAAAAATCTCTTATCACAGGGATGTTGCGTGCATGTACTATTTACGTGCTTTGAAGAACTCTTTTTCTTTTCTTTTTTTTCTTTCTTTCTTTTTTTTTTTTTTTTTTTTTTTTTGAGAGTACACAGCAAAAATTGACAAATTAACTCCTTCAAATGCGCCTATATATGATTTTATTACTTCTGACGTATTAAATAATGCGGTAAAATCTGCTAAAACAGAATCGCAAAGGACTAGAAAAATGTCATTTTAGACAGTTTTTTCCAGGTTTTCGTTTTAGCAAGTATAATCGTACAATATTTCTTCCGTCGGAAAAATAAAAATTTTCCGTTTCAGACAGCGGAAAATGAAAATTTTACGTTTAAAACAGGGTTTTTTTTTCAAAGTTTTCACCTGTATTTGAGACCTAAATACAATAATAATTGTCTTTTATATGGCACAGATGGAAAGAAATTAAATATGAATAACAGAAAACGTAAACTATAGAGTAACGTAACTAAATATTGGAAAATGTAATATTTTAGCAATTTTTTAATATAAACGTTCCCGCAAGAAGATGTGGCAATTAATAGAATTTTTTTTTTCTCATTTTATATAATTGCTACACGTGATCGGCTTATGTTATTTTAGCATATTTGATTATGCGCAAAAGTAAGCAGATAGAAGTTATAAAGTGCAAAAATAAATGTTTTGTTAATGCTGTTTAAAAACAAAATCATCAAACTTGTTTTTGTCTTTTAAATTTTTAACCTCTTCTTTAATAACGTGGCTGAATGCGACGGGATATTCCATACAAGTATTTTAACTATTAAGATGAAACACATGATCTAACTGATATGTGTCGACCCTGTAAATGTAGATGCATGATAATGTATGCAGACAGTAGCGCCAACTTTTCAAAAATATTGGGTGGTCTGAAAAATTTTGGAATAAAATAACACATATAATTTTTTCCCTTAGTGTGCATGTGTGTGGAAAGAGAGGGGGGAGGAGTGAATGACTAAAAATAATTCGAAATTAATTTTTTTTTTCTATCAAATTTTTAAATTATTGTAATTTAATTATAATTTTATAAATAATTTTATTAAATTATATTCTTATAAGTTCCTTCTTATAAATACATCAATATTTATTTTAAATAACATTGGAATTGTTAACTACTGAAAGTTCAAATACCTAAATGTCAAGAAAAGCATACATTTTAGTCACCTAAGTGCTTTATCATTTCAAGACATCAAAACCGATGACAAAATAGGCAGGAAATTTGTTTTCGGGAGAAATTTAACTATACATCCGCTGAAGGGGCTTTCAGTTCTCCTGTAAGTCTAATTAATGTCCTTACTATTTTTTAAGCAAAACTATTTTGAGAACGTTAATAAAACAAATTTCATTTCAGCAGTTAAATAATTAAAAGCATAAATTATGAATTAAATCAATTAAAATTGGGTGGGCGGAGAGATCAAATTATTGGGTGATCTGGGGCCACTGTATGCAGATGTGACTATTTTTACCTTGTATTCGTGGAATTTGATCGTCCTTGCTTTGGGCTGCGTTTTGGGTTTTGTTTTCTTTCTGTTTTTGCTAGGTGTTGCTTCTTTCGTATGTTGCATATGGACCATATAATCGAATATCTGCTCCTGTGCCGACTGAGGTGACACCACTGCCGGCAGCACTGATAACGGAGAAGAAGCTGAGCTGGGAGGTGACATGGAAAATGTGCCCGCGGAGCAAGGAGATCCCTGATTGGGATTGGGTGAATTTTCATTGGCATCCAGTGAAGGCAGGCTGGAATGAAACGATACATACTTTATTTATTTATTTTTCTCTTTATAAGTGACTAAACAAAATCTTGCCTTGTGATAAAATAAAAGCGACAAAAAACAATAAATTTCTCTCCTGAATATGCTTTTAAAACAAATATGGAAACTAACAGAAAAATGTACCATTTAAAATACTAAACAGGATGAAAAAAAAAGGGAGAGTTAAAAAAACACTATTACAGAAGCATTAATTGAATTTGCAAATCTCTATTTTATAATAAAATACAATTATATATTTATGTATCGGTATATTGTGTTCTCAACATTTTCTTGAAGTTACAAGAGTTTTGCTAATTTTCTTTTTACTAGTTATTTAGAAGAAGACATACCCGGTAATGATGCTGCATAAGATATTTATTTAATGTGATAATACTAACAAAATAAATTAAAGGTAAATTAAAGAAAATTTCTTTAGAACTTTGAATAGGTCGATCGATTCATTTTACAAACAAAATTGTTTTTGTTGCTTTGTAGCAGTAATGTAGATAAATTTTAAACCAGCAGATACATTATAGAAATTAAAAAAAAAAAAAAATATTAGCAATCTTAAATACACAATATGTTAAAACTCATGAGATGGATATGACACTTACCTGCCTTGGGAATGTTCATTGCAATCGTAGGGTGGCGAGGGTGAGAAAGTACCATCACTTCCGCTGTCTTCATCAAGACCTAGTCGAAGCTGCGGCGAGGGAGTATCACATGTGAACGACAAACCTCCCTCTAAAATAAAATATAAATACAGTAAAAACTATGATCTGAGTATGAAAAGATAATAATAATAGCTATAATAAAGCATTAAAATATTATTTTTCTACTGACGTAGCCCGCCATAATGTGGTTATTGGAGACTATAACACTTAACAAACGTTACTTTATTAATAAACAGCCTCTAGAATAGCTAGAGTAATATGCAACAGTTACGAATCGTACTTTTTTCTTCATCGCGTTAGTCAGAATTCAAAGCATATTGAACCCCGAGGTATCGAGTTTAGACTGTATATATTTTTATCCAGTTACAAGATGCAGAGGAAATTATGCTTTTATCAGCTTGTGTTTATGTCCAGGCATTATTTCGTAAAAAATCAGCGGGTAAGTCAATTTAGATTTACAAGGTGATATGAGGATTTTATAAATTTTCCATGTTTCACAAGGCATAAAACACCTAGAACAGAACACTTCACGATATATCTAGCGTGGCATAAAACACCATGCGGCTTACGAGGTAATGTCAGGATTTTACAAATTCTTTCTTTTTCATTAGGCATAAAACGTCTAGAACACTTCACGATGATTCTGGCAGGGCATAAAACGCCATGCATAATGCAGATGTTAAGATATTAGAGAAAAAGAAAACTTTAATTATTTTTAACACAAGCAATTAGTTGGTAAATAAATTATACGAATAGTAATTTTCCCCAACTGAGTGAAGATGTGTCCATGCCGGGACTCGAACATAGAAGCTTTGGATTAATTGCCAATGCTCTTCCAACTGAGATGTCTGGAGCTGACTGCTGACTGGGATGTCGCCAGATTAAATCAAAGGTTCTGGGTTCGAGTCCTCGCAAGGACACATTTTCACTCAGTTAGAAAAAAATACTACCCGTGAAAAGATTTGTTTAAATCCTTACTAAACTAAACTCTTCGGAGCCAATCCATAAAGGATCATGACCGGCAATGATCAACTTTTCTTCCTGACCATAGTCCCTGAGGTGTCCCAGTCAGATTTTGAATCTAACAAGAAAAGTACGTGGTGTGCGGCATCAAATCACATACCTCGACAAGTGCAATAAACAACACAGAAACAAAGGTAAATCAATTGTATGGCCGATCTGGGTGCTTGTGGTGGTGGATCGCCCCATGCGGCGATCGGGCGATCTTCGCCCCGCTTTCCAGGCAACTCAAACCTGTTCAGCTGAGTCAAATCCCGGTAGGTAGGGGCCTGGTCAGCGGTCACCGAGTCTAACAAGAAACATCTATTGTTTAGCTTCCAAGGAAGCTTGGTACTCATTCTATGGATATAGGCAAACCTCGGACCAGTAGTGTAGTAGTGCGATGTGCTGACTACTGAATTACTGGGATTCTACGTTTTTAATCCTACTAGGTAGAATATGAAACGAAACATCTTCTTGAGACATTTACATGTTTTTAGGCAAGCATCATGGATAAAGAGAAAGAAAATTTGCTGCAATTTCAGAATTTTATGTTGCCCAACTTTTGCTGAATTGTGAGGTATACGAAACCTGCTGTTCAATCATTTCTTTTATACACACATATTTAAGGAGTTAAAATTTATTCTTATTTTTCAGTTATCTTTACAAAACATGATGACTGATTTTTATTGATATTCTCATAAACAAAGAATAAAATACAGTAAAATAAATCTTTGAACAATTTTTTTTTTCATTTACCTCTCACTGCTTGGGCTAAGATTTCGTCCGCATGGAGAATGTTTACTTTGACTAATTCTAGAGATCCTGATTTTTGGGACAGTCTGTCATTCAAATCATCTGCCAAACGTGCCCTTTTTAATTGTCTGTGCTGGTCTGGAAGACCACTGTCATTGCAGGAATCTGAAAAAAAAAAAATATATATATATATATTCCTTCAGTTTTTTTTCAAATTATAAACAGAGATAGTTTATGAAATTAACACTAGATTATCTATAATATGAAATATTGATTTTGATTAGTTTTAAGTATGTTGTATTGAAACTAATAATTATTCAAGCAGAAGGATTTGCTTCAGTTCAGGTTTGCTTCTTTTAAAGATAAAACTTAGTTTCTGAAATTAAGAGGGACAGTTCAGATAATATTAAATAATCCCTTTTGTTAGTTTTAAATATAATGGATTGAAGTCAATAAATAATCGAGCAAAATGATTTTAAATTATGGTGCTTATTTTTGAAAATATATATATTCAAATTACTAGTTAAAAAAAAAAAAAAAAAAAAAAAAAAAAAAAAAGTAGGAAAATAAAAATCTAATATATATATATATATATATATATATATATATATATATAAATTATGTTTTTGATATTTATAAAAATATATTTGATAATGATAAATTAACAGGAATTATCATGATTTTAGTTATAATAACTTACAAACTTTAAACTAGTGTAACTTTATTTAAATGCGGGAAAATTTCCGAAAAAATACGAACAAACTAGAAGCACTTAGCAGTTTTCCTTATGAAATACTCCTTAATGATAAAAAAAAAAAAAAAAAAATAGCTGATTTCTTGAACATGTTTCAGTTATTCAACAGTTATCAAGATGAACAGTTAGAAATTTTAATTATGACATTTTCGTTAATTACCTTCTAGGATATGATGCTGAACGAGCTCTTGCCTGTCTGGCTTTTTTTGAATTTTATGTTTTAGAATGTCACCCATCTGCAAAAAGAAATTATATGTTCTTACTAAACTACATTTTGCTTTTAAGAAATAATAATAATGATAAAATAACACATGAAACCTACATTATTAAAAATTAAAATAGGAATACATTTTATAAAAAAAATTGTATGTGAGAAAATACGCGAATTCTGAAATAGCCATCAAATTTAAGAAAATATCTTATTAACATATCTAAGGCCAAGATATGGATTTCTCAAGGGTAAATGGGGCATGTGTCTGGTCTCCACTTAAAAGAGAACTTCCAAATGAATGACCATTTAAAATAAAATATAATGAACGTCTAAAATTCAATTTAAACTCGTGTCAATTTCTCCACGGGACAAATTACTTCATGATTTTATTATTACGATGTAATAACTTAATTTTTAAGGTCATACTTTGTCCATCCTAATAAACATGATAGTGACATCTGTAAATACTGAACAGCCTGTACAATATTTGTAACACAAATATTAATAATAGTTAAAATATTAGTTTATTTCATTTCTTTTTAAAATTTAAATTATATTACTGACTGAAAAAGTATCCTCGTTTGCAAAGTGCATCTACGTTGGAGCAAACTAACTTTCCTGCCTCCATTTTTGTACACTGATGGATGCTTTACCCTGGGCTTCCACTTCTGTAAGTTGCCCCCTGCTAGGAACATGAACTAGGGAAAAGTGACAAGGGTGTAGTCTCGGAGGATGACAAATCCGAAAAGTAGGGCACAAAATATTTTTTGTGAGCAAAATCAAGAATTGACTATAGTAGCTCCTTTTCAACTGAGGTATTGATTAATATAGTTTGATATTCATTGGTACTCGCTGTTTTTCCGACGTTTCTACCAAAATTCGATCTGTAACCTTATCATAAAACACCAGTAGGTCAATTTCAAGCTCCATTGAAGTACACAATACGTATATTTTACAAAGACTGTATATTCTTTTGATGTATATTTCATAAAAAAAAAATTTCACCTTACTTTAGGCATACATCTCACAAGACAAAGTGAAAACAGACAATTATAAATAGATTGTGTTTTTCAGTGTTTAAATTTCTCTATTTCTTGACTCTAACGCAAGGTTCTATTAAAAGGCTCTCAAGAAACCGCAAAGCATCTAAAACATTACTAAAATGATGAATCAAGCGATTCCGAAATTAACGTAAACCAGCAGGCAAATCGTAACACCACGTATTAGAGTTTCCATTCATAGCTGGTCTTCATTCACCGCACCCGCATTGTGACGTAATTGACAAAAGAGTGAACCAGGCAAAAAATAAAACTTTGGACGCTATCCTAATGAAGAAAATTTACTGATTTTTTGCAACTGGGTAGGGGCCAACTTTTTTATGAATTTGTTTATCCATGTTGTAGGCATAAAAAATTCGGTAGCCCAAAGGGTAGGAGGACAGCACTCACAAGACGTAACAAGCAAATGGGAAAAAACAGAAGCATTGACGTCAACGTTGAACGCAATCCCTAACATGAAAGATAGATCCAAAGTGAATAAACTCATGAATCACCTAGCTGGAGCTGAAATTCTCAATCTGTAAGTTACCATGGACACTCTTTCGCAATTCCACGCTCTAAGCCAGTATGGTACTCATACTCACTGACATTTTAATAAAAGCAAAAATCTGCTAGAAAAAAAGGTATCGGGAACCTCAATTTCTTTACAATATGTATTAAGTATTATTAATACGTAATTATTAAATTTAACTAATGTTAACAATGTAATATTAAAGATATAGTGGATAAGATCCATTTGCAAATAGGGTAATCTTGAAAAAGGGATGAAATGTCATCTTTCTTCATGACTTCACATCTAGTATTGGGGTTATTTAGATAATAAAAATGTGTAGTGCGTTACAGTATTAACAAATCGCAAATTGCACATCAAACATGGCAAATGAGGTGCGTTCGTACTATAACTAGTTTCATAAATATTCAGATCTTGGTGCAATAGCTGTTACACTCTTAAGCAAAAATGCATGAATACAAAATTTAGTACGATTATATACAGTAAATTCAGTAATACGGTAATAATATGATCTTAAATAGGACAAAATCAACATGGCAACTTAGAAGTCTTACCTATCATGCGATATCATAGTATTAATTACGTATGATAGGATTTAATAGAACGAAGAAAACGTTTATTAATATCTTTTAAGTTTTCATTCAATTTTCATAAACTTTGAAATGACTCGACACAATTCTGCAGCGATTATATATATTAAATTTCAAACTACTCGGTTGGACACTTTTTGTACTGTTATATGAAGACAGACGGACGGACCAGACGACGACTATAGGTTCTACGTATTTACAGGGTGTCCCAAAAAGGACCACCTATTTTGAAAAATGAATAATTAACAAACGAATAGAGTTATTAAAAAAATTCTTGCAGGAAACGAATATGTGAAGTCTGGAATTTTGTTTAGAACTCTTTATTATAATAGTTCAAAATCTGACCGACAGATGGCGCTACAGCACATTTTGATGGCTATATGAACAAAAGGAGCATGCGTGAACCCGGGCTCCTCGACCAAAACGTCTTAGAAAACCAGACAGAAGTAGACATGGTCAATGAAAGTTCAGTAGCAACCATTTCAAGTGCTGTAGCACCATCTATCGGTCATATTTTGAACTATTATAATAAGAAGTTCTAAACAAAATTCCAGACTTCACACATCCGTTTCCTGCAAGAATTTTTTTAATAACTCTATTCGTTTGTTAATTATTAATTTTTAAAAATAGGTGGTCCTTTTTGGGACACCCTGTATATAATTACGAACTCACCTAAAAGGCTATATTTGTTATTGTATCAGATTTTAACTATCATCGCGAGCTTTTTAAACAAGTAATTTTACAAAATATATATCTATACATTTTTCTATTATTATTCCTATGCACCTAACTTGTGGAGCGCATTAAATGAACTCGAATGCTGCATAGAGTAACTGCCACTGCCTAAGTGAACCTCCAGGACTTACGACTGAAATCCTTTTCATTCCTCAAACAGAACATTTCGTTTTCGGTCAAACTCGGAAAAGAGGCAAAATTCGGTTATGGATCGGTTTAGGCCTGAAAAACCTGTTTTGGTCGAGCACTAGATCTTACATTATAATACTAGCACTAGATCTTTTATTATAACAAAGAGTGAATATTTATTATTATTACTGAGGTTTTTTCGTCTTAAATACTGTTCGAATAATCAAATAACAATAGTATGAAGGGAAAACACTCGAAGGTGCAATGGTCAATCCATGTGTTCTTCTGTAGGCACAGCCTTACAGAATCAGTTTGCAGATTCGGTATGTGAAAAATTCGGTTATCTTTTCACCAAAACCGAATCTTCGACAAAACTCAGATTTTAGACTGAAACTCTTCGAAAATGAAAGCGAAACTGAACCTTTTACCGGCCATAAATTTAAATATAAAATTATGAAATTAGCAATACTGTAATTTTTTATCATGATTTAATTAGATGTAATATTAGCTTTTCTAAATATGTACTTACTTTGGCCCTCTCTAATTTTTGTCTTGATTCATGGAATGATGGAGAAGATTTAAGTGCTAAATGAAAAAAATATATATATATTAGAAAAAAAAAACTTTAAAAGTCATTAAAGAAATTAAATTAAAATAGTATAAAATACAAAAAATAGATTTTAACGTTTTCATTTTCCATTTTATTCGTTTTAATTTGAAGACACTATTCAGAATTGAGGATGTACATTTAAGAAAATAGAATTAAGTACTTCTTATTTTCATCAAAAGAAATTTTTTTGCAAGATTCATGATATAAAATTATATATGACTTTATTCATGATTTTGTTTATCATCCATTATCCAAGAATCGATGGAGATCTTCTTACGCAGTGAGAATATCTGCAATTATTCAGCCTACATGGATTCCTAAAATTTGGAAAGAGGTGCTCTGCAGAATAAGAAACAATTGTATAAAATGATTCACGCTCACAACTGTTCATTTTTACTTTTTATTGCGCTTAATTTCATTATACATGTGACCAGTGGTGACCATCCCCCCCCCAAACCCAAAGACGCAAATCCCCCCCCCCCCCCCGCAAAAATCTTCATACATTAACATTGATCCCCCCCCCCCTCCCGTAAACAGAACATCAATTGTAAAATATATTCTTATTGTTAAATTAATTAATAATAGTATTCTTACATACTATCACACAAACATGAAATAAAAGTTTTAACAGCGTAATAAATAATGAAGATATATATTTTATTATTAGCAATCTGATTGTTTCCACATTTATACATCCTGACTGACAAACCACTGTTAATACGCTCACTAAGCTCCAGTTTTGACTGAAATACAAGCATTATTTCAATTAATATAATTCTAAAGATATAATGCAATATTAATGACTGAAGTAATGATTAATACTCTTAATGATTACATTCAAATACATAATCAATTCTTTTTAATGTTAGAAAAATCAATCCTTTTTAGCATTTGAGATAAAATACAGAGAAAACAACATTACAATTTTGCCCATTTGTTCGTTAACCGGAGGATATGAAAATTTAAATTCATCCTAACATCAGTGCTCTTGCCTTGCTTTCCGCAGGACACGAGGATCACTCATGCAAGGCAGTACTTGCTTCTCGAGATCATTATGATAAAAAATTAAAAGTGATATTAAAAAAAATCAAGAACTTTTTTAATAGTGAAAAAAGTGGAAATTTTAAGAATTAAAAAATCTCTTCCCAAAATGTACTTTTCCTCTAAATTCCCCCCCCCCCCACCACCAAAAAAAAATTGTATGACGCACTTTGCGTCACCAAACCCCTCTCTGGGCACCTCTGCATGTGACCTCGTGAGTTTGTTTACCAATTTCATTTAAAACAAATGTTTGCGAAAATATTTATATCAACAAAGATCTTGAGAATGTCGTCGTCTGAGCGATGAAACATGTCGATCTGAATAAAGATATTTGTATGCCCTTTAAGAGTTTATATTTTTATCACTTTTACCCTTCCAGTAGTTGATCAAATTTTTTAAATATTGCGCCCTTTCAGGCGGAAAAGAGTTTTACACGTGGCACTAGGCATAATATTTTTGTTTGAATGTTGGAGCACCTGTTGTCACATAGTTGACAACAGAGCCTTCTGTAAGAGAAGCCACTTTATGGAATTTTTTTAGAAAATGTAAAAATTTAGTTTTTGATTAGTTGGAGATAATTACGGCAAGTTAAAATAATTCAGTATCATCTTGATTATTTCAAATAATATTTTCATATGAATTATTGTTAACCACAGCCCAAGCATGATATTTTAAAGATTAATGTTTGAATTTTCAACTGATTTTTTCAATTGATCAACTACTGGGAAAATGGCAATTAAAGAAACTATTTATTTATAATTTTGTTGCTATTTAATTTCAATACATATCATTTTTGCCCACTATAGGGCATTCATTAAGGGTTGTAGCAGTCATGTTAGTTTACTTCTAAAACGATAAATACTTCTAATAAAAAAAAACCCGTAGTACTGACCTTATTTGATCAACTAATGGCTGGGTCACCCTATTAACTTAATTTGTAGATTCATGATTATTATCGAAATAGAATACTAGGTTGAGCAAAAAGTTCCGGGAAATTTGTGAAAGTTGTTGTTACGCGCAAATTAACAACAAAAGCAACAAGGACTATTCTTCAAAGTAGAGACCATCATAGCCCACGACTTTCTGCCATCGTTCTGCCAGTTTCCGGATTTGCTGGAAGCACCATGGCGGCTCCTTGGAATCGAAAATCTCTTGACATGCTTCTTTACAACATCATTAAAGGACTGAAATCGACGGCCCTTGAAAAAGTGCTGCATTGATCGAAAGGTGCCATAATCGGATGGAGCCACGTCCGGACTGTACCACTAGTACTCCTATATACGATACAAATTTTGGTTACTATTTGATTAAAAATTTCTCAGAACTTTTTACTCAACCTAATACTAACTTTTTCAATTGCATGATTACCATTCTTTTACATATAATGATGTAGCTGAAATGCTGATCCTAATCATAATGTTATCCAAATTTTACTTTTTATTTTAATATGCCAATTTCCATCTGAAGAGAAAAAAAGAAGAAGAAAACATGAACACTTACATGGTATTAATCCTTGGTCTACGAGTTGATTGAAGGGGCGCCGAAGCATTAGTTTTACTTTGAGAGCTACAAAATTCACAAAAAAGAAAATAGAAGTTAGTTATCTTATATGCAGCATATTTCTTTGATCTATTTATTGATCTATTTATTGAGAGCTACAAAATTGATAACAAAAATTTGAAGTTAGTTATCTTATATACAGCATATTTGTTTGATCTATTTATTGAGAGCTACAAAATTCATAAAAAAGAAAATTGGAGTTAATTAGTTATCTTATATGCAGCATATTTCTTTACTTTGAGAACTAAAAAATTCTTAAAAGAGAAAATTGGAGTTAATTAGTTATCTTATATGCAGCATATTTCTTTACTTTGAGAGCTACAAAATTCCTAAAAGAAAATTGAAGTTAGTTAGTTATCTTATATACAGCATATTTCTTTGATCTATTTATTGAGAGCTACAAAATTCATAATAAAGAAAATTGAAGTGAGTTAGTTATCTTATATGCAGCATAAGAATTTCTTTTAGAAATGATCTTTTCTAATTTATTTTTTTATTTATGAGTTGTTTTGCCACTTTTTACTTTTTTAGTTTTATTATTTATATTGCCTTTTTAGTCTAAAACGACGTTTCATAACAATAAAGCCCATGAACAATAGGCGTATTTAGATAATCAAACCACAAATTTATCTGCATGAAACTACGACTATTACAGAAAAATATACTACTTTAAACTTTATTATGATAAAACCATTTACAAATGTTGGTAGGGCGAGTCTTTCCCCAGAAAAAACTGCATGTCATGCCCCGAAAATTATTTATTAATTTTAATTTAAGTTTTTTCTAGCATACATGAATAAATAAATGTTTATTTTTATTAGTTAATGACAATACAAAAATTTATATGTTCCACTTTTATAAAAGATAGCACAAAATCTGAAAAGTTATTTGGAAGTTTACTCCTCTTTTTTCCCCTCTTTTGAAGAGAAAGAGGAAATTCGTAGTGTCTATAAACAAAATATGTCTCTTTCTCTCCATGATTTTTTTCTTTGATAATTTGAATATTTTACATTAATAGGAAATAAAAGAATAGTGTAAAATATTAGTAACCTAGAAAAAAATTTAAATGAATGAATAAAAAATATATTACACAGTATGTATGATATGACTATATACACAGTATGTCCACTAAAGTCCCTTGCAACCCTCTCAACTTCGGAATGGCTGCTGCTATATTCATAAAAGTGGTGTCTAGGTATAGTAAAATAGCCATGCGCTATTGGATGGAATCGCCTACGGCGCCACATGGTGGAAAGCTTCGGCGTTTGCATTCCTATCTTGAAGACGGAAAGATGTAGGAAAAAAAAGTGATTTACTAAGTTACAGAGCATCATCAATTTTGCACGAAAAGATGCCTTGTGGACATTAATGCGAAGAATAGAACGGTTAAAATGCGCATTTGTTTTTTCTTGATTTCCTGGACATGTGTCCGAAAGATAATCATTTCTCCTTCTGTTCAAATTTCGTGACGTCACAATATAGAAAATCACACACACACAAAAAAAACCGCGCCTTTTAACCGTTCTATTTTTCGCATTAATGTGCACAAGGTATCTTTTCGTACGAAATCGGTGATGCTCTACAACTTTGTAAATCATTTTTTTTACCTATCTCTTTCCGTTTTCGAGAGAGGAATTGTAACTTCGCAGTTTTTCTCCGGGTAGTTCCGTAGGCGATTTCATTCAGTAGCCCATGGATACTTTACTATACCCAGACACCACTTTTATGAATATAGCAGCAGCCGTTCCGAAGTTAAGAGGGTGGCAAGAGACTTTAGTGGGAATACTGTGTATGCTATAGAAAAATATAACAGGAATCAATCTCCTTATTATCTTCTAATTAAATCGTCAAATGTAAAATGATAATAGTTAAAAATTATATGTAGAAAATGTTAATGTATTAGAATGTCTTCAATATTCTTAAATTTGGTATAGTCTTGCTGATTGTGCCAATCAGAATATTTGGGAGAATTTTCAAAGAAACGTAGAGTTTATTGAAATGGTGATGACTTTGATTGAACAAAGACAAATATAGATAGATTAAATAGGCAAACTTGTAACGTTACATTGAACCCTTTTATGCAGTTTTTGAAAGTTTTGAAACATTTTTTTTTTCACATTAGCGGATTAATTGATCAAGTCAATTTATTTCCAATTTTGTAATATTGAATAATCGTTAGTAATGAGTGCACCTTTTCCATTATAAAAGCTATAATAATACTGATTAAAAAAGTTTTGTGATTATAAAGAATTTTTCAAAATATTTCAACAAGTTGTGCTTTTAAAAATCCCATTTTTTAGTTTTCATGAAGTTATATTAGTCGTGTATCATAATCGTTAAGTATTTTATGTTATTTGCTTTTTTAATTTATATTGCTGCACTTTTTATGTGGTATAAAATAAAAAGAAAAGTGCCCAGTTAAACTAATGGCACTGAGATCACAGGCTATCCAAACTAATTGTACATTATACGCTTTTTTTTTTTTTTTTTTTAATGCGCCTCAGAAAAGAAAGAAAATGACAAAACATTTTGCTAAATTAAGGGGGTTTAGCTCTCCCATTTCCCCCTTTATACATAACCAATAAACCTCCAAATCTAATTAGGGAAGCGCTTTAACAGAATAAATCGGTATATCAAATATGAAGCAAATTGGATAGTTCTACATGAAATACCTATTTATCTAAATTAAGGGGGTATAACCCCCGTTCCCCTTTTATACTTAACCAATGAACTCCCAAAACTAATCAGGGAAGCGCCTTATCAGGATGAACCTATTTACAAAATTTGAAGCAAATTGTATATTTCGATCAAGCGTTATCGTGTTACGTACATACATACGTACATACAGAGCCTGCGGCCACATTAGCTTCCAGGTGAGCTAATAAAAACTCATAAAAAATAATGCATATAAGTGATTACAAAGTGCGGTTTTATCCATGTATTATTTTAATTCCAAACTAAATGCATGCATATTTTCTAAAATTTATATTTTGCACATACCCAAACAGGCAAGGCCGAAGATAAAGCCTACAGGCTCCAGTAGGGATTCCAATCCGGATCCTCAGCTATGGTTTTATAAATTATTTTTCTGAAAATTAATACATGTTTGCTTAAATTATGGTTTGGAATGCCTGTAAATCTCGGGGTACTTTGCATTTCATTAGCTTAGCTACTTTACTATTTATTGGTAATCTAAAACTAGACGATTTTTTAAAAAAAATTGGTAATTGTTTTTATTTACCGCCGTATAATAACATTAACATGTCTCACTCTCACGATTAATATTACTCAAATTCTTATTGTCTATTTTTTATTTATTTTTACTTTGTAGTTACTTTATCTTAAAAATTTTAAGTGCAAAAGAAGTACTCGTATCTCTGTTATTACTTTTTATTTTAAAAATCAGAATCTGAAACGGGCTCTTTAAGAGAGCTGAGACCCAGTAATTTTTAACTGTTATACCACCATTTCTGCGGTCCTGAAAAGAAAATTAACAGCAAACAGAAAAAAAAAATTGGGTCAATTGTATTAAATGTAATAATCTGATATTTCCAAGAAGTCATTGGATAAATTACTTTTTAACATACATTCTTTATTTTTATCGATGGATTTCTGATGTGTTTCTTCCTGTTTGGACGATTTTATGTCTGTCGATGAATTGTTGTTGCTTTCTGGTCCCAGGTTCATGTTGCAGTCCTTGAACCACTCAGGATAAATGCTACAAATGGTCTCCAACAAGTCCTGGTCCAGTTGGATATCCCAATAACGCTGTTGCTGATTATCTCCAGTTGCTGAAAAGAAAATTATATACTAATCAATAAAAAAAATATGTATAGTTTTGGTCTTTCTCTAGAAAAAGTTACTTTTTCGATTTATGACAGTTAATTTTTGATAGAATATATTTTGTAAGAAGGTTTTAAAAATTTTACGTAATGTAATGCATTCAACAACAACAACAACGAAAAAAAAATGATGTAGATTAAAGAATTGTGAGGAGTATTTTTATTTACTTATCTATTTATTATTTATTTTTATTATTAAACGGAAAGTTAATTGAATACTTTCACTACATGTACACATTCCTTTCTTCTATTAACATTTTCACTTATTTGCCAAATATGATAAACACAGGGTGTCATAAATTATTAGGTTAGTGGTCTTAACAGTATAAGTTCAGAAATTGCAATTTTAGAAGAAAATGAAAAAACTGTGTATGACTGTTTTTGGTTTAACTAGGTACAGGTGGTTTTAGTTAATATCAATGTATTTAACTGCGAAATGTGTCTCGACAGTGTAAAGCACTTATTGTTACTGTTTGGGTTTTGTGCAGTGAGTACTGTAATATACAAATATAGCAAAAAGTTATTTCTTGCACTGTTTATGATCACTAGCTAAAACAGTTCGTTCCTTCCCACTTTGACTTATACTCTTTTAACCCCATAGGTATCATATTTTCGCTGTAAAATATCCAAATAGACTGATTCGATACAAAACTGACTTGTACTGTTAAGATCGTCCAACTAAGAATTAACGTCGGGGTTCTCTTACCTCATAACTTTTGACTTAAGAACATGCCGAAAAATATTATTACATTTTCATAAAGTCAAAATTTATTTATATCTTTTTTAAACTTTTAGAAATTTTATAAAATTTTAATATTAATTTTAATACTAATTTTATAATCGGTATTTGATTAAACAAAGCACAGCTTTGCCACCTGTTGAGCAAGATTCCCCCACTCGTGCAAAAACACCAGCTGTGTATTCTAAGGCATAATGTTAAGCTTATGAGAGGATTTTTTTTTAATATCTCGTTTGCATTTCAGTATTTTTTAATGATTTTTTTTTTCGGTATTGGATAGCAGAGGTCAATCGCTACAAAGGTCGTTTTTCACTTTTTCGATTTTGTTTACAGATTTGTACATCGATTTTGTTTACTTTCGAAACCGGCTGCGAAAGTCAAAGTACCCTAATAAAAAAAACTGCAAACAAAATTGAAAAGTAAAACAGCTTTTGTAGAGATCGACCTCAACTATTCAATGCAAAAGAAATCATTTAAAAATATAGAAATGCAAACAAAATATTAAAAAAATTCTATCATAGGATTAACATTAGCGAGCGGGTGTTTTCACTTCGGGGAAGTAGCTCTTTAAGATCTAACTGAATACGAAGTTTGGGGAAATTTCATCGCAGAGATTCTCAAATATTGCTGTCATGGAAATTGTGAAAAGTACAGCCATGTTCGGTGAATTTGGTCGAAAACGTTTTTGGGATTTTAATTTGATTTTGAATGTATTTTTAAGGTATTTTAATGTATTTTCAATAATTTTATATTATATATATACACCTAAAAGCAATTGAGAGCGTTTTATTTGTGCTTTATACGAAATTTAATGATGTGTTTGGGTTGAGAGATTTCTTAGAAAACTTAAATAATGAACATCGCGAGACTCGCATTTTGTTAGTTACTTTAATTTACACCCAAGCCCTTCAATTATCATCTACAATGTAACTACATAAAAATCAGCCGCTCGAATTAAAATAAAATTGCCGTGACAAATAGCATAGGCACAGAATCAGTGGCTTCAGAAGACGCTGGCAACTTAGCAAATCATCGTTCATTGTGTTTCGCAACGCAACCAACAGCAGCCTTGTAGCTTGAAATAGTTGCCCATTTGCATTCAGCGAATTTAAAATTGGCTAGGAATGTACTTTATGGGTTGCGCTTGCTGCGCATTTAACAAGAGAATGCTACCAAAAACTGAAATTGACATTTTTTTTTTTTTTACGACGAAAATTTTCAAAAATGTGTAAATTGTATGATTCAGTAAAAAATATCTGAAACGCCAGAAAAAAAACAACTATGAGAACAGTTTTTAACATTAATTTAACTTAAAGCCTGTCACCGACGGGGATCACCGTCTGGAAAAATTTGTTGGTTGGTTGGTTGAATGTTTTTAATGGTACAATATCCAGAGAAGGACATGCTGTGCCAGACGAGGACATCTGGAAAGGAAAATTAATGAACTTTTGAGATAGGAGCATGTGCAATTCATTAAAATATTTTTCAATTTGAGGGAAAAGAAGAAACATCGACGAAAAATCGTTTACCAAAATAATAGAAAACCGTGAAATGGAAGTTATGTTTATGAAACTTGACTTTGCTTAACCCTATCAAGAGCGGTGTTTCATTTTTGAACCACTTAATTTTAATTCCCGAATGCCACAATGGCACCAGAAATATTCCTTTACATTTCCTCTGGATTTTTAAAAGTTTTTACTGACTTAATTTCAATTTCCCCCCTTTCTTTCCTTTTACACAAATTTTATTTAGTTTGTAATTAAACTCGTGATCTGGAAATTTCCATTTTTATTCAATATTGGTCAGTGATCTTAGATCTAGAATGTCTGATATAAGTTAAAGTAAGTATGTACCACCTATATATGAATTTCAGGATACATATTCTGTGTCCAAATAGGTTTATTTTGAACTCATAATACCTTACTACCTTTTCTCATTTGGCCCTTTTTCACCTTTTCAAATTTATATATTTTTAAAGTGTACCTGATAAACTGACAGAGGAAAGATAAAAACATCTATCTTGAATTTCGTATATTTGTTTGGTGAGCTTTCTTAGACTGTTTATTAGTAAAAGAAACAGCAAACATCGATTATTATTATCATCATTTTATTTCTTATTTATTGATCTCAAAATTTTCCAAGATAACCACATAGAGAAAAAATTCTTTCAAAATTAATACGAAGAATAAATTTAAGAAAGAAAATTATAAAATAATGTAACTGACACTTTTTAAGGTTAATTAATAACTGTGGATCATCGGAGGCAGGTCAGATTTGATGAGTTTGAAGTATGTACAGTCTCTTGCGAATTTTTATCGAAAGAATAAATTTAGAGGCACAAATTGATTGAACTGTTTATGTTACAATGTAAAAATCAATTTCGCGATTTTTTAAATTTTTGTACGCTTTGGTAAGGCGACAAGGTATCTTATTTGACATATAATTTCTTACTAAGCGAAGTATTGAATTTTTTTTATTTTCTAGTCATTCATCTCCTCTTATGTACAGGTCTCTTTCTTCATAACTTAACGTGGCAGAAATTTTGATTGTATGTAAACTAATCCCCCTCGGTCTACTTCGTATTAGTGACAAGGTATGTAATTTGCATACTGTAAAAGCACTTATTTTCGCGAAAATGAAGATATCGGTGTTTTCGCGAGCTGAAAATTTCGCGAATTTTATATGAACAGAACCAAAAGTTGAAAAATCACGAAACTACCTAAATAGAACTCCTTTCGCTTAAATTTCTAGAGGAAAGAGAATCTGTGGACCTGCGAATATCACGACTAAAACCGATTCATGCTTTTTGGTTTGTTCGAACATTTAACGGTGTTAAAGCCAAACATAAGATAATTTTGAACGGCTTCAAAGAAGCTGGTATAAATATTGTAAGTGAATGAGCTGCATTCTATTAGTTGCATAATTTTTTTTAATTCAAGAAATAGTTGTATAGTATTCAAGAAATAGTTGAAAGTATTCAAGAAATGTTTGTACTTATTTCTTTTATAAGTAACTGTAATCATTAAATTTTGGATAAGTGAAAATTCGCTGATTTTTTATTATTATTTGAGGCGAAGAAAAGAAATATTTCGCGAGGCTTAAATTTTCGCGATTACAACGGGATCGCGAAAATCGCGAAAATAAGTGCTTTTACAGTAACTGTTACTTTTATATTAAATATATCAAAAACCACATTTTTAACACTTTCCAACATTTAATTAATTTTTATCGACAGAAATAACTGCATTTTATAATTGCCCGTATTATACTTATACTTATCCTATACCATATCTTCAGGCATTATTATCTTAGTAGCTAGTATAGTATAGACATTTTTCCATTATCTGTGATTCAAGTTATATAAAAAAGATGACATTACAATTTTAATTAATTTTTCAACTACATTTCAGCAGTGAAATTACGCTTGAAATTATTGAATATTAATGATGTGAATTATCACATTGCTACAAAGCGTAAACCAACTTAGTGAAAAATGTCCAAGCGGATTATGCCAAGCTGGACATCGTCCTTGTGGTTTAGTGGTAGAGCACTGGAGATCTATTCCAGGGACCCGGGTTCGATTCCCGGCTTGGACATTTTTCACTAAGTTGGTTTACGCTTTGTAGCAATGTGATAATTCACATCATTAATATTCAAAGATGACATTATTTTTTCTTTTAAAAACTTCTTTATCTTGTTTGTATACTTTTATACTAAAATCAATTTTTATAAGACATATTTCGTTATTTTTCATAATTTATGAAAAATAACGAAATATGTCTTATAGAAATTCATTTTAATGTAAAAGTATACAAATAAGATAAAGAAGTTTATAAATGAAAGAATAATGTGCCATGTTTTTTATATAACTTGAATAACAGATAATGGAAAAATGTCTATACTGGGATAGCTACTATGATAATAATAACTGACGATATGGTGTAGAATAAGTATAACTTTCCAACATAGTTGAAAAGTGTTTATGAATTTGGTTTGTTTGGCCATCTGTCCGTCTGTTTGTATATCCATGCTCTAACTTGCGTAAATGTACTCGAATTTTCATGCAATTGATATATGTTAATGATGGTTACCATGGCATATTCGGTATTGAATATGAAGTGTGTACTATTAAGGCTGTTCTCAAAATTAAGAGGGCAACTTTATGACATAAGTTTTAATTTATTTTTGTTCGGAAATGCATGAAACTAGCAGGTGTTGTTGTTATGAAACTATGTAATCGAGCTGTTTTTTCCTTTTTTTTTTTTTTTTTTTTGCAAATGCGATCGATCTTTCAGGAAACAGTCTCAAAGTGGGCGTTTTGAACCGAATTTCTACGCGAAAGCAGAATAACTACTCAAGAAAGGGCGAAAAACGTGTTTCTCACGTGATCAAAATCGCTTATAACTCAATAGGTAATTTATTTATCAAAAAAATGGAAAACACAGTTCGATTCCAAATCGCTTCCATGGTCAGGCTTTCCAATTTTATATCTTTTCATTAAAAAATGAATTTGTAAATGTGTCAAAACGTTTTGCGCTTGTTGAGCAGAGAAGTTAAGAACAGCCTTAAGGCTAATGTCAGACGAACGTCTTTTTGCACGCTTTTTTCGCTTTTACAGCCTCCCTACACATGCTAGCGAAGGTGTAGGGAGGCTGTAAAAGTGAAAAAAGCGTGCAAAAAGACGTTCGTCTGACATTAGCCTAATAGTTCCTTTACACGGGCACTCAAAAGAATTCCGTTACAATTGGTCAGTGGGGAAAAATCGTTTGCAGCGTATTTTAATGACATTGCGTTATTTCAAATGTATTGAATCGATATAAATCATTGAATTTCACAACAAGTTGATTACTATAGAATAGGACATTCACAGCATTTATTGTTTATTTACAGGGACTCACAAAAGAAATCAGTTACAGTACAATCGTTGAGCAATAATTGCGGGAAGTGTGTTTTCAATTTCGGTATGCATTATTAAATTTAAGTATTGTGCATGTTACTCATTGTGTATAAATTCTATACCTCGTATACAGGGATTCACACAAAAGAATTCACGTACCATTCTCCTTATTAGCGAAAATTGTTGCGGGGGAATTTTCAACTGTGGCATTTATTTAATAACTGAACTTTTCATTTTTTTTACATGCATGTAGTTTTTAGATACAAGTCTATATATCATATACAGGCTGCTCAAAAAATTCGGATAATTTTCCGGTAGTAGATAGGAATTGCTGAAATTGGGTTTTCAAATGTGTTAATTCGTTTCCAAATGGCTCAATTAGACATCCTATTTCAACTTATAAAACGGCGAAGTTCAGTACATTATTCTTAAAGTGCTCGACGCTTAACACATGTTTTTTTTTTGTTTGTTTGTTTGTTTGTTAGCCCCCGGTACGGTATGCTATTTCTTTCTCCCAGCTTACTTTGTGTATTCCAAAAAATAACGCTACCTTACAGAAGCCATCTGTAAAACAAAGCAGTACGATTAAATAATCTGTAGCAATTTTTTGAACTTCTAAGCATCGCACATTTTCGATTTTTATACTGTCGTATTCGGAAAAAAAAAGTTATTTTAAATGCATTTTGTTTGAAAACTGTATCTCCATTTATTTTTGAAATATTAATTTTTTTGTAGTTTTTAGAGCCATTTGCTTAATATTGGCAAAGGAAGTACTCCATTTCCGTAGAAAGTAAAGGAAAATAGCTCTAAGATAGTAATTATATATTTTTGTTGCCATTTTCTCATAACAACTGAAAGAAAATGTAATTAAAATACATGCTACATTGAAAAAAAAATAAACGAATGATTTCTGTTAAAACAATGGAGCTATTATAAACTCTATTTAATTTTAAGTATCTATGAATTATTAGATAGCCGTTTTTTTTTTGTTGTTGTTGTTGATTTTCTTGAATGACGGCATCTTTTGGCTGCATTTGTGCATTATTTCGCGATAGAGATATGTTATGCATGCTGCACTGTAGATGTCTAAGACTAGATCGTAAATGTGGAATTCTTAAGCGGATGCGAATACGTCATTTTACATAAAATAAAACATGTGCTTTAAGTCTTAAAATTGAAATATGTTTTGTACTGCAGTAGAGACCCGCTTAACCGAGTTGTTTTCTTCTGATGGACTGGTGGCTTTTATTATTATGAAACAGCCATTATAAATGAAGTGTTAGGGGAAGATGAAAGAGAAGCCGTAAAAAGTTAAAACTCTGATTTTCTGGTCAGAATGGGGGAAAAAGTGGCCATAATTTTTTTTTTTAATTTTTTTTCGTTAACTTTTTACGGTTGCTCTTTCATGTTCACCTAACGCTTCATTTATAATGGCTGTTTCATAATAATAGAAGCCATCAGTCCATCAGAAGAAAATGAAGTAATGGAAATGCCGTGGACGACACTAAATTCTGAAAAAGCCGAATTCCTGTTTTCTAGTTTATAAGTTTTTATAGTTTTAGTACTAGTTTTATTTTATAAGAAGTTTAGTTTATAAGAAAATAAAAGCTATAATTTAAAATTAAATTAAATTATAATTAAATGGAATCAGTAATATTTTAAAGCTTTTACATCATCCCCTAAGATCGCACTGTGACGTAAGTGTGTGTAAGTATTAAAAATTCAAATTTCATATACGCGTAGTATCAATCAAATCCAGTGAAATTTCTAAGAAGTTAAAATTCATAATTCTTCACTATTAATTTCATAATACATATTATAACATTATTTCAGCTACAAAAATAATTTATGCTTGGGTTTAAGTAGTGTTTCTATATAAAATATCAGTATGATGAAATGATAATTTTGGGCAATAGAAGACGTATTCTCGTAAGATGCTTGAGAAAACTTCATAAATCTAAGTTTTTAAATTGCAGTTCACGAACGCGTTGGGGGAGGGGGGGGGGGGCTTCTGAAAGGTGAGGACGGTGTCCATGATAAATATTAAGCTCCTTCATTTTTTTTATTCATGTAGAGAGTCTTCAGGACTGAGTAAGGTGTTCTGATTGTCAAAGGGGTCCTTGAAACAAAAAAGGTTAAGAACTGCTGTCATAAACGGGTGACTCAATTTTTATTTCAATTGGCTAGGCTAATTAAATGTCATTAATTGATTATAGTTAAGGCTATTTTGTCGAATATTGTAATGAACTGAACAAAACTCACAGCTATATTTCTTGCACAGATACGAATTTCAATGTAAAATAAAAACATAATAGACGATAAATAAAATATAGGAAGGCTTTTAAATCTTTAAGAATCGTCTTTACAGTTTCCTTAATTCCTTCTGACTACCATAAATAGAGGTTTCCCTCCGGTTCTTGCAGACATAAGAATTTAATTATGAAATTAAATCATTATAGATGATAAATAAAATGTAAGATATCCTTTAACTCGCTAAGAATCGTCTTTGCAGTTTTCTTAATTCTTCCTGTCAACCGAAAACAATGATTTCACTACGGTTCTTTCACACATAAGAATTTAGATGGGAAATAAAATCATTATAGACGATAAATAAAACACAAGACAGCTTTTAAATCCCTAAGAATCGTCTTTGTAGTTTTCCTAATTCTTTCTGTCGACAATAAACAATGATTCCATTACGGTTCTTGCAAACATAAGAATTTAAATGCAAAATAAAATCATTATAGACGATAAATAAAATATAAGACAGCTTTTATATCTCTAAGAATCGTCTTTGCAGTATTCTTAATTCTTTCTATCTACCATAAACAGTGATTTTACTACGATTCTTGCGGACATAAGAATTTAAATGTGAAATAAAACAATTATAGGCGATAAATAAAACATAAGACAGCATTTAAATCTCTAAGAATCGTCTTTGTAGTTTTTTTAATTCTTCGTGTCAACCGAAAACAATGATTTCACTACGGTTCTTTCACACATAAGAATTTAGATGGGAAATGAAATCATTATAGACGATAAATAAAACACAAGACAGCTTTTAAATCTCTAAGAATCGTCTTTGCAGTTTTCCTAATTCTTCCGGTCTACTATAAACAGCGATTTCACTACGGTCCTTATAGATATAAGAATTTAAATGTGAAATAAAAACATTACAGACGATAAATAAAACATAAGACAGCTTTTAAATCTCTATGAATCGTCTTTGCAGTATTCTTAATTCTTCCTATCTACAATAAACAGAGATTTCACTACAGTTCTTGCAGACATAAGAATTTCAATGTGAAATAAAAGCATTATAGCCGATAAATAAAATATAAGAAAGCTTTTAAATCTCTAAGAATCGTCTTTGCAGTTTTTCTTAATTCTTCCTGTCTACCATAAACCTATACAGATTCAGAACTGCGGAAATAATAATAAAAAAAAAGCATCCACAAGCAGAAATCTGCCTAACGCAGCAATCTTGTGGTTCGGTGCGGAACGATCTTGGAGCTTTTCCAACTATCTCAGACTTTTCCGATTAAAAATGAAGAGGCTTTTTTAAAGCATAGGTAGAAGTAACATTTTAACAGATCTTGTAAGATAGGAGGATACATAAACATACCTTACAATTACACGTCACTTTTCCAACGTCTATTCAACAGTTATTTTAATCTTTAACAAGCACCATTTCAAAACAAACAAGTAACTTTTGTTTACACGCTGTTTGTACGTTTCATAATAAGCAATATTAACATCCAGTATTTTGCCATTTTCAAAAGATCAAAAATTTTGAGATAAATATTGAGAAGTGTTTTTAATACATTGAAAACTTATCTTGAAGTATTTTTTTTTCAAGGTAACAACATTTATTTCATAAAGTAGTATTATGTCTTTCTAAATGTTGACGATCTCAATTTTTAGAGTTGTTAAGATATGTGTGTAGCCCAATACAGTTAGTGCATTTCATTTGTTTTTCTTTTCCCATAAACCATGAAAAAATTAACAGATTAATCTATTTAGAAGATTTCAATGGCGTTTTAACCCTTAAATGCCTGATTTTCCAAAAATCATTTTTAATAAAATTCTATAATATTAAGCACACAAGAATTTTAAGAACTATGATAAGAAATAAATTTTACTTGCTCACTGTAGAACAATATAGGGTATTTCGCAAGCTACCAAATAAAACCAAAAGAACACGTAGCGACAATTGAAAAAATAAATTTATCTTTATTTTTAAGCAACACAAGTGTTGCCATCTACATGCTGAAAATCGATTTAATAATATTTTCAGAATGTATTTTATTGGCAACATTAGGTGTCATAGCTTCCGAAAGGCAACACTTGGCATTTAAGGGTTAATATGAATTAATAATAAATACATAATTGTATTTGCGATTTGCTTAACGTTACATATACATTTTTATCCTAATAATTGTAATAAATTGTAATAATAATGATAATAAAATACAGCGCCGAAGTTTCACGGTTCGCGCTGGAAAAAAAATAAAGTGGATTTTTTTTCAATCTAACTAAAATGTTAAGTGAGATATTTCAAATTTATTTGATAACTATAATTTTTTTTCACTCTGGAGAGAGAAAAAATATTATTTTCTTAAAATTTTACAACTGTGCTGATTTGGTAATAATTAAAGAGTCATTAAAACTACCATTTAATTATATCTCCCTTTTTCCCTTAAAAATGTCTCATGTTTTTTCAAAATAAATTTTCAATATCTCATTTGTAGTTATGCTACTTTTTATAAGAAAAATGAAACTCTAGAAAATTTAAAAATTCATGAAATTTTCTGTATATTTATGAAAGCTGGAGAACAGAGATTAGATAAGTTAGACAAATGAAAAGGATCGTCAATATTCAACAAGCTTGGTAAATTTGTAAAGAACTGAAATTTGAAAGAAGTAAAATAGCTCAACTAAGCCCATAATATATTTCAAATTTAAACATTCCAAAATTGTTAATTCCTGCCACTTTTAATATTGTTGCGTATCACGTATGAAAATTTTATGCTATTTAAAACATTAATTTTCTTTTAGATACACAGTTTTTTAAATTCAAATAAAACAGCGGCAGGTTCACTGAACTAAGTGGTCAGTTTAAATAATAATTTATCACAAAGGACAATAAATAATAATAAACAAGGAGTATGAAGAACCTTTATTTACCATTAAGGATGTTCTCAAATACAGACTGGCTATATTCTTATACTTTTTTTTATTAAGTTTTGTTCGGAAAAGTACAAAATTGGCAGTTGTTCTTATTGAAAAACTGTCGAAATTGGCACTTTGAACTATATAGCCATGGGCGACAGCGCAGTACAGGAAAAAAAAATTGTCCTGAAAATGGAAAAAACTATCCGATTACAAATCACTCCAATAATCACGCCTGCAAGGATCATACTTTTATATTTCAAAATGAATCAGAAAATGTGCCAGAAAATTCACCGTTGTTGAGGGTTTTTTTTTTTTTTTTTTTTTTTTTTTTTTTTTTCCCAAGAATCGCCCTATGTTTTAGATTTGAATAAAATGAGTTTAACATGAATGTTGATATTTATGCTGTGGAGGGAGAAGAATTGAACAACTTCCGAAATCCATGACTTCACTGACTTATGGGTGAAATTTGAGGTTTTTTTTGCAACTTTTGTGATCAACTGACTCTTTCGAGACCTTGATTATTTCTGTTACATACACGTTTATTTAAGTTTAAACAAAAGTGAATATTGTTTTCAACAATTCTGTTCTTGTACAGCCTGTACATTTGCCATTATTGAAGAACTTTTATATTCTTATCATACTGATAGTTATCTTGTATACATATATCCAACATTATTAAAGTTCCAGTTAAATTTTCGCGTCCTATAAAAGCATTATGGAAGCCTTAAAGAAGAGATAAAAAAAAATAAATAAAAGCAAAACAAATTGTGTGGAAAGAAAATGAAAAAGTAAATACAACAAAAAAAAAAAAAAAAAAAAAGAAATAGTAAAATCTAAAGTATCTAGAGCTAACTTTCTGTTAACATGAATGACAAGTCTAATTTAGAGTGAATGAAAACATTTCTTTACAAAAATAAGGTACGTAAAATTACTAAAGTTCAACGGCAATTGTGAGTCTTGAACAGTTGTTTACAACTCAGTTTTCAAGCTAAAGCAAATCCGGAGATTGAAGAGTTTGTGTAAACATTGAATGCTCTTTCAAGATAACGCTATTTTTACTGGCAACAGTTTAAAAGAATTGCAGTTGACAGAATAATTTCTGTGAATTGTGATAAAGAATAAACTGTATAAGATATAACCTTAATTTATTTGGGTAATATTTCATTAAACAATCAAATCCTCAAAGGTTTCAAAAATGTTCACCATAGTTCAATAAAATCACTGGATAAGAGATGGTGCAATACAGTGTTAATACCCATTTGCATTGTCTTGCTAAAATATTAAAAAAAATTTTCAGTTTTACTTAATATTACTTATATGTTTAATTAATTTCATTTCCCAATTACAGCAGAGAGGAGTTACTCCAGAAAAGATAAAGCCGAATCTGCTTATGCAGAACAGACCGACAAAATGTTTATCTTTATTGGAGTAACTCCACTCTGCTACAGGCAGAATTGGTTTCACCTTTTCTTGAACAACAAACTCCTCTCTGCTAAAACTGGAAAAAGGCTGACAATTTTGATTATTCTTCATAAACAGTGGTCATCAAGAGTTGCAGATACAATAGCAATATACAGTTGGTAATCAAATTACTTGGTAAGAACGTGAAAGAAAGTCTCCATTTATATTAAACCATAATTAAGAAAGTTATGACTTGAGGGAAGTGGAGGCGGGTGAGGAAACAAACTTAAGAGGTACAACTTAATTAACACGATCCCTGAGTAACGTGCTCTAAACTAAACCAACAATAGAATGTTTGAATTGAAAAAAAGCCGGAAATTTTTATTATTGTTCATAAATAGCAGTCACCAAGAGTTGCATGTTTAATATCTATGTTTAGTTGTTCAAATCGGACCATAATAAAGAAAGTTACGATTTGGTAGGAAGGGGGGGGGGGAGACAAATTTGAGAGATGAAACTTAACTAATAAGAGCCCTGAATAACGTGGCTCTAAACCAATGCTGGAATGTTTGAACTAGCTAGAAAAAAGTAGAAAAAAAAATTATTATTGTTCGTAAATAGTGGTCACCAAAAGTTGCATATATAATATGAATGTTTAGTTGGTAACCAAATGGCTTGGGAAAAACGTCAAAAAGGTCCCGTGGAAATCGGACCATAATGAAGAAAGTTATGATTTGGGAGGGAAGGGGGGAGGCGATAAACTTGAAAAATAGAACTTCTTATCTAGCAACCCAAATAACTAGACTTCAAAACTAAAAGTATAATTAAGCTGGAAAAAGAAAGGCCATTATACGAAATTTGATAACAGCTCTGCCGCTAATATAGTAAAATCGAAAGAATAAATATATATTGCGATGAAATTAGGTCCAGAAATATCGATCTATTCCCGTTTGCCCCTGACGGGCATAGATAAAAATGAACGATACTACCGTATCGAAGTATCAACCGCAATGACGATTTAAAGGAAAATAAAAATTAACGATGCTACCCGAAATGAGGTATCGACCGCAAAGACAATTTGAAGGAAAATAAAAATGAACCATGCTACCCATTTCGAAGTATCGACCGCAATGACGATTCGGAGGACAATTAAAAATGAACGATCCACCCGTATCGCAGTATCAACCGCAATGATGATTTAAAGGAAAATAAAAATTAACGATGTTACCCGAATCGAGGTATCGCCCGCAATGACAATTTGAAGGAAAATAAAAATTAACCATGCTACCCATATCGAAGTATCGACCACAATGACGATTCGGAGGACAATAAAAATGAACGACCCATCAACCGCAATGGCGATTTAACGGAAAATAAAAATTAACGATGTGACCCGAATCGAGGTATCGCCCGCAATGACGATTTAAAGGAAAATAAAAATTAACCATGCTACCCATATCGAAGTATCGACCGCAATGGATGACCCAGGGAAACCCAGCAAATGCTTTAGAGTTTTAGTGCAGTCCCCGGGGGAAGCGACCGCAATGACGATTCAGAGGACAATAAAAATGAACGATCCACAAGTATCTAAGTTTCGACCGCAATGACGATTTAAAGGAAAATAAAAATTAACGATGCTACATGTAATCGAAGCATCGACCGCAGTGACGATTTAAAGGAAAATAAAAATTAACGATGCTACACGTAATCGAAGTATCGACTCGACTGCAATGACGATTTGAAGGAAAATAAAAATGAACGATACTAGCCGTAGAGACATCGATAAAAAAAATTATAGTATCGAGTAATTTATAGAAATGGAGTTAGCCATAGTAACGATAAAATGCATCTACATTGCCCATAGGTAGTCATAAATTTATAGATGGAAAGATAGAGTGATTCAAATCGTTTTCTTTATTTCAAATACTACAAATGCAAAATGACACAAAAAAAACCTTCTTTGCTTTGAATCCAAACACCTCTCAAAAAAAGTCTCTATAAAGAAGCCGTTTCTCTCTATTCTAAAAAAAAGTAACTACCGCTGTCACCGCCGCCGCCGCCGCCGGTTTTGATTTTTTTGTGACCCGAGGCCTTTCTTCGTTAATATTAACAAAAATAATGCATACAAAAATATGAAAATCGGTGGTTTTATACAGAAATGTTTGATAAACACGCTGATGCAGCCAGTTTTCAAATCGAAGAATTATTTTAAGAGTTATTTAATGCTAAAGTTGGACAAAATCATTCCACTAAAAAAGTTTTATAGCAGCAAAAACTATACATAGCAGTGTAATCATTTTTAGATCATTTTATGCGTTAGAATTTGCCGGAGTGCAGATTGCATTAATTTTTTTATTTTGACTCATTTTTTCAGGTTTTATTTCTATTTTAAATTCAAATTTTCAGCATTTCTAGAGATATTTTTACAGATTTCAGAAAATTGTACTAATTTAAACTGTTGCCAACTGTATAAAAAGCGCAAGCAATAATGTTTGCTTCAAATTAAAAATTTATTTACACGTGACTATTATAAACAGGAAAAAACTTTCAAATTAGAATTAAATAATTACGTATAAAAAGCAGGAACTTATTAAAAATTACGTCATAAAAAGTATACACGTGAATTTTAAAAGAGAAAGGATATTGTAAAATAATAAATTCATTAACATGCGTTAGAAGTCTTAGGAGAAATTACGTCATATTTACGTCACATTATAGTTATTACATAAAATGAACACAAAATAATATTGCAAAAAAGTTTAAATTTAGAAATTGCGCTAGACATTTATTTGATATTTTGAGAATTAATTTAAAATGTCTCATTTAAAAGAACTTTCTTTTCGCTTTGTTAAAAAATACCAGGAGACAAAGACTCTCTTTACTTAATTCCTTTTATATTAGCTTATTTTGAAATGTTGTTACACGTGTATACGTCATCAAGTTATTTTTATTTCGACGTTTTATTTGTGTTTTTATTAATGTTGTACGAATTTATTTGTTCTTTCGTTATTTAAAATAAAAATTATATCAATTTGTATAATTTGGCGAGTGGTTTGGCGATTTATATAATTTGGCGAAATTGGTCGACAGGATAATCAAGTAGTACCGCAGCGGATTTGGCGTTAAAATTCCCCAATCAAAGAGAAATGAATAGAAATTCGTTTATAGGGAGATCGCCACTGTTTTTTAAATTATAATTCAATCTTTCGAAATCTTTTTAAAGCCGATCAAATTAGCGTGCATTTAGAGTCCGCGGTGTCTGGACGGGGGTTGGCGAGCGTAGGGGCCGAGCCCCCTAGTATGATAAATAGTTGTAATAATATTTTATTGATTAGTTACTTAAAAAAGGTCGATTAGTAGGTTTCTTCTGTGCCCATTTTTGGATCTTATAATATATCCTTGCATTTCATACCAACTTTTCAACCCTTAACCGGAAACGTACGTCTGTGAGATGTTTGCGTCCTACATATCTGCCCTTAATATTTTCTCTCTCGGACGTTCCAAACTTATCTTTATGCTGATATATTAAAAAATTGGTCCTATTAATGCATTACTATTAAAGATTAAATATTTAAGTTCACTATTGGTAAATTATTAAGTGTTCTGTTTGTGCACGGGATTTTCACGTTTTCGGTTAAGGGTTAATTTGGTTTCTAAGAATTATTAGTATAATGCTGTATAAAAAGGCTGAAGTTGTATGTGTATTTCATTGTCATTGTATTACATCAACTTTTTAAAAATTAAAACATAATTATGGGAAAACAGCAAGAAAATGCTAACAAAAGAGAATGAAAAAATTCCTTTTATGTAAGTTTATTTGCTCGTGAAAAATATTATGTAGAAAAAACTTGCATTACAGGTTTTTGCTTATGCATTTCTTTTACAACACGTAAAACATCATGAAATACATGTGTGGTAAAGTTCTCACAAAAAATTACACTGAAAATTATTTAACCTCTTCAGGGACGATTTTTTTATGATGAGAAAAAAATGATTTTTTTTAAACGATTTATCATTTTATAGTAACGAGGTGGAACCCGTCGAATTTCGACGAAAGAAAATGTTTACAAAGGAAGTGTTGCATCAAATTTATAATACATCGACAAAAAATAATTAGAATAAAAAATCCATCTTACACTTGTTAATTTAACTCTTTAAAGACATATTTTAACCTAAGATTAACAAAATACGTTTTCATAAACTTCAACTGTTAAAATTATTGAAAAATTAAACTTTATTCATATACGTAATCAGTAACATGTAATCAAGATAAGTAATTTTGATTAAGTTATTAATTGATGCTTGGTTACGGAATGAAAAATCCGCATAATTGATTTCACCTTGACATAATCATAGGATTTTCTACCTTTACTTCTAAACCGAATCAAGTCATTTTCCACGTTTCACATCCATATTAACCATTTAAAAACATTTTAACGTGCAATAGGTTATTAATAAATATTTTTTCAATCTTGAAGTCACGTTTGTCAACTATTACAACTTTCCATGTTAAAATTCCCACTCGTGATTTGAGGTCTTAATATAATATCTGTACCTGCGCGTAAAAATTCCAGAAATTTAAAACTTTTAGACGTATTCAAGGGGAAATATCTCGTTTTATCAAATAAAATTATCGTTTACTTTTAAATATGACGTCATTTTCAGTTGCTGAAATATTTTGCCTATTGTCTCAAACTCAATATCAGCAAAATGAAAAAATAGTGAAATATAAGAGCATCATCAGGGAAATTGTGTCTTTTTTAAAGCATAACGTCATTTGCTGTTCAAATTTTTAAAAATGATATTTTTAATTGCAATGAGAAAATGGCATCAGTAAGAATATAATCAACAAAAATAACTAATCCACTTTTAATAGAAATGAAGTACTTCAGTTGCCACGATTAGAAAATTGGTATTAAAAACTATAAAAAAATTAATATCTCAGAAATAAATTGAGATACAGCTTTCAAACAAATTGCATTTAAAAGTGCATTTTTCTCTGCATACGACGGTGTAAACATTTAAAATGTGGGATGTTTAGAAGTTTAAAAATTTGCAGTAGCGAAAATTGCAAAAGCGAAATTTCATTTCAAATTTCAAAGTGCTGCCATTCGCAGAATGACGTATGCGTTACGCGCAGATATGTTTGTCCTTTATAATATAGATAGGTATTCACAACAAAAAAGGGAAAACAATAAAAATTTCACAAAAAAATAACGTCCACATTTGTGTCCGCTAAGCGTTAATGATAATTTATGAGTAAAATGATTTACTATTTAAAAAAAAAAATAAATAAAAAAATAACAATAATTTTTTTTTTCCTACATTTCTACAAATTATTAAAACTTAATGTATTTAATATATCTGATATTATTTTTATCAAATATTAAGGATTTGTTTAAATAATCCAACAACACCGACAGTCGCAAATTATTTGACGCTTTTTTAACACTTTCCAATAAAGTTGAAAAGTGTTTACGACTTCTGTCCGTCTGTCCGCGATCTAACTCCCGTAAATATACTCGGATTGTCCTGAAATTTTTGGTGGTTATTGACGTTTACCATAGCACGTTCCCTAATTCAAAAGAAGTTTGTAGCATGTTTAGTTGATTGACAGGGACAGTCAAAAGTTTTCCGTTACATTAGGGCCTATGGGAAGAAATCTTTTAAAAGGATTTTTAATGATGTTACACGCGTCCAAACATACCAGAATTGATATGCATTTATAGAGTGTACTAAAACATGCATTCTGTATAATATGCGGTGCAAAGAATAGTTATTATTCTTTTACAGGGCCACATAAAAGAATTCCGTTAGATAATGATATTGGGAGGGAGGGGGAATTGTTTGCGGCATATTTTAATTATGTTAAACTATTTCAAATATAATGAAATTGATATACGTCGCTGAGGTTTACTATAAGTTATTTCATGTATATTACGAAGTGCACAACATTTACAAGGACACACAAAAGTTTTTAGATAGTATATTGTATCAGGAGTACTGTACATTAGCGGTGATTGCTGGAAATGCATTTTTAATTATGATATGCGCATTTATGTTCCACTATATTTATGCATACTATATGGTGTGTATAAATTCTATAATTCATATACAGGGCTACACAAAATAATTCGTAAGGGTTACTGGGTATTATCGCAAATTGGTTAAAGGTGGTTTTTAAATGAGTTATGCATTTTTACGCTGAACTGCATTTAATTTATTTAAAAGAGTTTGTGGAATATAGATAAAATGATATACAGGGTCACGCAAAAGAATTGGATGCATATCGTCAATGTATGATAATTTCTGGAAATGTGGCTTCAGCAGTTTTAAGAGTGTTTTAGTTTGAATTAAATTTTAGCTAAATAGTGGCGTGTAATAAAGGTACTAGGTAAATTACAGGGCTGTACAAAAGTATTCAAGTATTTTTTCAATTAATTGTATAAATTGCTGAAAGAGAAATTTCAACCTGTTATACGTTTTCTTGCTAAACTAAATTTTCCCATTATATGGAATACATATCAACTTACAGATCAAATACAGGGCTGTTCAAAAGAATTGGAATACATATTTGGCTATGGGCGGTAACTACTGGAATCAGATTTTTAAATGTTTACTTAGTACCTTATTTCCCTAAGTAACGAAGTTTCGTTAAAACTTTCAGGGAGTGTTGGAAAGTGTTTCATAATCTATGCTGTACGCATGATTTTTCTTACTTGTTTTATATATCTAACTGTGCAACTGCAGCCAAACCATAAATCTTTTATTTCTCTTGTTAAGGTATTCTGGAGTGAATAAGTTATTATCAAATTTTTGTTCTTTTTATCATTGACAGTAATTACAATTATAAAAAACTAAACGTCCAGATATGTGGCCAAGAGCGTGAAGAAGTTAAGGGACAATATTAATTTGTAGTTAAATTTACGCTCTTCGTCTGTAGCCAAGGAAAGATCCAACTACCCTATAAAACATCTTATGTAAAATGACATTTTAGAGTAACTCAACACTTGGTAACGCATGTCACTATCATCTATTTTTAAGACCAGGGGAAAACTAAGTATTATGTACATTGCCAGTAGCTGTAAGCCCTATTCTTATTTACTGACCATTATTTCTAGAATTGTTCTAAGATCCTAATATTTACGAATGTTCGACGCAAAAAACCTTCTGCAGCTGTCGTTAACGAGGTCTTTATGCGTTCTCAAGGGTTTATTCTGGGTACCCTTAAAATTAGTGTTTCAGTTTGTTTCTACTCTTTATTTAACTGTAATTTTTGTGACTTTGGGAACGGTATTTTCAAGTTCATGGCTTAGTGGTGACTAAAGTGGCCTTGACTTTTTTTTTTTTTTTTTTTTTTTTTTATAGCTTTTGAGTTGGGATGTGAGTTTGGTGAAAAATGCTTATGCGAAAAACTGCATCAACTTACTTTATCACCTACATTGACTGTTCTTGAATTTAATGAGTATAATCAGTAACATTTTATCTATTATGACTGTGAAACTCATTTATCTGCTTTTTTAAGATAACAAAATAAAAGTTTTTGGCAACAACCATTACTTTATTGAATTTCATACAACAATCATTATCACTGGAATTAATGCAACTACTTAGGAATTTTCAAGGAATTATTCAGAGAATTTACATATTAGAATTTTCTGGCAATTTGTATCAAATACAGTCGAATTTCCTTTTAACGAAGTCCTTATTTAACAAAGTTTTTTACTTAACGAAATTTTCTGCGGAACCTTGACTTTGATCACCATTAACATGCAAAGTAAGTTCATATTACGAAAAATATATTCTATATAACGAAGTTTATTCCACTTTCGTGCTTGTACAACATTCAAACGGAGAAGTTGCTGTGGCGATGGATGTAGGAATTTATTTCAGCGGATTGTATGAAAAATTTCCATTAAAAGAAGAAATGCTGAAAGCCTTCGATACAATAAGAAGGGGATTCCAGTTTAACGAGAATGTTACAGATGAATTATTGGGGAACTTATAAAAATGGAAATTTTTTATGAACAACGTATTTTTTATAAGAAAACTGTACAAAGTATAATATTACAGACTTTTTTAAATTTAAGTTGGCACAGGACCTATGAGTTTGTCGAAACAATCAAAAACCTTGCTTTCTTCAAAGTACCAAAACATACACAATATGCAACTAAGATCTTTTTTTCCTCTTCCTGCCTAAAGTATAGATCGTTAACAACATTATCCACAAAAATAAATGTTGTATGTACAAAATTAATATTTAAATTTTAAATTTAAAATTTCATCTCATTAATGCGTGATTAAGTGCTGCGTGCATGATAAAACTTTAAATTTTACATAAAGAAAACAATTTTTTGAACAAAATAGAATCATAACGCACCTACTTGTAACTTAAAACCAAAATATACGCAAAAAGTTTTGTTTAAAATTTAATTTTACCATAAAATAAAACTAAGTTCAAAAATCTCAAAAAAAATTTTAAGTTTTTCAAATGCAAAAAAATAAACAACCAAAATATGTGAATTTTTTTGGTTTTAACATGCAGAGTATAAAGAAATGCATATTAAACTGTAGCTTACATAGTTTAAAAGTAAGAGTGTGCGCAAACACCAAATTTACTAATCTGAGAAAACGTTTTTTTAAGTTTCAATATCTACGGACCTTCCATTATACACACCGTCTATTAATGATTATAACTCAAGAAATAATGCAGATTTTTTAATGCGGTTTTTTGCATATTGTTAAGAAATTGTAAAACATTCAAAATAAAGCAAAAGCCGAAAACTGATTTTTTGAAAATTTAAAGGTCCTGTGCCCCGTTAAGGAATTGGAATACTGGGGAAAAAAGAGAAAAGTTACGCTACGTTTCAGTTTTTGTTTACCCCTCTTTATTATATTTAGACATTATTCTAATTAAAATTTTCTCATATGTCTACATTGCATAAAAAAGTTACTGCCCGAATTAAAATATATGTTTCCAATATTTTCATTTTATGTGTATTTTTCATTTTATGCATTTGCATATTATTATACAAATTTCATAAATTTAAGTTGATTTCTGTTTAACGAATTTTCTTCATAACGAAGTATTTAAGTATAACGATGAGACTTCGTTAAATGGAAGTTTCACTGTAGTTATTTGGCTGGAACTTTTAGGACTTATTGATATCCTTGGCAATACGTTCAAAAGCGATATGAATGCATGGATTTTAAAGACAGCATTTTCATCTGCATCGGTTTACATGGGCATGATTAATGGCAGTTTGAATTTCTTTTGCAGTTTACGAGTCAAAATATAAATTGGATGCAAATTTCTGGCGTGAAAAGTAACATGATATACATTCCATGTAGATTTTAATGAAGTTAAAATTAATTATTTATATATTTTTACTTTTTTAAACTTTCGCGTGTGAACAAAAGAAGTTAAAAAAAATATGCCGAATTGAACTTTATGTGTGGAATATTATGACAAGAATGAATGCAATTTTAATCGAATAACACAATTCATGAAGTAATATTGTGAGAAAAATACGCGCATTCATAAAGCTGACAGCGAAAAATTGACTAATTAGAATAGAGTAATTGGAAATATTTTCATTCTTATTGATCCTTAAATGCAGAGTGTAACTTAGGAGTTACATGATAATTTCTTTGTCCTTTTGCGCTTTCTGTTGGTCTTTTGGCGAACTATTATGCGTTACTTACGTGTGATAACATGCATTTAAGGTCGGGAAGTCTGTGTTTGTTCTGATTTGTTACCACGGCGAGGTTACTACATATTTTCCTCATACTGGGTGCAATGTGTTCGACTGGCATTTTTCTAAATCTTTATAAGGTAGTCATTATTAATTCTGAAAACTATTAAAATATTATAAAAAGTATTATATCATTAAATAGTTGTTACTGTGCAGCGTAACACTTGAAAGTAAGTACATAATTTAAAATTGTCATTTTCTTGAGCAATTGTTTTTTATGCAAGTCCAGGAGTGACATTATGACATTATGTCCAGCAGGCACATAAATAAATTTTTTTTATCATTTTTCTAGTGGATAATTAACAAGAATACACTCAAATATAATTTTTCCGAACAAAATAAAAAATCGTGCATTAAAGGGCTCACAATCAATAACACTTCAAGAGCTTAGGCGAAGAAGATGTTCCCCGACAAAATGAATTTTTTGAGAAAATTGAAGTGACACAGTAACAAAAATAACACGTTCATAAAAGAATACATTGTACTAGTTACATAATTTCCCTTTATATTGTTGTTTTTAAACAAAGAAATTAATTTTATTAGTTCTGATATTGATGTCACTCCACTGTTTCATAATATCTTTGAGTGTGTTACATAGGGATATTTTGAAATTTCTGTTCAACAAATAAGATCTTATAGCATGAAAAACTTAAAGAAAAACACAAAGAATCAGTGCCCATAATCATCCTTCGGTATAGAGCTAGATTATTCTACAGGCTGATTCGGAAGTTTTGAATATGCTGTAGTATATTCTGTCAAAAAGAAGAAATTTGAATTTTTTTAAAAAAAGCACAGTTCGAGATTTAATCTATAGAACACCAAACACCCCTAAACTCTTTGGAATAACTTAAGATTTCCAGGAAAACAACCACCACATTGAAATCGCTTATATTCTCTTGATATCTTTGACAACACGTTAAGAAAATGAAGCATCTCGTCGAAACTAGAATTCCTGTAAAACAGCAACAAGTGCACAGAGTGCATGCTTAGATTGAAAGTTTTTTTTAAATATAATTATAGGAACACGAATAGTAAAACTTGAAAATACTTGCTTGTAAAACTTTACTTAGATCAGTCAAACTAATAAACAAACAATATATTTCGCAATAATAGCTCATGTGCATTTGCAATAATAGCTCACCAAGCCTGCTTTTATCCAAAATATTTTCGACTAATAAAACTTTAATGTCTGGCTGTGTATAGCTACTTTGGTGTATAAGGAAGCTCTAGTTGAATCAACATCTCTCAGATTCATCTTGTAAGCGGTACTGGTCGAAATAGAACACCCAGAAAATAGAGATCATTTCCATGTTCGTATGTAATGTAATAAACAGCAATTACGTCAAAATATACCACACATGTTTCGGTTCTGATTGTCTCATTATTGGAGACTTATTTTGGGCCATCCGAGACAGTTGTTAAGGTACCACTCCGTTAATCGCTTGCGAGCATAGGAGAAAGCGCCGGGTTCGACTCCTCTAGGACATCAAATGGGAATTCATTCAGTCAAGTAGTTTAAAATGATGAAGATTTATTTATTTATTTATTTTTTAGAAGTACTATAAATTTTTGTGGTAATTATTTGTGCATTCAAGTTATTTTTCGTTTTGATATCTTAATTTTATTTTTTTTTAATTTATGGATAACACCTAACATGTTTTCTTTGTAACTCTATGGAGATTTAAGAAAAGGTGTAGAAACTATACCTCTTTTCCAGACTGCCTTGATTCAACAAATTCAAATATGGTGTCAAAATTAAGTGTTAGCTTTTAAAAATTCAAAGTTAGGATAATTTTTAATATGTAGATGAACCCTTGTTTAAAATCCTCCGAGCGTCTTGAGGGCTTTCCTGCATTTTTCATAAAAAGGCTTATAAAAATAATTTTAATTAACATTTTATTTCTCTGTTTGTTTTTAAAATACACTTCATGCCCCTTTATTTGATAGACATCTTGGAATACAATTCTGTTGAAAATATTTTTGTCTACAACAGATTAAAGTTCTTTTGGGGAAACAGAAAAATACGTCCAAACAGCTCAGAGAATGAAAAAAGAAATCATTTTTATTCGGAAAGTAAGAACAATTCCAAACCGAATGATATCCCTTGCACCTTTCTGTGATAACTTGATAATAAAATAGCACGGGATGAGCTTTTGTATTATTATCTCTTGGGATACACCGGTGTCAAAGATTGAGTAATTTTGGCTGTCACAAAAAGACTTATCACTTGTTAAAAATTAAAAAGATTTAATTTCATTTCTAATGTAGAAGCCAAGATGAAGCTTTAGACAATGTTCAAATATTATACATAAAAAATCCTGTCCTATCTGTCTGTCCTTTTCGAAAAGCAAAACATGAAAAGAAGGCTAAAGGTCTTAGGATCTTAACCTTTACTTAATCTTGACAATGTTAAAATGCGGAAATAAAACAGTGATAATGTATTTTTCTTTTTCCTTTGGTTGATTTCATCAGCATCATTTTGGCTACAATCAACCTGCTACTGAAAATGACGTTTGTGCATTCGTAGCAGGGGTTCAGAAAGTGACGAATGTCAAGAATACGGCATAATAGATTTGAAGAAGTAATACTTAAAGTGTGGAATCGCTGATTGTTCAAATTTAAGATTACTTTTGATGAGCAAAATCATTTCTAATTAAAGTAACTTTAGTTTTTTTTCTTTTCTTTTTTTAAATCACTTGCTGTTATTTTTTTTTTCAAAGCTTTTGGACAAGTAGAAGGTCAAATTCTCGTCTTTCTGAAATAAATGAGCCTCGTGCTCTGTTTCAGGTTTACTGACTAAGTTCTTCCGTTTTAACATTTTGTCTTTTTAAATGAATATACTTTTCTTAAAAAACGCCTTACCTGGCACACGTAGATTGAGTACACGGCAAAATACTGAGCGCACAATGATTGAGTGTTGATTTTGAAAATAAGCTTTTACCACTTCTACAATGTTTTTAACTAGGTATCTCTGCATTGTAAAACTATAAAACGAAAGTGTTCTATATCTGAAACTGAAAGAGAAACGAAAACAAATAAAATCTTTTTCATTGTTAAAATCCTCTAACAACTTTTGTGGTACCTTATATTATGATGCCTTAAAACATACAATCATTTCTGTCACCAGTAACATTCTCAAGTTTCACTATGAAAACGAGTATGTAACTGATTATGTGTAACAAAACACGCTTAAATAAAACACTATATGATCAAAGTACTCCGTGAAGTAAAATATCGTGATGAACGAAGTAGCTGTAGATGGCATTATTTCTTGCCTACCTAAAAAAAACTTTACGCGAAATAAATATTCTAAACTATTTTCTAGAATATTTAAGGGGATTTTTTACTTTCGAAATCACTTTTATTAAAACGCTATTTTTTTTATATTTTTCAACTGTTTTCAGGTAAAATACAAAGCAAAAACATAAAATTTTACAAAAATTAATTGATATCAAGTAAATGTTAGCAAAAATTGATCAAAAAGTCAAATATTAAGAAAAAATTGAAAAGCGATTATTCCAATTTTCTTTAAAGACAGGATACAAATAATGGTCATTCTTCAAAATGAACAAAATTCTAAATGAAGTTCAAAAATAAGACTATAGGTCATTGCAATAGCTAAGTATTTTATGTTTTCAATATTTTCAACCTTTAAAAAATATCAGAAATATAAAAATATTGCATTAAAATAAAATATTTTAGCCCATTTGATTGACAACAACACCGAAAATGCCATCTGAAAACTTCTGCAAGGTGTAAAGTTTAATAATTTATACTTTACATATAGTTAATTTCCGCATACTGCATTTTCATTCTTTGGCTTGCTAATGTCACTTTAATGGCGAAAAACAATTAGTAAACAATTTTCAGATTACATTGCATAAAAACATGCATATATTGTTCAGTCTTAGATACAATCCCTGAAAACTTTTGAAGGACTCTGCACCAAATGTAATCTCGATCATTACATGAATGTTGGTGATTGTTTCTTAAAAATGAATTCAGCGACAGATTGTTTATTCGCATTTATGTACAGAAAATAAGCTCATCGCTGTTAGTGGTAGCAGAAAAATTTCCTCCGGTGAAAAAAATGGATATAACTGCAAGGAAATAAATCACTGCTGAAGAACATGGACATAAAAAACTAGTTGGCTCAAGATGTTAGAAGTCTTTATGATTATTTTAAATTCCTTTTATTAGCAGTATAATGTAGTATTCTTACATTTAGAAATCATCGCTTAATCAGTTACTGTATTCTTCATTATTATTTACTTATTGACGGGATCCCGCTCAGCTCAGTGGTTAGCATGCTGACCATAAAATGAGAAGCTCTGGTCGATGTTTAAAGTTTTGATTTCAGTTCGGTCTGGACGGGGCGATGGTGGAAGGTGTTCAGGATTTTTCTTGCACGAGAACGATAATTCGGGTCACTTTTCCTTCAAAAATTTTACCTGAAGGTATCTCTCCTACATGGCAGCAATATGGCCAAAATTGGCCGCTGTATAACACCTATCCATTCTTTTGTTAGCATGCCACATTAATGGTAAAAACAGTAAAAAAAAAAAAAAAAAAAAAAAAATACATGAAAACATGTTCGTTTTTCAGTCTTAGTTACAGTTCCTGAAAAGTTTCGAATGACCCTGTAGCAACGCAATCTTCATCATTACGTGTATGTTGGTGGTTGTTTCTTAAAAATGAATTCAGCGACTGACTGTTGATCCACGTGTACGTGCAAAAAAAGTTCATCGCTGTTGGATGGGAGCGGAAAACTGTCCAACAAGACGACAGCGCAATGCTGGCACACGTCCTAAAGACTGGTACATGAAAGAAAAAGAAGATAAAAGAGACGAAAGAAGAAGAAATCAAAGAAATAAAATGGAGAGAAGATCCTGACTCACTAATAGAGAATGTTGTGGGCTCAGCGCCGGCTAACGGCGGTGACGTACGTCAAGAAAACGACTGGCAAACGGCCCAGATTTGCTGCTTCCCCCTTTTACATAGTCTTTTTTTTTTTTCATTACAGAATGACAGCTCGGCTGAAGAACTTTCTTAATCAATGCTATTTAGCCCCAAAACAACGTAGCTGCTGTGGGGATATTTTAGATTAAACTCGCCGCCAATTGACAATGGAGTGAAAATCATTATGGAGCTCGCCTATTTTTATGTAGATAAAGCAATTCTGACTTGAAAATGAATAGCAATTAATGCTGAAACAAAAAATCATTGTTAATTACATTAAAAACAAACTGAGACTCAGTATGTCAGCTCATTTTTCATAAACTACTAAGTCTGGGAAAAATGTGTTAGAGAATTTGCCGAAACAGGATTTTATAATATATTTATACGGTATATATATATATATATATATATATATACCGTATATATATATATAATACAGGATTTTATAATAATTTTTTTAATAAAAAAATTATTATAGTTATGTTTGAAAAAGTGGCTTTTAATCCAAGATGACAAAATTGAAGACACAAGTGAAACAAGGTGTTATGTCTTTTTTTTTTTTTTTTTTTTTTTTTTTTCAAATATTTATTTATTTTATGTTCTTATTAAATCCTTATTAAATTATTCGGAATGTTTTTTTTATAATATTTACATACGACATTTTAACATTTTAACCATTTAATGCAAGTTTTCACGAGGTTTATCACAATCATATTAAACAAAGTTTATTCAGGATTAATTTATTCACTATATCGTTATGCTAAAGAAATGGACTCATTCAGAATTTGGGCCAGCGAAGCATTTTTAGTATAGAGTTTAAAACTTTCAAAAAATCGATTTTTTTTTTTCATTTTCCAATAACTTAATGTGTCTAGAACATAGCCCCCCAAAATGTCTTCTTGAAATTTGAATTATTTCAAAATTACCACAGACAAATATGCCGCTGTAACTATTTGCTATTAAATCAAGTCAAAACTTTAAACGCTTTTTTTTTAATGGCATTTTTTACCTAGCCGCTTAGATTGCTCGAAAACCACTCGACCGATTTCCTTTAAATTTTAACACAAACGTTCATAATTGAATTCTCTATGGTGCTACGTGGGATGTTTTCTATATTGTCATTTTTCGATTTCATACAAGCATTTTAAGGTAATTTTCGCTTTGATATATTGATATTTTGGTTTTTAAATGTCGACATTTTCACATTCATTTAAATTTTGAAACAATCTTACGTTATATATTAGCCATTGTGCTAAAGATTAATTACATTAAGATTTTGTTTTATCATTTTGATGTTTCACGAATGCCCGGTGCAAGCAACCACTGTTACTGACGGTACTTACAGAACATCCTTGTTTACATGGATGCCAAGGATAAAGTATGTTTTTTTTTTTTTTTTTTTTTTTTTTTTTAATGAAATAATTATGAAACACTCTCTAAACATAACTTATTATATTTCAAAAACCTCCAATAATTTACTTTATTGAAACCCCTAAATCATTCTTAAAATATGGGACTGTGCATAAATAACGTTATCATTTTAAAGGGGAGGGGAGATCTGGCACATGATATCGTAAGATATCTCTAGGGGGGAGGGGGGTTGTCTTTTGATATCATTATCTTTTTTTATCCAACCAAAATTTTCTCTTTTTATTTGTAACTATTGTTCTTTACATCATAATAGTCTGTTATACTTTTTTAGTCTGTTATCTATTTTTATAGAAATACAAAATTGTTATTAAAATCATTAAATGATTATAAAACTACTTAATTGCGAAATATGGAATACCCAAACGTTTGTTATTCCTATTCTTCTGTCATAAGTGAATGAATATATAATCTGCTGTTCGAGAAACCAACTGCGAAGTCTGTTTAAACGATACTTGTTGTGCTTACTAGTAAATAAATGGGAAAGAATGTTGCCCATCTATTTTGTTGATAAGACTTTTTGTCTGCCTCCCCACCCGTGTGGGGGGCAAATGCAAGAAGACATTATTACTGTTGAATGCATTATGTAACAAAAAGCCATTATATTAAATACTTTTAAATAACAGCTATTTCTTTTAAGTGTTATTTGATATAAAGTTATTTCATATATAAACTGATATTTCATTGATTTCTCTTGAATCAATAAAGTATGCGAAAAACAAACGTATGACAATAGCTGTATATCAGTCTAAAAGAAAGAAAAAGATTCCAAAAATAAAAATTTTGATTTTTTTTTTAAATATTGATAACGATATCGTTATCAGGGGTAGGGGGTTCGAGGTAAGATAACGTATGATATCGTAAGAAGGGGGGGGGGGGGGTCCAAAATTACAAAAAAGTTGATAACGTTATATATGCATAGCCCCTATGATTTTTTTTAATACGTTCAAACTGGTGTCCCACCATACGTAATCTTGGTAAAATTTCGAAATTTTATTCCAAAAAGATAAAACCAAACGCAATTTAGTTTGTTTAAAAAATAATTTTGGTATTTAAACAGACAAAAAAAGAAGAAGAAGAAGAAGAAAACAAAAGATCAGAAATAGAAAAGACAGAAAAAGACTCCAAATATCAAAATACAAGATACAGCGCACAAAATAAGAAAGTTTTCACACACGTATATTTTGCATAAACGAACAACGAAAAAAGATGGGACGAAATTGTTTAAACTGTTACTTTATTTACTTAATAAACACACATAAACATGTAATATTTTCCCCTAAAAGATAATAATGAGCATTTTAAAAATTAAAATAACATTTTTAATGGTAAAGAAAAAAGGATTTGCACACATAGCATGCTTTTTTTGTTAAACATTGTTAAACGCAACATTATTCAATTTTTCAGCAAATGTAAGTCCCGTGTTTTCTAAAAGATGTGTAACATGGTCTTTGGAATGACTAATTCTGACCAAAAAATGCGCGAATTTTTCATTTCTTTGCAAGATTATAACTCTCCATGATTGTGGATAAGTTATAGAGAAATTAGTAAACAGTTAAATTTTAACTCTTCTAGCGTTCATCGTTGTATAATAAAGAAGAAAAATGACACTGGTTCTACAGCGAATCAATTGTGATCTGGTCATCCAAATAAGCTAAGTGAAACACAAAAGAGGGACATAACTAAACAATCATCAAAAAATCCTTTCCCAAAAGCACGAGAATGGTCTTCTGACGATACTTCAACAGCGGGAATTATAAGTCACACCTCAAAATATTCGAAAAATCATCCATGCAAATATTTTTTGATAAAAGAAAGTTTAATATTTTAACTCTGATCGAAAGAAAACGGTTTGGCGAAAACCGAATACGTCTGTTGAAGCAAACAATTTCAGACCAACTAATCAAATGTGGTGGTGGACATGTAATGATTGGAGAATGCATGTCTTTTAATAGAGTCGGTGAAATGGTGTTTATTGAAGCTAATATGAATGCTAAACAATATGTCAATATATTGCTAGATAACTTATTTAACAGTGCATTCAAATTAGTAATTAGTGATTCATATTATTTTCAACACGACAACGATCTGAAACATACGGTCAACATTACGAGGTTATAATTGTTATATAACAAAAAAAAAAGTCTATTGAAAATACCTCTAAAATCGCAAGACCTTAATCCTATTGAGAATGTGAAACATATTTTGAATGTACAAGTGAGAAAAAGAAAATTTTCAAGCAAGGCTGATCTTAACCAACTCTCACGAAAATCAATGTGGAAACTCAAAAATTAATAGAACTAAGCGCAGACGATTACAGGCAGTTATCGATGTTTAGAGGGTATGCATACAAAGTATTAGCAATATTTATTTATTTTGAATATTTCCTATTTCTCTGGTATCACTACTAGTGTGCAAGTACATTTTTACGTTACAAATGTTCATTTCTTGCTTTTTTTTTCAAATATCGAGAATGATAATAAATAAGTGCATTTGTTTTGAAAATATGTTCTACATTTTCCCTTCACAACTACTTTCGTGTTTATTTATGTTTGATGAATGTAAAATAACAAGGTGTAATAATATATATATATTGCTCACCGTACATAATTTTTCTCAGTTTAAACGACCCTGAAGAAACACGTTTATATATAATATATTTGAAATGGGTGCCTCTAATAAGTGTCGATATCATTAAGTGGAAAGTTAATATCAAACACATTTACATTCAAATAATATGTAGTAGAATTTCTTTAAAAATCTTTCAGAATACAATTTGAGACTGACAAACTTTTAATGGGGAAAGTACAGGGAAATGCTAAGGCAAAATATTAAGGCAACTGCACCAGTAATAATCCATGCACAGTCATGGAAAAAAAAAAAGTAAACACCCCCTGCTAACTCTGCAACACATTATCGTAGAAGAAAGTTACAGGTACCTAACGATTGGAAATAAAGTCTACTTTTAAATGATGCGTATAAAATATGCTTAGGCGACCATTCACATGTCGAAACGGACCCAAACTTTGTTTTTTTCTATAGCAATACCCAAGTTTGACATCATAAATAAATTCTACACTCTTCATTTAGCCTAAATCCGAATTTTCATGAAATTCGTACGATTAGTTTCTATGAAATTAATAATTTTAACATGAGCATATTTTAAGGGCGGTATCCATATTGAAGTTCGGTACTCGATTGTTTAAATGCTACAGAATGACTGTGTCACTTCTATTAATGCATTATTTTTTGCCAATATGACCATTTCACTCGCTTGATATGTTTCGACTATTGCCAGTCATAATATTTCAATAAAATGAGTAAGATATGTTTTTTAAAATTATGCTTTTCTGCACATTATAGACGGCTCCTTAAACCATCATTTTGACTTTTTTGAAAGTGATTCGGAAACTACTTGAAAGAAAAAATTTAAATTAAGAATTCGCATAAAGCAGGACATAATAAATATAAATCTAGCAAAAAAATTGCAGGTTGCAATTCATATTTTTTCCGAATATTAATTTCATAATTTATATTATAAAATTATTAAAATATCAAATTCAATGTATTTACATTTGGGTTTTTTTTAGTACTATAACCACACACAAAATTATCACATTAGGATTATAATTTCAGGAGATATTAATATAAATATGAAAATGTAATTTAACATTAGAAGCTCTAAATTTTGAATGTTTATAATTCAAAAACTCATCATTCAAATGACTAGAAATTTCTTTTCTAGGCATAGTTTGAACCGAAGGTTTAAAATATATTGTCAAATTTAGGTGTTGCAACTGAAAAGTTTGGTCTGGTTTTTATTTGTAGATATCCCCCTAATCAAATTTTATATACATCATTTAAAAGTTGACTTTATTTCTAATCGATTGGTACTCTAGTAACTTTCTTTTACTATAATTAGTTGCAGAGTTAGTAGGGGGTGTTTACTTTTTTCCCACGACTGTACCTATAATGAGCCACCAGCTTCGACAAATAAAAAACAAGATTGTGCATCACAGACATAGGCAAATGAATTAAAAGATAATTCGTTGAAACAGCTACTTATGTTGCTTGTGACTCTGTGATACATATGCTTCTTTTGCATTTGTAAAAGCAGATGACTGATTGTAGGTCTTACATGACGCAGCACTTTTACCTTAACTTTTTTTTCCAACTTTAACTTTACAAAAGAGCTGGGTGAGAGTACGACCAATATATGCATTGCATTTTCATAAATGACAAAAATATGTACCTAAAAGTTAGAAGTTTTGATTTACTAATATTATCGTGTTCCAAATGAAGGTTTCCCGTCATCAATCATATGTATTGCTTCAACGCAAATATTTTTTTTAAACAAATTATTTCTCCCGAATTACAATCAACAAAAATTTCAAGTCTATATGAGTTTGTTAGAAATTTGTATATGTTCAAGATATCACGGTCCAAAGCAAACTTAACAAAAACTAACCGCAGTCAGTAATAGCGAAATAGGCAGCCCCGTGCTTTTCATGTAAAAACTTCACCTACGGAAGACTGGAAGTCACCAGAAATTTCTTAAAGAAATATTCGTTAAGTAAAAGACCCTTTTTTTTTTTGAGTGACAGTTAGAGTTAATGGTATTAATATAATAATAATAGTAAGAATGTGTGAGGTAAAAACAAAAGTAATTATATTCCATGAGAAGCAACAATTTTTGTTATCGTTTGCATGCTATGATAATAGCTACTTAAAAACGAATCGTCAATTGCCAACTCGTAAATAAATACAGACACAGTTTTGTTAACAGTGTTGGAAAACACCTAAAAGAAAGAAAAAAAAAATGTTGACTTTTATGAGAAGAGATATCCATTTAAATCGATTCTCAAATAAAATATAAAATAAATAAAATAAAATAACAAATAAATAAATATTTTTCTCCACTTAAAAACGCGAAATTTTCTGACACATTCACAAACACATTTTTAGAAAAATTTAAACACGTGGAATTGCAAGAAGGACGATTGAAGGGATTTTGAATGCATTAGTAGTTTACGTTTTTCTATAAATGTATTAAATCTACCAGTGATTTCTGTCTCATGACGACTTTTCGCTGGTTTTCACGTCCGTAAATTTGGTTCAAAAAGCTAATTTTGACAACATTATCTGAAGGATCCTTTGCCTTTATAGTTACATGAAAAATATTATTCAATTTCATAGCTTCTGAATCACGAAACCTGACAGTTTTATTATTTTACAAATGAAAATGAATTCAGGAATATATCAGAAATAGCTATTTTGAAAACAGCCTCAAAAGAAAACCTTTATTCATATTTTAAAACATATTAAAAATAAACCACATATTTCTTAACTTGTAATCCTAAAGTAACTTAAATTACTCAAGACATTTCATTTCTCTTCACTTTAATCTGTTTTCTTTTAGCTTCTCCAAAGTCTGATAGGTCATTTCATGTTATCAGAAAGCCACTCCCTAGTTCGTAGAACGTAGTATAGTTAAAGGCAAATCTACTTGTTAAGCTGCTTTTTAACAGACAAAAACTGTAATACCTCTCAGCTTATAAGCCATCTCTTAAACAATATATTGTGCAATAAGTCACATGAATCACATTCTCGTCCTGACATTCTGACCAAACGCTGACCTTAAGGACTCCTTCTCTATTATATTTTCTGTCATATACTTTTTTACGATGCCGCCCTAAACATTCTGCGAATTCACAGCATGGCGCATAAGATTATCGTTATTTTCTTTATAAGAACGTTGTTTACATGGTATGTAATAATTCTCCAGCATTGTGACTCATTTGTTTGCAATACCAATTCGTTTTGGTTAATCCTCACGTCATGGTTTTTACGTTATAGTGAATTCTCAGAAGAAAACAGATAAATTAGTAAATCAAGTTACTGTAAAAATAATAGTCAAGAGTCAGCGCTTGAGCAGTAACATAAAATGGAAGGATTTTGAATACATTGGATCCATCCCTTACCTATATTTCTGCTCTACATAACCCTAGAGTTATGTGTACACAATTTTGGAACCATTGAACTACAACGAGCCCAATTTTATAGATTTTACAGAGAATTCCGTAGAAAATCCACGCTGATAACGACACTTCAAGCAGCATAAATGATGTTTCTAAGTCAATTAAACATTGACCTCTTCTAGCTAAATAACGTATTGTCAGACACACAGTTTCCTGGCAAAAATAAATTTAGTTGGGTGGGTTTGAGATCTCTCTACAAACTTTTACGATTTCATCAGTTATTTGCGAAAAATGCTGTTGTTCTTCAGCACTTTAACAGTCTGTTAAATATTAGGAATTCCCCCTACGAATAAAGGAACAAGATTATTCTTTGCAAATTAACTTTTAAGAAATGATAAAATAAAAGACTTAGAGTTTAAAATTAGAACGTTTTTCTAAAGATCTCAAAATCCGAAACGTATCTGGCGACAAACTTTTGTAAACAATCCTTCGAACAGCGTAATGATCAAATAAAAAAAAACCCGCAAAGATAGATTGTTCTTCGATACAATGCTTGGCAGTAACTTAGTTAACAAACAAATGAAAAAACAACCAGACACAGTGACACCTCAGCAAATAATTTTCAGTGTCAAGCAAAAATGCATTAAAAAATTATGTAGTTAAAAAAATTAATTACCGAACATCTTAAAATTGATTAAAGCAAACAACAACAACACAATCATTTGATTATAAGAGATTTATGTTTCAGTCCGTACAAAAGCGAAGTTTTTTTACCACATGCAAAATGTATTTAAACTAAGATGACTAGATATCCGCTTTTTTAGAGAACAATTCTCATTTTGAAGGCATTTTACTAAGTTAAAAAATAATATAAGGATAAGTTGATTGAAATTAGGATAAGATAAGCTGAAAAGATGATCAACCACCCGCTATTATCCCATATAAATATGCCTTGAACGCTGCACTCTAAAAAAGGAAGGCACCAGTGTTATAGCCTTTATTTAATCTGCACTATATGTATATATAAATGTAATTATCGTATTTAACGTTATCAACGTGTAAATTGCTGGGATCATGTTAAATTCTTGCAAAAGCTACCTCTTTGTCAACGTTTTCTTTTAAATATTTCAGTGTAATCCAATTCATTTGATTCAGAATGATTAGAAAGATTAAAAACATATGTAATACATTGCATGTCGTGACGAAAAACTTTTTTTCGCACTACTTTCAAAATTTTAACATCTATTAATCATGTATCGATCAATTGATGCGTCGGTTAAATGATTTGGAACAAAGTCATCTTTACACTGAACGAATGCAGGTAAATAAAGGATGGTTCGTTGAATTATATTTTATTTGTCATGATAAAGCACTCCATGAAAACAATCCTTGCCGAAATTTAAACTGCAGAAAACATTAAGGAGAAGATATTAAAAAATAATAATGTCATACAGCTTTTTTTCAAATTAGTACAAAACACACCATAACGTCATATATCAGATTATGTTAATGTAATAATTTTAAAAGAAAATGCAGGGAAATAATAAAACTCAAATCCAACACCGCGGTTAAATGCCCTAATATTAAAAACAAAACTCAGAATTTATGCACTTTAAGTTAGTGCATAAGCTAGTGCACAGTTAAGTACACTAACATTAAAAACAAAACTCACAATTTATGCACTTTTAAATGTAACGTTATGTATTGATAGCGTCCTGGGACGTTTTATGGATCTGCATCCCTGTTGCCATTTCCAAGATTGCAAAGGACATTTTTCACCAAAGTAAATTACCGTATTCCTGAACATAAAACAGAAACGTCTATGGTGCAGTCAAAAGTTCAGAAAAATGCTGTTCTTATTAACTAACATTATTTTACTTACCTCTGATATAGAATGTTCAGCGATTTCTCGTGCTCAGAATGAAGTTTTTGGCAGTACTTTCTGACTTCATTGTCCATTCCTTTTGTATTAATGGTAGCATCCCTGAAACCTTGCTGGTGCCTGCAGATATGAGGCGTTGCGAATAATAGGAGCGAACTCGCAAAAAAAAAAAGGTCTCGAGTACTAGCTGTTGCAATGCAAATATACAATTATCAGTTTGCATTCTAAAGCATATTTCAAGTTGTTAGAGGCGAACTCAAGAGATTATATCAGTTACTACTGTTTACCATGTTATGTAAAAAAAAAAAAAAAAAAAAAAAAAAGAAATCGATCTTCGTAGAATTTACTCTTCATATCCTTAATACCCTAACCTCTTCACTCCCAGGGCGTAAGCTGCGTACGTCCTCTCATTTCAGTAATCAGCGACCAGGACGTATGCTGCGTACGTCCTTTCATTTCAGACTTCTAGAATACTTTTGAATGGTCTTGTCATTCATAGAAATGCTGGTGGTAAATATGTTAGGTTCCAAGATTTTATTACAAAAGGCTCCGAAGAAATACTTATAGAATATAGTGACAGCTATAACGATACGTTTTCCGCTCTTAGTAGTAAAGGAGGCAAAACTAAACTCTCCATGAACTTTTTCAGATTTCAAGCACAGATTGAAAGTCACCAAAAGCAGCGCCGTATTTGTAGAACTAAACATGTTAGGAAAGATACTCGGCTAATGTGTTCTGGTTGTGAAGATTTTCCAGGACTGTGCAGCAGAAGTCATTTTGATCATTTTCGTAAATCTTTAAAATAAATTCCTGAGTTTTAGGCATATATTGAATGTATGTATATCAGTGCACGTACATAATGTTCAAGTTTTATGTATTATTTTATACGTAGTATGATAACGTTGTAAATCCTCTAACGACTTTAAATTCATTACTATTATATCACGGAAGTTATGCAATGATTTATGACACAAACATGTTACACCGCACAGCCTGGTATATAGCTCTTCACCAGCGAAATTAAGCCTGGAAGTGAAGTGGTTAATACGCCTTATATATTGTCAAGCATTTTTTGAGAAACCTCGGTGCATTTCAATATATGACCAGGGATGACGTGGGCTAATCCATGGCACGAATGTCTTCACTCTCCATCAGTTAGTTCACCAGTGCAGCTCATGTTCACCAATGTACTTCATGTCTGTTAGTTAACCTTTTTGTGATGAGATGTACCATCGTTATCCACGCAAAATTTTGGGTTATATTTAATAAAATATTAAATAATACGCTTCTTCGAATACTACTTCGTTTCTTCAAGCCAGTATTTTATAAATAAAATTGGAGGGATATTTAAATCATTTTTACTTTCTGCAGACATGTAGATAGCAGAAATCCCTTGTCAGATAAATCGGTTATCATCTCTAAAGAGCACTCTTCTCTACGTCTGAGTCCACCAAACGTTATGTTCACAACACACACACACATACGCACACAAAAAAAGTATTCGATGAGTAAATGCCAAACGTCATGATCTAATTGTTATCGGGTAAAAAAAAAAAAAAAAAAAAAAAAAACATCAACACAGGTAATTTTAACGAACTTTCAAAAATAGGTAGCAAAATTTTGCAATTTCTTATTATATTTGCCTCCAGTCTATTATTACCTATAACACAAAATTCGGAGTCTGAAATTGCATAGTTGATTTTGGATTATTAACCAGTGAACTCTCAGACTAGTGCGAATCCACATCGTCCAAAACTGCCGGCGTTTTTCTTTTCTTTTTTTTTTTTTTTAATATTTTCATTAATTTACATTTGTCAATAACGAAATGAAATTTTGTATGAAAATAAATTTCGTAATTCGATTCTTCATTAAATTCATGGAATCGCATGTTATATATCATCATATTGTCAACAAAGTTATACGCAGTTAACATGCTTTCATTAATTTGTAATTGTCATTAGGAAATAAAAGTGTTGATAAAAATAAATATCATAATTTGATTTCTTATTAAATTCATGGAACCATGCGTTATATTTAATTATCACTACATTACCAACAAATTTATACGCAGCTGAAGCTGCAGAATCCCATTAGTGTGAAGTGCGCGGGTAGAAGTCTTCCCAAAGTCTTCCTGAAATCTTCTGAAGTATGGAGTGTCCTATCATTCAGATATCTTTTATTGTCAATCAAAATTAGGGATTACAGTTTCATTAACGCTTTATTTTGAATCCCGAAAATCCCGGGATTTTCGGGATTGTCTGTTTTTTTAATGGAAAGATATTCAGTTGAAATTAAAAAATATATTTATAGACTTTCGCTTTTGTAGAAAAATCAATTTTTATGAAATTTATATATAATTGAAAAAGAACACAGCTAGTCAGGAATAATGAAATAATATTTCGATTTCGCTACCTGTGTAGAAAATATCTTTCACTTCGCAAGTCATTTTTAAATTAGAGTTTACTGATAGGGTCGCATTTGTGTATCATATTATTATGATCCAGTTATTTCCTTTTCGTGCGTTAATACTTATTTTGCTTTACAGATGCCTAATGAAAGGGATTTTGTAGGTCATAAAAAAGATAATGGTACATCATCAGTATGGGACTACTATTTAACGTCAAAAGATGGAAAAAAGTACTAATTCTAAATTATGTAGCACAAGTGCTTAAAACATTAGATGTATCGACTAAGGGATTGTATATACATTTTTCTACGAAACATGGTATACTAAAGTTGAGAAAGAATTTAAAACAATCTCAGTTCCATAATAAGAGTTTTATTGCGAACAAAATAAAAGTCGACTTTGAGATGGTACTTTAGATGTCTTGATATTTCTTAGATCATATTTTCAATTGAAAACCGATTAGTTAGGAAACGGTGAACTTTTCAATATAATCTTTTTTTTTTTTTTCTCGTGGTATGTAATGACTTTTTATATTACACAACGTTTTCGAATTTTACCAACTATCTACATGTAGAAACTATACACATCTATGTAATTTTTTTTTTTGTATGTGTGCGTGTTAAGTTCTTTTATTTAAAAAAAAAAGTTTCATACTAGGAAAAATCTTGCGTTTGCGATATTCAAGAATTGTAATTTTAAACTACGTGGTTATGAGAATAATTCAGAATTTAATTAGTGTTATTAATTATTTTTTAATATTATGAATATTAAGCCAATATTTCAGAATTGAATTAGTGTTATTAATTATTTTTTAATATTATAAATATTAAGCCATTCAAAAACTTATTTAACAGGAAGTAAAAGAAATTGTCTAGAGGATGAAACATACACATTTCATGTTTTTTGTTACATTGTCAAATACCAACTGCATATTTGTTATAATTTTCAATTGTTGTAATTTATCCTCCACTTTTTGATAATTAATTAAAATCATAATTTTTTTACTTAGCATATATTTTCAAGTGTAAGTTTCAAGTATTATTTTTTCTATAAGATTATGATATTTAGCTATTGTAAAAATTGGTGATATCAGAAAAATTCTAATTTTCGTAATCCCGGGATTGAATTTAAGCAATCCCGAAATCCCGTGATTGGAAATTATTCTCGGGATTGTAATCCCTAATCAAAATATTGTCTATAGAAGATGCAACACACTATACTGAACTTCGAGGCCACACTGTAAAAAAACCACTGTAAATTTGCCAGCACATCTCAATCACAGTTGAATGTACTGTATCTTTCTTTGGTTTCCTGACTATTTAAACAGGAAAAATACAGTAGTTGCGTAAAATTAACAGTACAATGTACTGGCAATTTTGGACGCATTTGGACCACAGCACAAACAACTGGCGTCCAAATTGCCAGTACATTGTGCTGTTAATTTTACGCAACTACTGTATTTTCCATGTTTAAATAGTCAGGAAACAAAAGAAAGATACAGTACATTCAACTGTGATCGAGTTTGTGCGCGAGATGAACAGTACTTTGTACTGTAAAAATGTCGTTTTTTTTTTTTTTACAGTGCATATAAGTTACATTATTTTTTTTTTATATTGATATGACGCCTAATAAATCACCCATTCTGACGTCATTATGGGTCTTATTATAGGATATATGATATTGCCATGTGACTTGAAATAATTAAACTACAAACATCAGACGAAATACTAAATGTACAGCTGACTTACATTCTCAGAGCACATCAATATTGGAAATAAGCACATGCACTACTTTAAGGTAGCGAATTGATCATACAGACCCTAGATCTTTGAGTGATTGACCTTTTGATGTGTCCAATACCCGGTCATTTCTCGGTCATTCTGAGTGCAAAATTAATTTGCCCATTTGACAGTAAATATTTATGGACCAGTATATACTGATCTGCCCCATTGCGGATTTAGAGAAGCTTTATGTTTTATATTAGGTTAAAAATTCTTCCTCAAAATATTTTTCATAAAATGAAGAAATAAATGAAATATAGATGTCAAAACTACTATCGGAATTCGTTAACTGAAAGAAAAATCGAAAAATGATTGTTCTCACAAGTAATAATAGGCGATATGTAATATAAAGGTGATTAGTAGATCTTACACTTTTATTTAAATAAACAAATTTTATTATTAGGTGTATATATAAAATAAAATTTGTATACATAAATGCTATAAAATAAGTAAAAAGTGTACCTTTTAAAAACAATATTCTTTATTTTTATTTATATTTTACTTTCCTCATTTAAGTGTTTAAAATTGTTGCAGTTTCATATACAGTTTGTATACTTTAGGGAGCGTGGCTTGACGTATAATTAATTCCACTGGTGTTGTAACATAAAAGGTGATTTAGCAATCTGCACCTGGCTAACAAAAAACGCTTTAAAACTGATTTATTAGCTTTAACTTATAAGTTCTAAAAATGTTAAAATGTCGTATTTTCTCTGGAAACACATCCATGCACACAATTTGTGTAAGTCTAGCATATCAAAAATTGAATGAAAATTCGATTATATTTTAAAATTATATTTTTACATACAAAAACGAAGTTAAGTACAGTTTAATACAGTAACAAGTTTAATAGTGTTTAACTTTTTATTTTTTATCTATATGAGGGGTCGCCAAACTTTTTTTGACCATATAATAAAAAAGACGCTTATGCAATTTTTAGATAATTAATTATTTATATTACTTATGTTTAATATATTTACAGATAATCAGAAATATTATAATGATAATTTTATCGAGTTTCTAAAATTGATTGGCATTTTCAATGTGGTGTATGTGGTTGGTGATTTTTGAAAAGAATATGAACATTGGGTTCCAAAATTCGTGAGTTTCGATCTTAAATCCCATAAAATTCAGTATCAAAATTCCTTTTTGTTTAGTTACAAAAGAATTAACGTGAATTAAATCAGCTGCAACGATATATAGGATCTTGGAAATGCAAGCAAAATGGAAGTACTACTTCAGATATTTCCGAGTACTTTCATACAATGTTAATATCAGTTTAAAAGTGACTTAAAGTTTAATACGCCATTTAAAAAAGAACATACGAAAGTTAAAAGAAAATGTATTGGCTTCAAGACCAACTGATAACGCAATAAGATCATCTTCTAGGTTTCATTTGATATTTTCAGTTTCTGTAAAAAGAGTTGGTAAAATAAATCTAATCTTTGACGTACATCTATTTCAAATCTCAAAAGCATAACTTGAAACCATAGCTCAATTTTTGAAGCTACTTTATATATGTATATATATATTTCAGAATCTTCAACTTTTAGTTGTAGTGCTTATGGATAGTGAAGCTCCGGAGGAAATGTCTCCCCAAACTCCTCTGGCATCCACTGAATTCATCACTGTTTGCAATATAAAGAAATCCTGTAAACGCTATAATCTCTAATTGAACATAAGATTTTTTTTCTATTGGTAATGCTGATGTACAAAATTAACAAAGACATAAAAAGTTAATACAGAAAAACTATATTAGTATCTGTTTTAGAACGTTTCGATTATTAAAAAAATTGCAACTAATATTGGGACACATTAAGTGAATGCAATAATCTTTTTTATTTTTTTTTTAAAGAAATAATTAAGTTATGAGTTAGTAGGATCATATGAGTCTTAATGATGAAATTTTGGCACATTTTTGTCGTGTTTACAGGCTTTCTATAAATCTCTTTCTTCACTTTATCATTTCTTTTTATTTCTTAACACCTATGAATGACAAAAGCTTTCGCCGCAAGAACTTTTAACATTCTTCCTCACAAAGGAGCTCTTCATTCAGACTTGGCAAGAACCCAATAGAATAACAGACCTAACATAAAGCCATTAAAATACAAACAAAATGTTCTTCTTCATTTTTGAATATACTTTACGTTCATGCTTTTAGCTTTATTCATCAAAAAGTCATTTGAAATTTTATTCGTGAAATATATTTTACGGATCGGATGAAAATTTACTGAAAAGAACTATCTCATGGCTATGACTTTTTTCTTTTCTTTCTGAAAAGATATTATAATGTAGCCCTTTTTAATACTGAAAGAACATATTTACATCTTGGCAAAATACTCTTTCTTGTAGGTGGTATGTGTAAGCAGTAAAAATTGCATCTGAACTCATACTTCCTACATTAAATTAAAAAAAATACCTTATTTTAAAGAAATATCCTGAAAAAAGTACTTGAAATTAAAGTGAAGGTTATATCACAAACCTAATTGTTGTTTTGAGCTAATGAGCTCCTTTAAAACAGAGTTTACCTTACAACGAAAATAATTAAATACACATTAAAGAAAAAAAAACTCTAAATCGAAATTGTTGTGTTATTTAATCCTAGGTTAAAAGTGAAAATAATAGTACGAATTTGCAATTAAGAGGTAATTACATCACACAGTTATATTTAATAGTTACTTGAAGTTAATAAAATTGCACTATCTGCATATGTGCCAACTGCTACGATTTTTAGCCATCAGTAATTTTTAATAGTAATCTTCGCATTTAATCGAAAAATTCTATGATTAAATAAAGCGAAGCTTTCTTTTAGAAATTACTGGTGGCCAAAAAATCGTAGCAGTTGACAGCTATGTTATTGCGATAAAGTTCCAAAACTGACAGGCAATAACAAAATTTAACGAAATTCTTTTTATAATTTAAAAATGGTTTATAAATTATCTGCTTAAAAGATATTATCTCAATAAAAAAAAGTTAAAATTCATTTAACTATGTAAAATGTGCATGTTAAAATATATTTAAAACCGTGCTGAACGGTGACAAGTTAAAATAAATGTATTTTCTCATAAATTAGAAAAATTGATGGATTTATGTAAAAAATAAATTTCAAGAATATGTACTTATACAGAGCTCTTCGTTGTACCCAACAATTCTGCTTAACCCCTTGAAGGGCGGTGGGATACATTTTATCCCATCTACGATTAATGAAGATTTGCACCAGAAAATTTTTATTAAATTTTACTTTTCTAACTTTGGTGGAAAAAGTCGTAAAATTGCTTTTCCTTATTTAAAAACATAATTTTTCGAACTTTCCGGTGGGAATGCAACATTACATAAACACAATTGCTTGCCCCTCAAAGGGTTTTAAAGTTAACCCTAAACACAGCCAGACCCGAAAAAAATTTCCGTTAACGCGATATCCAATCCGAAAGCAAAGAAAATTTCGTAGATTCGAAACCCGACACACTTCAAATCGAACAGAAATAAAATAAAATAAATTTATAATTTAATACAATCATTAAAAAAAAGAAGTCTACAATTATATCTATAATAACAACTTTATCTTTTATGTTCAAAAACAGATATGTAATCATTCACATTCAAAAATACAGTTTTTCATCTGAAACGAAATTCTAAACTTTTTCATGAAATATCGGATTAATCCAAATCCGTAGCGTAAGCATGAAAACCCAACACGAAAAAGAACCGAACCCTAAACAATTAGAATCAACTTGATCCGAATCCGATCCCGCATCCTAATTAACGAAAGAATTAGGTCTAACCGAGTTACTGAAGACTCTAACTCATACTCAATAATTTCTTTTATTTTGCGACTTTCTTAATTATTCCAAGGCTAGCGACCCGACCTGGCTTAGCACGAATGCCACTGCCAATACGTTTTAAAATAACAGCTATGTTTTTGATTAAGTAAAACAATATGAAGCTGTAAGTAACAGAGCGTTTTATTTTAGTAAATTTTCTTTTTAAAGTACATTCATGGTTTTCTTTCATAATCGGCACAAACAGATTTTGCTAGAGGTAACCTGTGATAGATACACATGTGTCCATGTGTGTTTATTCCTAAAACATTGGGCATTTAATCCTAAGCTTTATCAATAGTCATCAAAACACAACTAAACTAAAAGCTGGAAACTAAAGCTTTTCAAACTGAAACGGAAAACTTATTGCTAACAATGGGATTCGCGGTCAGAAAACAATTTTTTCATTTCTACAGACAATTAAAATAACATAAAAAAATTTGTGGAATCCTTTCATTTGTAAATATGTTTCAATATATATTTTTGATGGGTTTAGATTCTGTATGATTGGTAAACTTACATTCAATTTGAATTTGTGTAGTAAAAGCCAAGAAGAATATAAAACATTTTAAAGTCCTGTTTGGCAATGTGTCATTTCTTTGTGTCAGGATAAGCATTATCAATCAATTATTGAAATTTATTTAGTAAAATGTATAAATTACTATTATAAAAATCAATTTCTTCATTATTCCTTGGTAGTTGACCACTACCTTTTCTTAGCATCGAATCAGTAAAAGTGTATTATCTGATGCAGACAGTGTATTATCTGCCATAATATTGGTTTTAAATTGTGCTGTAATTATTTATGGCCAAAGATAAGCTTTCTTTAAATAAGAATTGGCTTCGTAAGCTCTGGTTCCCCTCACCATAACTGGCAATATTTCACAAGGTTACTATACAATAAAATAGTAGTCCACGGACAGTGTATTAGTGTTGTACAAGATGCGCATAGTTGTATTCAGCGATTCAACATAATAAGTTTTGTATTTGTAAAAACCTCATCCCAAACTACTAAAGAGCAGTCCCGCATCCATTTTGCAGTATTACTTTTTTCCGAAAATATTACAAACAGTAGTGGGGTCACCATTTCAAATGTTAACAGGGATTTTGAATGTTGAAAGCGAGACTTCCTCTAAAAGATGCGGCGGCAATTAAATACGATGCGACGTCAAAAGCCATTTTGTTCTTAGAAATTACTTTGTCAAACAGTAAATTTTTATAAATAGATTTTTCAGTGCTTTCAAGTTGCATAAAAAAAAAGTACTATCTTCATTATTTTTTATAGATGACATTACTGCACGTGAGGTAAGGACCTGTCCTTTTGTGACAAGTGATGTTCATCTTGAGTGGCAGTCTGTAATAAAAGAGATTTATTGTATGCCGTCTAGATAGAGTATTGAGCATTGTTAATTTTAAATTTTATACCAGTAATACAAAATATTTGAAGGATTTGATCGGAAATCTTTCAAATTTTTATTTAATTCGGCCAACGATTGATTAAAAAATAAATAAATAATTTGATACACTTTGACAGGAAACCTTGGAGCGCTTTCGATGGTAGTTTTAAAATACAGTATATGACGATTGTGCGAATGTAATATATAGAGGAGAAGGTCCAAATACCGGCTACTAGGTGTTCTGAGAACTGGGCGCAGCGCCGCCTAGCGGTGTCAGGCAGAGTTTGTAACTTTAATTGAGAGAAGAAAGTTACGAAAAGCACGTCGCTGAAGTATGTGTCATTTACAAATAGTAAATGCAAATGTGTCGAACCTACGTAATCTAGTACATCAAAAGTTTTTCAGATATGTGTTTCTCATTTTTTTAAAATATACTGATCGTATATCGGCTTGAATTGTCGATTAAGTTATTTTCTAGACATATTTAGCTCTCAATTGCCACGCGCACATTATTGGTATTTTATTGTATGAATGAGTAATACCGGTTTTAACTTAAACATAGCAGTGGTCCGAATACCGGCTACCTAAAGTGGTCTAAATACCGGCTAGCCGGTATTTGGACCTCTCTCGGTTGCTCTGCTTCAAGGGAGGGAAAATAAGTTAATTTAAATAGTTCCATAATTAATAAATTAATTTAAATGGTTCAGAAATAGTTCCAATCGCATTTCGCAACATGAAAAAAACAACCATGGCCGTGATTCTTCTGGACCGACACTGGTTACCGGATCACTTTCCAAAAAAGCGCTGTTAGACATTACAAAATTGCCTGTAATAAATGTGAAGAGAAAGAAAAAAAATGACGGAGTAAACCAGGCAAAAGAGGAAGAAATTTGATTTTAATTCTCTCGCTGCGTAACACGAGATTTCGTCGGGGAACGTAAAAGAATCAAAATTTGTGCAATCCGAGATTTCCTCGGGGATGCATTTTTTCCGTCTAATTAACCTTCCTTGATTATTCCCACCAGTTATTTTTTATTGTAAATTTTGTCTTATTTAATAGGAGTATTTTCCCGGTTAAATTAGATAAAAATTTTTGTTTTTGAAAAACCGGTGACAAAAGAATAAAAATTCTTAAAAGACGCTCGTCGCGAAAGGGTAAATAAGCAATTTTTGAAGCTATTTTGATAAAACAATTATGCAGCGAGAGGAATAAAAAAGTGAAAAAGGAAAATATCCAACAGAGGAAGATGATAAATTTGTGTCTTCTGCTCTGTGGACAAGAATGGAGGAGGGGATTCTGAGTTCAATGTTAAGAATGAAATATATGGGCTTATAGGGACTATACCGACGCAGAGAGTGATATTATGTTTTTGATTTTTTCAGATAAAATAATTCTCATTTCAATCAGCAAGCTTTTTTTTTTTTTTTTTTTTTTTTGTCTTACAAGTTAAAAAGCAAAATTAGAAACATAATGGGAAGAAGACTGAGAGATAGTCGTAAAGAATTTTAGAAATTTAACAAAAATACTTATTTGTTAAAAATTGCGTATTTTTCTGTGCAGTAGAAATGTTATTAATCAATACAATTTATTAAAATAATATTCTTATTTCTTAATAATTGTCATTAGCTCTATTTGTGTGATCTTTTGGAAAAAACTTAGGTAGCCGGTATTTAGACCCCATTTTAAAAACTCAAAATTTGAAGACTTTTGGAATTTTACTTTTTATAAACAGAAAACGCCTTTTAAACTGATTTTTTTTTTTCTCAAAACAGGTGTAAAATATGTCAAGGTACCCTGCTGTCTCTTTTATTTTATTAATTTTGAAAATTGTATGATCTAGATTGAAAACAAAAGTGGCAGCCGGTATTTGGACCTTTTCCTCTATATTATAAAGACACTCATTATTACGAAGCTGTGTTACATCCAGTAAAAGCTTCAATTTAAATATTATAAATAACTGAATCTGTTTCGAATGTGAAAGTATCCCCAAAAGAAAAACACAGCAACCAAAATTGAAAAAAGAACGAACGTACTCGACTTAACATCAACCTCAGATATCCTATGCGAAAATAATTATTTTAAAATATTAAAATGCAAACGATAATTTTGAAAATAACGCTACATTTGGTTTAACACGAGTTAGTAGGTGTTTTTCAAACGGGTAAGCATATTCGAGGATGGAGTATCACAGTTGACGTTTATTCTAACAGAGCAAAAAATGTCCAGACTAGGAATCGAACCTGGATACTTGGCGTGCCGTGCCATTATTATTCGTTCCCTTCATTATGACCTAATACAGGGTAAGCATATGTTTCTCCACCTGGTAAGGATGCCATAAATGAAATCGTTTTGAAAACTATAATTGTCTAGTAACTAAATAAGTTGGTAAGTCAATAAATTTTAGGGAATTATATCACTTTAATTCACTCTAGTATTTTCAGGCAATAACCTGTTACAAAAATATATTTGTATACTTACGTCGCAAGATAACGATTATAAGTAAAATTTTGTTGGTATGGTTTGCCTTATTTGGTTAATAAAATATTTTAAATATAAATATAACGTATAATTTGGAAAATTAAAGAATATATGAGTAAAATTCAGATAAAATGCAAAATAAATTACAATGATAATCATATGTCTTGATATATGTACGACATATTTCAGATATCTTAACCAATGTTATGTTATAAATTACATTTTAAAAGTTAAAAAAAAAAAAAAAAAAAAGAATCAAAAAGGGTTATAAAAGTGCGCGTAGTGCAAACATTTGTTAGTTAAAATTTGATTGCGAAAAAAGTCTTTTCTTTTCTTAATCATAGCATTGATATTAATAATATCTACTGAGGTAATCCTGTTCCAAATCAATGTAATCGGCAAAATATTTGTCGAATTTCTTTTTATGTGTATTTTTAGAATTCATTTCTTTGTAAAGGAAAAGAACAACATTATTTTTCTTCTGGGCAAGCACTAGTTGTTATGATGTGGATGGATCTCTTAATTTTTGCAATTTAGTGCCTGTTTTCTAGCTTGCTAAAAAGCCCCATGAAGAGAAGTATTAGGATATTAATATTTTTGGTAAATTTTCTTTTCTTTTTAAATCTTCAATACTTGCACGTAGATCGAGAAATACAATTAAAAGATAATAATAATTATAAGACCGTTTTTATCCCTCAAAATTATCTCAAATTGTTCATTATTATTTCGAGGATATTTGAATGAAGTTCAGATATTTTATTACAAAGTTCTCTTTCAATTGCTAGAAATTTTGTATCTGCAAATGCTTTTCATTTGTATGAAAAAAGATTTACAGACGTCAAAATTTTCAATAACCTCTTTTTTATTGAAGTCTATTAATAATTACTGTGAAGAATTTTAAGTGCTATGGTTTATATACCACTTTAAAGACTTTATAGTAATTAAACCAGAGTCCATAAATATTTACATTTCTTTAACACTTTTCTTTTGCTTAGAGCACTTAATAATCAAAGCTTCATTTTGAGTTAGAAAAGATATTTTCAAAGTATGACCCGCTTTAAGAAAAAAATAATAAAATAAAAAATAAATTTTACTGCAGTGTAAAAGAATACCTAGGCATGCTACTAATTTTTTCCGCCGTAATCTCTTTCTACAAACGCCCTGTCAAATATCTCATTTCCTTAAATGAGTCATCTGTTATATTTGACCACCTATTTACATAATTTTTTTTTTTCAAATGGCATAGGTGAGAATATTTTGGCAAAGTTTTATGCAGAAACCTACGCGTTTCGTCCAGAAGCTAGTTCTCCACAGTCAAGGACAACAGAGGACACAGACAGAAAAGCGATGGGCGACTTCTGCCTCAAGGCCAGGGTCTCAAACGTGTGCTTCCGAACTCACACCATCCATTTATCTGTGTCAGAGACACGTGGTGTATTCAGCTTTGGAAGTACTCCAGACCCTGTAAATCAAATGTTCGCTAGTGGTCTGGTGACTTGAGGCAGTTTTGGAGCGATACCAACAGACGAGCTACTGCTACCCTCGGACATTCCTCAAAGAGACAATTTTGATGTTACCAACTTAGAAAGATTGGTCTTTGTATTTCGGACCATGCTTGGATCAAGGCCAAGAGCCAAAGAAATTTATTTACACTGAATGCTTCATTTCATTGGACGAAGACAATGGAACCAGAATACTTCAAATTCGATTTTAAATTAAGCAGTCTTGTAACAAGCTAATTTTATGCTTAGCTTAAAAAAGGAATAATTTTGTAATAAAAAACAATAAAACTGTAATGGACAGTCTGATATTTGGACGGTTATGTGTAAATACAGACTCACGATGTTTCATCGCCGCTGCAAATTTATGTAGCGAATGCAATAAGTTAGCAATATCAAGCTAATATTGCTAACATTGATGATTATTTATAACACTTAATCCAATAATGAATTACTAAGTTCCAATAATGAAAAATGATTTTACATGCATCACAAAATATGCTTCTTCAAAAATAGCTGCAAAATTTTCTTCGGATTGCAATAGAGTAGGTTTTGTGGACTTTTTGTATTTCTTTAAATTAGAGCCAATAATAATTCTTATTTTAATAATGCGCTTAAATTGTGCATAAATCTCGAATTTTCTTAATTTCCTCATTTAACATTTGTATTTTTATGCACAAATTTTTATCACGTAGAATTAAAAAAATTAAAATAATAGATTCGTAATTTTGATAGTATGGTAGGCTTCTCTCGCAACGTGTAGACGGCATCACTGAAAGACAAGGCAATTGTTCCTAGGGTAATTGCTTTGTAAACTATGAAAATGATAATGTATTAGTGGAAATAATTTTTATTTAAATAAATATTTGAAATGCGTTTTCGCTTTCAAAAGATATACATGATCCCAAGCAATCCAACTCCAATATTATATGTATCCAAGATCCGCCGTATATGACTTATTCGTAAAGTATAAATATGCTATATCTTTAATAAAAATTTGAATTCATAAACTGCTTTAGTATGAAGCAAATAACATAAAGAATCTAAATAACATAAAATAGCCACGCTCACGTATCATCCTTTCTTAATTTATCTTACCCTGTTTTTATCTTGGAAAATTAAATTTATGAAGTTCGACTAATCAAACGATAACAGATATGAGAAAATGGAAATAATTTTATTATGTACTTAAACTTACGTTTGAAGTGCATTTTCGTTTTCAAAAGCTTTATATGATACTACGAAATTCCGAGATTAATAAAGATTCGCCTCATATGACTTTTGCTGTAGAGTACCTTTTTGAATGCAACCTGTTTGTTATGTGTTCAAAAATTGAATTGACAAACTGCTTTAATAATGAGGTAAACGGCATGGCAAATCTAAGAAAATAAAATATCCACATGTTCAAGTATGACCCTTGCGGAAAATTAAATGCATGAAATTCCACTAGCTAAATGATATAAAATCCGAGAAATTGAAAATAATTTTATTATACACTTAAACTTACATTTGAAATGCATTTTCATTTTCAAAAGCTTTATGTGATCCTACGCAACTCAGCTAGTAATAAAGATTCGCCTCATACGGTTTGGGTCTTAGAGTACATTTTCAAATATAACATGTCTTCAAAAACTGAATTGATAAACTGCTTTGATATGAAGTAGATGGCATGGCAAGTCTAAGAAAATAAAATAGCCACGTGTTCAAATATGACCCTTGTCTAATCAATTCCTCCTTCTCCTTTTTCCCCTAGGAAAATTAAACGCTTGAAATTCCAGTAACCAAATGACTCAACGTACACAAGATAACGTAATAAGACGATTTGTTTATGCATTAAATATTTTAGTAAATAGTAAGATGACACTATGAATGATGGACTGTCCATTAATCTCTGAAGAACAATTGGATGGGTTGTTCCATGAACATTCACTCGAACATAGAAGATAGTAGAAAGTGAATAGATTCGAGTTAAATTATTCAGGTCATGTTCCAGTTAAAACATTTCTTTGAGTTCAGTAGTGCTTAATTCTTAACTTGTAATTCCTTGACCGTTGGGGGAAAGTTCTCAAACACTTTCAATCAAAGCAGTTGATTTGATAGTTGCTGTTGAAATTTGTTATTACAAAACTTTTTGCAACAAAAACTAAGTACCTTCGACTAGCATATTAACTATAAAGTTAAGAACTGTAAATGATGCAATTTATGTGAAGATAATTGCGACAATAAACAAAAGCTACAAAAAGAAAACAGTTAGGGATAAATAAAAAAATAATAAATAACTAAACAAATAAAAACAATCCCGGTCGTAGAAAATTAAAGATTGACTATACAAATTTTCTTTTAGTGTTTTGAATTATCAAGTCAAAAATTACCTTCATATTCAATAAAATTTAATTTCGAGAATTTACCGCTGTGCTCATTCTAATGGAGTCCAAAAAGTACATGTTTCTATTTGTGAATTTATAATAATTCCAATATTATTAATAACTAATTTTTCAATAATTGTTTAATCTAAAAGAATCATGTAGCACATTATATTTTGCCTTTCATAAAGTGCTATATAAAACAAAAAATAATCAAATATATTTACTTTGTATCGATGCCTGTAATCAACGTTTACCTTTAGTATTCTAATTTCAATAATTTATATTTCACTAGCAACTGATTTATTATTTGATAACTACTGATTCGATATGAAAATTTGTGTTTCCATGTTTTTTACTTTCTTCTATCATTACAAGAAGAAAGTATTGCATTCGTGAAAAATTTCGATTTCCAATTTTCGATGGATTTATACGTTTTAGAAGGTCCTGAATACGATTTGATGGTTTTTAGAAAATGTCTGTCTGTCACTCTGTCCGTCACTCTGTCTGTCCACTACCCCCTACATACTACATGCCTCTCGCATTTGACTCAAAAATGGAAGTCAGCAAGGTTGATAGATGGCGCTACTGTTTGGGGTATGTTATTGCTGTATTTACATGGATCGCCTCATAGACCTGCCTTTGAAAGCTATTATTTTTTTTATTATTTGCAGTAATTTGTGATTTTTTTAAACAGAATGTTTACTTTTAATGAAGTTAATATATTCTCTATAAATTGCCATATTGCTGTGTGCCTTACTGCTGTTCATCCAGCAAAATAAAGAAAAATATTTCTTTTCACCATTCCTGTAGAAGACAGTCAACGAGTCTTTTTAACTTTTTTTCATTGTATTTTTAAAAATATAAATAGATATTTTTACTACTATTATTTGCATGTTTCTAATAACATTCCGTTGTATAATAATAAATTAAATTAATGTACAGTTGCTATTAATAAGATGTATTTTTATTAATTTACAATGTCTTAAAAGGAAAAGAGTACCTTAATCTGAAAGAATCTGAAATAATAATGTTATTATTAATAATAAAAATGATAGATTAAAGTATTTTTTTTTATCAAATAATTATGCTAAGCCTGAAATTCTGTATGAAAATGAAAATACAATAACATTCAAAATTATTTAAATTTCTTCCAGCAAAATTATAATGATAATAATAATAAATGATACACGATGAAATTGAATACGAATTAGTAATGTGATCAAAATAAATATGTATTCATAGCATTGTGTTTTGAAGCAATATAAATATTATGTAATTGAAATATATCAATAATTTCATTCCTGAAAGTACTTGATTATTACTTGTAATAATTAATAATACAAATATAAAAGAAATGAAACTAAATTAAATGTTTAAAAAAAAAAAAACCGCAGAATTGACGTTTTGAGGCCTTGACCGGAAGACTTGCTAGTTTCATTATCATAATAAATGTAATTTTCATTATCATAATAAATGTAATTAATATATATAGTATTAATATCACAATATCAATAAATTAAGTTTTTTACATAGAAAATATAAAATAGGGAATTAAAAAAATACTATTATCAATTTATTGAGGCAACGTGTGTGTGTAACGGAGAGGGGGGGGGGGGTATAGTAAAAAAGATGAAAAAAGTGTCTTGGAACATCAATGCACAGAATCGTATTTCCAACTTATTAAATTTCTTGAAAGTACTTGATCTGTACTTGATGGCAAAAAAATTTATGCCCATTTTTTTTCTATTCTGACCAGAAAATCAAAGTTCTCGAAAAAAAAAATGGCCATAATTTTTTTTTTCAAAAAAAATTTTGCCCATATTTTTCCCATTCTGACCAGAAAATCAGAGTTCTAACTTTTTACGACTGCTCTTTCATCTTCACCTAACACTTCATTTATAATGGCTGTTTTATAATAATGGAAGCCATCAGTCCATCAGAATAAAATAACTCGGTGAAGGCGGAAACTCGGTTAGGCAGGACTCGGATAATCGGGACTCTACTGTATATTTCATTTTAAAAATGATCTTCAGAATATTTTTGCTGGTGTTCAGAGGGACCTCCCCCTTGGATCCGCCACTGTAGATTACGTAGTTCAGTATTACATATTTTAAATTTTGAAATAAGTCGTCTATTATAAAATTAGTAAAATTCTCTTTGTAAATATACTTTGTGGAAGAGGGAGGGGGGTGGTGCCAAAATCCATGTTTGCCCGGGTGCAAAAAAGGCTAGTTTCGGCCCTGGTGTGTGTGTGGGGGGTGGGCAGGGGGGTAGTCAAAAAGATGAAAAAAAAAGTGCCTTGGAGCATCATTGAACAGAATCATATTTCCAACTATTTAAATTTCCTGAAAGTACTTGATGATTACTTATAATAGTTAATAATTCAAATATAAAAGAAATGAAACTGTGAGTTAAATGTTTTTTAAACACTTAAAAAGACTTGCTAGTTTCATTATTATGATAAAGGTAATTAATATTTATAGTATTATTATCACAATATCAATGATTTAATTATTTTAGATAGAAAATATAAAATAGGGAAGTTCAGAAAAATATTGCAATCTATTTATTGAGGCAACTGTATGGTACTAGTACTGGAATGTCAAGTAATTATGTTATTATTAGAATTAAATTTTAATTCACAATGGGAAGTACAACTATGAAGTTAGTTAAACATTGTTGATAGATTAATATAATGTAAAAAAACAGGAATATAATAATTATAATTATTAATTAAAAATTATTTTTAAAGCAATTCCTTAAGATTGTCCTTCACTGACACATTCACCTCATATTAACCTTGTTTATTATTAATATTTTGCCTGAAAGAAATACATGTCTTACGATTTAGTAAAATTTAATTTAATCAAATACTTTTATGTTTTGCAATAACCCTTTTAAACTTGCTCATAGTTTTTGATCCATTGATTAAAATTCATGTACCATTTTATAATGTTAACAAATATTTTCACTTCATAAACCTTTATTTTATTTTTGATGGAAATCTATTTACAAGTAAATGTAAGTGCTATTAATTTATATATTATAATTAATTTTAAAAAAGAACATATAATTTAAAATGCATATAATAAAATAAAGTATGTGCGTTATTTTATCATTCATCATTTGAAATTGAAGAGAAATTATGAAATAATTTCTCTTTTCAAATATTTTATAGAAAAAATATCATTTAATACAACAATTAAAATAAATACGAAAAGAGAAAAAAAAAAAAGTGAAATTCTAGGAACAAATAACAAAATTTTTTTTACAAATTTTGCTTTTTAAGCTAATTTATTTTAAAATTTTCTATTTAAATATTCTCAAAACAACTTTTGTTTACGTTATTTATCTACAGGTTTTTAAAAATCATGTCAATTGTCACCGATAGATGGCAGAGCATTTTGGGGCTAAACTGACTTCCAGTTCTTATATGGGGAAAACAGTGAATGCGAGAGGCATTTAGTATGTAGGGGGTAGTGGTCTGTCACTCTGTGAGTCTGTATGTGACAACAATTTTATGGGCGCTCTATCTCAAGAACTAATGCACGGAATATCACAAAACTTTACATTTAGTTAGATCTTGATATAAACTGGTTCTGATTACTTTTTGGTGAAAATTGCCTAACAGGTGGCGATGCTATCCTGCATTATTCTTGATCACCGCAATAGCTTTATCTCAAGAATTAATGCACGAATTTTCATCAAACTTCAGATTTAGTCTCTTATATAAATTAGTGTTGTTTAGTTTTTGGTGTAAATCGCCCAACAGGTGGCACTGATGTGTTGCATTTTTCACGATTTCCGCAATAGCTGTATCTCAAGAACTAATGCATGAATTTTCATCAAGCTTCAGATTCAGTTAGTCCCTAATATAAATTGGTCCTAATTAGTGTTTGGTGTAAATCGCTCAACAGGTGGAGCCTATTTCCGCAATAGCTATATCTCAAAATCTAATGCACAGATTTTCATCAAACTTCAGATTCAGTTAGAAGTTGTTTAAGTTGTTACTGATTAGATTTTGGTGTAAATCACCTAACCGGTGGCGCTGATATGTTGCCTTTTGCATGATTTACACGATTTTAGCGATAGTCCTATCTCAAGAACTAATGCACGGAATTATATATCTTTAGAATCTCATGATGGGCATAGATTGCCATTTAATTTTAGCACCGTACTAGAGAATTTTAAAGTATTAACATGTATGAGATAGAAGAAAGTTTTGGGATTGGCATATCCGACTAGTTTACAAGGTGAACTTCAATACTCTATAGAAAAAACAAAACAAAAAAAAAGCGTATATTGTCAGTTTATTATGCCCAAGCATTCTACGTTTGGCTTGTCCAATTTCCCGCAAACTACGAAAAATTCTCCAATGTAGGATAATCATTTCCCATAATTCTAGTTGCGATTTCATGCAACCGCAAGGAGTTTTAGACGCCGATGCTGCCAGTAGTTTTCCGTTTCTTTTCTTTCTTTCTTTTTTTTTCCTTGTACGGAATGTCTAGTGCTTCCATTTTGCCTCAAATCATGGATAATTCCCCAGTATCAGAAAATTTCTGTAACCCAAAATTCTGCAATCAAAGGTATTTAATTTCAAGGAAATTCTGTTAAATCACGCCAAAATTCGGGTAACTTGGTGCAACAATTGTCCGTATATTGATGAAACTTTCTTTAGAATGTATGTAATACACTTATTGTGTTGCTAATTGTTTTTTATAAGTTAGTTCAATTTTAATATCCAGATGACTTTTAATGAAAAAATACTTTTATTGAAAAAATACATGAATCAAAACAGTATTTTTCTTTATAATTAAAGTTATAAATTAGTTGTAATTGAACTTATTAGTCAATTAAAAACCTGAGTGGAAGATGTTATGTCACATGTTTCTCAAAAATTAATTAATTTAATTTATATGTATAGATTTTATGAGATAAGCTATCAGGTGTTAAAGTCAAATTACTAAGGTTCTAAGTCTGGAAGATATGAGACATTATTTTAACTATTTAATATTTTTTATTTAATAATTTAAATAATATACATAATACTAAATATTTAAAAACTAAATGTTAATATCTTTTTCGGGGGGATTTCAGTACAACCTACTCAGTACAACCTTAATTGATTATAATTTAAAAAATGAATATGTTTAAAATCAACATGATCAGGTAAGTTATTCCTGCTGAATTTCCACTATTTAAACAGATGTATTTCTAATGTAATTTGGTCCTTTCCTGATGAATAAACACTGTTAGATTGAAAAATTTTACTTCTAATTCCTTCGAAATTTCTCTGCGATTTTAAAATACTTGTTTTAGAATATGAGAAAATTTATTCATTTATTTTAAATCACAGAAGAAACCACGAAATTTAAAGTTTTGTTAATGAAAATCTCATATTTATATGATTTATTATTATGGATCACATTCATTCATTTTAAACATATTCCACTAAAATGAAATTAAATCAATAAAATTTACAAGGAAAAAAACTTTACATTAGTACATAGTACTTATATCTTTTTTCGAAATTTAATTTATGTTACATAAAGGCTTCTTCCACTCAGGTCATGAACTATTATTATAATTATAATTCGCGTTAATATTATGTAGATAGAGAAAAATTGGCATAATGTAAGTGTACAAAGTATTTTAACTAAAAAAACTAATGATTTTGTAATGCCTTTATCTAGTAAAAAACAAAACAAAACAAAAAAAACCCTATATTGTTACCATTGTAATTCAAACTTTGAACGAAATGGTACAAACGCAAACTTAATTAAGATTAAGACTAAAAACTGAATAATATTTGATATACTTCATCAAAGTGAACTTTTGTTTTGGATCATTAATTATCAATCCTTGCATCTAGGAAATTAATTATTAATCATTGCATCTGGATCATTAATTATCAGCTAAAAATGCGGTGATAATTAATTGATGTTTTTGCGGTTTCTCAATAAATAAATAAATGAATAAATGCATGAATAAATTATCGATTCTCTTCAATAAACTGGTGTGAAAAGATTAAAACCGCTACATGAATTTAATCCAAAGTAAAACATTTTCCCATGAGCATAATAAAAGTTTTCAGAATAAAACTAGAATATTTTTAAAATATGAAAGAAGTGTTGCCAGTACATTTTGAAAGGGTTTTCAAGACCTCATAAAATATAACTAAAATAATTATCAATTTACTAAACAAGTGCTTATAATTTATTTACTATTCCATGGAATATGGATTAATATTATTAATTAATAAGTGGAATTATTATTCAATGAAATAGTAAATAAATTTTAACCACATTTTTAGTAAATTGATAATTATTTTATTTAATACGCAAGGTAAATGTGACATTCCGCTCTAAACTCTTTTTTGTGTTTTTCTATTACCTCATGAAGTGTAACTAAAATATCGATTTTGTAATTGAATAATATTAAACCCCAAGGTATAAGACAAATATATGAAGTTATGTGAAGATATGAAATTCTAGCTACAGAAAACAAATTCAGAGGAGTTAACTCCCTCTATGAAATGCAAAATCTTTTAAGATGCCGAATTCGATTTACAAGCACTCGATTTATTGAAGTTCCGCCGCATTTTAATCAATAACTACATTATCTCCCTATTTTTTAAAATGAGTTTACAATTAAGTTTTATATATATTTTTATTATTTATTAATTTAAAATGAGTAATTACACCAGTGTAATTACTCATCGATATTTTAATAACCTTTACCTGCTGTTTATTCTGTCGAGGTGTTTCAAATATAAGACCAGATGTCATCACCAAATGGTTCTTCTGAGCGAATATTGTGTTGGCTGGGATTTGGTCCAGATAGCTCAATTGGAAGAGCATTGGCAAATGATGCCAAAGATTCTGTGTTCGAGTACAGCCTGGACACATTCTTGCTCAGATGAAACAATTACTACTCGTGTGAATTATTTCAGAATTACCAGTCAGTTGATTGTGTTGAAAATAATTAGAGTAGAATAATAGTACTCAATTGATTATCAATTTGGATAATTTTTTGGCAGGGACCGAAAATAAATAAATAAATAAACGAATAAATGAATAATAAATTGAAAATATAAAATAAAATAAAATAAAGCGTAAATTTTCGGATAATATATATGTCGAAAAAATATAAATAAATCTGTATTTTATCATAATTTATAGAAAAACATAAATCCAGGAGACTTATAAACTGAGTTCAGCTACTCAAGTGTTTGAACGTTAATTAAAGAATGCACGTCAGAGAGAACTCTAATATCAACAATTATTTTGATCTATTCTGAAAATAATTTATATTAAAAAAAGGCAAAACAAATTCTTGGAAGAAAACCAAAATATCAATCTTCGTCAGGATAACGTACTTTTAAAAGCAACACTATTAACAAAAAGTTAAATTGATGACGCGGAAATTAGTTAATGCCTCAGAAATCGTTTTCTAAACATCCATTTATTTTGTTTTGTGTAACCTGAACTGTTCACTCAGAGTTCTTAAGTAAAAAAAATCAAGAATGTAAGAGCGTGACACAAAATCTACAGTAATGAAGATTAGTGTCACCAATATATTCATAACGAAAGTTGTCTGCCTGATGTAAGTATAATTATGCAATACTATTTCTTAAGGCCGTCTTCGTGGTTACGAAATTTTCAGAAAGAAGCGCTTCGGTTCGCAGAATAAATAGTAATAAAGAAAGTGAATAACCACACACGCTTTATGGTTGCGGAAAAGAAAAATATAGTTATGTCTTCGCAACATAAAAATTTAAACTATGTAACTGAAAGTAACTAGATGTATTTATTCTTGCAACACAGGCTATTGAGAAAAACACCGAAAAAACTATATAGTCAAAACAAGTTTAAGAACTGCTAACGGAAATGTTTGTTGGAAATTAAACGTTCCATTCCTGAATTTCATACAAACAACAAAACACAAAGGGAAGGCGAAAATAAAAAAAGGAATTTTAATGAAATAAAATAAATTATAAAATTTAAATTTTTAGCAGAATTTATTTAATTATTCAAAAGAAATTAATTAGTATCGACCAAAACAGGTTTTTAAGATCGAAACTTGTAGAACCTATACACACACAGTATCACATTACTTATATAATTTAGACATACATCGATTTATCGTTTATAATGATCTTTGTAACTGATCATCTGTTATACTGGAATTTTCTCAAAGAGCATTCGAAACATTTCTACAGTTTCAAATTAAAAAATTTCCATTACTGTTAGTCACATTTTTTAATGAGTACGTAAAACGTGTCTTCAAAGTTTAGTTCTATATGCATTGCTTTATAATTTGCTCTCATGTCTTGAGTAATGACTGATAATTACAAAAAATGAAGTTCATAGCTATAAACAGAGAGTGTCTCTTCTGAGTCAATACAGCTCAAATCAATGAATAATGTTGAAATTTTTCGAAGGAATGAACGAGACTTTTGGAATACGGATAAACATTTTCGGCCGAGTTTTGGTCTGGCCGAATTTTCGGCAGCATTTTTACCGAAAACGAAACCGAATTTTCGGTAGCTCTCTAGAATATAATTTCACATTGGGGCATTTTTACGTTAGTTCTAACTTTTAAGGTATATGCAAGTGCATGGCATACATTGCCTTTCATGTGCTTTCAGAAAATAATCACTAACAGCAACAACGGGGGAAAAAATGCAGCAGTGCAAGTCACCTATGTTTGAATTTCATGAGAAACTGTTCAGATTATCTTTTTTTTTTTTTTTTTTTTTTTTTTCCTCAAATGTTTACTTTTAACCCCTTATGACTTCACAACTCAGATTTGAAAACTATTTACCCAGATGTTAAAATACATTCCTTTAAGCATGTAAAAAATAATAAAAGAAATTTAGAACATAAAATATATATATATATACAGGGTGATTCATAAATATCGAAACAATAGGCTATCTCCTTAAATATTGCCCCTAGGCTCATACTTCCAGTTGCAAAGTTTCATAAAAAAAGGTGCAAAATTTGATGAGATAAGTTTAAACTCCATGGGGGGTCTATATGAGAAAATACAAAAATTAAATTTTTATACGGCCCCCGTAGAGTAAAATTCCCAGTTAGGAAATTTTTCCTTATCCATTCCTGAATTAAACACAAAAAAATTCATCTCGATATCTTCAAAATTCGCAGAGATATCAAAATCCAAAATTCGTGACTTACACCATTTATCCATGCCTCTGAGCGACGAGTTTTTGATTCATTTTGAATGCAAGATAGGGATCATCCACAAATTGTACATTATTAAAAGTCGATATAAGACAGTGCCTCTCCTTTGGACATAAAATGGGCAGCGTATAGATTTTACGTTAAACCTGTTTTCAAAGTATGCTGGTGGTCTGAACTAGAGGTCTGCACGGGTCGAAATATCTAGTTCCGGTCCCGATCCGACCCATAGGAAAAAAAGTTCGGCCCTGCCTGGCCTGGAAAAAAGCTTAAAGTCGTAGCTTGTCCCGGCCTGACTGAATTTCTACATAGTTTTTTACATCGATATGATTAAAAGTTGTTTCGTATGGAGTAGTTCTGACCAAAAATACTTATTTTCATGTTTATAATTATTATTTTTAAAGAAGCGCCAAAAGCTGTGATTATTTGTTTTATTAATGAATCTCTATTTATATGTAAATTATTCACTTCTCCTTTAATATCGTTAATCCATATTCCATGTGTCGGAGACAATGAAAAATGCTATAAATGCTATAAAAATGCTACTCTTTTAAGATGGAATCACATAGGAAAGAAAAAAAAGCGTTATAGACAAGTTCCCTTGTAAATGTAGTCTATTTTTTCTCAGGTTTTATTACATTCATTTTGCGTGGATCAACAGATTTTTCCGTTTAAGAAAAAATTCCGTCATAGGCTGATTTTTTTCGCTAATTTTGCTGTATTTTAATTTTTTCGCCTTAAAATCTATTATCCTTTAAAAATACGAATTTTAAAGTTTTATTGTAAAATAATGGCCATTTAAAAATATATGCATTTGTTGTATTAGTTTTTGGGCTGAGCCAAATTTTAGTTATTTTTGCACGGATTAGGTCAGTCAGAGGTAATAATTTTAATGCGGGTAAAATTTCGCCCAGGGGAGACCTAAAAATCAGGAAGCCAGTCCCGGTTCAGTATAACCAGTGGCCGAGAGTTTCTGCTCTTAAAGCTGGTAGACGGGAGGTGCTGGGTTTGAACCCAATTGCGCCCTTCGGCCCCATCGTTCGGAGTTTTCAGTGATTTTCTTCTAACCTTGGATATCCTTGGTTATTTACGGGTTATTTTCCCTTAGAAAGACCTCCACGGAAGGCATTCCACCCTTCGGGCCCATATCCCTCGTGTATATAATTGGCCGTCATAAATCACACCAACGTCCGGTTCAGTATGAAAAAATACGTTAGGCCCGGCCTGGCAGAGTCTTAAGAAAAAAGTTGCCAATCACGTGTCTGGCTCGGCCCGGCCCCACAATACAGACTTTTTTAACGGCCTCGCCAGGACGATAAAAAGCCTGAATTTGTGAGGGCTAAAATATGAAAAACTCCTAATCGGCACGTTAGAAAAAGCATTGTTTCAAATTACACATTTAACATTTATTTATGGACATTTAAATAGTACAAAAAGGAGGTGGAAACGGCAAAAGTTAAACTGAATCGGAAGTTTAAGCTACAGAAAGAAGTTGCTTTTTCACGTGCAATTTTTTAGAAAGCATTTAAACATTTTATTAGAAGCCAATCAATGTTTAAATCTTTAAATGCGTTTTTCTGCATGATGTATTTTTTTTTTCTTTTTGCCATTTCTCGTCTTTAAATTAAGAATCATCTTTAAGTCAAGAATCGTAAATAAAAAAGGTCCAAACTTTGAACATATCTTTTTTGATTATTTTACGTTAATTTTGTTTCGGCAAATTTGAAAAAAAATTTACTTTTGAAAATATGATTTTTTTTTTTAAAAATAAGTTACATAATTTTTTTAATTAATATTTTTAAAATTAATATTTAAAAAAATCCTGAAACAAAACTAAAATTATACTTTCCTCTTTAATTAAATGAAAAAAAAATTGAAATCCGATGAATAATATTTCGAGTTATAAAGATTTTAAATTAAATCCGCTTTAAAAAATACTAATCATTTAATTTTTTAAAAAACTTTATTAGAAATATTAGGATGTGATTTTGTTTGCAAATTATATGGTTTACCATCTCAAAAAAAGAAAAAAAAATCAAAATTCTAGCTCAAGAAATATATTTTGTACATGTTTCCTAGAACTCTTAAAGTAACATTGCTTCTTGGATTGCACGAATTTCAATTTGTGTCTAATCCCTTAAAACCTGATGAATTATTTAAACGGCCATAACTCTGCGAGTTTTTCAGATATGAAGATGAAATTTTTTGTGTTTAATTCAGGAATGGATAAGGAAACTCTTCCTGATTGGAATTTTTACACTACGGGAGCCATAAAAAAATTTAATTTTCGTATTTTTTCAAATAGACCCCCCATGGAGTTGCAACTTATGTCATTAAATTTTGCACCTTTTTTTATGAAACTTTGCAATTGGAAGTGTGGGTCTAGGGGCAATATTTAAGGAAATAGCCTATTATTTCGATATTTATGAATCACCCTGTATATGGACTAAAAGGTACTTTTTTCACAGCTGCAGCAAACAGGGTCTGATACTTGATATCGTAAGGTAGGCGTAGAGTTTGTCCTTTGATATTGTTATCATGTTTTATCCATCCAAACTTTACTTTTTTTCTGTAACTTTTTCTTCACATCAAAAAGTCTGTATATTTTTATGAAAATACAAAACTACTATTAAAGCCTTTAAATGTTTATAAAATCATTTCATTTCAAAATATGGAATATCCCAACGTTCGGCATTCCTGTTCTTCTGCCATATGCACATATAATTTACAGTTTGAGAATCTAGGAACAAAATATGTTTCAAATGATACTTGTGTGTACCAGTAAATAAAGAGAAAGAATGTTACCCACTGTTTTGTTAATAAGTCCTACTTTTAACTTCCCGGGCAGGGGCAAGTGCAAGAAGACAATATTTACTGTTGAATGCATTATGTAAGAATAAACTATTATTAAATACTTTTAAATAGTAACTAACTCTTTTAGATATTATTTAATATAAATTTATTTCATGTATAATATTCATATTTTATTGACTCCTTCTCTTCATTTGAATCCGTAAAGTATGCGACTAAGAAATATATAACTATATCTGTATATCACTGCAAACATTAAAAAGAAAGAAAAATAATGTAAAACTAAAAAAAAAAAAAACTAAAAAAAAAAAAAAAATTAGAAATAGATAACGATATCATCAGGAGGCAAGGGGGGGGGGGTCGACTAATGATAATGTATGATATCGAAAGGTGGGAGGGGGTACAAAATTAGAAAGATGTTGATAAGGTTATATATGCATAGCCCCTAACTGCTGTGTTAGGAGATAACAACAGTAAATAAAATCGTCTTTTTAAGCCCGCTGTTTAAGTAATATTGATTTTTGGGTATGATGTAGATATGCAACATGGTGATACAAAGGGTTGAATATTGTTTTAAGATTTCGTATTTACTGTTAAGAATCGGCCAGTTTTGGCCATGCTACTGTTGGAAAGATGCCCTCAGAAAGGACTTCTGTAAGGAAAATGACCTGAATCATCGTCCTCGCACAAGGAAAACTCTAGCAGAGACATCTGCCCAGAGCACGGTGGTTCCGAATCAGCTAATTTTGGCCCATACTCTTCATTTTGAGACCTTCATGCTAACCACTGGGCTGAATTGCTCTTTGCTTTCTAAGACTATAAGCAAGATTTAGACCCTAAACTTAGTTATAGTACAAATTATAAGAACAGTATTTTTATTTATACACCCTAAAAAATAAATGCGCAAATTTACACATTAAAACTAGGTATACTGATGATACAAAAACGTCTATATGTGTAAAGTGGCGTTTAAATTGTCAAATACACGCTTAGTTGTATCAATTTCAAAATACACATTGTTCTGTGTATGTTGATGATAACACATTAAGCTGCTTAAGTGTGTAAAACTTTATCAGATCTGAAATATACGCAGTTTAACGTGTAAAGTTTACGTGAGTACACATACGTGTTTGTGCAATATAAAAAATGATGGATTTTGTGTACATAGTACACCTTATAATTTGGGATGTAAATTTTGTACTAAATATTTTTATGGTCGAAAAACAAATTTGCATGAAGAACAAACTCATGTGCTTGGTGTGTTTGTTCTCTTTCCAGCAGATTTGTTTTGAGACCACAAAATATAGCAACCTTAATTTACAAGAAACAGGATCGTCTGAACTTATATTTACTGTCATGCCATCTTTCTGTTAGAGTTGTTTTGAAATCCTAAAATCCTATGCACAATTTATGCACAGAACCTGTATAATCTAAATTAATACACTGTAAAATAAAATTTCGTTAAAATAAAGAAAATGTGTCGGCAGTACTATTTTAGTATTTTGTCGGATTTTTTTTCTATCGATTTCAGTCACAATTTTTCAAAGTTACATCAACATCAAGAGGAGAAATTCTCTATTTAATTCAACCGACAGTAAATAAGCAATACTTATCGAAACAGGATACGAACTGAGGGACTGCAATTTTCCAAAGCACTACTTTGACCATTCAGCTTCTATTACACAAGCCAAATTTTCAAGTATGGATATTTATTGTGTTCATATAAGTACACATATTTCTGTGTAATATTCTGTTCTTACACAAATTTCTGTGCAATATTCTTACACATAATTATTTGTACTATTCTGTTCTTACACATATAGCTGCGTAAAATCCATACGTGTATTTCTGTGTAATATTGTAATATTCTGTTCTTACTGATATACTTGAATAATATTCTTTTACATATTTAGGTGTAATATGAAAAGAACACAGATATTTGAGTAATATGCAAAATTTGTAAATTTATATTAACGCATCAATTCGGGTAAATCCATACACTTTTCTACTTTTACACAATTGTTTGAGTTTTTTGAAGGGGTAACAAATTAAACACTTCCATTAAGCCGATAAACACACATAAATATATTAAAAAGCAGTAAACCAACGTTTAAAATGCACAAATAATGCGTGGAAAGCAGCAAACAGCTGTTTCGAATCTACAGCGAGATTCGTAGCTCGGCCTTGCTTTTTCTAGCACGCTGTTCTTTTTTTCCCTATCTTGCACTGAAGATGAATCTTGCTGTAGATTCGAAACAGCTGTTTGCTGCTTTCCACGCATCATTTGTGCATTTTAAACGTTGGTTTACTGCTTTTTAATATTCCTGCACAAAGGCTTTAATTGCTATTTTAACACATAAATATAGGTAAATTTTTAAGACAAGAGTGTACATTTTACGACAAAAGTGTAATTTTGCAGATTTAGTTATATATTAGGTCCTCAAGAATGAAACTTGTGATTACAACAGGGCCAAATTACCAACGGGGCAAACTTCCACCAGTAAAAAAGAATAGACATTTTTATGTTATTCATGACAGTAATTTTTGATGAATATGGCTTTTATATAAGATGAAAATTTCTATTAAAATTGACTGGTGGAAGACTGTCTCGTTGGCAATCTGGCCCTTTTATAATCACAAGTTTCGTATTTGAGAACCTGATATTTATGTAAAAGTGACTTTTATTTTTTAGAGTGTACAGAGAAAAGATCAATATCTCAGTTAACAATTTTTATGAAACAATTCATTAATTTAAAAAAATTAATTAAAAAAGCACACAAAAAATTAGAGACTTGATGCATTATATAGCAAGATGCTGAATTTTTGCAGCTGTCCAACACAGGCATTTTGAAAATCTCATAAGGCACCTATGTTTAAAGAAAGTACTCGAAACAACTGTATGCATGCAAACAAGCAAAATATCAATATTTATACTAAGATATTCTGTGTGGCATTCTTTCTATATAAAGTGAAATAATTTATTGTGATCAATATGCGCAAAGAACATTTTTACACGGAATTCCTATAGCTTTAGCACTGTACCAGGCACATATTCATTAGTTCAGAATATATTAATTTGGTCTAGAAGCTCATTCATCAATATTTGTCTACACTGCAAATAGAAGCGTCTTAAATTTAGACACATATGTGACTGAAAAAGAATTTTAGACACCTAAGTGTCTTAATCTGAAAATTAAGACACTATAGATGTCTTAATTTAAGATACATAAGCGTCTTACTATGACCATGGTGTAAACGAACTGAGAATAATGTCTAAAATATCCGCAAACGTCTTATTTTAAGACACTTCATTGCTTTAAACGTGTCTTAATTTTTGATTCTTCCGACGCAATAACCACCAGGGGGCACTAGCACTCCCAGTTGCGCATGCGTTTTAGATGTCTTCGTTCGAAGTGGTATACGTTGTAATTCAAACAAAGTTTGTTTTTATGTACGCGTGTATTTTAATTCGTTTTTTGCGAAATGTGAAGTACTGTGATTTTAATTCGTATTAACTTGGATTATGTATTTATTGAATACATACATCTGACGTGTGTGCTCGGCATCAAATGTCTCTTAGAAGCTGTCGTCGATACAAGGGCGGGATAGACACAGAACCGAAGTAGACGACGGTTGAAGATTACACCCGGAAATTCTACAAAGCGTGTGCAATGGGCTTAGTGTTAACTCGTATCAATTTATATCAATAATATTGTGTTATTCATCTTCGTCCTGTCGAAGCTGGCAAAAAAAAAAGAAACTTTTGTCTGGCGGGTCCTGTTTTTAGGATGAAACATCTCATCCTTTAAATATGGCTAGTCGGATGTATTATGGATTACCTTTTAAACTGATGAAAGTCTTTCTCCCTCACTGTGGTTGTGGTAGTTTTTAAAATTTCAAATCGAGGAATATTTCTTACCTCTTGCAGCAACTCAAGTAAGTTTCTTTATAGTAGTAAAATTAGTGTATTTTATGATTTTATTTATTGTACTAAACAAAATCCTGCATGAAATTTAATTAGTTTTGAATCTGTTCGCAAAAAACCCCACTAATTCTAGAAGTATATATTTTTAAACTTATGACGTTCTTTTTTATTACGAATTATATATTCAATGTCAGTTCTTAGTTTCAATGAATAATTTTTATCTCGCAGTAAATGACGGCCACAAGGAAGTAAAGATAAAAAAAAACTTTGAAAGATGACCTAATGCTTTCTTACTTCCTGGCATAAAACCGCAGATTAAAAAAAGATAAATAAAGTAAATGAGACTCGTCTATTATATGAAGCTGCCTGTAAAAATATACATATGTATTTGATTTGCAGTCAACTCTAATACTGATTTTTTTATTATTTTTAATAAAAAAGTAATTTGAAATTTATAATGGGAAAAAGTAAAAACCTCTAACTAGATTTCGTATTTAAAATTGTGGTAACTTTATTTATATGCACTTATACGAAAAATACAAAAATGACAGATGTTACTGTATATATTTAAGACGAAAGAAGTTTGGAAATCATAAGTTATTTTTTCCTCATGTTTTTAATATAGAATATGTACTTATTTGTTTTTATTGATAGTTGAATAGCTTTTGTGAGTACCCTCTGATCTACATAAAAACTTGCCCATGTGGAAATATAAATTTTTTAAAAACATAATTTTTAAATAAGTATTTTCATTTTTGGGGGGGGAGGGGGGGGGATTTTGCATGAATTTTTGTAAAGCTGATATCTTAAATCTTGCACTGATTATAATGAAAGTTTTGAACTTTTAGAGTAGGACAAGTTTAAAAACGCAAATATATTTAACAAAATACCAAAGTCATTTTTTCCCCAATGTTATTAAAGTAGAATATTTATTTATTTATTTTCATTATTCATAGTTAAATGGCTGTTGTGATTATCAAGTGATGTATATGTAAAATTGCCTATGTGGCAATATATTTTTTTATATTTTCATTTTTTTTTTGGGGGGGGGGGATTTTTGCAATTTTCGTACATCTGATATTTTAAATCTTTTTCCACATTCAACCGAGTATAATAAATATTTTGAACTTTTAGAGTAGGACAAGATTATAAAATATATATATATATATTTATCTATGTACCTTAAAAGCCCTTAATAGCGAACACTTCGGGAACGCGGAATTTGTCCGATAATTGGAGATGTCTACTTTTTTGAGGTAAAAATATACAAATATGTATGTCTGCTGATTTAAAAAGTATTCGTTAAATAGAGGTGTTCGCTATTCGAGAATGTTCATTAACCTCCACAACGGATACTCCCGAATATCGGACATCTCAATTTAGACAACTATAATGCAGGGTTGCGTTTTTTGCAAAAGTACTTCTTGATTAAAGGAAGGGCAAACTGGGAAGTGCCCCGTCCCCCTACGACTGTAGTGCCCCCAAATTTGATGTGCAATATTTGTAAAGCTTATATTTTAAATCTGTTTCGAAATTGTACTGATTATAATCAATATTTTGAACTTTTAAAGTAAAATAAGGTTAAAAACAAAATAAATTTAAAAAAATCTAATATTTAGATAAATATTTTTTGTTTTTTAATCTTGTTCTACTCCTGAAGTTCAAGATATTGATTATAATCAGTACAATGTCGTAAAAGATTTAAATTATCAACGTAACGAAAATTGTATACCAAAACTGAGAGCACCAAAAAAATCAGGCTGTATTGGGGGGGGGGGAGGGGCAGGACCACAGCCAAATATTTTTCCAGGATTCAACGTGGTCAAACATGGCTACGTATGATGCTTAGAAAAAAAAATGGATGCGATTCAGACGTTTGAAGTGTCTGAAATTCAGACGCAAAAAGTGTCTGAAAAAATTCAGACATTTTAAAATGTCTGAAAATTGAACACTCCATTTCAGACACTTAAGTGTCTGAATTTCAGACATTTTAATTTAGAGTGTATTTCTCATCCATTTAACTTATATTCTTTTGTTAGTAATTTGTAATGCTCATATCCTATCCTTGTAAATAAAAAATGTGCAATACATCATCTTCATTTCTTAAATCTGGACACACCAATTGATCTTACATCTTTACACACAATTCAACGTCACAGATCTATGGCATGCAAAAACTTTTTAAGCTAGCAATCTACTTTGCTATGTAAACGGTACACGTACTGTGGCCTCTACATCAGACGATGTTACTGCAAATCATAAAATAAAATTCCAACGTGTCGGAGCCTTATAATGTATCTGCGACATTACTACGCGTTATAATGACAATGTGAGAGGCAATTTCGTGAAAATAATGGCATAGCTGAAGTCATCAGATTTTTATCATAAATGAGAATATAATTAGAATAATAAAAGAAGTCTTTTTTTATTGTCTTTTATAAGCATTCAATGTTTATCTTAAATCTTTAGGTGGGCGGTCTTAACAGTGCAAGTCAGTTGTTAGTTAAATCAGAATATTTGAATATTTAACAGTGAAAATATGCTATCTATAGGCCATGGTTGGCGAACCTTTTTGCTGCCGCGTGCCAAATTTGACAAAAATTATTTTACATGATCATGGCGTGCTAACTAAAAAACAAATTTAGTAGGTGGAAAAATAATGGATTAAAATTACTTAATTTTCTATTAAGATTAAATAATCTAAGTAACATACATGTAGATATTGCACTGTGATAATTATGGAAACAAATATATTTTAGAATTTAATTTAAAAAAATTAATGCGCTGTAATTTGATTTCTGTTCTTTCATCTTAATATTCAGGTTAGTTTTAATGCAAATTGAACCGGATTTATCATACAAGTGCTTACAGTTTAAGTTTTGATGTTATTCATTTGTGAAAACAGTGACTCGAAAGCATAGATAGCCAGAAAGACTGTTGAAATGGCAAACGTCAATTTCTTTGAATACCCCTGAAATAAATTTAAAGTTGCCATAACTTTACCTTTGGGATTTAGTAATGTATAACAGCTAATTCTTGTCGATAGTTTTCCAATATCGTCTTTGTTTAAAAAATTTTTGAGACCATAATTAATTAGATTGGAATATAATATGCCGCAATTAAAAATTTTCAATTTCCATTTAAACAAATTTAGAAATGATCAGTCACGATTTTGTGTAATCTCACTTTATTTTGATTTAGAGTCACAAGCAATGCCGCGCCAAAGTTATTCTTCCGCGTGCCAAAATTGGCATGCATGCCATAGGTTCGCCGTCCCTGCTATAGGCGGTTAAAAGAGTATAAGTCAGGGTGGAATGTGACAAGATATTAGCTAAGTTTTAGCTAAGTGATTTTAGCACAGTTTATCTAAGAACGATGAAATTAGCTATTCTTCTAAAAATAGTGCTTGACTAGATTTTAAACGCATTATAAGATATTATGTGCAAATTGTGCGCTTTCTTAAATAAATTAAAAAAGTTTATTATTGTGCAACCAATCAGAGGCATTACTGTTTTTCTGATATGATAGACCCTCGGTAGGGTAGAAATCCTCTAAGTTACAATTTGAATTAAGCCACGAGTTCAAACATATGGCCATGATGCAAATGGTGGTTTCTCAGAATGGCGGGGACAGAGTTATAGAACCGAAATTTAAAAATTTTAATCAATTTTCGTGAAAAATAGAAACGTTTTTACTGTTTTAAATGCATAATCTTCATAACTCATTTAAAAATCTTAATTTCTGAGCTGTCACTCTTCAAAGATAGTAAAACAATTCCTCCTAAAGAAAATATCTAAATTTTAAATTGAATTTAAGCACTTGCATCCTTGGCGTAACTGTTGACTTTTCATAATGATGACAGACTCTTTATAAAATTATAAAGTATTAGTCATTCTTCAAAAAATAGCTCCTACTTTAAACATACCATCTTCTTAACTAACAGTCTTTCGAATTATGCAAACAAATACTTTGAAGATCACTTTGTTAAAAAAAGTCGACATACAGAGGGATTAACTGCGAGAGTTTAACTTCATCTACTCCCGATTTTTTTATTTATTTATTTATTTATTTTTACTATAGGTTTTCTTTGCCAGTGTTACATCAAATACACTCATGCAGAGGAGGAAACGGAACATTACTGAGTGACTGCCAACTGATGATACAATTTTAGTCATTCTTTAAAAGATAGCACTCGATCCCACATTAAAAGAACCGCCTTCTTAACTAATCCAGAAATCTTCCTAATTATACAAACAAATATCTTAAAGATGACTTGGTTAAAGAGAGTCTCCATACAGACATTACTGACTGCCAATAAAAAAATTCATATGGTACCGATTTTATTTATTTATTTATATATTTTTTAATATACTGTAAGGTTTTTTTTTTAGTCTTCCATCAAATATTCTCCTGCGCTTTTTACACAGGGAGAAATGGAATAGTATTGAGTGATTACCGACTATGTATCGCCAGACACAGATTTTTTATTATACATTTTTTACATAATTTTTTCGTTAATTTTTGTTTTTTATTTTTTTTATTCGATGAAGAACGTGAAATATAGTATAATCAATCATTTAAGAAATTAACCGGAAGAAGAAGGTCCGAATTTAACGTTGAATTTAAATGTATGCAAGTGTTGGCTCGTCACAATGGTAATTGTCTTTCTAAAAAGAAAAAAATTTAGTCGTTGTTCAAAAGATAGTACTCGATCCCACTTTAAAAGCACCGTCTTCTTAATTAATCCAAAAATATTCCTAATTATGCATACAATTACGCTGAAGGTGTCTTAATTTAAAAAAGACGCCCTACAGACGGGATTGGTTGCCAGTGGAAAACGTCACATACTACTGTTTTCCAGAGCTCCATCAATTACAGTCATGCACAGACGGAAGCGGAATACCATTGACTGATTGATAACTGCGTCACTAGACTGAAAGTAAACTTTGCTGATTAATATGAAATGTTCAAATTTTTGAAATATGAGACCTCTTTGAAAAACGAAAATTTCATTTGGATAAAGGCAGTAAAGGATTACTGCCTAAAATTCAGAATTAACATCGCGTAACACAAAATTAAAGAATACGCACTCTGATGTAAATATTAGCTTCTTTTAATGCCGATTATAGATATTTTAAATGATAAATTTGGACATTGTTCGAAAAATTCCGAGACCTTCGGTAGGTTAGCAATCACTCTAGGTTAAAATTTGAATTAAGCAATAAGTTCAAGCACATTAATCTTGATGCAAATAGTGCTTTCTGACAATGCCGATGGTAGAGTTTCCCGAAATAATAAAATTTTAATCAATAATAGAAAAAAAGGGGATTTTTATCACTTTTAATACATCCCCTTGATACCTAATCCGAAAATCTTAATTTCTGAAGTGCAGTCCACTAGTGAGATGAATGATCCTCCGCATTCGAAAGATAAAGGTCTGAATTTAACATTGCGCTTAAGCACATGCATTTTGATATTAGTGTTGGCTTTTCACAATGGATATGACAGATCCTTTATGAAAGGATAAAATTTTAGTCATTCTTGATAAAATAATTCTAGATACCCCTTACAAAAGCATCGTCTTTTTAACTATTTCGAAATCTTAATTATGTAAACAAACACTTTGAAGGTGACTTAGTTAAAACGAGTCGCCATACAGACGGGATTAACTGCCAGTGACTTCATATACTTCCGATTTTTGTTTTTTTCACTATAGGTTTTCTTTTCCAGTGTGCCATCAAATACATTCATGCATAGGCGGAAACGAAACACTATTGAGTGATTGCCAACTGTATCACTAGACTGAAAGAAGACCTGGATTTGAGAAGATGGGAGCGGCTGATAACAGGTGCAGGGATTAGTTTTTTATTTGTTTATTTTTTTCTCCAGGGAGTTGTGGTTCGTTTGGATGAAGGCCAGTTTATGGCACAGGTAAACAACATTTGTCAAATTGTTCAAGATTTACGTCTTTTGAGATACGGATAATTTCCCAGAATCCTCAGTAATTAGCTGTTTATTTTTTAAGGAAACCCGAGAGAATTTGCAACTGATAAATCTGCTGATGAATAGGAGAAAGGACTTTGTTTCAAACGATGTTCAAATTTAAAAATAAACGATTTCGGATATCGAGATACTTTCCCATAATCCCTATTAATTAATTGTTACACCTGTGCTTAAAGAGAATCTGACAGACCGTTGTACTTGCCATTGGTGAATCTTATGTTATACCACGGAAAAAATATTTTCTCAAATAATATCCGCAAAAATGTTCTCTAAGGATTCTCAGTAATTATTTGTTTATATGTATTTTTTTTATAAAACCTTGAAAGAATTTGCAGCTGATAAATCTTATATCGAACAGAAGAAAATAACTTTCTTTAAACACTATAATAAAAGAAAATACTTTGATATTGTTTCAGAATCATCAGAAAAATATCATGTATATCTGGGTTAGGACAAACCTTGCAGCTGATAAATATTCTTAGTGAATAACTGAAAATAATTCTGCTAAAACAAAAAAATTGTTAAAACGGCCGATAAATAGAAGGTGAATAAAGTTAAGTAATACTTCCAATCATTATTATTTTCCTAAAGATGATGTGAACTTGAGAACTTCAGGCTATGAACTCATAAACTCTGGATGATAATACTTTTTAATATGGAACTTCGGCGTATTTGACTTGATGTACAATATCTTAAGAGAAGAATTGCATTGAACTAACTGTGAATGAATCCCACGCAAATATGGAAGCTGGTCTTAGCCATTAATCACTAACATCAAAGCGATATTTTTCATTACTTTGACCACCGTTGGACAAGATGTGTGAAAGGATCTAAAGGAATATTTCAGCAGGATGCCATCAGACAAAATATGGTGAGGTGAGTATGAAAGTTGACGTTTCACTTTAACCATTATACTTCTTACGCAACACTTGCTTTTTCTTTTTTTTTTTCCTAGTTGCTTTTACTTGTTTATTTACTTATTTATTTACTAAGCCTTTGCTATTGTCATTTTCGGGGATCACTCAGTCCCGCTCATCGCAGAGTTGTCTCCGATGCACATCAAAAATCATGTGCAGAATGAAAAAGAAGAAGAGAAAAATAATGAAAATAAAAGGAAAATATAACGACAGCAGAAAGTTAAAAAAGAAAGAAAGAAGCACTAAAAATATATATATAAATTAATAAATAATTGTAAACGAAACAAGTTGAACTATACAGAGGAATCTGCATTAAAAATTATTTTAGCATTAAAAAATTACAGTCATTCAGGGTAACTTTGATCCGCATTTTCTCTCTTTTCATATGCCACACTCTTATTTTAAGAATATTGTTACAACTGGGACATAAAAGAGAAGAAATGATCCTAAATTATTGTATGACTATCAAAAATTAAAGAATAGTAATCATAAAAGCAATAAAAAATTAATTTTTAACTTGGTTCACAGTTACCCAGCCATTTAGGGTAACTTTGCACCATATGATAAATATTATCTAAAATAATTCATAAAAAAAAGGATTATAGTTAGGACAACTTTGAACCCCCAAAAATGTTTCAAGATATGTAAAGACTCCGAATTTACATTTCCCAACATCACAAGATTTGTAAAATTTATGATATTACAGCAAATATTATGCATGAGAAATGTGGTAGGAGAGAGTCATAAATATTTAGGTATAAAAAAAACTCTTTATTATTCATATAAAATATAAAAATGCAGTAAAAACAATTTTCAATGTTTTAACTCAACAATATACCCATAGTTACAGTAATACATACTAGCACTAGTATTATTCAAACAAGAATAAAAAATGTCGAAAGTATGAAATGTCAATCGATAAGCTCAGCCCCGTATAACGCCTTTAAATCAATTTTATGTATTTTACACGCATTTGTGAAAATATTTACATGTTATATCTAATGCATATTTTCAACATTTATATAAAATATATCGAAAATTTTGACAGTAGCAACTATAATCAGTAAATTATAAACATCAGTATAACTCTGAGCCGGCTCAAAGTTACCCTGAAAATATGGTAAAATGTTAGTGCCTTCTTATTTTACATTTTATTAACTATATTAATAAATAAATAATCACAAAATATTAACACATTTACAACATTTCGACAATAATATGTCTGATAAATGAGCATATTGTTACTTACTATGAAAATTTAATTGGATTGCAACAACTTCAAAACAGCATTCAAAATTAACTCGAAAACATGTACTTCACAAAAATAGTTAGGTGATGCAATTAATTGCGCATAATGTTGCTAATTTATTTTCTAAAATAAAGAGTAGAAATCTCAGTTTAGAACCTTGCCAACAGAGCACAGTTCTGGAGTTTATTTAGTCTTTTGGAGTAAAAAATATCGAAAATTATGAGGTGGTGCAAAGTTACACCCCATGGTTCAAAGTTACCCTGAATGACTGTAAAACTATTGAAAAACTAAGAATTATATAGGCGATTTGTAGAAGGTTTTTTTTTTTCTTTTAAATAGGGGGGTTGTTTTTAATACATATTACACGAGTTCTTTTTTTTCTTTTAGCTTAATCTTTAGGAGATATCGAACAATAGCTAACTATGCGATTTCAGGAGAACACGAGACTTCAGGAACAGGCGATTTAGTAAAAGGAAAATGAAATATAATAACCATTACTAATTTATTTTAATATATAAATTTATAGTTTCAACAATATATTACGTTTTTCAGGTTCTGTATAAGTTTAATCGAAATAATTTATTATTATTATTAATTTATAATAATTTATATATTTTTAAAATAATTTTTATAACTATTTGATTAAGGGGGGGGGGGCAAAAAAAAAGTTGAAACAAGCCTAGTTTCGCATATCTCTGTCGTTTTTTAATTGCGAATAACTTTATAAAAAATACCAAAAGTATTCAAATGTGTGAAAGAATTGAGTAAATTCAGGTAAATTTTGAGTTTAAATATTACGCAAGTCGTATGACGTATTGTTAATATTTCAAAATTTAGCTATTTGGAAGAAGCAAAAAATGTGCTGCGGTTAGTAAGTGGTGAATAAAAAAACAACACAAAGAAATAAAATACTGAAATAAATTTAGCATAGTGTTGTTTTAAGGTTTTATAAAAGATCCTATATGTCAGTCGAAAATGAAGAAAGGGAAATTGTGAAAAAAGCAACCGCAATACACAATACACATGCTGCAAAGGACATACTTGTCCAGCCTAAAGTACTCATTAAGAATTTTAAATGTGAGAGGATTTGGGGTACAATAGTAGAACCTTCATCTTTAAAATATGTCACATTAAAATATAAATTGCAGCTTAAGATTGGAGTACATATCTTTTAACGAGCGTAAGTTTTTGGAAAGTGAATTTGTTGAAAAACTGCCAGAATATGAGATTCTCAGCAAGACTGTTCAAGTTATAATACTAAAAAGATTATTAATAGTTTCTATTCTTATAGTAAGTTTTTGAAGATAATAGGCCTTACTAACAGGTGAGTTTTAGCTTACCTTTAGTCTATACTTTGCTTAAAGGGAATTTTTAAACATTATTTTTTCGATCAATTTCAGTTCATTTCAAAAAGAGTGAATTTATAATAATAATAATAATGCTTAAATAAATTGAAAAAATAATTTAATTTTGTGTTTAAAATCTAAACCTGAAGTTGAATCTTTGGAGCATTGCATAATAGTAGGCAACAAATTTGTTTAACAGCAGTGCTGCTATTGAGTAGCTGGTAAAAGAATCTAGTATACACGAATTACACAAACTGATTGTATTGGTACTCTGTACTATATTTATATAAGAGAAAAAACACAAAACAATGAAAACTAGTTGCGATTTCTTAAACTAGTTTCTGAACAGAGCTAATAACAATAATACTTAAATAAATTAAAAAAATAAGTTAATTCTGTGATTAAAAACTGAACTTGAAGTTGAAATGTTGAAGCATTGCTTGATAGTCGACAACAAATTTGTTTAACAGCAATGCTATGATTGAGTAACTGGTAAAAGTAATTAGCAGCCACGAATTACACAGACCGATCGTATTTACACATCAAATTTCAGAATTTTTTCTCTTTTAATTTTGTGATTAGAAAGAATTTTTTATAATTTTTTTAAGTGATTTTTAGAAGAAAAAAACTTATAAAGAACCTTTCTACATTCTTTAAATTTTATTTTTCGAGATTTTGGTTGTAAATATTTTTGTACAAGTAAAATAATTAGAAAGTTACACATAGTGGGAATAAAAAATATTTTTCCTACTTGAAAGCTAAATCGTTAAAGAACCTAAATTGGTTTAAGTTTCCGGCACTTGTGATTAACAAAATATATCTTCAGATGTTTTGGCTTCCTAGTAAAACAGTGTTTAAGAGGAAAAAGTATACAAACAAATCTGTTCCCAAACACATAATTCAAACATGCAGTTCTTTTAGTCACCTGCTCTATAAATACATTCATTCAAGGCTTCTGATGTCTTAAAATATGCTCAACTAATGCAAAAGCAACTCGAACAGGAAAGAAAAAAAACGGTCGTGCAACTCTATTTTATGCTTTAAAATGAAATTAATAATATTGAAAAATAGTTGCGATATTTTATTAATTCAAACATTAAAAATAATAATAAAAACACTTTTGGCTCCTTGAGTACCGTTGACAGAATATCTTATTAGTTCCCAACTGTCCTGAAATTGTCAAGACCAGATATCCCGTTAAATATTTTTAAAAATTCTTCAACGGGAAAACGAGATATGGGGCATTCTCACAATATTTTGACTTTCATGTCCCTGAATAATAATTTTTATTTTAATACACTTTTTGTGTTTTTTTTAAATTTCATGTACCGGGGAACATCCCATTGCATGATTGCATAACAATATTAACGAGATAAATAAGTTTTGGACGATGTTGGGGGTCCAAATACCAGGAAAACTCCTATACCGTCCCGTGTCCCTGATGCTGATTTTTAAGTTTGGAGCTGTCTGTATAAAATTGTTTCAATAAAAGTAATTCCATGTAATTTTTTTCGAAACTAGGACAATTATTTTATATAAATATGTAGCAAAAAATTAACCTGCACACATTTTTACGGTTGATATTATTTTTTGAACTCTGTCCCTGGGTTTTTCATCCTTACCGTCCCTCTTGCTAAACTTATACAGAAAATCACTTCAGATGCAACCACAGAATTTTTTTCAAGTTTTTTTCTCATGGAGAAGTACGCTAGAGAAATAATGTCTAAAATTCTTTGACAGGAAATTTACTGTAGAATTTAAATCAGCATTTAAATATCAATTTCAAGATCGTGGTTTTATTGGTAGTCTTATCGTCCCCAAGATTTATTCCTGCACTTTTCGAGGTAAATTAAAAAAAAAAAAAATTAATTTAATCCAATGTTAAGAACTGTTTCTAAAAATCAATGAACATTGTGGCTATCACTTAGTCTTAACATGATTTGCCTAAAATAGGTGGTAATTTTCCTTACCGTTCCATCCTTACCGTCCCTTTTTCCTGTACCGCCCCCTTTTTTTTACCTTACCGTTCCTTCTTTAATATCCCTTTAAGACAATGTTATACCAAAATTTTGTATTAAAAATTCAACCTTGTTATTATTTCTTATTTGAATGTCCTGTGGGTACTATGCAAATTCATTATAAGTAAAAATTTCGATGAAAATAAAAAGTTTTAGTGATAAAATGGTAAGGAAAATTAAACTCGCAAAGTTTAATTTTCCATAACATAAGTTTAACATAAACTTCAATTAAATAAAAAAATTTTCGCTGCTGACCATTTTTTCTTTATTTTAAATCATTAAGACATTCGTCTATCAGATTGAAATGTTATTTTAGCAAGTTTAATTTCGCCAGATTTTTTTTTCCGAAAAGTCAAAAGGTTGTGAGAATGCCCCATATCTCGTTAACAGCACTCAAGGAAGTAGAGATTGACCGAAAATTCGGTTTCGTTTTCGTTTTCGGCCCCAAATCCGAGTTTTGCAAGAAATTCATTTTCGGCAAAAATACTGCCGAAAATTCGACAGGACCGAAACTCGTTTGAAACTATCTGTATTCCAAAAATCTTTTTTCTTCCTTCGGAAATTTACAACATGACTCTTTAATTTGTGCTGTATCGGCTCAAATGAGACACTCTTTATTGATTGCTCTGAACTTCACTTTTTATGATTATCAGTCATGATTGACTCAAGCCGTGAGTGCAAATTATAAAGCAAGAAAGGAATATACGGCTAAAATTTGAAGACGCTTTTCACGTGCTCATTAAAAGCTGCCGACTTAACAGTAATAGAAATTTTTTAGTTTGAAACGCTTTTTGAGAAAGTTCTGTTTTAACAGGTGATCATTTACAAAAATCATTATAAAAGATAAATTGTGGTATGTATACGTAAAACATTTTTTAATTAGATAAAATTAGTACGATTAGAAAATGAATTTGTGTCGTTGATGAATTAATTACATTTTATTTTATATGAAAATAAAAAGTTTTGGTCAGAGCCACACAGAGCTAACTTGGGCCGCACGTATAATTAATTACACGTATAATTAATTATTAATTATGTATATTTATGAATGTATTAATTACTCAAAAAAAATTTAGTCATTTTCGTATTCGTTTTCGTTTTCAACCAAAAATCGGAAGATTAACGAAATTCGGTTTCGGTTTTAAAAACCTGTTTCGATCGATCCTTACAAGGAAGTAATAAGTATCAAGGGAAAGTAGAATTAAACGATATAAGCAGATGCGTAAAAAAACGCCGGAAATTTTTAGTGTTTTTATGCTTATTTATTGTTTAAAAACACCGGGAACTGCAGAAATTTCTCCAAGAGGAAAATGTCGGAATTTCATACTAGGTAAGTACTTGACGAGCATGTATTTTACTGTTAATACTATGTGGTTGTCGTCCCCTAGCTATAATCAAAAGAAAATGTTTTATCCAAGCTTGGGTGACAATCACCAGTTGTGGTATGAGAGCTGTCATGTTTTTTCATTATTAGATTTTTAAAAAATCACGATTGAAATTTATTTAAAAAAAAATTCAAAATCGGTAAATTAGGTTAAAGTTTTCAAAGACTTATTTGAAAATATATTTTTAGTTCTATTCGATGAAGTAACGTCAGAAAATATACAAAATTTAGAAGCGAAGATACATGTAATCGAAGAGAAAGCGATATGGCATATCACATCATCTAGTGTTAAATTTGAGTTTAGTGTTACTGATTGGCAGATTAACATGATTGTGCTTTGTATGACAGTTAGATACATATTTATAATCTTGTTAAAAGAAAAGAAATATTATAAAGATGTTTGATGATTCATTTCAGCTTGCTAAGTGAAAATTGTTTATCAGCTCAGTCTATCCATATTCCTGTCGCTTCTCCCGCACCACCCCCCCTCCTCTGCATTTAAACTTTTATAAAAATGTTTTAATCGCAGCGAATTTGGAATGCATTGTTGAAAGAGACAACAGCATGAGCCTTAAATAAAATTCTTAATTCGAAATATAAAAATTTTTAATAGGGTCATATTTTAAATTGAGAATAAATGATATTATGCGGATATTTTCGTTATAAAGGGATTTTAATGACACAATCTTCATACTGAACAAAATTTAAAAATATTACTTATAATTTATTTATAGTATTAGTATATTCGTCTGTCTGCCTTTTGAAGTATAACTGCTTCAAAATTTCCGCTATAATTGGGATATTTGAATTTGCTATTGAAATATAGCAGAAAAACTAAGAAGATAGAAAGCAATATCATTTTCTTAAAAGTATATCTTTCAAAGAAGGTTTTTTACTGAATATATGTTATTTAAATAAATTGCTAGAAGTTTCTTTTCCTTTTTAAAAGTTAGCTGCAATTTCTACTTCTATATATATAACCATTAAATAAACATATATATATATATATATATATATATATATATATTCAGCTTTAATCATTTAACTTGTTGGTATACTTCAGGCGTGGCGAACCTTTTTGTATCCGAGTGACAATATACTATATATATATATATATATATATATAGTAGAGCGTCGATTATCCGAACTAGTCGAGACCGACCCTAGTTCGGATGAGCAAAAGTTCGGATAAACGGACAGACAATTTAACGGATGTACCTGACTATACTAAAATCTTCACACTTTATCCATGCATTAGACTGACAGCATTAGTTAATGCTGGTATGTTTAAAAATTGATTTTTGTCTTTTTAATTTTTTTTGTTTACTTTTTATTATCACTTTCTGAACGCCAGAGATTATAATTTAAGCAAAAAAGCTTTCGATTGTTGCTTGCTTCAAAGAAGACATTCTTTTCCATGCTACCATATCTCGAATTCTCCTTTAAAACGTTAGTTGAACAGAATCAGCATTATTCTGCTGTTCGAGCCATTTCATAGCTGTTTCCAAACATTCAAAGGCTTTGTTATGTGATGGACCTTGATCATTTTCAGCGTATTCATTTTCAATTTCTGTTTCGTCTTGAATATCGTCCACAATCTCATCATCATTTAAAATCTGATATCCAGGTCTAATAGAGTGTTTCGATAATTAGAAGTTCGTTTAAAACATTTTTTTGAGAGAAATAGGCTGTTCGGATAATTGGAAGTTCGGTTAAAAAACATTTTTTGAGATAAATTGGCTGTTCGGATAATTGGAAGTTCGGTTAATTGGAGTTCGGATAATCGGCGCTCTACTGTATATATATATATATATATATATATTAATTTGAACATGGTATGTAAACCGCAAAACGTCTAACCCCTTGCCTGTGGAATATATTTGAGAAAAACATGCCAAAAATGGATTTTTAGGTGCGTTCGTAATTATATAAATACGTAGCACCTATAGTCGTCGTTCAGCCCGTCTGTCCGTCTGGCCGTCTGTCCGTCCGTCCGCATATAACAGAGCAAAAACTATCCAACCGAATGGTCTGAAATTTTAACTATATGATTGTTGCAAAAATTTGTCGAGCCATTTCAAATTTTATGAAAATCGGATGTATAGTTTAGTTACAGGGACATTCAAAAGTTTTTCTTTACATTACGGCCAATGGGAAAAATTATTGCAAGTGCATTTTAATGATGTTACAGTCTTCCGAATGGTCTGAAATTTTAAATATATAATTGTTGCAAAATTTTGTAGAGCCATTTCAGATTTTATTAAAATTGGGTGTATAGTTTAATTACAGGGACAGTCAAAAGTTTTCCATTACATTACGGGCAATGGGAAAAAATTATTGCAAGTGCATTTTAATGATGTTACAGACTGTGCACTTATGAAGTGCAAAAAAATATACATTCAGTACAATATGGGGTGCAAAAAATAGTTATAAAACTAGTTATAGTACGAACGCACCTCATTTGCCACGTTTGACGAGCAATTTCCTACTTGTTTTTCTTTGAATGGTTTGAATGAAATTTGGGAAGAACTGCAAAATTACAAAAACCGACAAATGGCGCGAATCTGCCGAATTTTTCGAGGGAAAGTATTGCCATCTATTGGGGAAATGATAAATTACATATTATGCATTGGAAGAACTGAGTTCGGGCTTCAAGAAATTGAAACACCTCTTTTTCTCGTGCCCGAACTCAGGTCAGGCATTCCAAAATTGGCGTATTTGCGTTGCCCGAAGTGAGTTCGGGCGTCACAGGCAAGGGGTTAATAAATCAAATAATAACAAATCAAATTTGCTTGAATTTATATCATTAAGATTTTTTTAAATGTGGATAATAAAAGGTGTTATATTTTAGGAAATAATAAAACAAGTAATGCATTTTCTGTAATTGCATCTTAGATGACAAATAATATATATCAAGTTCATACGTAGTTAATTTTAACAGAATAAAAGCGGGAATGAAGTTGGTTTGTACTTAAGTTATTGTCATTATTATTATTTGGGGGGGTTCACAACCACAGTTGAGCAAGTCCTTTTTGAAAAGATAGTCCATTTAGAAGGTACATAAAATCTGTTTTATCTACTTCCACAGTGAACCAAGCCTTTGTTCACATACTTTCTCATATATGGCATCTGTTTACAGACTTGGTTCATTGTGGGAGTGAATAAAACATATTTTATGCATTTTCTAAATGGATTATATATATATTTTTTTTCAAAATGCACTTGGTCTACAATGGTTGTGAGCCCCTCATTTGAAAATCGTAAAAAGAATTATAATATAATTTTTTGAATAGTGGCTAGCATGCATAGATAAAGGAAACAAATTGCGAAAATGGCAAATCCAGCTTCGTTAAACTCTAAGTTGTCATAATGTTATCATCGATACTGTTCCTTATAATGCCTGATAATCTTTTGCTTTTGTAAATCTACAAATTTTCTCTTAATGCGATAATTTTTTGAGGCCACAATGAATTAATTTTGAATTCAAGTTGCATTTCAATTTCATAAATATCGAACCAATCGAATTTAGATAAGCTCAACTTACACTGTTAAAATTCTGCAGCAAACTGCCCAGTCATTACACCGTGTTTACAGTTAAAGCTGTGAATCAGTGAGATCTCAAATTCCCTTCGCTAATGTTAAAACTATCGACGTGTAATGTATTCGTATTTTTTAAATATCTCCTCAAGAAATTAATACTTTTAACTTATTTTTACCGTGTTTCTCTTCTTGAAAGATGTCTCTCTTTTTTTTTTAGTTGTCAGATAGTTTTTAAATATCTACTTAATTTATCATTTTATCTGTTAAAATGTTAGCGAAACTGTGTAAGATTTTATCGCTTCACATAAGCTAAGTAAATATTTTAGAAATATTTTGACAGGCTAACAAAAAACATCCTTTAAGAAAAGTACTCAGGAAAATAAAAGTTAAAAATATAATGTTCTTAAAGAGATATTAAAAAACAACAACAAAGCATTACACTCGAGTAGGTTTAACCCTTTGCAGTGGTATGTCTACTCTAGCCACTAAAGCTTTCCTATCGTTCCAGTCGTAGGTCTGTTCTCAGCCACCACAGCTTTTTTACAGTTCCAGTCATATGTTTGCTCTCAGCCACCACAATAAAGAACCATACTGATCTTATATTATATTAAGTCGACAAGCTCGGAAATACGTAGAATTTGAAATAATATTTTTTAAATTGTGGAAGTTAGGCATGTAATTAGGCATTTTCATTTCATAAAATATTTATATAAAAAAAAAAAAAAAAAAAAAAAAACCTAAATATCCTCTAAAATGGCAAAAAGAAAGTAATCGAAAGAAGTGTACCGTGAAATTGAAAGTAGCTAAAAAAAGGTAAGATTAAGATGTAAAGAGACTATGCTATATGTTCAAACAGAAAAATTAAGGGGACCTTCTACATTAGGAGGGAAAAAAAAAGCACTTTTTTATGATTTTTTTGTAAGAAAACTGCATTATGGATCTTTTTGAAATTTTAACAGTTTATTGTACATATCTTAAGGTATAGACAAGAATTTTTTTATTAGATTTTTTTCTTTCTACTCTAAGTTATAAACAAATATGTTCAACTATTTTAGAAATTTCGTCTGGACGGTAGGCATGATAGCGCCTTGTAGAATTATCTGAAACACAAAAATAATTTTTTTTTCTTAAACTTCGCGAGTATAGCTGATAGTTAAAATTAAAGGAGCCCATAAATTTATTTAAAAAAAGTTATGTAATGGCTGATTATTATTTTTGTTTTTGTTAAAGAAATTCGTTCTAATTTGTTAATAACTAACTTTAAAAAAAAAAAAAAATTAGTAAAAGCTTTAATTCATATTGAAGGCAATTAAATAAGCTTTAATTAAAAAAAAAATCAAGATGATCCATTGAGTACGTTTTTTTAAATCTTGCCCACCGTGTCAAAAAATGTGTTTGAACATATTTGTGTATAATATAGAGTAAAAGCAACAAAATCTAATAAAAAAATTCTTGTGTATACCTTAAGATATGTACAATAAACTGTTAAAATTTCAAAAAGATCTATCATGCAGTTTTCTTACAAAAAAATCATAAAAAGGGCTTTTTTTTGTCTCTTAATGTAGAAGGTCCCCTTAAGGGCTGCCTATTAGAGACTGCTTTGAAAGGTACCAAACGGGTGTGAAACTATAAAATATGATTTTTAGTATTTTTACATATGATTAAAACTTACAGTGTTACACATATCCAAAGTTTAAAAAATAATTAATACATTTTGTTTTCCCTCCATAATCTTGCATATTAGGTCTGACTGTTCGTTGGACGAAAATTAATTCGGACCAGCATGACACCGATGTATAATCTCAATATGACCGCGAAGGGTTAATGATTGTGAGGTGAATTTGAAACAGCTAAATTAAAAAAAAACAGCTTTAATGGTTTACTTGACCATATTATGTGCCAAAAAATATTTTGTCTCGTGCCATAGTTTCGCTGTCATTGGTCCACTGTATGTTGTCTTAATGTTGGAAGCTTTCAAAAATGAGTGACAAATTACTTTTTCTTCATATCTTTTTATAAAATTACTCATATAGAGAAATGGTTACAAAATAACAGAAGTAATGATAAAAACTAAATTCTAATGTATACATATATTAAATACGTTGTTTACCTTGATATTTAATGACAAATAGAACTTTGACTTTCAAAGAGTGAATACTATTTATATCTCAGAACTAAGCAGTGTTTACAAAGTTCTTCACTCATTTTGACAGCATTGAGGACACGAGATCAAAATCTACTTTTATAAAAAGTCATTTATCATGATTGGCACCCCCATTACAATACATACCAAGCACAAACGAGGGAAAAAAATCCCTTTTTACACAAGGCAACTCTATTTTTACCAAGAGAAGCATAACGAAAGGTAGATAATTAAGAAAAAGGGAAGAGAAAAAGGTAAATAAAGATGCAGTGGATCCCGCAGGGGGAAAAAAAGAAAAAAAGAAAGAAAAAACTGCTAGAGCGAGAGTGTGAAATCCTATATCTGAAAAAAAGTATTACAAATTTGTTACGAAATAAAAAATAAAATAGCATGAAAACGCGATAACACTCGGTCATGCTTGACAGATTTTTTTCGACAAACCGGAGTAAAAAACGTTTATCAAGCAAATTTCTTTACCGAAAAGTTGCCGACGTTACATATTTAGCAGTAACTCAATGGAAGTTTTTTTTTAATACATAAAATAGGAAAGAACTCATTCTTTGCTGTTTGGTTTGTAAAACTTTTGCATACTCCATTACATATGTGCAGAAGCATTCATAGATATTATGAGGCCCGGTACAGATCTGGGATGGTCCGCCTATGTATATAAGAGCTCCCTGTAATTTGCGTTTACTCAATTCGGAATCTGCCCTTCAAAGGGCCCCTTAACATAGGGCTCGGTACTATTGTACAACTGTGCACGCCACTACAAACATGTACTGATTCATCATTAGTTTTAACAGGAAATAGTGAACTCGAGATAATTATTTACTGTTCATTTTACGTCGATAAAATTGTTAAACGGAAAAATTTTGGAAAAAATAGTGATAGAACATATTATGCTTTGCGGCGCTTTTTAAAAATAGATAATCAAAAAAGGAATAATTTTGACAGGAAAACTGAAAAAAGAAGAGGTCGGATACTTGGTTAAGTTTAAATTATGAAGTATTTAAGAAATTAAATGCTCAAGAAATTAAAGTGCGATTTTTTTTCTTTCTTTCTTTAATATAAATGTAATTTATACTGCATGAGTCACATAGAATGATTGCAAAGAAGTTATTTTCTTATAAAAATAATAAGGAAAAATGATTATTTGACTAAGTAAGATATTTTTAGCAATGTTCATTATATAATCATTACAAACACCTGAATTTCACTTGAATTTTTTCTGAAAAAACTCCGTAACATATTTTCTGTATAACTTTTAATGTGAAAGGTAAAAAAAAAAAAACATACAACACATACTTTACTGGTAAATTTCAAAATATTTAACAAATTAAATACCCCATAATTTACTCTTAAAGTACGATTTTTCTTTCTAATTTAAAATGATAAATGTGATACATTATTCTATAAGTTACGTAGCATATTTATAAAATAAATTATTTGTGGCTAAAAACGATGTAAGAAAGAAATAAAGAAGAAAGATTATTTTACTAAGATATTTTCAGAGATTTTTATTATTATAATCTTAAAAAATGTGTTTTGTTTCATACGTATAGCTAATTGATTGAATGATAAAAGGAAAAACATAAGATATACTTTACATGAGGACATACTTTACAGAAGGATTTAAGAAATGAAGGGCATCATAATTTTTCCTTAAAGGATTGTGTTTTTTTTTCTGTTTTATAATGGCAAACCAAATTTATTGTTGTATAAGTCACCTAATATTTATAAAAAAATAATTTCTGCTCAAAAAATATGAGAACAAGAGATAACGAATAAAGACTATTTGACTAAGAGATTTTTAGAGATTTTCTAGCTATAAGATTCAATTTGTTTGAAACAGCTTTAATTCTTGGGTATAACTTTTTAAATGAATGACAAAAGGAAAAACATGACATATATACAGACAAATTATGCAGCATTTAAAAAATTAAAAGTGCCATAATTTACATTTAAAGTATATATATATATATATATATATATATATATATATATATATATATATATATATTTAGAATAACAAAATTAATTTATTGTTGTATAAGGCACATAGAGTATTTGTATAGAAATAATTTTCGTCCACAAATGATAAGGACAAGGAATAACGAATGAAGATTATTTGGCTAAAATATTTTTTGAGAAGCTCATTCTCTAAGCATAACAAAATTGCTTATGCAAAAGCACAATAAATAGCATTAGGTTTTTATTAAAGTACCAGCTGTGAAAATTCCCAAAAGGAACAAAAAAATACTTCGAAGATGGTGAGTAATATAATAAACATTTATCTGAGGCGTTCCACGTGCGTGTGGAGACGCTTGCCACACGCCGGACGTCGTACTCCAAAAGCTCTTTTATTCTTCCACCCCTTTGCTCCCGCTGCTCTTTCGAGCGATATACGAGGTGAAGTATTGAGGGGTTCAGCACAAATTAAATAACTGCATTTCCAGGTTAAAACATGTATATTATACAAACTATAATGTATGATAAAGTTATACAAACTATAAAATATAAGCCTAGATTTTGTAGAATATATATTTTTCCTTTATTTTAGCACACTTTTGCGGTGTTTCATTAAATTATGTAACTCTATTTAATGATCCTGTCACTAAGTTTTCATACCGATAATGCAGATTTGTTTTTCATACTCGTAAAATTAGGTCATTCTGAAGTTTGTGAGGATTTTTGGTTATATACTTCATATTAATAAGTTCAGCATTATTTAAATAACTCTGCAGGCTATAATGTGTATCTTATACAAACTTTAATATACAAGAACGGTGATTAAACCTGCTTTGGGCTTACGATATCGTTTCCCTTTGAGTACACTTCTAAATTTAATTACATTTCAGAACATAATTTCATAATTCTATAGCTACAATTTTTTTACTTTTAATTTACTAAATATATTTGTCACATAATAAACTAATTTTGCAGTTTTTGCAACTGTTTAGCGATATGTGACGCATAAGTGGTTGCTCACAAGTTAAATAAGTCTATTTGTAGGCTGTGATGTCTATCTTATACAAGCTATAAAACACACTGATGATCACAGAGTCAGTTTTCGATATGTAACACATTAAAAATATATTTTTATAATTTCTTTAGCATATAAGGGTGGTTTTTTTTAATTCTGAAACTGTACTTCATGATGAAATACTTCGAATTTATAATGATATGCATGTTTATTTTTTATATTTATAAAATAAGGTGATTCTGCATGTTTTGTGTAAGAGGATTGCTTTAAGTTTCTGCCCATTTTGTGAAATTTAGGAATAATTAACCTAAACTGAGTTTTCTATATATTACACATATGTAAAAACTGCATTAAAAAACGCAAAATTAGAAAAAAAAAAGTTGCATAAAATAGTCTAAAATATGCGAAAACAACAGAATTTCAATATCTGTGTAAAATTTGTAACTATAAGACGGTAAAATACGCATTGAAATTTCGTAAAACAACACAGAAAACGTTCGAAAAAACAAAACAGTTATATTATTTGTGTCCAAATTTTGATGGTATTAAAAAACACGTCAAATTAGTTTATGTCCTTTGAATCACTTTCGAAATTTCTAAAATGGTTCAAATGCAGTTTTTACACCCGTTATTTACTGAAATTATTTGATCATTTTATATTTTCTAAGTAAAAATAAAAGCAATAAAAAACGAAATTGAATTTGTTTAAGTTACAATTTTAAGCAAAAATTTGCAAATTTCCTACTACAAATTGTTGTATATAAAATAAATTATGTTTCGCAATTTTTTTTTTCCACTGACATGGAACATTATATAGCCAGTTTCATAAAATAGTTTAAATGCGTTAGTAAAATTATTAATTTTTGTTTTTTAGCAATTTTTTTCATTTGTAAAAGCATTCCAAAACAAATTCTACAGGTACTCGAAACTTCTCATATCTACAATGATTTTCAGAACAATACATTTAGCATAATTTTTAAAGAAAAACATACTTTGATCTGAGATTAAGCTAACGTTATTATACTGATTGAAGTGTGCATAAAAACTTTATATATTTTTAATTTAAGAACGTCAGTTAAAAATGCATTAATATACAATAAAAACAGTTTCTGAACGAAAAAAAGGAATAATAGTTTTCACAAAAATTTAATTGAATAAGCACTAAGTAAGCAGCGAATGAGTCTATTAAGAAAAAATGTATATTACTCTTTGGAAAGCCGATTACAATCGAAATCAAAAGCATCTACGTAATAGATTCAAACTATTATTTAATATATACGTAGCTGTTGCATAAAACCATTTCCAGATTTAGATTATGATTACAAATAAATATTTTAATTACCATTTTACTTGCTAAATTCAATATATACGTAGCATTAATTTAACTCTCTTTAATAAATGTGGAATTAGGAATGAATTTTGGACATACTATAAAACTTGCTAAGACAAAATCACAAAAAGTCGGAAAAAATTCTGTTCATTCCATAAAATTTATCATTCGGAGATGCTTCTGTCAAGGTAATATTTTGATGTCGATCTATTGACTGGCGAGGATTATGTCTGCGATGTTGTGACGGGATATCAGGAAATGTTTTTCCTTTAATGATGTGAAGTTTATGAAAGTGTACAGCTATTATGCCTACGAGTATATAGAATTTTTCGAAATTCCACGTACAAGCTTTAAGAGGTGGTGAGAGACTACAGCAAACAATTTTTGTAGTGTCTAAAAGGAAACTAGAGTTCATTTATTCAATCAAAAATCAGGGTGCCTCTCTCTAACTATTTCTATCATTTCTTGTTACAGACATCGTTACATTTCGTACAACAAAGAAACGTAAGTCTGTTCCAACATTAGTTAAAATGTCGTCATTACAGTTAAAGTTACAAACAAAAACGTTAACTTTTTAATCACCCAGTATAAACTACTACTGTACCCCGAAATATTGTAGGTATTTTTTGTTCATATTTTTAAGATTTTCCATATATTTAAACAGTAAAATGTTGTCAGAGTAAATAAAACAAAAATCTTTGAAGTTTTTTTTTTTTTTTTTTTTTTTTTTTTTTTTTTTTTTTTTTTTAAGCGAGCTCGCGTTTTTTTCATTGAAGGAAAATAATGAAAAACGTGAACAGCAATTGGCAGAAGGCCCTCTTTTGAGGAGTATGGATTTTTCCATTCTTAGGTCAATCCTTTAAGAATGATGTTTAGAAGAAACCCAGAACACTTACGGCCTTGACATACAAGAATGGAAAATAACTTCCGCCAAGCAAAATGACGTCAGAATTTACGTATCTCCCAAAGAAACTTTTTAGCATGGGCTTATGTATGCTTCAGGTGTGAAATAGAACAGGAAATGATGGCTACACTCTGGTTGTAAAGGATGTAGTAACCACATGATGTCATTTCTTGTATCATGACACAAAATGAATGAAAAACGGAAAAAATAATTGCTCATTAACTAAGTTATTTTTATTTTGTATAATATTATAAAAGTAAACCTCTATTTCAAATTAACAGGACGATATACAGGAGATGTCCTTCTGAAAAGGACTCAGGTGCTGTCATAAATAGACGACAGACAAATTTATATAGACCAAAAGCGACAAAATCAAAAAATTAAAAAAATCTATCCAAGAATTTATAGTATTATAATTTATTTCACAATGTAATACGCAATATTTTAAAACATACCACACACGGCAAGGCGGCTGCAATTATAGGGTAAGGCGACCAGATTTCATTTTTCCTTAGAAGGCAGTGCTCATTTTGAAGGGATTTTTATCAGTTTTCAAACATTCAAATTAGAAAAAACTGACCATCGGTCCATCTTATTACATTCAGCTAGCCAAAGACATATGCCTTAAAAATGGATACCGTTTACTAAAAAATAGATCACCTTCTGGTTATCTTATTATAGAGGCTGCCAACGAGATTTTTTTAAACTCAATAAAACACAATTATACATAATATTAGGGTCTTAAACTTTATTCGACCGGGTGCATATTATTTTCCAAGGTTGTAGGGGCGTCCAATCACAGTGATGTACATTCCTTTTTACCTTTGAAAAAAGTTTAGAGCCTATAATATTTTCTTGCACTTGAGCGCCTTTAAAGAGATGGCCAGCTCTGCTCATAAAAAATCTTTAATAACAGACTTTTAATAGTCAAAGGGTCTTTAATATACATTATTAGAACTTATTTACATATGAAAGAACGCTTGAGACTATGGGAAACGGGAAGCGATATAATCAGTAGATTACATCGTGGTATTTTAAAGGTCGGAAGTAGTTGAGAACGTCTACTGGAATATAGCTAAGAAGATGTAGAGTTTTTTGGAAAGAAGTTTAAGAAAAGAGTTCTAAAAATTACGTTTCTTTTAGCCATATGCTTGAGCGTCCCTTAAAAAGAAATTCTTAGGCACATTTTTCTTCTTTTCTTGAAACCTCCTGCTCTTTAAATGAATTAATCAAAGATTCCGCATTACGATTAACAATACATAGAATAATCCATAAAAAAAACTTATTACAAAATTGATTTAAAGAAAAAAGATAGATCAATTTCAGATAGAGATAAACTAAGGTTTTAAAATTTAGCAAGCCTTTTTAAAACAACTAATATCCACATTTTAAGAAATTTCGATCAAATAGAGATTTCTACAGGACATATGCATGTTACAACGAAAAAAGATTAATAATTCTATGACAATGACAAGGTTTTTCAATCCCTGTTATTCCAATTAAACTAAGAAATTTTTCCTGATTTTACATAAAATTAATACTTTATATTTATGATTTTCATATATGTAGCAGAAAATGACAGTTTTTTTGCTTAACTCACATTACCTCTGCCCCTATATTAAGTTTTATAATTGTTTAGAGAAATTAACACATATTTTCAAACATTTTAAAAAAGTAATTATTTTTTATTTAATAATATTATTTGCTTTCATTTATACTTTTATCGAAATAAAAAAAATGGGTATGAATCTTAATAAAAGTCCCCTACCTATTTTTTTTTTCTCCAACCAAATAGGCTTAAAATGAAAAAAATTTAAAAAGTTTTGATTTTTTTTTTTAAATCAAAAATAAAATATTTGAAAATCGGCAGTGGGCTATTTTAAATATTAGTACATGTTATGGGACTATAATATGACAAAAGATAAAATAAATAATTAAAAATGTCAGAAGAAAAAACAAAAAAAAAGTCTATATTTCATTCTAGAAATCGTGATGCTTACAGTTATAACAAAATTTACTAAAAGTACTTTTTGCCATGTTTAAGATGGTTCTCAATAAAAATGTTCTCTCTGATCAAAAACGCAATACTTTCTGACACATTTTACGACTCATTTTTAAACATAAAAGCATGGTACTTCCAGTCATGATTATTGTAGTCCTCTGTAATCGAACATTTTCAGATAAAGTAATTAAATCTTGAGTTATAATCTACTATCATCTCAAAACGGCAGTTTTTTTTCTTTCCTGCGCCGCCCTCGCCTCCGGAAATTCGGTTCAAAACGCCAACTTTGAGAGCATTTTCTAAAAAATGCTCTACCTTTACCGAAATTCGAAAAAACACTTCGATTACCTAGTTCTTTAATAAAATCATTTACCAATTTGAGACGTTTCCAAGCAAAAAATAATTTGAAAATGTGTCAGAAAGTAGCCACTGTGGATTTGAGAACAAAAAACCTTGATTGCAGGGAAGCATTGCAAACTCTTCGGTTAGTCGTAAAAAGATTTAAAATCGGAAGAAAATATATTAGGCAAAAATTTTCAATCTGAAATAGTAGTGCGATACGCTTTGAAAATTCATAAAGTGTGCACGCACATTGGAAATGCAGTACAGCAGTGACTAGTTATAGAAACAACATCATAAAGTTCTCTCTTTCCACTTATGAATAATTCAGGAAGTACCACAGGAGAAAAGTTAACACCTCTCTGTGCCACCAAAGTTTTCTTCAACTCGGAAGTTTTGTGTCTTTGGTAATTTAACACTTTATGTATCAAGTACCGTCCTATATTTATATAAAAATTGTAAAGTATATTTATGTAAAATTCATTTAACACATCGATTTGCATTAATACAATTCAAGAGCTTTGGGGAACAAGGCGTTACCCGACAAAAAATAATTTTTCAGAAATAATTTTTGAGAAATTTTTTTATTAAGAAAATTGAAGTGAAAACTTTTTTGTAAATTTTATTGATTTATTTTTCTTTTTATAGCGTGTATATCTATTATGTTAATAGGTATGGCGCTACATTCCCTCAGAATAGCTTATTAGTATTAAATTTTCATACATTAAAAATTATTATTATTATTTAAATTATTAAATATTAAATATTAGTAAATTTTGTCTCGGATTTTCAAGAGTAATTAGAGTCTCGGTATTTTTTTTACAACACTTTTATCCTTAAAATAAAACAATTTTTGAGAAAATGTAACAGAACACATTGTTACACTAAGATCTTTAATTTAGAATGAGTTCTAGATAAGACATATTCAACCAGCGGCCGGCGGGCCGCATGTGGCCCGCAAACCTTTTATGCGTGGTCCAAGACATGCAATTGTTAATACATATTTATAAAAATTTCAGAATATAGCATAAAGAAATTTTAAAATATCCACTATTGTTTTATGTATTTTTTTATGGGAAGAGAAAATTGTCCTGCCATTTTAAAATTATGTAAAACATCCTAAATGTCATTTGCTTAATTGATACCTTTTTTTTAACGTTTACTATTTGCGTTACGATAAGAATGGTACATATATTTTTCAATTTTCAACGCTAACCAAACATTATTTAACATTAATTAAATTTACATTGCATATTTTTACATTTAAAAAGTTAAAAAGCTTTTGAATGGAGAAAAACTCTGATTTCTTAAAGAAACTTGTTTATTTTGTTTATCATTAGAGCATGAAAATTTTGTACTATTTTATTGAGTTTTGTACTTATAAAATGGCTAATACCGGTTACATTAATTTCGCTCTAAATACTATTTGGAGATCAGAATTTTAAATTTCTTTATTATGTATATAATACCTCTGAAAAAGAAAAAATAGCTAACAAGTTGGTATAAGAAAGCAATCGAATCTCTAATTTAAAGATGGCATGTAATAATAATAATAATAATAATAATAACAATAATAATAATAGTACATAATGAAATTGATAAACTGAACGTGATACAATATATGCATTTTGAGTTGTTACATTGATAACAATTGAAAACAATTATAAGAATTATGAAAATAAATGTACATGCGTATATAAAAGAGCATGAGTGAATCGCTAACTATAAATGTAATAGAAATCAGGTGAGAGTCAAATTCATAATTAAATGATAAGACATGTGTCAGGACATCGTAAAATTAATTAATAAAACACGATAGTCATTTCTACCTGGGAAATAATCCAAACCTCCATAAAATTAGGCAAATGCATGCATTATAAAATAAAAGTTTAGGAAAATTTGACGAGACGCACAAACTGTCGCCACGTGCTTTTATTTACCTAATGAAGGCCTGTGTCATTCTTCAGGTCAAAATGATCGTCGTACTTTAATTATAAGTTTTATAATGTTCTTACAGAATTCGAATCAATTAATTGTACTGGCGACAATTTTCTCTATACTTTTACAATCAAGCTATTTAACTTTATAAGCCTGTGGAAATATGTTGGAGGAACAAATTAAAGAAATGTAATATATACGACTAATTTAAATGTATTGGATATTTAATACGTGATTTATCACATTGCTAACTAAGCGTAGAACCAAGCGTAGAGTGAAAAATGTCCAATCCGGGAATCGAACCCGGAACCCTTGGAATAGCGCTTCAAGTGCTCTACCATTTAAGCTAAGAGGATGATACCCAGCTTAGCATCTCTCACTCATATATGTTGGTAAGGCTGCAACTGCAGCATAATATGGAATAGTCTTCGGGAGCACACAATCCTGCGGCGAAATATGAGACACAAATAAACTTAGCATCGGTGAACACATATAGAGGAGGGTAGTACACAGTGAGACGAAAATTATTATTACTTAATGAATATTGACGATTTTTATTCTTTTGAAAAAAAAATTGCTACATCTTTAAGCTACACAAATATGTTACACATTAATGTATTAATGGTTTTAAAAAAGTTATTTATAAAAGCACAGAAGCAACATAACGGGAAATTGTCTCACTGTATACCATTTGCGGTACACCGTGAGACAATGTACATATTTTCATATATCATACATTTTTACACTCTATCGATAATTTTCTGCAGTTTATGATTTCTAATTAATATTTCTAGATCTTCAAAATATTAAAAATATGAGCCTCGGGCGGGCAATCGCAGACCTCGGGCTACCTTCATGCAAATTTTCAGCCTCTTACGTTTAGTAGATTTCCCTAGCCATCGCACGCCCACACACACAGAGAGAAAGAGAGAGAGAGAAAACCTTCTTTTATTAATAAATAACTTTTTAAAAATCAGAAACACATAGTAGGTACACAATGAAACGCGTCTCACTGTGTACCAAAACTGTGTGTCTCACTGTGTACTTTCGTTACGTTGTAACAAAATGGATGCTACATCTGTTACATGAATTTCATCGCTTTAAAAAGTTTATGTCGCTTTGTCGAAATAGTCTATTGTTAGGTATAGCTAGGTTTGGTTAAATAAATGTATGTCATATTGAAAAAAATAAACTCTAAAATAGACGTTTACGTAACTTCAACCACAGGAAAAAAAAGAATTATTTACTATTTTGTCGGACGAGTAATTGAAGTGCCGAAACTACATCCACGTGTTGCATAAGATGAGGTCATTATGTGTGTGTGTCAGCTTGAAGAAAAAGTTACAACTATATGTCAAAGTGGCTGCTGCCTCATTGTGTACTACTCTCCCCTATAATCTTAATGAATTTTTCAATTAATTTTTAGAAGTGAAAATTAATTGAACTGCTGCATTTCACTGCTGAAAATTAATTGAAAATGTATATTAAATGTATTGATTTTAAAAAAATCATGGAACTTCAAGGCATTTAATATAATAAGAACTTCCGCATGGACCTCACACGATTTTTTGCCGAATTGCATCGTCTCGAGATGAGGGAGTCGGCCAGCTATAAATACACTGCTCACTCTTTACACTTGATGATAAAGCATTTCGCAGCCTGTTTCCACTGGTCTGGGTATTTTAATAAAATAAAGTTTTCTTTTTTCCCTTTAAGGGCATTCGTTGCTCTTTGAAGAACTTTGAAGATTTTTTTTTTTTTTTTTACTGATGTACGTTTATTTATGATACATATATTATTATAGGTAACACTTAGAAAAACTGATTTTGTCAAGAAAAAAAATCATTTTGTGGGTAAAAATTGAGAATTAAAATTTTTTTTCAATTTAAAGAATTTTAAAGTTTTCTGTTTTTTTATACATTACTGCCTTTAAAACTCTAAAACGTCTACGAAAATTTGTCAAATCACTCCATTATTATTTTTTTGTATCTTCAGTATAGTGTACTTAATAAAATTAGGGATCGATTTTACAATTAATGAATTGGTTTAAGAAAAAAAGAATAAAATATACAAACACAGGAAAAAGCGCAGTAAAAGACATGAATTCTTCAACGTTTCGATTTTGATTTATTTTTCATTATATTGTAAAATTCATCCCTAATTTCATTACGTACACTATATGGAGGATACAAAAAAGTAATGGAGTGATTTGACAAATATTTCTTGAAGTTTTAATGTTTTAAACAGAGTAATGTATCAAAATAAGGAAATTTTAAAATTCTTTAGATTAAAAAAAAATTTAAATTCTCAATTTTTACCCACAAAAGGATTTTTGTTTCTTGTCAAAATTAGTTTTTCTAAGTACAGTAGAGTCTCGAAAATCCGAGTCTCAGAAGTTCAAGGTTCCGCTTAATTCGAGGAGTCAAAAATAAAAATTTCTATTTTTTTTTTCCTTCGCCCGAAAGAATGCATGAGAGATATTGTTTACTGGATAGCTGATTCTTGGGAAGAAATTAAATCTACAACATTAAATAAATCGTGGTTGAAATGTTTACCTAAAGTAGTAACATCCACTGAGAATTTTAACGATGACAATGGTGAAAACATTGTTTTGAAAGATTTGGTAAAGGAAGTAGCTGGATGTGAAAACTGTAATGCAGATGACGTTAAAAATGGCTAAACAGTGATAAAATGCTGGAAGTAATTGAATCCACTACTTAGAAATGATAGAAGATGAGAAGGAATGTAATGATACAGAAGGAAATGACTTTCTGCCATTTGAAAAATACTCCTTTAGAACTGGCTTTAAAATATGTAGAACAGAAAAATGAAGCCACTCCTGCTAACTTTATGCATTTTAAGCGTTGGCTAGATATCACATCTAAAAAGAGAAGTAATGTGTTAACGCTGCAAAAAATTGAAATTTTTTTTATTGTAAAGTATCCTGTATGTGTATATCATTACAAAAGGAATAAAGGTATATGTACATTCTTTGTCATCCTAATTGAGTACAATTAAAATTGGTGAGAATTTTTTTTTCTTTTTTGGAATATCTGAGTTTTAGTAATCCGAGGTGGTGTCAGCCCCAATTACCTCGGATTTTCGAGACTCTACTGTATTACCTAAAATAATACGTGTATATAATAAATAAATGTGCATCAGTAAAAAACATTCTTCAAAGTTCTTCAAAGGGTACCGAGTCCCCTCTTAAGACTGTTAGTCTCTTACGTGCTGAATCCTTAGGATTTCGTTTATAGTATATAGAAACATTTGGTTTTACTTTTTCAGTCATTACACAATTGTGTTCCTTGAGTTTTACATCGAATTCTATAAAGTAATGAATTATTTGTTTTTAAATATAGATTACTAGCTAAAGTTCCCGCCGTTACCCGGAATTTTAAGAATGTTTGTTTTGAAAAATCAGTTTCAAAATTAAACATACAGTATAAAACAAACAATAAAAAATGCAGTTAAAATATGGCAATATTTCTATAATCGGGTTTTTATCGTCTTTCAATACGTTTTTTTCAAACTCATGTGACATTATATAGTCACTGCTGATGCCCATTATATTTCTCGAGGCTAACGAGAAAGACAGGCTACCGTGGTGCATTCCACGTATCCAGATCGCTAAAGTCACGTGATGCTGGAATGCACATATGAAGCCGTGTGAAAAGAGTATCACGTCACTGTCTGTAAAAAAAGACACGTGGAATACAACCGTGGTAGCCTGTCTTATTCGTTAGCCTTGATATTTCCAATATGACGTAATATTCCCTTCTTTTTAAATTCGCCAAACTATTTATTTCATTTTCATTTTTCACGAGGAAATTTTGCAATAGAAAAGTTTAGACGTAATGTTCACCTTTTTTTTAAATTCGGCAAACTATTTATTTCATTTCCATTTTTTCACGTGAAAATCTTGCAATAGAAAAGTAATTGTTGTGCTAAGAATTTAATTGTGGATTTTAATAGTTGGCAACTGCTATAACGGAAAATGTTTAAATTTGATAGGAAATTGCTGTTAAATTAGTAGTTTTTTATTAATTAAAAATTAACTATAAGTGATTTCGATTCCGGATTACTTTATTTGCCTCGGCCGTATTTTAATACACATGTACTTAACATTTCACAATTCTGGCTTCAAAACTGTAGATTTGTATAGAATTACAGTCATACAGACAGACAAATTTTCTTTTTTGTATATTAGATTTTTCCATGTGAACTAGTATAAAAAGAGAAAAAAATTAGAAGATGATTTTTTGTTTCTGTTGATGCTACATCTGAAAATGACATCAGTTATTTCCCCCTCACGCTTCGCATTTTTATTAAGCAACCTTGAAAAATAGCTAGAAAAGAGAAAAAGTTTATTGGTACATGGAATTATGCAAAATGAAACTAACCCAACTTGTGTAACTGGAAGAAGTTGAAGACACTTATTGAACTCGCAGACATTATTGTTATTTTAACACGGATTAACATACACAATCACACCCGCCAATGGCTTTAGCTATACTTATTGAGCGCATGATTTGGAACAGATTCCATGGGAATGACTCTTGGTCAAAGTGTTATATATTTATGCGGGGTAGTGCGATTGTGCTATAGCAACATGTTAACAACATATATGCATAATTTTGATGCATAGGTTACAGGTTAAATATTATAAGAATAATTAAGATAATAATCTGCGTAAATGGTCATTTAAAAAAAATGATTGGTTTCGTTAATATATATATGCAGGGTGATCGGAAAATATCTGGCCAAATTTTAAAGGGGGGACCAAAATAAGTATTTTTTGTGTGTATCCAGAAATGACGGGTAAAAGCGTCATCTATTAGCGCTTATACGCTATCTTGTTTTTAATGACACCTTTCACAATTTTCTTCGTTACCAGCACTTAAACGTGCCATTTCCGGGCGCACATTTTATGTCGGAAAATGCTTGTTTAGGTTTCCTCTACCACCCTTCAAAACTTGGTCAGTTATTTTCCGATCACCCTGTATATGGTATTATAATCATTTTCAAAATGAAAATTATTCTGGTCTACTTCAACAACACATCCAATTATCAGCGGTTTCATCGAGAACACAGATAATAGTATATAATGGAATTTTTCGTTGCGCCTTCTGAAAACAACTATGTATGACAGAATGGTTATTTTTACAAGCAAAAGTAATGTTGTCTATACTAAACAGTAGAGCTCATAGCAATAAATAAAAAGTGTCTCATTTGAGCCGATACAGCTCAAATCAATGAGTAATGTTGAAAATTTCGGAAGGAAGAAACGAGATTTTTGGAATACACATAGTTCCGGTCGAGTTTCTGTCTGGTCGAATTTTTGGCAACATTTTCTCCGAAAACGAATTTTCGGCGAAACTCAGATTTTGAGCCGAAAACGAAACCGAATTTTTGGTCGGTCTCTAGCAAAAACTCCAGCACACACACACACACACATGCATGCATTGTCGAAATGAGCAGCCTTCTTTCTCTGAGCAACCTTCTGTGTCAGTCGATAAAACTCCCCAGTCAAAGAAATTCATTCTTTAAAGGAAATCATAAAATAAATAAATTTTTTTCTGCTATGATTATGTAAAATACATTTTATAAAAGGTCTCAGCTTTTATATATTAAAACAAAATCCCCCCTCTTCAGTGACGTTTATTAAAACTGAGAATAACAAAAAGTAGCTAAAACAAATGTGCATAAACTAATACACAAAGAATATTTCACTCCGGAAAATTCAAAAGTTACACAAATTTGAGATTCCATTGCATAGTTTTGTTTTTGATAAACATGAATTTAAATGTGAATAGGAATCATTAAAATTTTCATTTCGTTTAGTGTTATTTTATTTTTATTTGTGTTGTTACACTTTTGTATCCATATTTATTGACTTTCAGTCATTTTTTCAATATTTCTTTTCATTTATGTTCTTATAATTAACATCAGAATTTTCTTTAAAATCAAGTAAGTATATTTTTATATATATTTGTAATATATATATATATATATATATATCGAATCTTCGTTATATTTATTTCAAAATTTCAATTCAAGAAACTTTAATAAATGATTCAAATATCGTGACAAAGTTCGAGCTTAATATCTGTTATTTATTCTTTTTTTTTTCTTTTTTTATTAAACTCTTTTCTTTTTCACTTTCAATTTAATGTTAATACCATTAAGAATTTACTAAGTTAATTCTTTAAATGTAGTGGTAATAATACTTTTTAGTACAATCATTTAGTACAATCATTAGTTTAAGTACATCATTGTTAATTAAAATACTTGTCCACTTTACAATATATAAGAACTTTGATAAATTAATAAGGTACACATTTTGAAAGTATGAATTATTTTCTAGCATAAAACGCGTGACAAGCCACAACTATAACAGCAGTAACAAAAAAATTCATATACTTTACACGTTTAATTTAAACACGTTTGAAAAGTTATATACTTTACACGTGTGCTTTTCACCAAATTCGGTTTTTTTTTTTCCTGAAACTTTTAATTTTGCAAAACTGTATGCTTAAAAACAACAACAACAAGAACAAAAAAAACCTAGTTGCTGGACATTTCCTGTTCGTGAAATAGACTGGCAGCCTCAAGTAAGGAACAGAGAAATGTGCTCAGAAATTTTCTTTAAGATCAATGCATATAAATCTGATATTACAGATGTGTACTATTACACAGTTATCAATCAGTATTTTTATAACTGATATTACTTGCGCTGACCAGGGACCGATCAAAACAAAGAGAGACACTGTGCCTCGTATTCATTCGGGGCCTTCCCTTTCGATGCTATCACACACACACACACACACACACATAAAAAAAAAGTATTTTCGATGCCTTAGAATAAATATGTAAATATATAAAGACATGTATAGACGGATATATTTTTTAGTTTTAAACTTAAGCTACACTAAAAATACAAAATATTGATTATAAACAGTAGAAAGTCAAAAAAGATTTAAAATGTCAGCATTATTAAATTTTCATACAAAATGACCCCCCTCCCCCACCAAAAACAAAAAGAAAAAAGGAAAAAAAAACAAATCAGGGGCTCTATAACCAAGACACAGTTGGTGCATGCTTTAGTGAGGCCTTGGTAATTAAAAACTAATTCACGCGATAAAAAAAAAATAATTTACAACTAAATTGCTTATGAAAAAAAAATAATAATAAATAATTTAAGGGAATATTCCTGTTCAACATTTCTCTTTTAAATAATATATCCATTCTATTCTAATAAATAAGTTAACATCACAAAGACTGCGCAAGTTACATTTAGTATAGTATTTACTAGTGACCGGAGGGCTTTGAGAAAAGAGTCCCGTCACGGTCAGGGGACTCGGATTAGCAAAATATATTTCTTTTTCTTTCTTTCTTCTTTACTTTAAAATTAAAAATGTGTACAGATATAATATAAAGAATTCAGGGGAATCATAATGGATCATAATGATTTTATGATGACTATTATTTTGATTATTGAAAGTGATTTTATTAACCGTACGGAATTATCATTCAAGCAATCAAATATCGTATTTTCATATCGCATATCAATAAAAACCAATACTTTAGATGTAACTTTTTTTACATTAATAAGAATGAAATAGGAAAATTAACAAATTTAATATTATAATCACAAAATACTCATGACTTTCAACAGCTGAATATTTTAAAATAAATAAACAAACAATTGTAGGATAATTTGTAAGGGACTCCAAAAATCAATCGATCCCAGGGGATATGAATGCATTAGGCGGTTTTATAAATTTTAGACGGTATTTTATAAATTATAGTAAAATACGTTTGAGTAAAAATAATATATATGATTTTAATATTTTTTTAAATATTTAATTTTTTTTAAATCCTAGACCAGTAAAAATCATTCAAGTCCATTGGAAGTCATACTATGTACTGTAAAAGAAATCTATAAGAAATGTGTGCATATGACAGGACTGAAGTTTGACATCCGATTGCACACCAGGAACTGAACCTCTCATAGGATTCAAAAGCCGGTCACTCCTGTCAAATACCAAACATCTGACAACCTTATTTTAATTCCAGAAAAAAATAATGTACATGTTATCAAACAATAATTTTGGCTCTGAAATTAATATAATTTTGTTTGTTTGTAGACTTAAAAAACAATTCCTACCTTGGCAGTGTTTGCAGTTGGAGTTCGCTTCAGTCTCGCCGTCTTCACAGTCTAACATGGCCGTCGCCTTTCGGTCTGGCATCCACAATACAGTAGCCGACACCACTGTAAAAAGTTGAAAACGTCCACGAACAACCAAAAAAGTAGTATAAAAAATAGACCACGTTCCTTGTCTATAATTTTTTGGTCCACGTTTGAAGGAATGTAAACTTTTTACTGTAAATCACGACATTGTCCGGTAGTGTTCTAAATGTCCAGATTCTTCATGCAACAAAAAATATGCGCTTTCAATTTGCATACGTGCATGCAATTCATGTAAATTAGATGCAAAAAGCCTGTAAGCATTGTGACTTGGTTCCAGTGTAAAACCTCTCTCCGCATGTGAAGTATCTATCAACAGAAAACGGAGATTGTTTGGACGCCGCTTCCTTTTCCGCTTGGCATGAGCTGCTCACCAACAGTCAGTCACCGACTTTTCTAAAACAAAATTATGATGTCCAGTTTCTTTGCGGTTTCCTGGCATTGAAGACAGTTTATAATCAAACGTGAAATTTCAAGAAATATTCAAAGGAAGCTTTAAAGAACTAATCTTATCTTTTCAAATATTTCCTAAAACAAAATAGTGTCCGGCAATGAAAATTCTAATCAACGGAGTAAATGAAAAACGTAGTCTATCTTAAACAGTTTTCTAGCAGTTATAAAAATGAATAATTTGTTTATACTATCATACAAAATATTTAAAAAACTTTTACAGTGGTTGATTAAAGCAGGAGACACACTTAGTTCATATAAAAGATGATAAAATATTGCTCTAAAGAAAACTGCATACACATACAAAAAACAAGTAGACTTAAATTTCTGACAAATAACCGAATATACACATATATTTTTTGCTTATGTGATATTCCAAATATATATATATTAGGCTTTATAAAAACTGAGCAAAAATGAAAGATTCTGTATTATGTAAGTCTCAATATCCTGCTTTCTGTTCAACAAATGTCAGTGGAATAAGAACATAATTATGGAATAAAACTCTTATTTTCATTTGAATCAATGATTCCTTTCTCAATATTAAGAAGACCTGAAAAGATAATCTTTAAATAATTTTGCATATGCCTTATTGATTAATCACATTTTTCAATAGAAATTAATGGTCGAATTGAAACTGAATCAATTAAATCCAACAGTACTTGATAATCCTATTTTATTAAACTATATCTTAAAGTTTCTCAAATAAAAATTTACTGTCTTCATCAAATAATTCATATCAACTACATTTCTACTAAAATAAAATCATAAAATTCTGTCAGTTTCAAATTTAAAAAAACATCTTCACAAATGTAAACAAACCACAACTCCTTCAATATATGAAGATACTTTCAAACAAGATATATAAAAATACAAAATTTAGATTACTTATGATTTGCTCTTCTCATACTCATAATACAAAACGAAATTAGCGCACCTTTTTCATATATATATAACACCAAACAGAATACAAATCAAAACTAAACACCTTATTTCCAATGAGACAATACAGCAAGAAAGAGGGAGGAATGATGCGCTACAACTAAGAGGCTGCAGGACTATAGTCTCATCTTCAGCCTCTTTTCTCAAACTGGGATGGAGAGGGCCTCAAAGAGAAAGTAGTGTAGCAGCTGATTCACGCCAATGCCTGAGTGTGAGGTAGGGGGACAGGATCCTGAAATAGCATCCGAAAGGAGGAGGAAGAACCATTCACCCATCGGATGCAAGGAGTCTCCGAATCATAGATTCAGTGCCATTTAATATAAAGGATGCTTATCAGACGATATGAAAAATACTTTTTTTAATGTAAGGGAAAGAAAAACGAAGATATTAATCGTTTTTTTTTTTTTTTTTTTTTTTTTTTTCTGCAGAGTGTTTATCATCTGTGGTTTTAAACTAAAATTTTGCACCTGAAATTTTATACTGTGTCGATTATAGCCAATATATACTAGTTAAATCCAATATAGACTAGAGTCAATATCATCTGATTTTATATTTAATATAAGCAAAATAAAACTCGTGAAATTAATCCATTATTTAAATAAAAGTTTCTGGTTATAGGTAGGGGGGACATGATACTGAAATAGTATCCGAAATCGGGAGGAAGAACCATTCACCCATCGGATGCAAGAAGTCTCCGAAATTCATTGTTATTTAATATAAAAGAGGCTTATTTGAAGATGTAGAAAATACTTTTTTAATGTAGGGGGAAAAAAATATTAATCGGCTTTTTTTGTTGTTGTTGCCAGAATGCACTGGTGGAAAATTGGCGCAGAGGCGGAGCCTATTGACACCATTAAATTTTAGTAGTATTTTTTGACTTATCTAATGGCAGAATTTCTGAGTTTTTATTAAGGTGAAGAATACTATAATAATTTAGTGGTGTCAATAGGCTCCTACCCTGCGCCAATTTTCCACCACTGCAGAATGGTTGCCATCTATAATTTTAAACCAAAATTTTGTATTTAAAATTGTATACTGTGGCGCTTCTAGAAGAACTAATATTATCTGATTTTACATTTAATATAAAATGCATTAATCATATAAGATTTAATATAAGATGCTACACCAAGATTCCGAAGTAGTATCTGAAGTGAGGAGGAAGAACCACGCAGCCATCGGATGCAGTGGGTCTCCAAATGCTATTTAATGCATAGATTTCTTATCCGAAGATATCGTCGATACCATGTCAAACTATCCAAATAGGAAAACAGTGGGATACTTTTTTTAAAATTCAGATTTCTTGATTAGCACCACTTTTTTGAAATAGTAAAAGATACTTTTTTATTTTATCAGTATGCCTTTAAGGGGACGGTGGACGTATTTTTTTTTTTTTTTTTTTTTTTTTTTTTTTTTTTTTTATCATAGCGATATGACATTTTGTGCAAATATACATTTAACCATAAGTTTATTGAGCACTTTAAAAGAAATTTCCAATGTTATTATAATTTTTAAGTTTTTTCAAGTTAAAATTTTAAAATGCTCCATCAGTGATGCATTCAGGGGGTGGCCCGGGGAAGTCAATCCTCCCGGAGCAATGAGATGCCCCCCGGAAGATTTGAGATTTTGTGTTTTCAATGGTCAAAAAGTTCAATCCCCCCTCCCCCGGAAATCTATAATGTCCCCCTGGAGCTATAAATTCGCCCCCGGAGAAAAGTGTCTGAATGAAACATTGTGCTTCATGAGTCTTAATTTTTGAGATATGTCTCCTGGATTTTGCATTTTAATCACTTAAAACTCTATTACAAACAAATCTGAGTGTAGATTTTTAATCCTTTGAATAGTTAAAATTTTGGAGATTTTTTTCTGAATTTCATATCGATTTTCATACACCGTTTGCCTTTTAATAAGATAAAAATCAAATTTAATTATCTTAATGAAGTCGAATTTTAAAATGCATACACAGTTTCTTTGTAAGCCATATCAGGATTCTTCCTTACCAATTTCATGAATTTTAATCAAAAATTAAGACGCATGGAGTATTTCAAAAATATAAAAACGTTGAAAAATCAGTTTGGAGAAAAACAGATTTAAAGTTCAGAAAAGGGCCGAAAAATTGTTTGTGTACAAAATTCAAACGCTTGTAACTTTGAAAAAAAAATTGCAGCTGCATGCCGTTCTTCGAAAATGGCTCAGAACAAATTGGAGATTAATAATATGTACAGATTTTTGCTCAAATAAAGGTCGACGGTCCCCTTAAAATATCAATTTCGATCAAATTTCATTTTTCAATTCATATATATATATATATATATATATATATATATATAACAGAAAATTTTGAAATTTGATCGAGATTGACATTTTAAGGGGACCGTCGACCTTTATTTGAGCAAAAATCTGTACATATTATTAATCTCCAATTTGTTCTGAGCTATTTTCGAAGAACCGCATGCAGCTGCAATTTTTTTTCAAAGTTACAAGCGTTTGAATTTTGTACACAAACAATTATATATACATATATAAAAACAGGGTGAACTTTATGATCCTGGGGTTTTTTAAACATTTATATTTCTTACAATCTTTAAAACACTAGGTTGAAAGTTGTTTTTTGATTTTTCTCAATAATGATTTTTTATATATATAAAATTGTTTTGGGAAAATGTGCATAACTCAATAAATATCAGTTAAATTACCACAATTTTTTAAATTATGTTTTAAATATGCATTCAAATGAATTAGACTGTTCTAATGCTGATTTATTAAAAAGTCTATAAGTTACACAGTTTTAATTTGTGAAATGGTAACGTTTTTCAGGAATTTTCATCATTGTTTGTCTCATAAAAATAGTCTAGTTTCAGTATCACATTATAATGTTTATTATGAAATTCATAAAATGCATTTATATTCAATAGTTTTAAATTTAAAAAATTCAAGAAAATAGCAATTTTTTGGTTAATTGTATGTTATTTCATTAAATAAAAATAAAATACAAATTAAATTACCTATTTGTATCTTTATTCACATTTTGTATGACATTTTTAATTATAATTGACAATCCTAAACTTAAAATTTATAAAAATTAAAATAATTTGTACCGAAGGCATACAGATACCTAAATATAAGGGAAAGTAAAACGAAGATCTTAATACGTCTTTTGTTACAGAATATTTTTCATCTATGTTTTGAAACCAAAATTTTATACTGTGTCGATCATAAAAGAACCAATATCCTTTATATCAATATCCTTTTATACATTTAATATAATCGAAAGATAACTAGAGAAATGAATCGATTATTTTTAAAAAGTTTTTCGCTATAGGAAACTTGTCATCTAACTCTATGGGTTTAAAATTTAAATTTTGTAGCTGTGGGGAATGTAAAAGAGTTAAAACCAATTTTCTTAAACTTTCCAATTTAAATGATGACAGACGTAAAGACTAATGCATTTTTTCTTTTTTTTTTTAAGGGAACACATTTTAATACAATATTATGTATTACAGTAGACTCCCTCAAATCCGCACTGCTTGGGACCAGGAGTTGTGAAGATTTAAAAATTTTTGTGGATTTCTGGTCATTGATTTGTTTACACTTTTAAAACATAATTTGAATGTAATAATACAACCAGCAACCAAAATTTTAATGAATGCTTACAATATAGTAGAATATTAAAATAATTAAGTAAAGTAATAAACAAAAATCATAAAAATTATGATTTCAAATATGATTAAATTATTATAAGTAAATGTCAAGTAAATAATTAGTAATGTATAATTAAATATGTACCAGAAAAATACTTTTTTCTTGAATTTTCGATGATGAAACTTGCCTCATAATGGTACCCTACTAATTCACATCAAAATCCTAAAATAAGGAACTTTCATTTCAGGTTTAGCCGGACTTAATATAAAAAAAATCTAATTAATACATAAATATGTTTGGTAAAACGATTGTGATTGCCAAACACATTAGCAATATCTCGAATTTTTTCAGAAATAAATTTACACATCAGTCATAAAACAAGTTTGAAATTGCTCGTCAAACGTGGCAAATGAGGTGCGTTCGTACTATAACTAGTTTTAAATATTTTTGAACGCATATTGAACTGAATGTATATTTTAGTGCACTTCAATAAGTGCATATTCATATCCATTTTTCTGTTCGAAAGGCTGTAATATCATTAAAATGCACTTGAAATATTTTTTTCCCATTGGCCGTCATGTAAACGGAAAACTTTTGACTGTCCCTATCATTAAACTACTATACATCCGATTTTCATAACATTTGAAATGACTCAACAAAATTTTGCAACAATTATATATTTAAAATTTCAGACCATTCCGAAGGCTGTAACATCATTAAAATGCACCTGCAATAATTTATTCCCATTGGCCGTAATGTAACGGAAAGCTTTTGACTGTCCCTGTAATTAGACTATACATCCGATTTTCATAAAATTTGAAATGACTCGACAAAATTTTGCAACAATTATATATTTAAAATTTCAGACCATTCGGTCGAGTAGTTTTTGCTCTGTTATATGCGGACAGATGGACAGACGGACGGACGGACAGACGGACTGAACGACGACTATAGGTGCTACGTATTTCTATAATCACGAACGTACCTAAAAAGGTATGAGTTCAGTCATATTAATGAGAATTATGTTTAAAGAAGATTATGAATGATATAAAAATAAAAGAAGTCTAATTTTGACACTACATCTGAACTGAAAGTTTCATTGTTTACATCTACTATGATGTGCGGAATTTAGGCGTTTGCTGATTTTATGATTGCGGATTTGAGGGAGTCTTGTATTCATTGGCGGAGTTCCGCTGACTTCGCTGGTCGGTTTTTCAAAACGAACCTCTTGCAAAGGAAACTGGGGTTAGCGACGTAACTGCTTTTGGCAGCGTACACACAAGCGAGCTCCGCCCTCTGCGTTCACGAATCAAAAGAACCTTTTATTATTGTGCTTTCTTCTTTTTAGACGGAAGCGTAAGGTTTTTAAACGTAAGGTTATTTTTAAACTTAAAGTGTGAAATCAATTAGATTAACAATACTTGGAAGCAGAATAATACATTTCATCAAACATGTGTATCTTTATTCTGATAGTATTAGAGGAAGTTTTGGTATTATGGAATACAACTTACATTTTAATTTGTCAGCATAAAAAAATTATATACCGGGTGTTTCAAAAGTTCGGGGCTAAAGATAAACGCGATTAAAAAAGATCTATGAGTCGGAGAGACATACGGTTTGCATATAAATATTCAGCGTGGTACGGGATTTTGTATGGCATCAACAAAAAAATAGTTCAAAATATCGACAATGGAGGGCACTACTGCAGATAATTCCATGGAATCATTCCATATTGCTCACACAACGCAAGCTTTGGATACGAAAACATTAGAGAATCCTGCATATAGACTTTTTTGTATCCGAATCTTGCATTGTGTGAGCAATATGAAATTATTCCATGGCATTATCTTCAGTAGCGCCCTCTATTGTCAAGATTTTGAACTAAATTTTTGTGATGTCCTAAAAAAATCCCGTACCACGCTGAACATTTATCTGCAAACCGTCTCCTCTCCGACGAATAGATTCTTTTTTTTTTTTTTTTTTTTTTTTTTTTTTATATCGCGTTTTACTTTCACACCGAACCTTTGAAACACCCGGTACATTAAATGTTAATAAAGTACAAACTTTGACTATTTCTTAACACATTTTTAATGCGTATGAAGTGAAAGAAAAAAAATATCAATATTTAGAGTTTGAAAAAGAATGACACTTTTTGATAATATGAACTAGTCGGGTAATGTAGAATAGGGTTATAAGGAATGTTAAAAATTACAAGAAAAGCCATGATTTACAAGAATACCAAGATTATTTACTGAATAAACACTAGTACATCATCTAAAAATCATCAGATTCCCTAAAAAATTGTTTTAATTTTTATAAAAACCACAAATGTAATCTGTTGTTTCGGTCCCATCACAGTCCATATGGGCCCATATCGCACACATCAGGTATTTTATATCTATTCCTCCCCTCTTTAATCCTCTGAATATTTTCCATTGCAAAACAGGCACACCGCATCTTTCTCATCTGGTGTAAAACCTGGTAAATACACTGTAAAAAAAAATGGTAACGTTCCATGTAAAATCCAGGAACGTTTCGCCTTTTCTCAGGTTTTCAGAATAATTTAGCCCTTTCCTGTGATATTCTGGTTTTCTTATCTGAAACGTTCCTGAACCAAAAGTTGGAAACAGCAAAACGCTGCGGCCGCCATTTATTATTTTTTTGCTATAATCCGTTGCTCGCGCGCGAGTGTCGAAAAAGAATTCCTTAAATGAATGTAAAAAAATCAATATGGAATGCAAATAAATCAATAGACGACATAATCCTTTACGTCTCTATTGTCAAGACAATTCAGATGAAAATACAATACCTCCGTGACATCGGTAAGAGATTATATATCTCGTACTTGTCTGTGGAATGTTTAAGGAGCAGACCGTGTAAAAAAAATACACCTATTATTTGGATCTCCATTAACCAGGGGACCATCAAACATGATTCTCACCGAATTTGATTAATTTAAAGTACGTTTTAGAGTTCTTATCTCTAATTATTCTTGTGAAAGGATTTCTTCAAATAGGACTTAGATTTTCAGAAATTAGATGCCGAGGTTTAGCATACGTTTCAAATACCCATTAGTTTGCAGCTCTCAGCGTGTCTTTCGTGGTGTGGACGCAGAAAGCTCGCACGCCACCCGTACGGCCCGAGTTCGATGCTACCTCTGGACTTTTTTTTCTTTTTTAATTAATTTTATATTTTAACACTTTATTACAATTTGATTTAAATTTGATATATATTTGACACTTTGAATTGCTGCAAATTTGATTTTTTTTTTCGGAAAAAATATACAATTACGTTTAGGTTTTTTTTTTCATGAAAATGTATATGTATTTTATCTAACTTGTAAACTAACATAATTACTAACGAAAATCCAAAATATTTTATGGTCTAGATTTTTTTTCTAATTATTATTTACATTTATATATTTTTATATTTTAAGCAAAGTTCAGAAACAATATATCATATATATATTTACTTTATTGATTTTTAACTGAAAATTTATTTTTTCGTGTAAATTATAAATAATAATTTTGATGTCAATTTCAAAATATTTTTTCATTCTAACAAATAATGATAATAAAGCGAAAATTGTCAACTGGAAATGTAAAAATCGTCTGCGGTAACTCAGCTGACCATTTTTTCCCAGGAACGTTGCGGAATTTTTTTTACAGTGTAGCCCATCTCAGAGGAGACGTCGGAGTGGAATGATTTAGACCCGTCTTGAAACAGTTGTCTAGCTGATATTCCATGTTACCCGACACGCCTTCTTGAAAAAAAAATGACCTCTTCTCTCGTCAACAAGTTAGCAAAGAAGCAAACTGTCTAAAACAGCAATAAATATAACTGTTCAACCTAATACTGAACTTGGTTAACATCACTGACGAAGAGGTCTTATAATTAATACAAATTTTAGAAAACTTACCTGCAAAAAACAGCAAATATTGACAATAAGATTTTATTTCACCAGGTCATTCCAATAACAGGTACTCAAACAGAACTCACCGCAGAGCATAACGGGAGTACTAAGAAGACGTTTGGCAGTTTTACGCTAGGCTGCAGCACCGTAAGTGCCAGACATTGAAGCAATCCATATTGCCCGACCATTCCATAGTACCCGAACTTCTCTATCCGTAACTTCTATGCTTGTTTGTTTTTTCCTTGAATTTGAACAGCTTGAAGTTAAATCACAGAAAAATCTAACGTTTTTATAATACTTATATTAGAAGGTAATAGATTGTATATAACTTGTAACTTTTTTTTTTGCATAAATTTAGTTGACTTTAATATTGCAAAAACAAATGTGATGAGTGTGACAATCTGCGGCAAGGCGAAAGGTAGGAGTCTATCGGAATAATGAACAATTGTTTACCACAATATTTGAAATTAGCTAGTGACAAGTAAGTTACCACAATTTTCAGTTCATTGTCAAAAGCGTTTTCTTCTTTTCTTTTTTCCTTAACCTTTATTATCCGTAATTAGGTCACCAAGCGTTGCTATCATGGCTTCAATATCCTTTAAAATGGATGTGAATATCAATAACGGTTTGTTGTCACTTTCATTTTAATTATAAATGATGATTTGTATGATAAACTCAAATATTCGATGAAATACTGTGGATTTCTAAACAATTAAAGTTTTTTATGGTATTTATCTTAGAAGGCAAAAGATTGTATAGATAACATGTAACTCTTTTTTGCATAAATTTAGCTCGAGTGTAATATTGCAAAAACAAATGTGATGAGTGTGACAATCGGCGACAAGGCGGAAGGGAGGGGCTATCCCAACAATGAACAATTGTTTTCCACACTATTTGAAATTAGGGAGTGACAGGTAAGTTACCACAATTTTCAGTTCATTGCCCAAAAGCGTTTTTTTTTTCTTTTCTTTTTTTCTTAACCTTGATCATTCGTAATTAGGTCCACCAAGCGTTGCTATCATGACTCCAATATCCTTTAAAATGGATGTGAATATCAATAAAGGTTTGTTGTCACTTTTATTTTAATCACAAATAATGATTTGCATGACATACTCAACTATTCGATGAAATACGATGGATTTTAAACAATTAACGTTTTTATGGTATTTACCTTAGAAGATAACTGATTGTATGTATAATTTGTAACTTTTTTTTTTTTTTGCATAAATTTAGCTAGAGTTTAATATTGTAAAAACGGATGTGACGAGTGTGACAACATGCGACATAGCGGAAGGCAGGGGTCTGTCTCAACATTAAATAACTGTTTACAACAATATTTGAAATTAGCTAGTGACAGGTAAGTTACCGCAATTTTCAGTCCATTGCCCAAAAGCGTTTTTTTCTTAACATTAATCATCCGTAATTAGGTATATCAAGCGTTGCCATCATGAGTTCAATATCCTTTAAAATAGATGTGAGTATCAACAAAGGTTTGCTGCCACTTTTATTTTAATCACAAATGATGATTTGTATGATACACTCAACTATTCGATGAAATATAATGGATTTCTAAACAAACACGTTTTACTTAACACGCATAAGGAATAAAACAAGTAACACTGATTTATAATTTCACACTTCACTATTCGATAACATTAAGATGCTGTTTAAGTTTTCACATAAACACGGTGACACACCACCTATGTCTACTTCTCGCCTTCCCTCTACTGCAGTGGTTCCCAAGTTTTTTTTTTTTTTTTTTTGACCACTTCCCGCCTAAGCATTTCTAAAATCATAATGTACCCCCTCCCTTCCCGCCCGCTTCCTTTGTAACATATAACTCTTAATTAAAAAAGTTAATTCTCAAAAACATGACAGAAACCTAAAATAGAATTAACAATGACAAGTCACTTCTCCATTTGTGAGCTTGCCAAACAGATAATATTTTGTCACAATTATTTTTTTGAAAACTCTGTAACGAAGTCATATATCTCAACTTTTATATCAAGAACAGTTTTTATACTCTTTGCCAATTTATCTCATGCAAAACAAAAGAGTTATAGGGGAAAGCAGGGAAATGGCGCTCACTTAAGGAAAAAACATGAATAGCTAGTCAAATTTAGACAAAAAAAATTCAAAATTTTATTAACGAAGTATAACTCCAAAGCATAAGGAAGAGTTTGCAATCAAGTAATTCACATAAAAGTTTAAGGAATTTTTTTATCGTTTTATTTAAATAACCATCGATTGAGCGGTAATGCCCGACATGGTAGAGTAATTGCGCTCAGAGTTTGAATACAACATTAAAGTAAGACAAAAATCACATATGTAGTTGTGTGGGCTGTTCACACCACTACAGACATTTTGCGACCACTTTACACATATTGTGCACACATATTGTGTTACACATATAGTGGGCAACCTTTTTTATAATTAGGTTTTTTGATTTTCACCACTTTTTTGAAATCGTAAAATTCGCCTTGTTTAATGACATATTAATTAGGGCGAAAACAGGGAATTTTACCATTTCAAAAAAGTGGTGTTAATCAATAAATTTGAATTTAAAAAAGTTGCCCACTAGCAACACTTCTGGAATTCCACGCGAGCGCCATTACCCGTTATCGCCATGTTGAGTTTTAATGCATTATAACTGGCGTAACAACGCACTGCAAAAATAAGTAACAGCATGAAAGTACAGCTAAATATATATTTTTTGTAGACATAATGAATAAATTAATATTTGAAAATAAGAGTACACTTACTTCAAGATAGAAGTTGTAGAATTTTATAATAAAACAACTGCAAACTAATAACGTGAGCACACAAAAATACTTTCCTTCCGACGGTCACTATATCCTTACTGGGAACTTACGATGAAGTTCGCTAGGTGCCGGTACCGATCGCACGTTTTCAATTCTATTCTGCTTAGAGATATTGGGTGAGCGGGATTACCCTTCTGAGCGTCATTACCATACTTTCCCCCAAGTTCTCCCTTTTCATCTTCAAAAATTTTCTTGGAATAACTCTTATATTTGACATTAAATTTTAGTGCTTTATTAACAACAGGTGGAAAATATTCGGACACTAAGATCTTTCTATGAATAACAAAATACACAAAAGTCGTTTCTGGATTTTCATATTTATCAATTTTAAGCAGCCATTTTCCTTCTCCAACCATCCTATAATACACTTCTCTATTAACGAGCTTTTCCTTCCCCATTATCGCCAATTGATCGCCATGTAAAAACATAGTTAAAATTTTAAAATGTACATTTATGTACTGTGTATGAGGTCTGTCGAGGGTCATAAGAAAGTTACTATTATCTCATTTCTCTCTGCAATGTCCGTTTGGGATTTTATATTTTTTATAAAGTTGGTAATAAATAACCTTGCTTAGATACTTCATTTGTTTCGTTTAAACGCATTTAAAACAGTCAGTTTTAGTTACAGTTTCGTATGTAAAACATCATGCGAGATATTGCAGAGTTAATAGAAATACGAGTTTCATCCGATAAATTACAGACAAAAGTTGTGCAAAAAAAATCGAAAATAGAATGATAACCAGAAAAATTATAAAAGTTCTTGAATATAAGAAAGGTATAAAATTTCTGAATTAAACATTTTTGTAAGAGTTTTATTTTAAATTTTTATACGGACACTTTTTGAAAATCCAATAAACTTTTTTTAACAGTTTATTTTAAAAATCTGCATATAAGACTTTATTTTTAGTATACAGCATAAATTTACCAAAAAAAAAAAAATAAATAAATAAAAAAAAAAAAAAAAAACGGTCAAGTGCGAGCATTACTCGCGCACAGAGGGTTCCGTACAATAAATATATTAATTAGTAAGTTTAATATTACAAAATAACGTTGCTAAAAGAATAATAAGACTTTGTAAAAAACTATACAACGTAGAGCTGTGTATAGCTATATATACTAGAAAAATTTAAATGGATATACCATAAAAGTTCAGAACGATATGAAGCCTAAATAGTATCAAATATTGCTATTCTGTATAAAAAAGTTGTTGTTATAAAAGCCGACGGCGCATAGAGTACGTTGCCCGTTTCTTTATGTATGTCCAAACAGTCAGCGTCTTTAAAGATTAACATATCGGCTAATTAGAGACTTTTTTTTTTCGAAAATCATTATCAACAATCCTTTTATACTTCCATGACGACAGTTACCTCGAGCGCCTCTCAACTCCCTTGCTGACGGCAAAGTGAATTTGCGTGTAACGGAAAAACATGGGTATTCCCTATAGTTTTCTTGCAAGGTTTAAATAAACTATTACTACACCTAATTTTTTAATAATTTTACTTTCAGTAGATTCAGATATAGAGGGGAGGGGGACATATTTTTGCATTACATTTTCGACAATATCTCTGAAAATATACTACCTTAAATGAAAACAAATGTATTTACCGGGTGTCCTAAAAAGGACTGACTGATTTTAAAATTCAATAACTTGTTAACGGTGATAGATATTTAAAAAATTCTTGCAGGAGGTTCATGCATGAGATCAAAAGTTTTTTTACAGTGATTTTCGATTTTAGTTCGAATTACAAAAAATAGATGGCGCTGTAAGCAGTAGGCGCTAAATACAGGCTCGATTTTTAGTCTTTCTGTTCTTCCATGCGGAAAAAGGAGATGAAACTGGATTGAGTGGGTCCCGAAGTGCCAAAAATCGAGCCTGAATTCAGCGTTTGTTGATGGCAGTGCCATCTATTTTTTGTAATTCGAACTAAAATCGAAAATCACTGTAAAAAAACTTTTGACCTTATGCATAACTCTCCTGCAAGAATTTTTTAAATATCTGTCACCGTTTGCAAGTTATTGAATTTTAAAATCAGTCAGTCCTTTTTAGGACACCCGATATGAGTTCGGCGCAACGAGAGCTTTCACACGATGCCCCACACGATGTACACAAACACACACAAAAAAAAGATTTTCATTTTCGAGTTATTTAATTAGCCCCGTACATTTTTCCTTAATATTTGTGAATGTTTTTTAATCTATAAGTATTTGAGCTAAGTTCCATAAATTGAGCCATAATAGTTCTATAATTTAAGCCAAATTTGAGCTAAGTTCCATAGATTACGAGAAAAAAGACTGTGACAGACGATCAGACAAATAGACACACAAGTGACCTTATAATGGTTCCGTTTTTACTTTTTAAGTACGGAACCCTAAAAAGACAAACATAAACTGACAGGGCATTGTTACATAACAAATCCGGAAATGCCCGTTATTAAAATGAAATCCCCCCCCCCCCTCTACGCCTCACGTTGGGAACCACTGCTCTACGGGCTTTCTCGTAGACTGCACTTTGCTCTCGCCACAGTTTAGTCCAGGGGAAATGTACCAAAAAAAGGGAGTTACCTTGCAAAAGGTCGGGCAGAAGATTTTTTTTTATTGCTTATAATGATGCCAACATTGAAAAAACAAGTTTTCTAACAAAATTTCTTAAGGCTAAATTTTCTGTGGCCAAAAAACAACAAAATTTTGGGACTTTTTTTTTTTTATCTCGAGACCCGTTGCCGTATCAAAATATTTCTCAAATACAATATTGAAAACGATAAAACTCTCTACAACTTTTATATTTGCAACTTTTTTATACACTCAATAGCAAGCGGAGTACACCATTTCAAAAATAGATCAATTTTTTTTTTCAGTTTTCTTAAAAACCGTGAAAAATGTAGTTCTGCCCCGATTATTGAAATATTTCCCACGGATTTAATCATGTATGTCAACTTCCATATATTGGTAGCAGTAAATTATGTGTTTCAGGGCAAAAACTAGCCTTTTTTGCACCCGTGGCAAAGATGGATATCCCCCCCCCCCCTTTAAAAAGAAAATTTACCACGAGAATTTTAATAAATCTCTGATAGCCGGATTTTGAAAATTTTAAGTGTGTAATCATTAAATACGTAATGCTGAACTATCTAATCAACTTTGTCTAATATTGATTCATTAAGACATTGAAAACCGAAATATATTCCGCTGTAAACAGCTTTCCATCTCAGCAGGTATAATTGTTCATATTCTTTCTCTGGAAAACATATATTTTTTTCTTTAAAGAGCGGATTCTGTATATACAGATTTCATTTTCAAAGATTTTACGGCAGTTGTAGTATTGAGGCGTTTTAAGTCACAGTTATATGAATAATGGAGACTAAATTAGTCACACGAAGTCATTCACAAGGTGATATTAAACCTGCTTTTAAATTAAAAAAATTTCATTTTTTCCATGTTGGCATTATTATAAACAAGTCAGAATAAAAAAAAACTTCTACCGGACCTTTTGCAAGGTAAAATGTACATTCCCCCTGGACTAGTTCGGTGTTGGAGAGAGTTTTTCTGCTTGGTGGCCGCCAATACCCGGCGCTCCACCGCTCTGAAGTTAATTCGATTGTTTTCAAATAACAATAAACGAAAGTTGTTTAGTTAATGCTTGCATTATATTATATGTTTATACATACCGATTTTTATCAGGCATTACTTGTACCAAAAAATGGGGTATCATGCATGTCTATGCTATATTCGCTAAACTATTTTTTTTTCCTTTTTTTCACAGATGCATATATGAATTGTGTTTTTGGAAATATATTAGATTCTTATTAAACACGAAAATACAGATTTTAGAAATAAAATGTGGAATGACATGTTTTTTCTATAAAGCAATAATAAATGTGTTTTTAAATATTGAATTAAAATGTTTCTAAGTAACTATATTATGACTGTTTAACGAGTACCACATAGACATGCATGATACGCCATTTTTTGGTACAAGTAATGCCTGATAAAAATCTGAAAAAATGTAAACGTATTAATCCGATCGTTACAATACCATTGAAGATTTTAAGCATAATTTTTTCGCCTAAGTACAACATTTGGTTATATTAGACGACCTAAAATATGACATATAGACCTGACCGAGGAATATTAATCATGAGATTAGATTAATTATAAAACACGACATTTTGGCTCTAAACTGAAATCTCCTTCCCCCCACACACCCCAAAAAATCAATTTTATTGAAATTTCTTCAAAATCCAGCAATTTGTTTGCTTCCATTGTTTATGATTGTTTATTTTTAATAAGGTTATCGGGTATAAAATATTTTTCAATATTTTTTGAAAATATTTGTATTTTAATTTATTCTTATTTTTTTCTTATTCTTATTCTTATTCTTATCCTTCTTCTTATTATTTTGCTCCATCATTTTAGAATGATCATCAATATATCAAACTAAGTAATGAAATAATTTTTCAAAATGTGTTATTTTCACCCCTTCTAAGACTGATATTACCACCGCTGTATAGAGTTATGATCAAAATCACTCAACGTGAACCTATAAAAAACCTATTGATTTGAACCCCTACAAAAAAAGAAAAAAAGTTTCTTAATCTAGCTCTTATCTTTTTTAAGATTTACAGAAATTTAATTAATTTCTTCCGAGTTAAAACCCATTCCGTTATCATCAGAAACACCAGAAATAAAAAGATTTCTGAGGTTTCTGGTGTAAAACGCTTCTATTCGTAAAATGCTGACATGATTGAATGACACCAGAATTTACAAAAAAAAGAAAAAAAAAATGAAAATAAGTAAAAGCGTACTTAGGAAAAGAAAAATATTCATTCCAAAATTCTAGTGCGAATGTGGCATTTAAGGATAAAAATTAAGTTGTCCAAAAATAAATCTCTACACTTTAAAGAGTTAAAAAAGCATTTCTAAAGCAAAATATTCTTTTGCTGTCATTAATTTTCGGAAAGTGTAAAAAAAAAGACAAATGCTTCTTAATCTAGGAGAACATAAACATCATCAAAAATATAATAAAAAAATATCATCATAAAATATAATAAAAAAAATATCATCATAAAATATAATCAAAAACGAAAAGATACAATTTCGGAGTAATCCACGATTAAGAAAAGTACTCTTTACCTTTAGAAACCTCAGAAAATAATACACTTTCGAAATTTAAAAAAGCACTTATATAAAAAAGTTTCTGTTACTGCTACTGGTTTTCGAAAATGTTTCCGGATAATTCTTACAGTGGATTAATCAGTTTTTACAACACAACATATACATATTTTTAATACTATTAATTCTCACGTAAATGTTTTCATCTTCAACAAACATGATAAATTTACAGCATTAAGAGCCTACGCTAGTCACGTGAGGAAACGAAAACGCTAATATTAAGGCTATGAAAGAAATCTTAGCAGATTTCTCACTTGTATTTTAATCTTTTTAAATGATTTTTTTTTCTTTGCAAATGGTGTTTGAGGTTGATATCTAATGTTATGTGTTTGTGCTTTAGTGATTTTTGTTACAGATTTTTTATAAGCGGACATTTTCACATCTGGAACCGGTTCTGAAAGTGAAACTACCCTCATATCAAACAAAAATATAACCATAGTCGAAAAAGTGAAAACGTATAATCTTAGATATAACTCGCAATTATCATACAATCTCAAGTATCATATGAAAAAAAAATTAAAAAGATTAAAATACAAACGATGAATCTGTAAAGATTTCCTCATAGGAACAGATGATTGAAGCTGTGAACGACTGTAAACGAAATTTTCATTATAAGATAATCGTGTTTTAATGCTGCTTTCTTTTAAAAATACTGTAAACAATGAAAACGTTTCTTTGAAATACATTCCTCTGATTTGTGGATAGATTGTTTTTGCAACTGTCTTACCAACTACATCGGCTGGTAGGATATTTACACTTCTACAAAAACTGAATATGTTCAATACATTTTATCAAACAATGAGAGAAGGAATGAACGAAATGAAAAAAAAATGTATTTAGACGTATATCCTACAATCATTTACACTTTTATAACTCGTTAGAGCAGTCGAATTCTGCGAGAAAGCTATTATTATATGACGCAGAGTGCACTAGACGTTTACACCACGTTTTTCATTTAAGTTGTCATAACTGTCTTTTCACATTTTTTAGGTTAACCGATTTCGATATGAGTTAACCCAAAAAGCGGTGTCTTAGTGCGTCCCTGGGCAATATTAAAACCTTTTTTTGTTTCCAAAACAATAGAACCTTTGATAAGATGAGAAACCTTTCTCACAGTTTTCTTTAGTTTAATCTGAAGAAACTTCAACATGTATGCCTCATAGAAAATAGATTCTCAAAATTTTATTAACCTTTTAACAGCTTAAAGTAGATTCGATTAACGTATTTAAATATCATGATTGCTCCCAGCAATTTTTTGTCATCATCCTGTTGGAACGCATGACTTATTTACCATAAGTCACGAATTCTTTTAACACTTTAATGAATAAAGATTACGGATCGTGCAGCATAAACTAAACCCTTAAAAATAAGATAATCGTGAACTTTTCATTTTAAACGAAAATCTTAACAAAAGAATAAAGTACTTGAAGACATGAAGAAACGTGTACACACCTATTGATTGTTTCTTTGACAAGAACATGTGGAACATAATCGGACATCTGAAACAATAGTTACAGGATTTTTCTAATATGTTAAAAGAAGGTTGTAATGGAACACATGAAAAGAAGTTTTTAGTTCTTTTTATGATATGGGCAATTTCACAGGTTATTGTTATGAACAAATTAATCTTGCCGGTGTAGCCAAGTTAGTAATAATAGATTCGCTAAAAGATAGATGAAGACATTTTCATCTCAAAGGCTTCGAACCACTTAATCAATCAATCCTTTTGATCGATTAACCACGTTTCTTTACAATTCAAATTTAATTTTATATCTGTATTTACTTTCTCTCTAAAGTTTCGGCCTGACAGTTAATCTGTAAATACTTTTCTTTCAAATAAATCTGTTATCGTATTTTCATTTGCAGTTGACGAACGTCTATTATGCTTACATGGATTAGACAACGTGTATATGACATTTTCACCTGCCGAACCTTTAAAGTTTCTGATTTGAAAATGAAAATGTGCATAATCTGCATGACTTCCTCATATAAAAATCGTATAATTCATATTAAAAAATAATATGTTGATTTCAAAACATATTTATTCTTGCTCAGTTTCATTAAAAATACGGCAACAGAAAACAAAAAAGATAATTAACTATTTTGAAAATAAAACAAATAAATGTTTCAAATAAACTTTAGATTTAAAATGAGGTAAAAAAAAAAGAACCTTGTTAACTATGACGTAATTTCCGACTAAAAGCTTTCCTTTATGTACTATTATCTGTGCATCCTATATCATTAAATAATACTTAAACGCATAAAAATGCACATATCGTTTTTAAATGTCACGTAATTTTCAACATGAGGTCCTCTCACTGACATTAGCATGATTATTAGACATCTTCCATTGAACTGTTTCGAAATTACGTAAAAAACAATTTTGTTTCATTAAAACTAAGGAATTCCCTGTTTAGTAAATAATACTAAAAACTCTTTAACTACGAAAACACTGTGTGAAAGTTTGAGTCACTTAAACTAAACTCTAATGCCTTACATATCAATCAATTTCACCTTTACTACAGCACTTTACTCAATAGGAAATCAACACGCTCGAAACCCGCAAGTACTAATGCAACTCTAACTAACACAGTAGTATTCAAAATATGCTTGATTGTGGAATACACGATTCCAAGAAATAGACTTTATTCGAGATTAGTTTAATTACTTCTTACCAAGGTCACTTCAGGTAGCTTAGGACACCTGAGCTGAGGTACTTTGCCTGTAACACCAAGCAAAGAACTCCATATCTTTGAATTTACGTGCTTTTATACTGAAATCGAGGTGGGAAAATGATCATTTGCACAAGTACAGAATTTTTAAGTCGGCATTCATGCATTGTAAATTAAAAGAAGTTTACAGCAGATAAAAACTTGTGACTATCTTGATATGTCAGATTAGTCCTTAAAACTCTAAAAATCATATGCTTTTTGCATGTAATAATTTAATTATTTTAACGTTTTCTTTCATTTTCAATATCCAGCTGTAAATAGGTATATGTTTGAACTGAAAATACATTATAAAACACACACACACTACAATATATATTAAAACACACATAAATCACGCCTGCATTCAATTGTTAACGGTATATATAAATATTAAACATACATACAAACAATAAATACAATAATCCCAACTGAAGTGAAAAATTAGCCAGAGGCAGGAATCGAACCCGGGATGGCAGCATTCCAGGTTGTCGCTCTAACCACTGAGCTACTCCGACCGATACCAAGATCTGCAATTTTTCACTAATAAACCATGTTGAGGAAGTCATTAGAGTGACAGCCTGGAATGCCGTGGTCCGGGTTCGATTCCTGGCTCTGGTTAATTTTTCACTCCAGTTGGGATTATTGTATTGATTGTTTGTATATTTATATATACTGAAAATACACTGTTTTAAAATACTATTATTTGGACTTTTTAAAATGCGGCAACAATAAGTAAAAATTGGCTATTTTAAAATATGAATTAATTCTCTATTCAAACAATGAAATTCTGAATAAAAAAATTAAAAAAAAAATAGTAAAATTTAAAAATGTGTTTGGAGACTGCAAACTACAATCCTGTCAAAATTATATGCCTGCAAAAAAAGATTAAGTTTCTATTCATATTTTTTTATTCTGTAAAATCATACAACTTAATTATCTTGATAGATTCAGCTTTAAAAGTATTTAAAATAAGTTTTCTACTTAAAATCTGTCTCCTTCAGCACGATTATGATACATTTCTCTATAAAACTACCATTTTTTACGTTTTTATATGCAATAGTTTTGCCGGATAAATTGAGAAAGTGAAAAAGAAACGTTAGATACAAAAAAATCCCTTCCGGCTCGGCCTACAGGCACAGGAAGATTTCGAAGTTAAACACTAATTTCCCCAACAAAAACTAAATCAAGATTAGAGATAAACCCAGTTTAACAATTTTATCTGGCCACTTTTGACGAGTTTTCAATCTCATTTTTCTGAAAGAGTTGGTGTTATCAGAATCATTTTAACCTTTAATTGATGTGACAAAAATTGTGACATAACTACTGTGGAGCGGTATGTGAGACCGCTCCATCGAAAGATGAATAAAACGCGCAATTAACTCATATGATGATGTTTTTTCACTCAACTTTTTGTGCAGGATTGTTATAATTAAAATTCACCTACTCAAAAGTCTCTGGTGATAGAACTAAAGTTCCAAACGAAAAAAAATTCGGTAGAGTTTGCAGTTAAACTGAAACTATAAAAATTGTAAAAACCAGTGGTCGGTGAGGCCGGTAATGTCAGTTAAAGGTTAATGTGATTTCTTTTTCTTCTACAACAGCCCCTTCTTTTTTTTCTGTAAGACTTCGTTTTATTAAAAACTTGTCAGTATAAAAGTTGTAGATGATATTACGAAGATTTATAATAAATTTAAGTGGATTTAATATCTTGAGAATTTACGAAGTTATGAATTTTTTTCTTCTTAAAATCCTATTTTTTTTTCGCCCCTTAAGGCCATTGTTAATGATACCAAAAATCTGTCATACATAAATTTTTGTCCCTTTTCCTAGAAGTAATAATAACTTTAAACTGATTCAATATGTATAAAAATTAGGAAGTTATCAGGGTTTTATCTGTTTTCAGAAAAACCCTGCCCATTCCCACCGCCTTCGTCCGATGTTGCCCATTAACGAACTTGACCGAGATTTTCTGAATAGGTTTGGAAGAGATTTGTACAGAATTATGGAAGTTATCGTGTCCATAAATATATATATATGAAGTTTTGCACAGGGGGAGGGGGGGGGGTGGGTTCTACACTGTTAAGAAAAATTGTAAATTTACGATATTTTACCATTAATTGCTCCAGTAAATTTACGGAAAATGCCCCTTTTCTCCTGATAAATGGTCAAATCCAGTAAATTTCATGTTTCACGGGCAAACCCGTTTATCTAAAGACAAAGCCCGTTTATCTAGGAGCAAAGTCCGTTTTTTTATGTGCCTTTGCCCGGAATCTATGCTGCAGTAAGCAATTTTTTACAGTGTAGAGGCCATGATCGGCGTAGATCTGCAAAAAATGTTCAGAAATTCCAATATACGGGGGATTTCTATAGGTATTTCTGAAGGGTACAAAATCTACCTAAAAACGGCCGCAGTGACAGTGGTAGTATTATTATTTATTTTTTAGAATAGCAAAAGATTAAGCTTATGGAATGTTAATATGAAAATAAATTTTGTAACCACGATTGATGATTGGCAAAGATATAAAAATGAAATAAAGAAAAAACTATCACCCTTTTGCTTTACTTTTTTTTAATAACGAAATTTTTATTAACAGAAACCAGTATGGCATACATTAATAAATTATTAGCTCTTTACAAAACATTTCACTGTAAAAATGATGCATGATATAGTCTGAGTAAACTGAAAGCTACCAGTATCCCGTAAACCAAATTTAACCTCCCACAAGTCACGTTTCTCACATCGTTAGTTTATGTGATTTTCACAAAAACTAGAAGCGTCGTTTTGCAGTTCGTCTTATTTTTTAATCTTCAACTTACGAAAGGCTTAAAAGTCAAGCAAATATGGTAATTTATCAATTACACCTTAACATTGTTTTTCGCTAAAAAACAAATACTAAGAGGTGCAGTTAAAGTTCAAAATAGGACCTTTTAACTTTTACGTGACTGAAAGGGATATGGGATGACTACTGGATATATAAAAGAAACATTAGTTGTGTAAACTGGTAATGTTCTATCCTGTCCCATTTGATGTGATAGATGAGGAAGGTCATAAGTTAATGCACAATCTAATAGAAGTTAATGCAAACTCTACTAAATATCGCATAATCCTTTTATGCAAATTCTGCTACATATTTTAACAATATTATTGTTATTTTCTGATGAATTTGTTCGCTATGTTGTTTATCGTTCATCAGTTTCTTAAATTAAGGGGATTTTGCCAGTAGAAGGCGAAAAGAAGGGTGTTTTTTAACATTTTTTTTTTTTCAAGAATAGGAATGAAGATTTTAGCTCCGAGGTTTTTGTATGTTTTTTTTTTTTTTTTTTAATCATTTGAAGAACATTAAAATAATAATAATAATAATAAATTCATGATGGGACTCGAGTTGCGTAGGTGAATGCCTTAGCGTGCGCGCCGTGCACTTCCAAAAAATGTCTGAAAGTGGACCAAGCTCCAATAAATTATATCACCTTTAATTAAAAAAAAAAAAAAAGAAAGATCGGTTAATAGTTTCGGTTAACAGTTGGTAGTCGCACTAAATAACTACGAAATACCTGGAATTCTGTCAAATTGTTGTACAGGGATAATCTACCGACTATAGGGAATAGAAAAATGTAAAAAAGAAAAATCGATTTTTTGAACCGAAAAAAAGCAAAAATCCCCTCATAAAATAATCAAATAAACGTTATACAGAGTTACCGCTCTTATTATTACCCATTAGCTAATTTCTAAAAGGCTAGTATTAGAGCATAGTTTCGATTGTAAAAATGTTTTAATAATTATTTTCGTAAAATTTGTATGACTAACTGGATATTTGAAAGAAGCATTATATACTTGTGTAAACTGGTAAAATTCTTTCTTGTCACATCTGTTGTAATAGATGAGGAAAGTCACAAGTTAATGCACTATCTAATAGAAGTTAATGCATACTCTACTTAATATCGCATAATCCTTTTCTGAAATTCTACTACATATTTTAACAATTTTATTGATATTTACTGATGAATTTATTCGTTATGTTTTTGTCTGTTTTGTTTTTTAGTTTCTGAAATTAAAATAATGAAATAATCAGTATTAGGCCAGTAAAAATAGGATTTTACTAACTGATAATTCGCGGTAAGCTGGATATCGCTTTAATCACACTGTTTTGCATCCAAATGAAAGGATTTGAAGTTTGCCCAATTTTTACTGGTGAGCTTTAGATGTGCCACCACGAAAACTTCAAAAATTTTGGACTTTTTTCAGTATTTCGCAAATAACTCAGAAACCATTCACTTTACAGAAAAAAACATTGTCATTCATAAATTGTAGAGAACAAAATTCTGCGTCGACTGAGTACCACGGAGTAAAAATTTCAGCAATAGTAAGCGAGATTTGATAAATCAAAAAAGTTCATTTTTCGAAATTTTTCTAAAAAATCTCATAAAATCGATTTTTTGAGTACCAATTATCTGTTAAATGAATTATTTCGCTTACAAATCAGTGGAACTGAATAAATTGCCGAATGCTACTGTTTAATTAACAGATTCAAAATTTAATTGAATCAATATGTGAATTTCACCAGAATTTCCAACAAATGATTGCACTTAAAGTGCAACCAATGTCCCCAAATTAATTTTAATTCTGTCGCTTGTTAAGAAATTATTTTTTGAGGTGCATAAAGGATTATATTTTGAAAATTCAATGAAATTATGAATATAAGGGATAGGTAATTGAAAACAGAAAGAATTGTATGTGTACTTAAAATTATGTGTTTTATAAAATGTTAGAGAACAATATGATAATAACAGAAAATGAAGAAAAATAATTTATTTACAAAACGTAGTATAAAAGCAATGGTACTAAAATCAACTCAAAGTTACATGAAGGAAATAGATCTTAGAGCGTTTTTTTGCTGGACCATGAGCTGTCCATTCTTCTTCCTTCTCCTCTACATGGATGGCCTCCCGGTCCATATCTACTTTTTCGTCGTACCCGGTTTGTAAGTCTTCTTCCTCCGCGGTATTTTTGCACGACGCACATATACAGTGGTAACATAAAGTTGAGCATCTAACCCCATTCTTCCTGCAAGAACATAAACTACCTTTGCAGCCCTTTGCACATTTGCATGACAGAGTGTCAAGAGCTCTGGTGGTGCAGCTACATCGTTCGTGGTGACTTGAAAGTATATCATGCCTGAATGACTTCCATCCCCAATCACTGGGATTCATCACCCATCCATTCCAAATGTTGATCTCAAGAAAAGCTCTGAATGAATGTTGTTTGGGTGCACTTTCAGTTGGCGGCAGAGAAGCGAGATTAAATTGGGTCTTCATAAGGTATTTGGCAAATATGTTGTATTGCAATTTGTGCAGTGTTGTGGCTGCGTCGTACTGGGTATTGTATAAGGTGGCAATAAATTTCTGTCCCGCAGCACTTACTTCCCGAGGTGGTTATTAAAGACAGCTGATACTCCTGTAGGTGAGCATGATTTTCCAAAAGCTTGAGAAAATTCCGTTTGCACTGTCTAAAGAAGGCCGATGTAGAATCACAGCCACTAAATGCATGTAGGAATAGGATTTTTTTCTTCACAATTTGCGAGTATATGAAACTTAATGGTGAATACAAAATATTGCCCAGCTGTCCTTTTCCAGGTTTCAAGAAGTATAGCGTGGATGAGTTGGGAGCAAACACAGTCAAAAGCACAAGCACATCGATATCTTCCCCAGCTATGACACGTTCCGACTGCCGATCAAGTTGGATGGCTTCCATCATGATTGTAGTATCTGCATTCTCGGCAGCCTGCTACGCAGTAAAATTGTCTTGCTCTAGTTCTTCAATTAGCATTTTTATTAAACGGTGTTTATTGCCTTCATTTGCAAGGAAGTGCTTTTTTTGCCATGTAAGAGACATAGTTTCGTCAAAGTCAACACCTGCTACAATTTATTAATTTTTTCGGCGGAAACGCTCAGCAGACTTGGTACCACGTTCTGACGATCCTTTTGGCTAACATGCAAATACAATGGTTGCAGTTTTATCATATTTTTTTCAGATATTCAGTGTACTGGGAAATAATCAACGAGAACCTCTTTTCTTGGCTCCCAGCTTACTCGATGAAGCAGAGTCTTCTCAATAGTCATGTCTGACCATATCCAATACCAAAATTTGTCTGATCGTCCTCTTGTGAAATAACCTTTATTTACATAAAACTCGCATTGTTCCGGGGTCAGACATGACTCTAGTTCTACCATATTAACTAAATATAAGTGGCAGGACTTTGCATAGGGGAAATGTCCGCTTGAGTGGAAGTAGATAAGAATTTCTTTGACGACAGAATTAAAATTCATTTGGGGACATCGGTTGCATTACAAGTACAATCATCCGTTGAAAAGATTTCTGAAATTCCTATATAGATGTAATAAAATTTTGAAGTTGTTAATTAAACAGCACCATTCGGCAATATACGCAGTTCTACTGATTTGTAAGCGAAATGACTTATTTAGCAGATAATTAGTTTTAAAAAAATCGATTTTATAAGAGGGTTTTCAGAAAAATTTGGAAAAATGCACTTTTTTGATTTAATAAACTTCGAATCCCTTCATTTGGGTGTAAAATAAAGTTATTAAAACGATTTCCATCTTTCCGCGAATAATCAGTTATTACGGCTCCTTTTTAAGTTAATTTTACTGAGCTATATATAGAGTATCCGCTCTTATCATTATCCATTAGCTAATTCCTAAACGGCTAGTTTTAGAATAAAGCTTCGAATGTAAAAATGTTTTAACGTTTAAAATCCATTTATGCCAAAATAATTATTTTTGAAAAAATTGTATGACTACTGGATATTTGAAAGAAATATCTGCTAAAATTCTTTCCTGTCTCATGTATTGTGATAGATGAGGAAAGTCACAAGTTAATGCACAATATAATAGAAGTTAATACATACTTTAACTAAATATCACATAATCCTTTTGTGGAAATGCTTTTAGGCAATTTTATACAGATATTTATTAATGAACTTGTTCGTTGTTCTTTTTTCTATTTTATTCATAATTAATAAAATTAAAACAATTTGAAATAATTGATATCTACAGGTGTATCCACTTTTCATTGTCTAACAGCGAATTTCTAAACAGTCAGTTTAAGAAGAATAGTTCAAATTGCAAAAAAAATTCGAGTGTTTATTAATCATCATACCAGAATATGTTTAACCCATTAAAGATTGACGTTGAGTTTTCGCAAAATTATGTTTGTAATTTTTTTATCTTATAGTGAATATTTTTTCAACGCATTTATTATCACATATTGAATATATTACTTTAATTTTACGATTTTTTTAAAATTATTTTGAGTTGTTAAAATTAGGAATATGAATGAAATAATAAGGAATGCTTTGAAATTTTTTATCGATAAATTTTGGATTGTGTTTATAGATCCATTTAAAGAATGAAATAAAATTCAGCAATTCAAGATACGGATATTGTAGCTAACTATGTGTAGTAAATGTAATGTACCGCAACATAGGCTTTAAAACTTTTCATATGGCAAAAATGTTGTTGATTTGTACTGACGCTGCATTTTTGCAACATTATCATATTTCGCATAAAAAAATTGTAATATCGCTTTTTATTCTCTTAATTAGTCATTAATATGTATAAAATAAAATTTTGTTTCATTTATGTCAAGTATTTGAAGGTGCGGTCCTAAGTCACATTATTTAATTTTGTAAAATTTGTATGAGTAACAAATATTTGAAAGAATTATTAATTGTTGTAAACTGTTATGCTCTTTTCTATCCCATTCGAGAGGACAAATGAGGCAGGTCAGAAGTTAATGCGCAATCCAATAGAAGTTAATTCATACTCAACTAAAAATTGCATTCTGTTAAGCAAATTTATTGATAATTATTTATGAACTTATTCATTATTTTGTTTTCTGTGTTCTTCATTAGTTTTTGAAATGAAAATACTTTAAAATAATTGATATATTGCATGAACTATATGTAACGATCTATAATTGAAAAAAGAATTAATTTTTGTTTATGTTTCGTGACTGAATATAGTGACGCTGGAATAAGTCACTCTCTTCATCTTCTCTATTTGTATAAAGGCGCATCGAGTTAATAAATTTTTAATTTTACCACTTTCATATATATTTCTCTCCACCATCTTTTATTAACTGACTTTACAATACAAGGTTTTAATAACTGCAAATGCATATTAACTTATGCATATATTTTAAGAAGTCTTCACATTATTGTTTTTTTGTCTTTTTTATATCATTGTGACTTTTAGGTTTCTAACGAAAATTTATGTTTCATTTTTCCTCTCTTCATTAAGTCGTTTCTAAGCTTTTGCTAACCTTTTATTGTTTATTTAAACTCTTATAAACTTACTTTTCACAATTTTAATGGGAATTAATCTGCTATTTGATTTATAATCTTTCACACTCCGTTCACATTTAAAAATTTATAAGAAAAAAATGAGCAAGTCGTCGTATCACAATGCAATTTTTAGTATAAGACTATTCTATTTATTCTATTTTTGCTGTTTCAGGACTTTTGTCATCAACTTCTTTCGGCCTTGGTATTTGATCATCTCTAAAATTGTCATGCCTTTTAAAGAATTTGATCAATCTGTCAGTCCTCACACAGCATTTTATAATACTGCAGTCATTCTAATCGATGTATCCTGAGTCATCATGATATAATTGTACTTCAGCACTGTAAAAAAAAATCCATTGTAGATTAGCCAGCACAAACTGCTGACGTCCGAATTGCCAGCACATTGTGCTGTTAATTTTACACAACTACTGTATTTTTTATGTTTATATAGTCAAGAAACCAAACAAAGCTACAGGACATTCGATTGTGATCGAGTATGAGCAGGAGATGAACAGTACTTTGTACTGTAAAAATGTCGTTTTGTTTTTCAGTGCGGCAATACTTTATTCCCCAGATATTCTCAAATCCTGTAGGCCAGACCTTGCGTGTAACAGTTAGGGGTATATTTTAATAGGTTCTGGTATATTATGGCAAAATGTTGGATATTTTCAGACAAAAGCAAAAAATAGTTTAAATTTGCTTTGAACTACTTTTTGCACATAAATTCCAATCGTTTGACAAGTCTTGTGGTAGAAACTACACCGATACGAAAATTTCCTACTTTTTTATGGATTTTCTACATGTAAACGAACTTATTTGGCTCTTTGAACTCTTTGTTTATTTCTGCCACAAAATATCTGACTATTTGAGAAGCCTTGTGTTGGAAACTGCACGCCGTGCCGGCCGGTACAACTATCTTGGGAATTTTTATGAATTTTTGCAATCTCAATTTACTGATAGGTCTCAAAAATTATCTTTTCGGTACTTCTTAGTTATCCCGTCGACCAATCTCACCAAATTATATAAATCGCCAAATTATACAAATTGACATAATTTTTATTTTAAATAACGAAAGAATAAATAAATTAGTAAAACATTAATAACAATACAAATAAAACGTAGAATTAATGGTTTTATTGGCCATTACTGGAATTTAATCTTACAATTAATTAATTAATAGCAAACCCTTACTGGTATTTTATCTTGCAATTTCAGGACAGTAATTTGGTCGACGGGATAACTAAGAAGCCCTTTTTTTTTCTTTTGCCATAAAAAATTCGAATCTTTTACCAGTCGATTGTTCATATTCACTTACGTAGCTTGTTAATTTTTTTAATTTTTTAAAAATGTAAATGGACTTATGAGACAAATTACACATGTGTATATTTAGCACCAAAAAGTTTATGAATTGTTTTGGAATACATTTTCGGATTGCAATACCCTTCTATTTTTGCTGTTTCATCACTCTTGCCATCACTGTTTCTCTGTTTCATCACTCTTGCAACTTCTTTCGGCCTTGGTATTTCAACACCTCTAATATTGGCATTCCTTTTAAAGGACTTGGTCAAACTGTCAATCCTCACACCGCATGCTATAACACTGCAGTCATTCTAATCCATGCATTCTGAGTCATAGTGATACAACTGTACTTCAGGCAATGTTTCATTTCCTTGCTTATAATAGTTAAGGGCATATTCTACTAGGTTCTTGTATGTTATGGTATAAATAATGAATTTATCAATTATTGCTAATAGAACATGAAAAAAAGTCTTTACTGTTGTTATTTGCAGCAGATGCTCAAAATAAAATCCCGATACCATGATTGATGCATAGTGTAGATTGAATTAATTACAAAATACCTTATAACTTCTCGACGTCAGTAGCGTATATATTTGACAGTATTTTTAAGAATCTAACAAAAAATCTATGAATGAATGCTCAAAAGATTTAATATTAGTTCGAAGCACTATGCTTTTTAGAGTATCTTAGTAAAAGAATTTAAGGTGAGACATGTTATGGGATCAGGGGGCTTTTATTTTTAACCTGTATACAATACGGTTTTCAGACTGAAACGTAATGTTACAATGTCGCAGGCTGGACGAATCTTGCTATTCAAACCTTAATATGATCTTTTCAAACTCATTTTCCATATATTTATCTTTGTTGTAATTTTTATTAATTTTTTACCATTAGATAAGGCGAAGATTTTTGTCCGTAAAAAGTGGTTTGAAAGAGCATGCCCAGTTTATTTAGCAGGATTTGGCATTGCAATGTAACGGAAAGCTGCAAGTTAAAAAAGAAAGTGTTCACAAGCCGAAAAGAAAATAAATGTTGTGGCAAATGTTCTCATGAATCGTTCATTTTTGAAATGATTGGCTGAAAAAAGTACCTTAATAGTATATTATTTGAAGTCTAGTAATCCAAATTCTAGTTCTTGTGTAAAGGAAATTCAAAAATTTTAAAAGTCATCTCTCTCGATCCAAACAGAATCGAAACAGAGAATTTCAGCTTCGAGTTATTTATAATATTATGGCCAGCTCGCTGAGAACTGAGTTGAGTGAATCCTAAAAATTTTTGACGGCGTAGGTCGATAAAATAGAATAAATAAAGTAGAATTATATCTAATGGTAATGGAAAAGTTCGGTTTTGTTAAATTCTTATAGCTGCATTTTATAACAAATATAATAATGATTCTTAAAAAAGAAAGGACAAATTGTTCTCATGAAACAATTTAGGGACAAATATAGGATAGGCCAAAGAAAAAAACCACAGATAGAAATCGCTTAAATTTTCATTAGAAAAAACCTTAAGGTATTAAGATTTACATCCAAATGTGTTTGGATGTAAATTGACAAATGTATATATATTGTGTATTTAAAAAAAAAAATCTTTGAGTTTCAATGAAGTTTTTATTAGAAATAAAGCAGATACAGCTAAATACGATTGAAATTCTATCAACAAGTGGGACAAAAATAACCTATTTTCAAAATAAATAACAAGACAAACTACAAATTTTAAAAAATAGTAAAGTGTGCAATGAATGTACCATGTACCTAAAATGGAAACCTGCTGTGATAAAAGAAAACAAAAGGTCCATATCTCACATCACAGGCAACTAGAACGACTGGTGATTGGTCAACAATTCAACCACTCTTATGCCAGTTTAGTTTCTCGAGCGTATAATGCATAATTTTTTTGTCTCATTTGTCAAAGAAGGTAGTCCATTATAGATCTTAGATGGACCATTACTGGCACACTTACACTATATATATTACATCTGAACGATTTCAGACAAAATCAGGTATGATTCATGTGGTATTAGATTGTTCAAAATTAGAACATTGTTTAAACTTAACCTTTCCTACAGCAAATGCCTTCCTTACATTTTTATCTAACAAACTTAAAAGACACGCCGAGGCATTTCACCCATTTTTGCTTTCACGTGATCAACATAGGGCTGGTCTCCACCAATTCCCTAACTGCTATTCAGTCTACCTTGATCACGTGATATCCAAGATGAGTGGAAGTTCCCCGGTCTGTCTCTTTTGTTGGATGGACGTTTTTGGTATAACCATGAAAATCTAGTTTAACTGATCTATTCCGAAAACACTTTCATTACTTTTTTTATATTTTTTTCACACTCTGTCCATAAAATACCTTTAATTCTTCTAATCCTCTGAATAAGAAGTTATCTTTGAAATTTTTAAATTTATAAGCTATCAGTCTATGCATTATTCGGGAAATGATCAAATTTGTTAGGCACTCTGATAATGAATGAAGATTTGAGAGAGTTATGCAGCTTAGGAACACGCGTTGGAAGATCTGTACAGTCTTCACTGTTCCGATTTTCCGACGAGGGAAAAAAAAATGTTTGTTTTGGTATTGTCGCAAAAAATATCTAGGTTGTGTAACTAATCTCTTTTGCTTGTGATACCTCTTTACACTGTTTGAATGATGGTAAAAGATCATCTAACGTGCGATTTACTTCAGTACGACCAAATCAGTGGCGTGGCGTGAAAATTTTTGGTGGTCATCGCAATTATTTAAGTTTGTGGTGAAAAATTATTAACTCTAAAATTCAATGGTTGAATGTTCAAAAAAGAAACTTTAAATCTTACCTTCACTTATACATGAACTTCAAATGTTCTGCTAAAACTGGATCGTAGAGTTTTAAAAGCTTATTAAGAGTTTTAAAATATTGCTTGGTCATCGCCGCATCCAGCGATGACCGGACGCCACGCCACTGGACCAAATGTGCATTTTATTCACATGTCTGCAGGAGAGTACGGAGAAACTGCGAGGCCCGTTACAACAGAAGGGGAACAGTTAATATGTCGTGGTATGGCATTTAAAATACGAAAATACGTTGGAAATATTTGCAATCAGATTAATAAATTTTATGAAAAATATATTTTTTTAATTCTTGGGTATATTTTCACTGAAATTGCAACAGTTTGAAGTAAAAGATTCAAGATTGTGATAATTTTATAGTATTTATGTCAATTTGTAATAGATAGTGTAATAACTTTCTTTTTACATAAGTTGCTCATGTAAGTTGCTTACATAAGTTACTCATAAAATAAGCTCTAAATTAATAGTTGAAAAAAATGTGACGTGGTGGCTATTACTTGAGTGCGCAATCGCGTGATGCAAAGGAAGGAAGGTGTCAAAAGCCCGTTAAATTTGTGCAACGTAATTAATGGATGGCCCCATATGCCCTTCTTTAGTGGCGCCAACTCATATGGACCCATGGGGCGCGAGCCCACCCAACAATTTGACCTCTGGGCCCACCTAATTTCAATTGATTTATTTCATTATTTATTTATTTATTTATTTAATCTCTGAAATGAAATTTGGTTTTATTGACTTTCTCAAAATAATTGTGTTTGAAAAATAAGGACATCAATTAGACTTGCAGAAGCACTGAAAATCCCTTCAGCGGATGTATAATTAAATTTCTCTCAAAAACAAATTTCCTGCATATTTTGCCATCTGTTTAATGTTTTAAATTGATAAAGCAATTAGGTGGCTAAACTGTATGTATTTCTTGACATTTAATTTTTTACACTCTCAATAGTTTTCAATTTTTATGTTATTTATAATACATATTAATAAGGAATAACTCGTGAAAATACAGTTTATAAAATAATTTAATAAATTTATATTTTGCTTAGAAAAAACATAATTTAACTTCGAATTATAATCTTTAGTCATTTGCTCCTCCCCCGCCTGTGTCTCCATACACACACGAACTAAGGCGAAAAAGTTTTATGTGTTACCCAATATTTTTCAGAAATTGGCGCTGCTGCCCTTATTGCATGACTTATACATGCATTCATCTAGGAACGAGTATAACTCTATCCCTTGTCCACCCAGCTCTAGCCCCTGAATGAGAGAAGCACAGAGAACTGTTTTTTTTTTTTTTTTTAAATAGCTTCTTGCGTTTGAGCACGACTGAGAAAAAAACTTGCTTTAGCGATCATAGAATGATTTGTTAATTGCTTAAAGTAATTTTTTCCGCATTAGTACTAGATATGTCAGGACTTCATGCTTCCAGTTTTGGCATTTTAGAAGATATGCGCGATTTCTCGTCTGTCCTACATATTATTGATTCACAATTATTCAATTTTATGCTTCATTCCAGATACAATAACTTAAGACAAAGCAGCCGGAAACAGTGCAAATAATTATATTCCTCAGTCTGAAATAGTTCATATCTTCACACAAGCATATTGCGCATATAGGGTGGGCCAAATGTCCTGCATCATAGGGAAAACATGCAATGTTACAATATGTTCTCAACAGGGTTGCTTCTGTTGTCAAAACACATTTGCAGGCGATCCCTCATGTTCCTCAGAATGTTGGCCGCTAAGATTGGCGTTATGGCGTGGCATTCAGTAGCACTCAAATAAAATAAACAATTAAATTTAAAATATCAAAAAAAAAACCCCACTGTGTAAAAAGCGAACTAATTAATTATTTCTCATCAATGTGAAACTTTTTTTATTTCAATTCCTACTATTAGCTCACACTCTCGCTATATATATCTTGTTCGTTTCAATCGTTAATAAAATACTTATTATTCATCCAATCAAGCTCAAATAAATTTTTTTAAACTTGTAGTGGATGACACTTGATGTTAATCCAGTTTTTTCAAATATTAATTAATTAATTAAATTAAATTAATTAATTTTCAATAATCGAGAGAACCCTATTCTTGATCAAGACATTTTAAGCGCCACTCAAGAGGAAAGAAGAATGGGAGAAAAAAAAATTCTCTTATTAACCTAAGTAGGAATTGACTTAAAATATTTCTTTTATATTACTTGTTTATATTACTTACCTATTTTTTTTTTATTTACTTGTATTGATGACTTTTAAGTTATGTTTAATTGTTAGTTCCTAACTATAAACACTGTTTTGATGAGGTGTATAGATGTCTATGATGGTTAGAGTTGCAGTAAAGCTAGAAATCCTACATACACCACTTCCAGGTTGTATAACATTTTAATGGAGCTTCTGACTGTAAAATAGTCAACGAAACATAAGTCTTCATTTTGAAAGACCTATCCAATGATATGCCACTCAATAGGGTGCGTAAATTTTTTTTTTGTCTCTATCGCCATTTCGTATTTTATGGATGAATTTATAAAAACAAAACCTAGCCTATAACCATCGGGACGTTAAGACGAATTGATAGAGACTTCATTCATTAAAATCCATCCAGCCGTTGGGATGTTTCGAGGGTATAAAGAAATCCACATACGCAGATACGCGTGAAACACATAACCCTTCTTTTCAGCCGGTTAAAAATTAAAAAGCTCCTATGATGCAGGACCTTTTGCCCACCCTGTATATTAAAAATTTTAGTCTTCTGGTACTGTTCTTGGGGTGTTTTATTATGACGGTGCCATGAAGTAGTTTTTCAAAGGGTTAATAAAACACCTTAATTAATTTTTCCTTAATATTTGGCTTTCAGCATTTTAAACAACTCAGCGGAATTATAGAAAGAAAATATGTAATTTCAATTGAAGGAAAAAAAAACCTTTGTAACCTATTTTACTCTGACTTATAAATTACATAAACATCATGATGCATTTGACTTTAAATAATTTCTAGCGTTTCTATTATAAACATTCTCCTGGGGTTGAATGAACATTTGACGTCTAGACATTTCTAACCATTTTTTTAGTCGCATACATTAAATTAAATTGCTCTTGTAGGTTGAAAAAAATCCTTGAGGAAGAGATCCGTCCGCTAGTAGAAGTCCGACTGTTTTAAGGATTTAGCTGGCACGCTGCCGGAACAGTTTTTTGAAGGTCGCTTTTTTATTCCGCAAACACCCCATTTTGTGCTTGTTTGTTAGTTCAGAAATGTTTTATTTTTCTTAAATGTGACTCTTGGTTTGAAAGAAGAAGAGTTATACGTGGTTCTTGGTGTATTACCTCTCATTTTTTTTTTCAATAGAACCACGAAGATGTATTTATTTTTTCTAAAAGTGTAAATATATGTAGTTAAAAAGAGACTTATCGCCGCCTACTCGAGTAATAAATGAAATGAGAAATACTTCTGAAGTTTTTATTAAATCACGTCTTCTGAAATTGAACTGCAGGAATAAAATTTTATTGAAATGTTTTTCGAGTTTCAAATGACCAGAGGAATTTAACTTATCCCATTACGTTTGAATAGACAATTTTGGGCAAGTATCAGGAATTTTGTTTATTGTTTTATTTGCAAGAGTATACAGGTAGTTATCTAAAACAGATTTCATTTTCTTCTTACGATAGTTGGAAGAGTAGTTATAGCTGTTTCTATTCGACATCTCAAACCGGAAGTGTGTATTTAAGTAATCGAAAATTGTTGTTTAAGACTTCCAGAAAGAAAATAACATCTAAAATTAAGATTAAGGAAGGTGCAACAAAAAAATCTGAGGAGTTTTAAGAACTTGAAATAAATAAGTCAAATAGATTTACTGAAATACAAATACAAATGTGTTTTCTGAAAAATTATTTATGGAGAACTTCAAAATTTATAGTTATTTGTATATAAAAGTGGTTGCCTATAAGTTATGTAATGTCGTGAATAAAATGAGCTATCAGTTTAAATATCTCAAAATTTCCCGAAAATTTACAGTTTTTCTTTTTTTTTTTTTCAAATAAATTAACCTACAAGAAAATATATGAAAAAACATCAAAGTGATAATTTGAATAGGCATACCTGTGATAATTTTCTTTTTGTGGCTTAGATTGCAGATCATTACTTTCTAATACCCCACATAGTATATTTATTGGGGGGGGGGATAATAAATTGTTATTATTTTTTTTTCATGGGGACATATTTGTGCAGTGTCAAATATTGCGTTATATTTCCTTCCAAAGTTTCTTTGAACAGAAATCGCATCAAAATATTTTTTTAACAAATGAAATTGTCTTTTTGTGTATCAATTTATTTGAAACAATGAACTCATTTTCGCTTTCTTTGGAATAAAAACAGAAGACTGTCAATTCTAGAATGGTATCTTGAAACACACTTGAGAATAAATTAATATTAAAAATATTTTTGCACCAGAAATAAAAAATAGGAGCTTAAAATAAATTAATTAAACATTTCTCGATACTTTCAAGTTTCAAACTAGACTAATTTGTTTATCGAACAAATACTAAAATTATACACATTAGACCGGGTGGCGACTGCACAAACCATCCCCTCACAGAGTTCATGACTGAATCCCAGGATTAGTTAGAGCTCGATTAGCATATTAAACGGAATTGATCTGCAGAGTCCATATCTTGGGGAAAATTACCTGCGGACCCAATTTTAGTGGTTTATTGGTATGCTTTCCATTGTGCTTTCCTTCACCCAGTCTTCAATCCTTTCATATCTTTATGACCCTACTGGGTGCAGGAAAACACAATGGAAAACCTACCAATCAACCACAAAAATTGGGTCTGCAGGTAGTTTTTAACAAGGTATTACTTGGCAGACCAGTTTCATTTTAATATGCTAATCGAGTTCTAACTAATCCTGGATTTTTAGCCGTGTACTCCTTGAGATGATGGTTTGTGTAGCCGTTTGTGTGAAAATTCTGTTTTCACGTTAGAATGTTGCAGAACATATCAGCTTTTCTGTATATAGAGAATGGGGGCGCAGAAACTTCGTTTTTTTTCTGAAGGCGCATTGTGAAATGAGAAGAGGTAGTGGGGATGGTCTGAGCGACCTCACGAGCCCCTCAATTAAAAAAGAAAAATGTGGTGGACAAGATAACAGCGCGAGTTTGCGGTCGAAACCTATTTTTCGAACAACTGTTCTTCTTGATTCGCGGTGACATCCCATGCGCAGCACATTAGCCTAATATAACACCCTCTGATTTTTTTATGGTAACATTTTAAAGCAGAGGTTTTTAAACATTACCATATGCACCTTATTATTCGGCAAGAAATGCCCGTATTTTGATGGATATGCTGGGACGTATAGAGGAGAACTTCAGAAATCGGCTGCATCAGTGCATAAAGAAAAGCAGCAACCACCTTAAAGATATTATGTTTAAAGCTACATGATTACATGATTGCATGACTACAAAATTTAAAACTTTAAATTATGTTCTTTAATTATGAAAAAAATAAATCTGGTCTATCAACAATAGTTTTTCTTTTATTTGTCTAAAAAAAAAAAAGAGGTTTTGTGCTCCACCTGCATAATCTCTTTTTGTGCATATGTTTTTATATAATCTACTCATAAAATTAAAAAACCCTATCACTTTTGTTATAATGTGCAGGTAATATTTATGAACTTTTAACATTACAGGGGATTGCACGTTACGCTTTGAAAACATAAGAAATTTTCATTTGCGGGAAGAGGAAGCTGGTTAAAATTATCTTTCTATGTTGTTTGTGTTAGATTAGATGCAGAAGGATGTTTTTAAACAAAGATTCCAAGGCCTTCGAAATCATGACTTACAAGTATTAATGTTTTAGTAGTGTTAAATATTTGACTAAGCGTGATTACTTTTTTTATTCGAAATAGACTAAACATTTACACCAGTTTCTCAGAAACATTTGTCAATGTCGTCTACAGGAAACAAGGATTCCTACTTATTGTTAATAGAGCATCGATAGCTGAAGAGACGTGCCAGTAACCTCCAAAAGATTTTCCAACTACAGAACGAAATCAATCTACATACCACATGTGCGGCTTCATCGCTATCATTGCAAAATTCCGATATTTATGCTGGTGTGAGTTTATGCTCTGCTATGACAGAAATGGTGTTGAGATCAGAAACGGTGTCATAGTACTATAAATATATTTATGTGAACACAAGCTCACTTTTAATTGCCTGGTTAGATATACAGCTCCAAGTCAAGAAATAGGAATACTTCATTTTATTTGTATTTGGAATTAAATTTAGCTTTATTTTGGTGTAGTACAACTGAAAAAGAACAACGGTTGCTGTTTCAATAAATTTGCATGTTATTAAAGAAAATTAAAACTGCAAAAGATTAAAGTTTGAGTGAATATTGTACTTTTGTAAAATTATTTTCATTATTCAGAATATCAGAATACTAAAATAGATGATTTAAAAAATTAGAATACTTGTGAATTTTCCTGATTGGTTCAGAAGGTAGCATAAATTAAGCATAAAATTAGCTTCTGCGGAACTTCTTCATAAGCTATAAAAACGCTTTGCATCATCATTGTTTTCATTTTATGTGAAACATGGGTCTTTCGTCCGACATAACGGAGTTTACAAAGCATCGTATTATTGATTTGCATAATGAAGGTCGTAATCAGCAATACATCGCCAGTTACTTAAAATTTTCTCAACCAAGTGTTAGTACAGCAATAAAGCAGTATTTTAAAGACGACATTTTGAAAACAGGCATCTGAATAGCGGCCGAAAGCCAAAAACTACTAGAAGAGACGATAGAAAGTTAAAGAGTATTGCTAAACCATTTTAGAAGTGTAAGATATTTGCATCGAAAGTGGAAAGAAGACGGTGTTGATGAGAGTAAATCTACAATATTAAGACGTCTCCATAAACTTGGATTTCAATCTCGTCTGCCAAATGATTGGAAAAAGATATTGTGTAGTGATGATATTGTGGTTTGCGTAACATATGGTAATCAAGGTGTTCGTGTAAGGCGAATGAAGCAAGAAGCATACGACAAGGGCTGCATGAAACGGTCAGTGAAATTTTCAGCCAGTGTAATGGTATAGGTTTGCATGACTGCAGATGGTCCTGGAAGGTTATGTATCGCTAACGAAAGGGTTAATTCCGAGATATATCAAGAAATCCTAGAGCATTTTATGATACCATCGCGGAAGGTATCCATCGCTGTATTGTTACGATTTTATAGTCCAACATGATTTAGCACCATCATACAGGTCAGTGTCCACCAAGAACCGGCTTAGCTAAAACCCCAAATTAACATACTTCCCTACCCGGTTAATTCGCTTGATTTAAATCCAATAGAGAATTTGCGGGGAATATGGAAGAAAAGATTGCAAGATATTGCGCCAAAAGACAAAGTTGAGCTTCTTTCCAGCATAAAGTCGACATGGTTATGTCTGAGCAGAAAACATTATGAACCAGCTTGGCAAAGCGAGTTCGCGCTGTTTTAAATGTAAAGATAATGCTACAAAATATTAAAGAATAACTATTAAAAAAAAACACGTATTATTTACAATGCATTATTCTAATATTTTGAACCAGGTAAATGGTTATTCTATTATTTTGCTTTTTCCTCCAAGTGTGAATAATTATTTTAATTATTTTATTATTTCCTTTAATTTTTATGCTAAAAGATTCTACAAACTATGTAGATTCTTTCAAAATTAAGTTTTATCCTGTATTACTTTTTGTATAGCGATACATAAAAAACCTTTTTTCACACTTCATTTTTTTCTTTATTCTATTTTTTTTTTTTTTTTTTTTTTTGACTCGGGGCTGTATTATTCATAGCAGTAAGAAATGAAAGTGCAAAAAAAGGGCATTAAATCTGAGGAAATTGACAAAGATCTTGTCATGTCATTTGGAATTTTGAAAAAAAGGAAAAAGGGTATCACAAAAAAATTTCTAAAATCAACGCATTTTTGATTTATTTAAGAAAAACACGATTGTAAATCGTAGTGGAAGTGGAATACCTTAAAACATACTCGAAAATAAATAATAAAAATAATCTTGTATGAGAAAAAAATTGGAGCTTAAAATCAATTAATGAAACATCTCTCGATACTTTCAAATTTCGAACTAGGATAATTTGTCTACCGAAATATACACATACATGTGAAAATTCTTTTAAACTAGTTTTCCCGTTAAAATGTCGCAGTACATATTGGATTTATAAGCTCATTTGAGAAAAACGCAAAAACGTATTTAAAAATAGAGCATTCGACAGCTGATATTTATTTTAATTTATTTATTCATTTAAATAGTTCAATTGGTGTCAATTGTAAAAAAAAAGGATCAACATTCTATGGTGCCAAAATAGCACAAGTAAATCTACTCTACCCTATATATATAAAATCCTAATGAAACGAATTTATGAAACGAATATATGAAACGGCTGAAATGTATCGATTCTTTGAATCTACTGATTAAACAACTCATTTTGTTTCACGGCGATTTCTCCCAAAATATGGAATACTTTGCGATGAAATTAACACCAAAAATCCGTGTTGATCCACAGATCTCAAAACTGGTATTAGAATTTTTAAATTCGAATTAGCTTTCGAAATATTACTTTTTTTCTAATTTTAAATACATTTTTTCTAATGATGGCAACTCAAATTTTAATCATATCAGAATTTTTTTGTTTCATAATTCAGAAAAGGTTACTATTTTAAATTAATTTGCCGACCAGTTTGGCCTCCTTTAAATCTATGCTAAGAACAATGCTTTTTTTGTATTTCGTTATCATTTTATTAAATACAAAACTTTCATTTAAAAATGAAACATTTAAATTGATGGCTTTCACTTCTTTAAAAAACGAAAAGAAAAATATTAAGCACAGACGCACCGGGGTTCCTAATTGGCGCACAAATGGCATTATTTTGCTAGACATGGTAACCCGGCTATTGTTGTTTATTTAATAATAAATGTTTATTTACTTTTATTTCTTTTTTAAATTTATATAAATTCTTTTGTTTTATAGTCATTAATTATTTTTTTGCTATTTCCTTTTCAAAATAATAGAAAAAGATTAAAAAATTTGGTGCAATGTAGTAGTTATTCCATCAACCAATTTCGCAAATTATATAAATCGCCAAACCACTCGCCAAATTGTACAGATTGGCAAAATTTTCATTTTAAATAACGAAAGAATAAATAAATTAGTATAACATTAATAAATATAAAAATAAAACGTCGAAATAAAAATCACTTGATGACGTAAACACGTGTAACTTGCTAAAAGTCAAGTGAATGTGACATTTACGATCAAGCATTATTGGCATTTAATCTTATAGTTCGCGATAGATTTTTTGTCGACGGGAATTTTTTGTCGACTAAGTTGTACCAAAAATACATATGTAACTGGTATTCGAAAACGAGGTTTTCGCCAAATTTTCGTTAAAAAAAAAAGAAAAGAAAAAAAAATCATGCCAAACATGTATATGACATCTGGCGAAATATTAAATTATGTAACAAACCATGACATTTAATTTCAACTTTAAATCAATGTTTTAACTTACCACTCGAACAATAAAAAGAAATGCTAACTGGCGAGTTGAAAAAAAGGTATTGGCGAGATTTTCACCCGGCTTTTTTTTTTTCTTTCGGCACAGATGTCATATACGGCCTCATACTGGCGCGATTTTTTTCTGACGCCAATGTCATATACGCAACGGGTACTTAACTGGCGCCAAAGTATCGTTATTTTGCTTGATATGGTAAGCCGGATGTTGTTGTTTATGCTGTTGATGCGTTCCCCAAATTGGCGTTGGAAAAAAATCGCGCCATAACATTTGTTCCAAACCTTCATATGAAAGGCGAAGGGTATTAGGCGAAGGATCGTATTTGTTTATGGCATTTGATGACTTGAACTATTATAATATAGATGAAATGATGGGGATAGAATAATATTTGGCGACTTATCACCTGTGCCTGGATAGCATTAAAGTATCAAAATGGCACCTAGAGTAGAGGTCTGCACGTGTCCGGGCTTGGCCCGCGGGTCGGGCCGGGCCGGCGGAATGAAGGCGAATTTTCAAACGGGCCGGGCCGGCAGAATTAGGAAATTTTTTTCAACGGGCCGGGCCGGATCGGTAAAAAAATTAATCGGGCCTATCGGCCCGATTTAAGAATTTAAGCGAAGCAGATAAAATACGAGCCATTTTCAATGAATATGATTTTCTCGAGAAGTATAAATGTGCGTCACGAGCCGATGCGAGTTTAACAACATCAAAACAGAAATTTAACATGTCCATCGTAGAGATCGGCATCGTACAGTTACAAGATGTCTGATTCCGAGTTTAATTTTTTTTCAGCAGACTCGTGCCGGGACGGAACTGGTCTTAATCGATCTCAGAATGTGTAGAACAGTCATTGTGTTTTGTAGTATTAATAGTGATAATGAACTTCTCTTAACAGTATCTTTGGAAATATACCTTAAGGTGGTTCTCATATTCACTGCTCAACAATGCGAAGCTTTCAGACACATTTTCTGACAAAATTTTTAACTATAAAGGAATAAAATTGACAGGCCTGCCTATTGAAGGCATTTGGAAACGAATAGCTTTTTCCATATTTGATAAATTTCTTACAGAGATAACAGAGATTCCTGTCACGTGACTGTACGTTTTTCTCCTTTCCTGTGCTATTGCTTCCGGAAATTCGATTCAAAACGCTAACTTTGACAGTATTTTCAGAAAGATATATTGCTTTTATCTATAAAAAAAAAAAACGACATTTACATAACTTCTGAATAAGAATACCTGCCAATCTTACGCGTTTTCGAAAAGAAAAGAATTCATAAATGTGTCGAAATGTAGCTCCTTTGGATTTGAGAAAAGCCTTAAAAATGAGAGAAATATTTTCACAAATCTACTTTTTATTATACAGCTTCAAAAGTTATTATGTTTTTAATCCTTTATTCTGAACTACATTAATCTTTTAATGAATCCTTATTTCCATTTTGAAATGTCTGTAGACACGATGACTAAAACACTGTAAGTAATCTTTAATGTTTACTATTGTGTGTTTTCTGTTTTGCAAACATCATAGTAATGTAAAATATACTGTAAAATGTTCCCATAAATATGTATGTAGTATTCATTAAAAGAATCTTAATTGTATGTTGAGAAAAAAACGGATTTTTTATTTATTTATTTATTTTTTTTTTTTTGTAGAAATTGTGTCGTGCCGGGACGGGCCTGTTTTCACTGATTTTTGTACGGGCCGGGCCGAGAACTGTAAAAATGCAAACGGGCCGGGCGGGGCCGGGCTCGGGCCGGGCTCGGGTCGAACTTCCAATTTTACACCGGGCCGGGCCAAGATAGCTTTCGTTCGGGCCGGGCCGGGCCCGGAAAATCCGGCCCGTGCAGACCTCTAACCTAGAGTATAAAAAGCAAAGTGTTCCGCCCGGAACTGTTGATGATAGTCATATGATTTAGGCTATTGTTATAGAGATTGTTTTAAAATATCGGTTGACAAAGACTCTGAATACTTAATTCATTTTATTTTAGCTTCTTTTCAAATGTTTAACTAATCCTCTTTAATCAAAAACGAAAACAACCATTGGATGTCTTAACAGCAACTGATTCTCCGTTAAATTTTTGCAATCAAAGGGAATTGAATGGAAACCCGTTTACAGGGAGATCTGCACAGCTTTTTCAGTATAATTTAATCTTCCGTAATATTTTTAAAACCCATTAGATTAGCATGTTTTTAGATTTTTAGATTCTGCGGTGTCTGAACGGGGGTTGGCGAGCGTAGCTTGCAGGGGTAAGAGCCCCCTAGTATATTATAATGTTAAATAAAAAAAGTTTTGATTATTCTCACTTAAAAATAACAGCTGAAAAACACTGGTTTTAAAGAACTAAATTTTTAATTAATTCTTATGACTTTCATCGTATTCGATGACAAAATGGAGAACAGTTTTGGTGATTATTCAAATTAATTTTCTTTTCAAAATAATAGGAAAAGATTTTTTTTTGCTTTCTCAAATAACATGATAATTAAGCAATTTAAGAAAATAATTTAAACAAAATACCATAAGAAAAGATAGGTTAATCGATAAAAAATATACAAAATTTAGAGCGGCGAAGGCAATTTGAATGAAATATAATCAACGATCTGCTAATAACAGTCTGATTATTATGGATTATTACAAGTATATAATCACCCCATGATAATATTAAGTATGTGGTGTCGTAATGAATGAATTACCACATTTATAAAAACTTCAAAAACATTGCTTCTGGTAAGAAATCAGACCAAATTTTCAGGAGCGCAATAACCTTTTACACAGCTAATCAACAATAAAAGGCCAAATACCTTTCACTTACTGATTACTGCAATTAAGGAATTTTGATTGGATATCTACAAGAAACTTGAAACAGAGCAAGCACCCAATGCATAAGCAAAAATAATTAAAATTATGATTAAAAAGCTAATTCCGTGTAATTACCTACAGAGTTGCTGCTACTTGTTGATGTTGTAAACTTAACGCTTTGAAAAAAAGTAATAAAAATACTAAAATTTGCTACTGAATTATGGCAGAAATTTGTTGTTGTTCTTCATTCATTAATTGGTTTATCAAAATGAATGTGAAATGAATGACGGTTGAGGTTGATTGATATACCCGTTTGATGAATGATGCAATAGTTGAAAAAAAGCTGCCGATAAATTGGGTATTCGTGAGGAGCTAATTTGGTCGGAAGACACCGATGAATATTTGTTACTTCAAGACATAACTCACTTGCTTTGACAACCAGGGACCCGGAGCTGGAGCTGGAACCCGGAGCCGGAGCGCTCCGGAGCTGTGTTTTTCCTGGAGCTGGAGCTCTAAATTTTCCCCAGCTCCAGGGCTCCTTTAGTTTTTAATGTTCTTTTAAATCTTTTTTTTTCAGTCTTATAAATTTTTAGGCTTAAAATATTTTAATTACATCATTATTCAGTATTTTAATTATATCATTTTTTAGGTTTTTATTATTATAATCATTAGGGAAGGAAAACTTCTCAAAAAATGGCAACACTACTTTACTTCTACTTTCTACTTGAACTAAGTGACAACACTATTTGAAAACAAATATGGCCGCCTGTTGTTTACATGTGTAGTCGTACAATTTTGGCTGTTTGAAAAGTGTAGAAGAAATTTAAGATTTTTGTGTTTAAAATTCTACCAAACTTTCTATTTTAAAAGCAAAAGCTAAAAGATGTCATATTTTCTGAACAAGCATTTCAAGTTTGATGAGAAGAAAAATCCATTTTGTCAGATCTTTAATGAAGATAGAAAGTATTTCTGAGCAAAAAATTAAACGTGTAAATTAAAATCTGCAACTTAAAAGTGCGAAGTCGGAGCCGAGTTGGAGCCGGAGCTGGAGCCACGGTATTTTCTCTAGGAGCGGAGCTGGAGCTGGAGCATCAAAAATTGTTCGGCTCCGGGTCACTGTTGACAACCATAGTGTAGACACCATATTTTCATTCCACTCTTCTTTTGAAAGAAAATTTTGATAAAACACAGAATGCGATGAATATTTGTTACTCTGAAACACAATTCGCGGTTTTTGGCAACCCCAGTGTAAATAGCATATTTATTCTCCCAATTTTTGTTTCTCACTTTTTTTGTAAAAGGAATTTGGTAAAACACAGACAACAATAAGTATTTGTTATTTTGAAACACATTTCTTTGATTTTGACAACCCTAGTATAAATAGCATATTTATTTTCCCAGTTTTCGTTTCTCTCTATACTTCTGAAAGAGAATTTTTGTAAAACACAGAATGCGATGAATATTTATTATTTTGACATACAATTTACTGATTTTGGCTGCCCCAGTCTAAATAGCCTATTTACTCTCCCAGTTTTTGTTTCTGTCTACTTTTGAAAGAGGATTTGGGTAAAACACAGAATCCAATGAATATTTGTTAATTTGAAACACAATTCTCTGATTTTGACAACCGCAGTATAAATAGCATATTTATTTTCCCAGTTTTCGCTTCTGTCTATACTTTGGAAAGAGATTTTTTGTAAAACGCAGAATGCGATGAACATTTCTTACTCTGAAACACAATTCACGGATTTTTGGCAACCCCAGTGTAAATAGCATATTTACTCTCTGAATTTTCGTTTTCTCTCTTTTTTTTTTTTTTTTGTAAAAGAATTTTGTTAAAACACAGACAGCAATAAATATTTGTTATTTTGAAACACAATTCTCTGATTTTGATAACCCTAGTATAAATAGCATATTTATTTTCCCAGTTTTTGCTTCTAACATATTTTTGAAAGAGAATTTTTGTAAAACACAGAATGCGATGAATATTTATTATTTTGAAACACAACTTACCAATTTTGGCTATCCCAGTCTAAATAGTCTATTTACTCTCCCAGTTTTCGTTTCTGTCTACTTTTGTAAGAGGATTTGGATAAAACACAGAATCCAATGAATATTTGTTATTTTGAAATATAATCCACTATTTTGACAAACACAATTTTAATACCATATTTTCTCTATCAATTTTCGTTCCTTTTTACTTTTGAAAGAGAATTCTGATAAAATACAGATTCGCGAAAATTTCGCATGAGAAATATGAAATAATTTGAATTAAAAAATAAAATTTCATATTAATCTAACTGCATATATCTTCCTATTTTTCATTTTTGAATATTTCAGTTTTAGTCTTAAGAATATTTTTTTCCAAGATTTTTTTTTTTCAGCTGCAATACGACAGCAGGCAGTTGGAATTACCAAATGATAATACGATAGCAACAGTCTTACAATACATTATGGTTAGTTTATTTGCAGCCTTAATGTTAAAAAAAAAATATATCAATATCAATGTAAAGTGTTCATTCTTAAAAAGTCTTTCCAGCCAGTGTCGGGAGGAAGAGGTAGCTTTCATTTTCCTTATTTTTAAAAAGCCAGCTTATATTATTCAAACACACGAAGCTCAATTTAGTGGAAACCGATTATAGGAGATTCAATACTAATTTTTATCAATACTAAATCATTATGAATGAGAATTTCGCGAAATTAGTCAGCTTTATTCAAGCTGCTTTTATTTAAAGTAACTTATATTTGGTTGCCAAATTCGGCGATATCTTCGACAACATGGTGGATGAGGCTAACCAGTGAACTTGGTCGAGGCCTTAGTAATTCTTGTGCACATGCTCACTCACATCGGAATCGGTTGATATATACGAGTGCTGTCGCAGGCAAAAAAATCAGATTTTTCAAAATGTCACCCACATTAGAAATTCAAACTGCTACATCTGAGCCATTTTTTTAAGATAAAGACAAAACAAAAAATTCTCCGGAATCCTTATATCAAGGTCAAATACTTAAAAAAGAAACCTTTAAGAAAGAAACCCTTTTCAATTTCTAATTTTTTTGCACATCACTTTAAATATAATTTTTTTTTAATTTAATGGCCGCCATTTTGAAACAAGATGGCTGATGAACCTGGCTAGCGAACATGGTCGAGACATTGCTATGTACTATCCACATGCCTTCTTACATCGAAATAGGTTAATAAATATGCGTTTTATCGCGTGACAAATATCAAATCGTTTCAAAATGTTAGCCATGCTAGAAATTCAAAGTGCTATAATTCAACAATTTTTAAATATATAGACGAAACAAAAACTGCTCCGGAATCTTTGTATCGAGGTCAAACACATAAAAAAAAACTTTTTCATTTTCCAATTTTTTGATACCTCATTTTAAATTAATTTTTTTTAATGGCAGCCCTTTAGAAACTAGAGGGCGAATGAAGCTGGCCAACGAACTCGGTCGAGACACTGGTATGTACTATGTACACACCAAGTTACATCCAAATCGGTTCATAAGTACGCCTGTTATCGCGTGACAAAAATCAGTTCGTTTCAAAATGTCAGCCACAATATAAATTCAAAGTGCTATAACTCAGACATTTTTTAAGATATAGACGAAACAAAAACTGCTCCGGAGTCTGTGCATCAAGTTCAAACACATAAGAAAAAAATATTTTTTAATTTTCAATTTTTTGGTACCACATTTCAAATTTTAAATAAAAAAATTTAAATGGCCGCCATTTTGAAACAAGATGGCGGATGAAGCTGGCTAACGAACTCGGTCGAGACATTGATATGTAGTATGTATACCCCAAGTTACATCCAAATCGGTTCATAAATACGAGAGTTACAGCGTGACAAAGATCAGACATATATATATATAAATAATGGTTATATACACTGTTCAAAAAAATTAGGGGAGCAAGCAAAAAAGTGAAGAGAATAGTGGACGACAGCCATTTATGGATATAAAATGGATAGTACATGTGCATCAATGCGAAATACAGAAAAAAAAAGACGCAAAAACTTTGTACGGGAGCTTTTATTCTTTGAAAAGATGGGTAGAACATGAAAAGATGGTTTGGAGGCAACAATTTGGTTTTATGTAAATGATAAAAAAAAATATTGTTTAGAAATGATGCAAGTTTTTTAATATGACATGTAGTCTCCTCGAACAGATAAGACTGCTGCACACCTGTTTTCCATGGATGCGATGAGGTTATCGATAAGACTTTGGGGAATACTGTTCCACTGCTCAAGAATTGCAAACTCCGAGTCCCGGACAGTAAAATGAGGCCTTGGTCTGGCTGCAATGCGTCGTCTGAGTATGTCCTAAACATGCTCGATCGGATTTAAGTCAGGAGAGCATGCTGATCATTCCATACGCTGTATTGTTTTAGCTTCAAGCATGTTTTCCACAAGACGTGCTGCATGAGGTCTGGCATTATCATGCATGGAAAAAAGAAATCAGTAATTGCTGCAATATAAAATACAACATGAGGTCTCAGTATTTCGTCTTTATAATTGCGGACTGTCAAAGTGCATTCCGAATGATATGCAGGCCCGTACGTCCACCTATGCCGATTCCAGCCCATAGCATCAACCCACCTCGTCTGTAATGTGATCTTTCACGAACGAATGTGGGATTCTTTTGAGTGTCTCTTTCTCTCCATGCCAAAACACATCAGATGTCACATCCAGACTGAATCGGGACTCGTCTGTAAACAGAATTTGACTCCAACAACGTTGCCGCCAAACTCGATGTTCAGTTTCCCACCTTTTTGGGGCCACACAGTTGCTTGAGATCAATGGAATGCAGACCTTTGTCTTACGTGCACTACCCTAATGAAGCCTATTTCAGACTGTTTGGCTGGACACACTTCGTCCTGTGGCCAAGAACTACTGTGTTTGCAGCAGAGTAGCATTGCCCGTTCCGTATCGACGAGCTGTTAACAGGATATATCGTTCATCAGTTTCTGTAGTAGCACATGGCCGACCTTGCATTTGTCGGTGTTAACCATTACATGTGTCTTGGAATCAATTCCATAGCCTTGCATTGACACTTCTTGCGACCCAAACAGTGTCCGCTACACTTCGTTGTGTTTCCCCAGATTTGACTGTCCCGACAACATGCCAAGCCATGGATTTCGTTAAATCACATTGTTGTGACATTATGAAGTCACCTTTTCTCAAAACACAAGCTGAGAAACTGAATTTTACAACTGAGACCGTGAAACAGACGTTTCTGAAAAGTCCCGTTTTCTGCACTTATCTCCTTTTCTAGTTTTTGTCATCATAAACTTTAATTTGCATGTGAAATTTTCTTTATCTGTTTCCTACTACGCTTTAAATTATGAATGTTTTAATTTACGTTACATATCAGTGTAAATATTTGCGTAATTTTGTTAAAACCATGTGCTCCCCTAATTGTTTTGAGCAGTGTATATATGGAAATATATATATATAGATATCAACATTTGAACGGAGGGTGGTTTCGGGGTCTGGGGGTCATGATCGATGAAAATATACCAAAAATTTTTTTAATCGCTTTCCTCCGAATGGCTGCAATAGGTAGCTTTTTGTAATGAAAGCTACCTAAAACAGCAATAGGACAACTGGGGGAAAATCGTTAAGAATTTCTTCATATTGTATTGTAGAATGCTTCTAAAAATTTAAAAAAAAATACTCCTTGGGTGAAACCTATCTACGAACTATTGAAAACATTATGCATTTTGTTTATTCTTTATTATTTATTTATTAAAATATTACATTCATTTCACAAGAGGTCACTTCTATTTTTTTTTTTTTTACTTTAAACTTTTCTTTAAGAAAAAGTGAACACCGTCATAAAATTTTAGTAATTTTAGCACCCTCTACTTTTGTCCTCAAAAAGAGGGTAAGCAATACGCAAACAAATACAGATAGAATAATACCGTATTTGCTTTTATGCAATTACATAATTTGTACACCCACGTATGTTACGCACTTCTACTTTTCAAAGAAATATTTAGAAAGGATTCTCATTGGTTTCGCATCAAGAGTACGAGATAATTACTATTGATGAAATGAAATTTCGTATTAATCATCAGCATTACTCCATTTTTTGTTATTTATTTATTATTTATTATTTATTATTATTTTTTTTTTATTATTATTATTTGCATTCACGTTTTTCTTGCTTAAACTGCCCCAAGAATGCAACATACGTAGCTATTAGTATAGTAATAATATACTATTATTAATCGTATTAATTTATTAGTTCCTTCTACTGAAAAATAAACTATTTAACTTAAATTAGATACACACAAGCATACGTACACTGTAAAAAAAAAAAATAATAAAAAAAAAAAATACCGTTGATTGTCAAGACAATTTCCGGATTTTAAAGGATTTTATTTTCTCCGATGAAATGATTTAATGAATACGCATATCAGAAATTAGCGAATAAGTATTGAAGAATATCCTTGATAGACAAAAGTGCCAAAAATCTAGTTAATTCGTCTTATTCGCAAAGGCTTCGGTATATTTTATAATTTTACTCTCTAAAAGGAGTTTCCGTATTTTGATAGTACAATTTCCGGATTTTTACGGATTTTTTTCTTTTGTAATGAAAAAAAAAAATAAATAAAACTGAGATCGTCAGAGAAAATGAAAATTTTCATTATCTTTCAGAGATATTCTCAAATTCTCAAATCCATATTTCTTGACAAATTCCGGAAATCATTTTCATAGGGAAAAGAAATATTCCTGTAAAAACGCGGAAATTACACTGGCAAACAACGAATATTTTTTCTTTTCTTTTTTAATATTTTCTTTCTTTCTTTTTTTCTTTTTTGATGTAAAAAGTAATCTTGACTCAAAATTTTTTCTCTTTCTTTAAGTGTTTTCTTTTTCTCTTTTTAAGAGTTCTAAGTCAGATTTTATATTATAAAGTAATTTGCTTTATAGAGTAGAAAATGAAAACAAATATATGGACATTAAAATGTTTTACTGCTTTTTTAAAATATAGTAGTTTTATTTAAACTTAAAGGAAGAAGGATATTTTCCACTTGAAAACATCTTTCTATCCTTCGCTGTATACTAGCCTTTTTTTTTTCAAATTTAACAGGTATTTTCTTATTGGCATCGAGTTCTTTATTAGTACTGCTACTTCAGAATTACTCAATTAATTAATTTCCAAGAAAAAAAAAATACTGCAAAATATAATTCATCCCAATCTTAAGCTATAAATAAAGCGCACAACATTGTTAACGCGTTAATTCTGTGTCGTATGAGTATAATCAATGAGAAAAATAAAAAAATAGAAAAAGAAAATAAATAATAAAAGAAAATAAGTTAAAACTGGTGTGAATGAATAAGAACAAAAAATCTTCTTAAAACACCATCAAAAATTTTAAATGCGCTAGGCCTTCCACAATGCTCTCTGCAGCTTGGAAAAACCTTTTCAGTACTAACATTTAATTTATTTTTGTATTAATTAATATTAGTCTGTTTTTTATATTTTATTCATTTATTTATTTATTTTATTTTATTTTATTTTATTTTATTTTTTATTTCATGTGTTCCCATATTTAATTATATGTATTTTCCTCCTCCCAATTCTTGCCCCTCCTACTCTGTGTTCTTTTGTTTTGATTATACTCTTCTGTGATTAGCTGTTGTCTTCTACTTTCCTATTGGCTGTTTATTTCTAACTTCCTATTGGCTGTTTCTTCAGCTTGTTTCCTTTCCCTTATCTCTCATTTCAGTCGTGTTGCTGCTTTCATAGTAGAAGGACGTCTTCTTTGCGCCTGACGAAGAAAGACTCAGATCTTTCGAAAGGCCTAGCGCATTTAATAATTTTTGATGGTGTTTTAAGAAGATTTTTTGTTCTTATTCTTAAAATAAATAATGTTATCACGAATTATTTTTTAATCACGTGAAATTAAATGCAAGAATAACAATGAAAATTTACTATAACGTTTAACAATCTGTGCAGTAGTTTATGAATATGTAATATCTAAAACTAGCACAGACAAAATTATAAATAATCAGAATAAATCTTGCATGCAGTAAAGGTCTCCACAGGCCGAAATTTCCCAACCTGGCCCCAAAGAAGACTAAATTGGCCCGGTTTGTACCATAAAATAATCAATGAAATCAGCCCAGCCTGGCCCGACTCAACTTATAGGAAAAAATCCCATTTTTTCCCCTTAACATACAATTAAGATTATTATGCATACATAAGAAAAAATTACAGTATATTTCGGACTATATGTCCGCAAGTCATACAATATAGAATAGCAACATTAATGATAATTTACTCTTAGATCTTAGACTATTTCTTTCAAAAAGAAGCACAATAAAAAAAATAATATTGTTTAGAATAAAAGAAAAAAAAATATGGTTAAAAACATCCTAACTTTTGAAGCTGTATAATAATAAAAAAAAGTGCATTTTAAAACATATTTCTCTGTATACTAATTTTAATTGCTAAAAGGTGTAAATTAAAACTTAAAAAAAAAAAAAAAAAAAAAACACAGTAAAAATAGGTTTATTTGACTGTTTACATGTTTCGACTCTACCCAAGTCATGTTCAAAATAAAGAAATAAAATATATTATTATAACACGAGAATATTTTTATTTATTTGTTTTGAAAGTGACTCGGAGAGAGTTGAAACATGTAAACAGTCGAATAAACTTATTTTTACTGTTTTTGAAGTTTAAATTTACATCTTTTAGCAATTAAAATTAATATATTATTACAAGGTGTTAAGTTGCTATATATTTCTCTGTAATTTATTAAAGTATATATCCAAATATTCCGTTAACAGAAGTTCATTATCACTATTATTCGTAAAAGAAACAATTGCATGTCCGACCTATGCTTGGAACAATTAAATCCTGATCCAGCTCGTGTCAATGTCAGCCTGAAAAAAATGTCAGCCCGAGACCGGTCCGGCCTGAGTCTGATGAAAAAATTAAGCCTGGTATCATACAAGATAAAACTGTATGATGCAGATCTCTACGATGAAATCTTTCTATGACCCAAAACTTTCTTCTATCTCACACATGTTAATACTTCCTGTAAAATGCAACATATCAGCACCACCTGTTAGATGATTTACACCAAAATCTAATTAACAACAACTTTGACAACTTCCAACTGAATCTGAAGTTTGATGGAAATCCGTGCATTAGTTTCTTAGCTAGGGCTATTGCGAAAATTGTAAAAAATTCTGCACAGCAGCGCCACCTGTTGGGTGATTTACACAAAAACTAATTAGGACCAATTTATACCATGAAGTAACTGAATCTGAAATTGAGGAAAATTCATGCATTAGTTCTTGAGATACAGCTATTGCTGAAATTGTAAAAAAATGCTGCATAGCAGCACCACCTGTTGGGCGATTTACACCAAAAATTAAACAGCACTAATTTATATCAGGTATTATTTGAATATGAAGTTTGATGGAAATTCGTGCATTTTTTCTTGAGTTAGATCTATTGCGATAATCATGAATAATGCAGTATAGCAGCGCCACCTTTTGGGCGATTTTCACCAAAAACTAATCAGGAGCAAACTAACTCCTTTACTAACTGAATCTGATGTTTTATAAAAATACGTGCAGTAGTTCTTGGGATATAGCTGTTGCATAAATCGTGAAAAATGCCGCGCCACCTGTTGGGCGATTTTAACCAAAAACTAATCAGGGCCGGTTTATATCAAGGTCTGACTGAATCTAAAGTTTTTTGAAATTTCGTGCATTAGTTCTTAAGATAGAGCGCCCACAAAGTTTTGTCACATACAGACTCACAGAGTGACAGAGTGACAGACAAACATTTTCTAAAACCATCAAATCGTGTTCAGGACATTCTAAAACATATAAATCCGTCAAAAATCGGAAGTCGAAAATTTTCACGAATCCAATACTTTCTTCTTGTAAAGATAGAAGAAAGTAACATAGATAGATAAGAGTAAATAAGTAACTTAAAATTTATATAGTTATTAATCAGCTATTTTTAGCACAAAAATATTACGTATTCGTATTTATTCCAATAAATAATAATGTATTTTTAAAGGGGTTAAATTTGTCATTCTTTATGCATTCTGCATTTCTCTTCAGCTTTTATTTGTAAACACTACATTATTATTAAACATTTCAACTGGATTTAAAAGAATGATATTTCCGAAAAAAATATTTGAACAGCTAAAAATAAACAATGCAATTGAAATAAATGCACCTGAAGTTTTGCCAACAAATTACATGTCGAAAGAAAAATATGTGTCAGTCTGAAACTCATCCATAACTTTTGCCATAGCAAATCAACAAGGTAATTCGTTCATTTAATATAGGGGAGAGTAGCCGAATTTGGACAACTTCACATATTTTCAGGTGTAACTCACTTAATTTTTGGAATATCTGCAAAAGATCATTACACAGGGTCAATCGTTTCATCTACTAACAAAAAAATATTTAGATCAAATTCTTTTTGAAAATCTTAAATTATATTTTAATTTGAAAAAAATGTCAAAAGTAGTCTAAATTCAGCAACTGGTCGCCTAAGTTGGACCCCCAGTCTCCTAAATTGGACCAAATAATATCAGGTTGTTTTAATGACCAGGGAATATAACTAATTTAATTAAAAGCAAAGTTTGCGATTAATGAAACAATCAAACAAAATAACAGCAATGAAATATAATGAAATCACATGTCTCAAAGTAAGAGTAATTGTTTTAAATCAAAATGTATTCAAAATATAAATAAAAGTTATCAGTAATTAAGAATAGAGATTATGGAACTAATTGTCAGTTACTTGAATATCATGTAAGGAGTGATGCAAAGCTTATACATGAATTTTGCTTATCGTTTTTGTTTTCCAGCGCACACAACGTGGAACCGTACATGGCAATCTGAACACCTAATCATTTCTGCTATTTTATTTTTCTTACAAATTATGCAAAACCAATCATCACTGTCTAGATTTTTCTTTTAGATTCTGAATTATCAAGCATTTTTTTTTTTTTTTTTTTTCCAACAGAAATTTTCTTTACATTATGTTTGTAGTTCTTCTCTTCCATCATTTTCTTGCAAATTGCATTAAACCTATTTTTTAAAACTCGATGTACCAATTGCTTTTATGCTGTGAAAGCTTCCTTTTTGTCTTTTTTTTTTAATTTCAAGATTTAGTTTATATGGCGATGATGTTCACACAACTGTTTTTTGGCTCCCTCTGTACTTTGTTTTAACTGAATTTACCAAGGAAAATAACATTTCTAATGTTTGTTTTTTTTGGGGGGGGCGGGGGGGGGATTTGTAGCTGCAGCCTCGTTGCAGGTCAATTTCTTCACAACCTACTGTCTGCTTTTTGTTTCCTATATCTTTAACAGCTTTTGATGTCACGGATGTTTTTCTTCCAGACAGTTTGTCTATGTCTATTTGAACATTTTTATCAAGGTTTGAGATTTTATGCGTTTTAATGGCAAAAAAGTATAATTCCACCTTTCAGAACTGTAAAAAGTCTTCCATTACAAGTATCCTGCAAGAGGAAAATTTTTTAATTTCAACTCTATAAATCAAATATGCCGTAGGCATAAAGAATTCAAAGAAAATAAATACAATTACATACAAGATAAAAGACATTGCAAACAAAATTTATTGCATAGACATGTAAAAATATTTTTATGTTTATACAGGCCTAAAACAATTTAAGCAACTTAAATTGGCCCAATTACGGCAACTGCGCCATTTTTTAAAACAGTTAATTTCAAAACAAAGAACAAAAACGAAATCAAACAAATCCGCGTGACAAATAACAGATGAATTCATATATGTATATGAAAACCTAACAACTTACCTTAGTTTTAAAATATTCACTTACGTTTAGTAGGAAAAAATTAGATGAAAACAGCTAACTTCAGGTTTTTTTAAATTGTCTGAAAACAGCACGTGGTAGGCGGCTGCTTCTTCTAATCATGAGTGACGTCATTCTGATGAGTAGGATTTCAGCGGTAGATGGAGTCTCTTCCTGTAATTAACGGCAGAATGGCAACGGTCCAATTAAAGCGTCGGTCCAAATATGGCTACTCTCCCCTAAGTGATTTGTTATCCCGGAGTTTGGTCAAGATAGCGAAGTAAAAATAGGGAGATTATTATTTATTACCAACGTTATACCAACATGTTTTAAAGATTAAAATCAATAAATTAAACTTTTTGAAGAAGTTGTGTAGGCTAGTTGCATTATGCGCTGTGTATCTATCTATATCTTAAAGCAAAAACATATCCATGAGTAACGCTGACGTCATATCGACGGTGGCAATGACCTGAACAATCAGTTTCATGTTATCGCAATTTTTTTTTAATCTTCTAAACATCTCACAATTTGTATTATTACACCGTCGAATAGAATAAAAAAATGCAATTCCAAATGTAATTTCTTTTAAAACTGTATCTCAATTTACTGATTTCTGAATACTTTAAAAATAACTTTCAAGCGTGATTTTTCTTTCAAATCTGTCTAAAAAAGGAATGTTCAACCAAATTATAGAAATTAACCCATTTGCATTTAAAACATGTAAATAATTCGGCATTTACTTGTATCTATGTAATGCCCGGTAAGTAAATTGCCAAACGAAATTAAAATTTTGGAAATAAATAAATAAATTAGGAATTCAACATAGATATGTAATTGAAGTACCCGCTTGAACACGAAAATCATCAAAATCAAAAAGGTTGCTATAAATAGAGAAATCGGTCGCGATTAACCTCTAGCATACGGCTAATACGGAAGTACCAAAATCACATTTAGGTGCAGTTGGTGGATAGGCTAAGAAAATAAACCAAATGTAAAAATTGTATTAGATTTTTCTATTAAAAATGATTTTCAACGTTTTATACATTGGTGTAGTAAATAGGGAATCTTTAACCAAGGTAGCCCAGGTTGAATCATCTTGTGTTTGTAAACCATTAAATTGAAATAAAAGGATATTTTTCTGCCGTCAAATCTGTCAATTTTTCATTTTCTTTCTTTTATTTTTTTAAAAGGGAACTGTCAGACATGTCATTTTAACATTAATAAAATTAGATGAGACACTAAAAAAAACTTTCAAACAGAATGGAAAAGTTAAAATTTTTAAAATCTGATAATGCATGCTAAAAATATTTGCGAACAGTCATAAAAAAAGTATCGATCAGTTAAGTGAACTCTTTAAAAATCTAAATCATAATTTTGTTTTTATTAAAAAAAATTCTTAAACATTAGTATAATATATTTAACAAGAAAATGTATTATTATAGAAATAAATACAGTTTAAAAGCTGTTATTTGTTTATTTTGGGATAAAACAAACATTTTTTAAAGCTAAAAAATTTTTAATTGCTTGATTTTTTAAAACACATTTTAACATGCGTCCTGTTTTATGGAATTAGGGTTGAGTTTTGTAAAATATTGAAATCAAATTTATTATGAGAGAAATTATAGATTAAAAAAATAAGTGTAACATTTACATAACACTTATTAATACATTACACTTACATTAATGCATTTTATTTTTTATGGTAGACACTTTTTTAATTAAAGCTTAATCCTTAAAGTTTACAAGTTCTTATAAGTGTAAGGAAATGAAGTATAAAAGAAAAAAAAATGATAAAAAATGTTCAGAATTGAATGAGATTTAAAAAAATATATATTTATGGTTACACATAAAAAAAAGAAGTAATTCTATTATTTGTAGGTTACTTTTAATATTTAGAATGATGTATTAAAAATTGCGAAAATGTTTAGAATTGAATCAGAGTTTTAAAAATTTATAAAGTTATACATATTGGGAATTGTGAGTCTGTTTAAATGAGCACCAGGCCACCGGATCACCCAAACACCTAAAGTTATACATAAAAAATAAGAATTAAATTTATAAATTCCAATATTAAGTTAATGAGAGTGGTATATGGGGCATTCTCACAAACTTTTGACTTTCGGGAATAAAAAACTGGTGAAATTAAACTTGCTAAAATAACATTTTAATCTGATAGACGTGTGCCTTAATGATTCAAAATAAAGAAAAAATTGTCAGCAGCGAATTTTTTTTTTATTTAACTGAGGTTTAAGTTAAACTTGCGAGTTTAATTTTCCTTACCATTTTACCACTAGAACTTTTTATTTTCTTCTAAATTTTTACTTATAATGAATTTGCATAGTACCTACAGGACATTCAAATAAGAAGTAATCACAATGTAGTATTTTTAGTAAAAAATTTTGGTATAACATTGTCTTAAAGGGGTGTTAAAGAAGGGACAGTAAGGTAAAAAAAGGGGGACGGTAAGGAAGGAACGGTAAGGGAAATTACCACCTATTTTAGACAAATCATGTTAAGACTAAATGGTAGCCACAATGTTCATTGATTTTTAGAAACAGTTATTTACATTGGATTAAATTTAAAAAATAATATAATTTACTCCGAAAAGTGCAGGAATAAACCTTGGGGACGTTAAGACTACCAATAAAGCCATGATGCTTGAAATTGATATTTAAATGCGGATTTAAATTCTGCAGTAAATTTCCTGCCAAATAATTTTAGACACTCTTTCTCTGGAAAATTCTGTAGTGATTTTCTGTATAATTTTAGACGAGGGACGGTAAGGAATCTAAAACCCAGGGACAGAGTTTAAAAAATAGTAACAACCTTTAAAAATGTGTGCAGGTTAATTTTTTGCTACATATTTATATAAAACAATAGTTCCAGTTTCGGGAAAAATTACATTGAATTATTTTTATTGAAACAATTTTATACAGACAGCTCCAAAATTAAAAATCAGCATCAGGGACACGGGACGGTATAGGAGATTTCCTGGTATTTGGACCCCCAACATCGTCCAAAACTTATTTATCTCGTTAATATTGTTATGCAATCATGCAATGGGATGTTCCCAAGTATATGAAATTAAAAAAAAAAACACAGGATCATGTACTACAGTAAAAATTATTATTCAGGGACATAAAAGTCAAAAGATTGTGAGAATGCCCCATATTGAAAATCGTGAATGTTTAGAATTGAACGAAGTTAAAAATAATAATAATAATAATAATTTATATTTTTTCCAATATTAAGTTGAAGAGAATAGCATATATTAAAAAAATGTGAAAACGTTTAGAATTGAATCAGATTTTAAAAAATTACAAAGTAATATAATTGTTTTTAAAGGAAGAATTAAATTTAATATTTTCCAATATTGAGTTGAAGAGAGTGGTCCATTAAAATTGAGTAAACGTTTAGTATTTAATCATATTTTCAAAAATAATTATAAGATTATATATTTTGTTAAAAAAAGAATTAAATTTAATATTTTTCAATACTCAGTTGAAAAATTATGTAGATGTTTAAAGTTGAATAAGATTTTAAAAAATATATAAGGTTATACGTTTTTTATGAATTAATTTTACTATTTTCCCATATTAAGTTTAAGATAATGGTATATTAAAATTTTTGAAAATATTTAAATTGAAAAATTATAAGCTTATACATTTTTTAAAGAAGAATTAATTTTTAAATTTTCCAATATTAAGTTGAAGATACTAGTATATTATTAATTGTGAAAATTAAAAAATATGTTAGAAAAATAAGATTAAAAAATATCTTACAAATCTATAAATGGAATAAAAACGTTTTACATTTTTTAGGAATAAAATTTCTAATAAAAAACAACAAAAGATTGTGAAAACTTTCAGCAGAGACACAACAATACACTTTCCCCTTTCTCTAAGAAAAATAAGAAAAAGAAAAAGAACAAAGAGAAAAAGAATAAGAAATCTTAAAAAGGAATAAGATGCATTTGAAGCTGAATTTCAATCAATTTTATGTAATAATTTGTAATTACTTTTTTCTAATAATGGTAATATTTTTTATGTGAAAATAACGAATATTTTTTATGTGAAAGTAACTAATATTTTTTTAACTTTATTTGTTAGTATTAATATTTAATTTATAAATAATGAAACTAGAATTATGGGTTAGTAATGTATTCTGATTAACTGTGTCTATCAGCTTGTAGCATAACGCAGGACCACTTTTTATGCAATTTTTAGATTTGTACACATTTGTTTACATGAAACTTTTTAATGAAAAACCTTGATTTACTATTTTCAGTTCTTACTAAACATCATCTGTATGTATCCGTTCACTATAACCTTATTTAATCTTTTCAAAAGGATTATTGGGATTTTATGTATCTCTACTTAAATGTATAAAAGCTCATTTAAATTAGGTCTGTTTAAATAAGGATATCATACTCCTTTATGCATATCTGTTATAAATTTTAAACTTATTCCATTAAAGCAAAAAACTCTTAACATCTAAAAATTAAAATTATTCTATAAGGAAATTAATATTCTGAGATATTAATAATATATGCAACGATCATCACACGATCGACTAAATATAAAAAATACATTTAATACTTCAGTTTAGTATTGAAGTTCTTGCAAACTAAAATGTGCTTTTTTAATTCGCTTTAAAAAAATTCATACGTGAATTTCGAAAGTACATGTTTATTTAATTTTATATATTGATTTCCGTTATTTAAAATGGTTCTTGAATACCCTACTCATCAATGCGAAACTTTCTGACACATTTCCACTCACTTTTAAACGTAAAAGCATAAAATTATCAGGTTTGACTATTGAAGCGACTTTGAATCGAAATGAGTTTTTCATTCTTTGATTAATAAATTACTTATCGAGTTATAAGCAATTGTGGTCGTGTGATGACGGTTTTTTAGCTCACAGGCTATCAAATCCTGAAAGCTAATGTGCCCGCAGGTTTTGCAGGTATGTACATATGTATGTATGCACGTATGTATTACGTAACGCGATAAATCTTGATAAAATTTTCCGATTTGCTTCAAATATTTTAAATAGGTTCATTCTGATAAGGCGCTTCCCTGATTAGTTTTGGGGGTTCATTGGTTAAGCAGGAAGGAACGGGAACTAATCCCTCCCCTTAATTTAGATAAATTGGTTTTTCATGAAGAATTATCCAATTTACTTCAAATTTAGTATACCGTTTTATTCTGATGAGGCGTTTCCCTGATTAGATTTTGAGATTTATAAATTAAGTATAAAGAAAGGGAACGGTGGGCTACTCCCCCCTTAATTTAGATAAATGGGTTTTTCATGATAATTTTTCTGATTTGCTACAAATTTGATATACCGCTTTATTCTGATAAGGCGCTTCCCTGGTTAGATTTGGAGGTTCATTGGTTAAAAAGCGGGTTAATGGGGGAGCTAATCCCACACTCCTTAATTTAGCTAAATGGGTTTGTTTGTCGAGGGACATTATTCTTTGAAATAAGAGTATAATATACAATTAATGTGAATAGCCTGTGAGCTCAATGCCATTAGTTTAACTGGGCACTTTTCTTTTTTTTTTATTTCCTTTGTGGCGGTGTCGCGTCGGAAATTCGGTTCAAAGCGCCAGCAGTGACAGTATTTTCTGAAAGGAATTTTGCGTTTACTAAAAATTGTAAATCGTCTTTTGATTACATAGTTTCTGAATGAAAACATTTGCCAATTTCATGCATTTCTGATCAAAAATGAATTTAAAAATGTGTCAGGAAATTGTCCCTTTGGATTTGAGAACAGCCTTAATAAGGTTCATCTGTATCAAACTTCATCAGACAGACTTCATCGAGAACAAGAAAAGAAAATCTTTAAAAAGTAAAAGTTTCTGATCTCGTGGCAGATGCCCAATAGTCTGTCATTTATCACAACAAAAAATTTTAATTCGCATATCTAAAATTATGCTTTTATTTAAACTTAGCTAAATAAAAACATATAAGGGTAAAAAAGTTAAAAATTGTTATACTTTAGTTCAAATTGTTACACTTTAGAAGGTTCTTTTATCGTAATGTAAAATTCTATGCTGAAAATCAGATTTGATTCCAGGGTACTTTAGGTTAGCAGGTACTACGGTACTTAAATACACTGGTGCCTATAAATATACGAGATGAAAACAAAACAGTAGTTTTAGAGCATAAGAGTTAATTGTGAGTGGTCAAAAGAAACTGACATAAACGTCAGGTGTAGCAAGTAAGTACTAACAGCTAATAGCACTGCCCGTAGATGTGACGTCGCTGTGACATCACACATGTTCACACATGTCACAGTCAAAATTGGGAATCAGAATGCTATTTCTTATTTTATCTCATTATTACTTTAAAGTGGCTGTGTTTTGGTGACTCCATTCTAGAATTATCGTGACTATTACTTTGTGACAACCAGTCACTAGGTTACATTAAAATGAAGTCACCTGGTGATTCGGTGACTCCCATGTTACTTTCATTTGGAGACTTCACTGTGAACTAGCCAAGATAGTTAATTTGAGACTAATTAGTAAGTATTATCACAAAGAAAGTTACGTGGTTTGTGACAAAGCACGGGCATGGTGACTTCACGTTAGTCTCCAAATGATGGTTACCTGAGAGCTAATAGGGGATTTCGACATCACTTCGTTACATGTCACAAAGTACTGTTAACATTCATGGGGACTTTACAGTGAAATCTGAAAATGATGGTAATCACCAAATGCCTTCATTGTGACTCACCAGAAAGCAACAATTAGGGTGAATTCAAAGTGACGTCCCCAAATACTTGAGAGTAATAAGGAGACGAAAAAATGTCACATTTTAATTCATCTTAATGACTATGATTTTTATTACCATTTGGGACATCACAGTCACGCTATAACGACTGTCTGTATCAGTATGATACATCTGCAGTTTATAGTTCTTTCTTTTGAGTACTCACAATTAAACTCTGTGTATGAAGATTAGGATTTTGTGTTTATCTCTTAATTCATTGACACCAGTGTACAAGGCTGTAAGAAAAAATAAACGTTAGAAATAGAGTTTTGCTTTACATATTCTTCAGTTTCTGGTCATTCTAATCAGACAACATTGAAACAATGAAATTCAAATGATACCATATTTTTAAATTCAAATAATCTGAGATAGAAAATCTATATTAACTCCAGATAAGCAAGCTGCTTGCCATTAGCTTTCGGGCAAATATCTTTCAGCTCTCATCTTTAGAAAGGCCACAACAAACATTTATCTTCATGCCACATGGAAGTCATCTGTTTTTATCAGCCTTAGTCTTTTTAAATTCTATGCCGGCCACTATTTTTTCAAAGTTATTAAAAACAGTATTTACTCTTGTGTTTGCTTTCTAATTATCGAACAAATGTTTTTCCTTTCTACGCAATTCATGACAGGGAAAGCAGCTTCCTGTCGCCGTAAATCGCTATAAATACTCATCTCCCAACAGCAATCAGAGCGCAAAGGCCCATTTCTAGTTCACGGTAGTCCTGACAAGAAGAAAAAACAATGACAATCTTTCTATCTTTTTTTTATTCTCTTACCTTTATTTCTCTATCTTTGCGTAGCGTTTTTTAAGGAACTTTTTTTTCCATTCATCCATTGTTATAAAGGAAAAAAGTACTTAAGTAATGTAAAACAGTATGCTTTCAAAAAATACTTCTAATTATTTCCTTGACTGCCTAAATATTATGGCAAATTTCAATGCGCATTAATTTTAAATTAAATAGTTGTGTTTTCAAAAATTATCAAGGTTTCTTCTTGGATGGATTTATTAAAGTAGGACAAAATTATACTTTACGAAACAAAAACAATGTTGTTTTGATTAATTTATTTAGTCTTATTTAACACGATTTAAATTTCGAAAATGATTTAAATAACGATCATGATACATTAACATAATTGTTAATTTTGAAGAATAATCTGACATATAAGGAAAATTTGTAATTTGAGTGGTTTTGCCTAAGTTTTTACATTCAGATTTAAGATATTTAAATAAAAATTTAGTATAAATGAAAGAATATTTAATTTTATTTACATAAATATAGAAAAATCAACTTAGGATATGTGGTTTATCATATCAAAATACAACGTAAATATAAAGTAATTCACTACTGTTTTAATATCTACCCTATATAATAAAATCCTAATGAAACGAATTTATGAAACAAATTTATGAAACAATTTTATGAAACGACTGATTAAACGACTAATTATGTTTCACAGCTATTTCTACCCTATATATATAAAATCCTAATGAAACGAATTTATGAAATGAATTTGTGAAACGATTTTATGAAACGACTGATTAAACGACTAATTATGTTTCACAGCTATTTCTCCTAAACTAACGAAGGTTTGACGGTGAAATTAACAACAGATATCCATATTAATCCACAAATTTCAAAAGTTGTATTAGAAATTTAAAATTTTTGTTAGTTTTCGAGATATTAATTTTATTTTACATTTAATAACATTTCTATAATAATGGCAACTTAATAACTTCATTTTTGTGGGAACAAAGGAAGAAAAGGGATAAAGGTAAATATTAGATTTCTTCTTTTTCATCACATTCAAATTCAACTTGTCTTTTATTTCAATCAATAGTGAAACGATATTGTGGTTAAATTATGTTTTTCAGGAAAGTTTAAAAAAACAAAATAGAAATTTAGATTTGATTTTGTCGTCATTTTCAAATAGAAACGGAAAAGTGAAATATTGATAACAAAGAAAATTTTAAAATAAGAATTAAATGTCACGCGCTAAAAGCAGAAAATAGGGAAATTTACGTCAAAATATTTACACGTAAATATAAAAAAATGAGAAAACTTTAACCAATTCACCGGCGACAGGTATGGGAAAAGTGCTTTTACCCCGACTTATCTCGGGGCAAACGGTGAAGCGGAGTAACAAACTTATAAAATGCGAGACGCATTTAAAGGTGATAATTACGTCATATTTAAAATGACCAAATATTAAATAACGCCATATTTAAAGTACTAAAATAATGAAATTATTACGCGTGAAAAACTTTTAATGGCAAATATTAGACCATATTTAAAAAGCTTTAAAAAAATTTCCAAATTCTTTTAAATTAAATAATATATGTACCGGTGAATCTTAAAAGAGAAAAATAGCTTAAATTAAATAAATTATTGCACGAGAAATGTTTTAATAGTGAAAATTCCGTCATATATTAAAATGATGCATTTAATACGATTATCATTCCGAAGAATTTTAATGTGACGTCATATGGTAAAAAATTAGTGCAACTTGCAAATTTGTTTATACATTACATCACTTGATGCAGTATAAATACAGGTAAATGTATGCGCAAAATACTTCCAATTTATTTTGTACGAATTACTATTCGATAAATGCATTTTAGAAAATTCGAATATTTTTATTAATTAATATAAACAATATACATTGTGAAAATATGCATGATGGTGTATTTAAATAAAGAAAAGAATTCATGCATAAGCTATACCTATTCCTAAAAATATCTAAAACTCGATCAAAACATAAAATATAATCGTAAAAGTTTCAAAACACAATGCTTTTCGATACCGTGGTTCTGAAAGCCTTTTCCAAGTAGACAGAGTTTTTAAACCTCGAAACTAAAGGAAGAATATTGCCGATAACACAGTTATAAAATTAAAATTTAAAACGATAATGACAGTTTTAACCTAATCATTTTATGCAAGCTGATTTTCAAATGCGTAATTGATCTTAAACTGTTACAAATTTGCAGCTTTCTGGCAGGTCATTTGACTGTTTTTCCAAAAACGGTTACACAACCGTAATTTTAACACTATTCTGACCATATTATTAGCCATTTTATGATCAGAATATAGTTAAATTATGGTTATGAAACCGTTTTTTCAAAAAACGGTCGAATGACCTTCCAGAATGCTGCAAAATTTTTAACAGTGTACTTATCAATCCCGAAAAGAGGCGTCAGTTGTTGCGACAGCGATAGTTGATTCCCATGGTAACAGAAAAATGACACATTCAAACGGAAAAGCATGGCAACCCGATTACAGAAGATAGCCGCAGTTATAGTGTATATATCATTCAATCTTCTGTAACTTGGTTATATTTTTTAAACACGGCGCATTATTATATTTTGAGATGCTGTGATTCCTGAAAAGAGGTTGGCGGACGTAGCTCGCAGGCGGCTGACCCCCCCCCCCCCTCCTAGTTTATCCATAAACCTTTATTGATAAATCGACACAGATAATTAAATAATCTACACAAATAATATAACAATCTAATAATTTAATAATTTAATAATCGACACAAGTAACTTTAGGTTTGTCATATCAAAATACAAAGTAAACATGAAATTAATTAAATATATTTTTTTTAAATTTATTCATAAACATTTATTGATAAACCGATACAAGTATTTTTTTCACAAATAATTTAGAAATCTAATTAATAAATAATGCAATAATCAACAGAGATAATTTTAGGCTTATCATATCAAAATATAAAGTACAGTAGAACCTCTTTTATCCGAAATTCTTTTAACCGAAACTCTCTGTTAACCGAAATCCAATTTTAAATCGTTTCTTTTAGCTATCACATTTCTTGTGTACAAAATCCATTTTTAAAGCTTTTTTTTTTTTTTAAACTATCGTATTCTATTATCATATTCCTTGTGTGCAAGCGGTCCTTTCCGAACCACGAGTGTTTTGGCGCAGAATGTCCCTTAAAGGATTTTGCGCCATAAAAATCTCATACAATTAACCAACCAACCAACCGAACCAAGAATGCATATAAATATTTTTGATCCTCTTTGTTAGAATTCCTTTGAAATTTAACTTGAGTTCCCGTAGGCTGCGGAATGGAACGAACAAATTAGCAATTCTGAAGCTTTTGAAAGTTTTGCAAAAGCTTTGGCAGGACTGGAGCACCAGAAACACTGTGATACTAGTAAACTGATAATATTTAAAACTTCGTAATAGAGCTTCAAAGCAAAGGCAATCGAAACTGAGACAAACAAAACATTGTTTCAAACCTTTGTGAAATATGTAAAAGATACTTAATTTCAAAGTTAAAATTCATGTAATTTATTCTTATTTCTATTTTGCAATTGGTTTATTTTTATTAAGCACTTGTTACCATAATAAGAAATAGCGCATGTATTTCTCCTTAATCGTAAAATGGAAGCCTTCTCGATTATCCGAAAACTTCAATTTTCCGAAAGAGGGTCGGTCCCAATTACTTCGGATAATCGAGGTTCTACTGTAAATAATTAAAGTTAAATTAAAGTAAAAATTAAAAATAATTAACTATTGTTTTAATATTTATCCAAAAGCATTTATTATTAAATCGCATAAATAACTTTAGCAGCGATACTTCATACAGCTTTATTTTCACGCAAAACAGGTATTGGTGGACAGATACTGTCCAGCAGATGCTGGATAGAGCTGATCTGCACACATTTGTTACAATATATCAAATCCAGGTCAATCGAGATTCAAAAACTTAAAATTGACCACAGTGAGACTACTTGATTCCATACACAATACAATTCTCTCCAACACAAGAGAGTAAGATTAAGAGATTGATTTGTCAGATCAAATATGATAGATGAAAGCGAAACCAAGGTTGAATATTTTGTATAAAAGTTCATTCATTCATGCTTTTACATGTTGACTTATGAACAATTTGTCAGAAAGTATGCTCAAACGTAACTATGACTGTATAAATGACTAACGTATGTGTTTTTTAAAATAATCTAAGTTAAATGTAGTAACGACAATATTAACTTATACTAATGTTGTCATTCATTGAATCATTAATCACTGAGAAACTTGAAGTTTCAATTCCTAAATTATTCAGTTCACACTCTCTCTATATTTATTTATTTATATATCCTCTTCAAATTTTCAATCGTTAATAAAATACTTATTATTCATCCTATCAAGTTGAAATAAATTTTTTAAAACTTGTACTGGATGACAATTGATATTAATACAGATTTTTCACACATTAATTCATTAATTAAATTTTAATTAATTAATTAATTTTAGTTTTATATGGGAGAAAAAATGGCGGCCATTGGTTATTGAACAGCATTTAATGCATCTTCATATCTATAAGGGGGGTTACCATAGGGGGGACCCTGTTCTGTTTCCAAATACCGCCAAGTTTGTCGCCGATTTGGCGATATCTCTAATATTTCGCCACATTCCCATAGACTTCCATTGTAAACCTACTTGCTTATAGAAAATCAACAAATTGAGATATTTTAATGCAACAAAAACTAATATTAGCTTAAGGGATTATATTAAATTTTTCTTTGATGACCTAAGTAGGTAATAAGTAGTAAAAATTTTTATATTACTTGTTTTAATCGGCAGTGAAAGACATGATTCTTCTTCAACACGAGAGAATTAAATTTAGATATCGATTCTAAAGTTCATATCTTATTCTGTGATGTAAATCCAGTGGCATTAGAAGCTGCGTATTTTGAAAAGCAAAAACTCAAATTTAATTGCTAGTTCATGAACAAGATCATTAAAAAGTAAGCTAACCTATACTATTAGTTTTATTCATTGAAAAATTCTTTTAATTGGCCTTGAAATACACGATATATTTTGAATAATTTTATTAAATTAATAATTTAAAGAATTGGTAATCTTTGTATTTGCGAAATGCTCTAAATACAGAGGGTACATAATTTAACTCTTTATATCTCAAATTATGTATTAATATAAATTATAAATTACTACTATTGATAATAGTTATTAGAAGCTGCGTATTTTGAAAGGCAAAAACTCAAATTTAATTGCTAGTTCATGAACAAGATCATTAAAAAGTAAGCTAACCTATACTATTAGTTTTATTCATTGAAAAATTCTTTTAATTGGCCTTGAAATACACGATATATTTTGAATAATTTTATTAAATTAATAATTTAAAGAATTGGTAATCTTTGTATTTGCGAAATGCTCTAAATACAGAGGGTACATAATTTAACTCTTTATATCTCAAATTATGTATTAATATAAATTATAAATTACTACTATTGATAATAGTTATTAGAAGCTGCGTATTTTGAAAGGCAAAAACTCAAATTTAATTGCTAGTTCATGAACAAGATCATTAAAAAGTAAGCTAACCTATACTATTAGTTTTATTCATTGAAAAATTCTTTTAATTGGCCTTGAAATACACGATATATTTTGAATAATTTTATTAAATTAATAATTTAAAGAATTGGTAATCTTTGTATTTGCGAAATGCTCTAAATACAGAGGGTACATAATTTAACTCTTTATATCTCAAATTATGTATTAATATAAATTATAAATTACTACTATTGATAATAGTTCAAAATGAATAATTATGAAGTAATTATCAAATTATTAATTTTATTAATTAATTCTATTTATCAACTAGTATTAATGTCTCAAATTATGAAATTAATTAATTTACTCTTAATGTCCGAAATTATAGATGAAAAACCTCTTTCAAAGCAACTTTTCTGAATCTTCTAAATATGTCAGAAGATTTGTACATATATTGTTTGTGTCATTAATTTTAGAGGGATTTATTCTATTAAAATTAATAAACGAAATCGCTATTCATAAGTATTTTTAAAAATATTTACCACAAATTAATTCTTTACGCTTATCCTTACCCAAATTATTTTTTTAAATATTATTTTTATTATGTTACAGAATTGTAAAATGTACATTTATAATGTCTTATGTTAAATATCGAAATTTTTCAGAATTGTCACTTTCCACTCCATGCCCTTTTAACATCAAGATAACAGAGTAGTTACAATTGGAAAAGAAATTATCCGTTTAAAAATATTGTTGTCTGTTACAGTGAATAATGATTGTGTAACATGATAAAATAAAGTATCTAAAACTCGTCCTAAATTGTACTGCGAAGGCCAATCGATGTGTTAACTGAATTTTACGACAATTCTGTTTATGTTACTTTAGGACCATCGGGGATAAAGGGTCAAAATAAACAATATCAAAATTGCATTTGTGTTTCAAAATTCTATATACATTAGAATACATACCTTTTTTTAGCCAGATAAAGATCCTGATAGCCAAAGCTATCTTAAATCAATATAAATCGTCTTTCGTTTTAATATATTAGATTATTTGCATTGTCTTTATCTTGACCAATATTGATATTTCTTTATGCCATGAAGTATTGCTCAAAAATCGAGGTGTTTACATTTTGCCAATATTGGTGCAATAATTTGTGTTTCAAAATTATGTTATATTAGAATGTATACTTTTCTACAGCCAAATATGGACCTTGAATAGCAAAACAATGTTAAATAAATATTGTTTGCATTGTCTTTGCCCAAAATGGTAATAATGGCATGAAATATTACTAAAAAAATCGGAGTATTCACATTTTGCGAATATTGGTGCAGTACTGGAAAGAAATATTGAGCCATTTCGTTATCAAAAATGTTTAACATAAAGACCCTATTTTAACAATATTTTCATTTCATCCTAAATATATCTGATGCAAAGACAAATTTGGTTATTTCATTCGAAATATTTTCCTTAGATGCAATATTGGAGCAGTTATTGTATCTCATTGTAATTAGGAATGCACCGAACAGTGATTTTGGCCGAATACCGAATATTCGGCCTATAGGTGGATCGAATACCGAATATTTGGCTAGCCGAATAGTTACTGTTAGGCCAAATACCGAATATTCGGCCAACCGAATAGTAACTATTCGGCTCACCGAATACTTTTATATTTCAAAGTTTAAAGGCATTAAAATGTTAAATTTTAAAACAATTTTACATAACATTTAATACAAAATCTTACTTTTTGATTAATAGGAGCTTTTTACAAGTGAACTTTATACTAAAAAAATCTAGTTATAAAATTCAGAAAGAATAACTTTTCTATTCCTTTGATTTAGCAAGGAAGTTTTTAAATGCATCCTAATTCAGCGTCTGGAGTGGGAGATCGTTTTCAGAGATTGTAAACATAAAGGTTGTTTTTAAAATCTCGCGACAAACTTTCGACAGGGATAATATGGTCAAGAGAAACCCTTTTTGAACAAGAAACGACATCTCAGTCCATTTATTCCGACAAAAATTACAATGCATTCAATCAAAAACACTGGTTGTGTAATTACAAGCCGAAAATGTATTTTAGTTCACAACTTTATCAATAATAAAGATATTTTGTCGAGGTTTGTTTCATATTAATTTTGGAATTTTGCCTGTATTAAATGTGATGATATCATTGAAAATGACTGAATTTTGGCCAGTGACACTGTATAAATACTGTCAACTGCATTCTGAATAAAGGAATGTCTAGCTCTTACTTGTTTAGATACGAATGCTAGCAATTTCCAGCACTTCTCATCATATCATATTTGACAGACATCAAAGCAAGTCTGTCGAAAATATAGTTATGATATCTTTGTTATTGTTAAAGTAATAAACGAAAATCCAAGTTTTACCTCGAGTGAGATGAGTACTCTAAGACACTGTATTTATGGCTGAATAAGTGGATTGCAATTATGTTTTCCTCGACAAAAATTGCCTGTCTTGATGTCTATATTCAACCCTGAACGATTTTCTATTTTGTTTAGAAACACCCTTTTCTGTTAAAAAGAAAGAAACAGATTACTAGACAATGTTCAGGAACTTGCATTTATACATGTGAACTTGTGTAAGGTTTTTAAAAATATGCTTTAAAAGATTATTTAAGTATTCGGTTCAGCCAAATATTTTGATATTCGGCCAAAACGAATATTCGGCAAACCGAATAGTTTGATTTTTGGCCAAGCCGAATATTTGGCATACCGAATAGTTTAATATTCGGCCAAACCGAATAATCAGTAATATGATCGAATAGGCCGAATACCGAATAGATACCGAATATTTGGTGCATCCCTAATTGTTATCAATATTGAATTGCTACTAAAAGAATAAAACACATATACACCCATACACTTTCTTCCTCCATTTTTTGTTTGCTTGTTTGTTTGTTTTTTGAATTACACTGCTATTATCTTGAAACCACGTTCTTGTTTAAAACAAGATGCCAGTAATGTTATTTTTCACCTTTTTTCCTGATAAAAAATTATCCACTCAACGTGCTGTTTAATCTAAACTTTTCAAAACTTTTTCCTGAAGGTGCTTCTGAAGATCTTACGTTCAAAAAAGAAAAAAAAAGGGGGGAAAGGATAAAAAAAAAAAGGAAGAAGCCTTTTGCACCTGGCAATACACCAAAGAGATCCGTGTTATGTGCCTAGTATTCCCTAGAGTTTTACTTTGTGACAATTTCTTCTTCGCTAGCGTTTGAAATCATTTAAGTTCTTCCAAACTTCTTACTTAATTAACCGATATTAAATGAATTAACTTGTTAACGAAAAGTAATTGAGGGTGTATTTTAAGGTGTTAGAGTACATTACAAGAGAGCACTGAAGGAAAAAAAAATAACAAGTGAAAGCAAACTCAAGCATTTCACACCCTATTTCAAGTAAAAAAATACTCTTTTCAACTGAACTGTTTTAGCACTTTTTGTTCAACGCCGCACAAGATATAGAAATAGAAATAAAATGGAGTTGACTATCGCGAGGGGTAGCATCATGTATTTATATATATGAAAAAAAGAGAGAAAAACTTTTTTCGTTTACTTAAAAAGAAGCAAGGTGACATGTCAGTCTTTAAAAAAAACCAGTACTCACCCAACAAAAGAGTCGTCTACTTCCGGGTAGGTGGAAAGTCATCCTGTAAATGAATTTTAAGAATGATTGTTAAACAAACAGACACACGTAGTTCTAGAAAATGTTTTCTTTTTGTATAAGAAATTTTGAAATAGAGTTGTAAACAACAACACATACATTCATAGAGTTGAAAATGAGATTTTGCATACAAAAGTAAAGATAATTAAAAATAGACTCAAGTATTATATTTTGCTCAAATGTTTACAATTTCATGAATAAATTGCTTTCTCTAATTCTTAGCTACATAGCAGAATTACCTGCAGTTTACTGTCAACGGGAATTTATTTATTCGTTATTTCTGCGTATAAGGTGGAGAGTCATACAATAAACTAATTTTAAGAATACTTGTAAAGTAAACAAACACACAAAATTCCAATAAATATATTTTTTTTAAATTTTATAAGAAATCTTGATATAGATTTGTGAACTAGATAGATATATAGATTTGTTTGCTCATACATTCATATTATGAAAGGAAATCAGACATACATGAAGTCGATTAAAAGCGAACACAAATATTATATTTTGTTAGAATTTCACGAACAAATGTTTGACTTCGTAATTCTTCATACAAAAATAAAATCACCAATAGTTTATTGTCACTGTTCCCTTTATTTAATCATTCTTCTTCTTGAAAGGTGGTAGTGAGAGTCATAAGGTAACTTAATTTTAAGAATACTTAATACTTTTCTAAAAAATCTCCATTTCTCCTCTTTACCTACCCCCCCAAAATCAAATCTATATAAAGAACGTTGTTTAAACCACAGATTTCATTTTAAAAGGGAAAATACAAATATTTTTTCCTTGCAATATGATGCAAATATACTAAATTTTAGAAATTAACAATTTGAAGGTCTAGCTCCTACCCTTACAGATGGTTAGATTCACATTTTGGAAGGAGGATTAACCAAAAATGTGAAATCTTTATACATTTACGTAATGCTAAGTTAGTGCTAAAATTTGTTAAGGAAAATAGCTTCAATTAAATTTCAAATAGCATTAACCTAAACTGTAGTTAGACAAAGATCAATATTTAAAAATGCAAAGTAAATAAACGCAAGAGTATATGCAATTTAACAATTAATTTAAAAGATTATAAATTTATACAGTGTTTACAACGAAAGAAGAAAGTAAGTACCTCTTACACTGAGAAAAATAAACTCAAAATAAATTTTAATGCAACTCGAATAGTTCTCAAAACTGATAATGTATATGGTAAGTTTATCATTTTCATCCTTAAAAACTGCCCTGTTTTCCTGAAGTTTGAGAAAAATGAGATAATTTGCTGCAGCATCTTCATTCAGAAATGAAACAACAAATTCGTTTTTTTTTTCTATTTCCTTTAATACTTCGCATATAAAAGCAGATAAACGACAACTTTTTGAGCATTCATTTAATTTAATCATTACAAAATGCTTAAATGATCAACTATGCTACATGTACTAATTTGCTTTGTTATCTGACATGAAAACTGTATTAAATCTACCGTTTGTGGTTCAAATATAAAGTTGTCTGTAAATTAAGTTAATATTTGTTGGAAGTCTTTTTTTTTCTTTGTAAGTTCCCATACAACCACTTTATCCCGCTCCGAATTGAACATATAAGCATCAATTGTAGGATTCCTTCATTTGTGAATAACAAATTTCTATTGAACTATTATCTCTGCATATAATTAAAGAGAATGTTTCACATTTTGCACCACTTTAGAAGGAATATTTTGTTCTTAATATAGGGTTCTATTTGGCACTCTAACAAATAAAATACTTTATTACTATCACACCAAGAGCTCAAAATATTACATACTTATTTTTCCGGCTAGTAAAATATCAATTAATACGTATTTATCCATAAATACTTTATAAAAAAAAAGGAATAAAATTTTGAAACTGCTCTAATTCTATTTATTGTATAAACATAAAAATCCTGATTGGTAAAAGATTTTTAAATGCACTTCAAAGTTATATCGCTATATATTAAGAACAAAAGTAAATACACCTTTCCCTATGTTACGTATTTAATTAATAGTTCAGTTGTTATTTCTTGTACAGAATAACATATAGTACAGAAACATATGTCATCTCCGAAAAAAAGTACTACTCAGAAGATCACCAAAAAATGAAAAAAAAAACCTCCCCAAAAATGACCAAAAGACTTTTCCTCGAACTTAAAAGCAACGAACAGAAAACCAATAAAACACGAAAAACATAAGCCAACCACACTACAAGTTCAAAGCCGAACAATCAACTCAGTGGTAGTTACTGGAAAACAACAACTTCACCGAAAAGCCAAAACTAAAAATACATGCTCCAAACTCAATGACAGCAAAGACTTTTCAAAACACCGAAGACTAAGTACATAGCCTACAACATCAAAACAACTGTGTTCTTTTATAACTAAAAATAGATAACATACTGTACATACTGTAATATTACAGGAAATCCCTGCCGGCCGGCCTACAGGCGAAGGTAGATTTCGAAGTTAAGTATACTAATTTCACCAACAAAAACTAAATCATGATTAGAGATAAACCCACTTTAACAATTTTATCTGGCCGCTTTTAACGAGTTTTTATTTCATTTTTATATAATAGCTGGTTTTATCCGAATCATGTTAAGGCGGTATTCAAAAAAATACTTTTCCATACTCAACAACTCAAAATTTTCTGGCACATTTTCAGATTCATTTTTAATAGAAAAAATATGAAATTTGCTGATGTGATTCTTGAAGAGATTTATAAGCGACCTGTGTTTTTATTTTTCGTTCAATTAATTAAAACTTGATTTATAAAACAATTATTTTCTCAGTAGGACAATATTTTTCGTTTCAAATAGAATCGCTTCGGGAAATTCTGTTCAAAATGCCCACTTTAACATCATTTTTTGAAATATATTCTGCCTCTATCAAAAAATCGATCATTACGGTACATTATATAGTTTCTGAATAAGAAAACCTACCAATTGGATGCGTTTAAGAGCAAAAATGAATTTAAAAATGAGTCAGAAAATAAGCAGTTTGAATTTGAATACACCCTTAGTAAGACGATTTTTTTCTTCAACCGCTATGTATTTTTAATTTGTTTTTGCTGTAAGAATTGGTCCTATAAAAAAATTGTCTATTTAAATGTTGTAGACAATATTAAGGAGATATATGATAAATTCATGCGGATTTTATATCTTGTCAATTGGCGGAGTTATGGATTTTTTTCTTCTTCAACCCCCCCTTTTTGTTTTCGTTTTAATTTTTTTTTTTTTTTTGCGGTACGGATTGGTCCTATCAAAAACTTGTCAACATAAAAGTTGTAGATAATATTAAGGAGATTTATAATAAAATTAATTGGATTTGATATCGTGAGACTTGACAAAGTTATCATTTTTTTTTCTCACAAAAACCCTATTTTTTGCGCCCCTTGAGCCCATTTTTAATTTTATGAAAAATCTGTGATACATAAATTTTTGACCCTATTTTTAGAAGTAATAAAATTTTTAGACTGATTTGATATGCACAAAAATTAAGAAGTTATGGGAGTTTTTCAGTTTTCACCCCACCCCCCCCCCCCACCCCACCCACCTATTTCCATCCCCTTGGTCCGATTTTGCCCATTAGCGAATCTGACCGAGATTTTATGCCCCTTGATTTTATGTATCAGTTTGGAAGAGATTTGTGCAGAATTGTGGAAGTTATCGTGTCCAGAAGAAAGTGTTATATATATATTATATATGTAGATATAGATATAGGTATATAGATATATATATAAAGTTTTTTACTGAGGGTGGTTTTGGGTTCTAGAGGTCATGATCGGTATAGATCTTTAAAAATTTTTCAAAAATTCCAACATAGGGGAGAATGTAATAGGTAGTATTTCATACGAAATCTACCTAATATTTCATACGAAATCTACCTAAAAAAAGCTGCAGAACTCTTAAAAAAGCCAAAAACATCATTAATAGGCAAAAAAAGGCTTTTATTTTTTACTAATATGAACTCGCACGTGGATTCTATAAGTGCAAACCCTGCGTGTCAGCCATATGAGATGGTCTCTATTTTCTGTCACTGCAGGGTGATTCAAAATAATGTAGCCAAAATGAATGGGTAAAGCAGGCATAAAAAAAATAATAAAAAATCAGATAGGGACATGGGGTCGCAAATACCATCTGCGATCGCTAGAGGGGGTTTTGCAAATTATATGTAATACAAGAAGAATAAACAAAAATCATTTTACATCATTTTATTTATACTGTATTTCCACACATGTTGCATATTTACGACCAATACTACTATATGAGATGCTCAAAGTTTTTGCTTGACACCTGTAGACACGCATTATATCGACGCTGCATGGACTGGAACACCTCCTCAAGCATATTAGATATATCTCGAACATCCTGCTGCCATAACAATTCTTCCTACTAAGTCTTTCTGCGATAAAACAGGTGTTTCGTAATTAAGTCCTTGTAAAGAAAAAAAACATAAGAAAAAAATCTAATGAAGATGTCTCAATTTGCTTGGCTCATGTTTTCATTAAAACGCCCGCTAGTGGACCTAGATGTCTTTTGCTACCCCATGTTCCTATGTGACTTTTTATTCTTTTTGCATGCTTGATTGACCCTTTTATTTTGGTCACGTTATATTGAATCACCCTGTATATGTCTCATAATTCCTTTTGAACCTTTTTTTTTAAATGGGAATTCATAAGTGTCTTCAATCCTATTCCCTAAATGTTATATGGAAGCATGCTGATTCTCATTTTATACAAACAAGTCAATCATATATGTAATGTAAAGCATGTAAATCAAATGATTTACAGATACACTTGGGAAGCTTGCAGAAGAATCTATGGTAATAACCGGAAATATGACATTGTTTATTTTCATTAAACAGTCATCATATAAGGTAATGGGAAACGAAATTTTGTTGATAGGTTAACATCTTCAATCGTAGAAGTCCAGCATGACTGCTAACATTGAAAACCTAACTTCAACAGATTATGAATAGACTTACAAGGGAGACATCTGACTCTAATATTGGCATCCTCGTTAAATGTTGATTTTGAAACCACGTTTTCAAGCTTATTTTATAGTGTTCACATGAGTTCTAGGCTAAAAATGAAAGACATTTCCTACTCGATCAATTCTATAAATATTTTTGTAATGATCGGATAAGAATTTCGCAATTCATGTTCGTCACAAAACTATTATAGTAGAATAATTGTATATATTTTTCAATGTATTACGGCAATCAGAAATAAGAGAAATTTTATTGCGTTTCCAATATTTTTTCCTCTCTTAAGTTCCTTCTATATTGTAATAATTTCAGCTTACTAAACAAAGACGTCATCGTTAATTCTAAATGTTTCTTCATAGTATACTTCTTGAATAGCCTAGACTACAAATGCCGCCACAACTTTATTTAGCAACTGTGAATGAGTTTGTTGGCCAGAAATTAGTCTTTAACCCCTTGAGGGGCACCGGTATATATTATATACCACCTACGATTAATGAAGTTTTATACCAGAAAAATTTTATTAAATTTTACTTTTCTAATTTTGGTGGAAAAAAGCCGTAAAATTGCTTTTACTTATTTTGAAATAGAATTTTTCAAAGATTCCGGTGGGAATTCAGCATTTCACAAACGTAATTGCTTGCCCCTCAAGGGGTTAAGAGGGTAAGAATTCAGCCATCTACCCATGACTACAGCATAAATATTCCTTTAATAAGTTTCAAAGTACCCTTTATCCAACTCCTTTAGAAATATACAAACAAGCAATTTCATATATACAGGGTGTTTATAAGTGAATATCGGAGTTTTAACGCTTTGTAGTATCTAGTATATAAAACTTTAAATTATACTTAATACATCAAATGTAAGAGCAACTCAAACAGTTTGTTGGTACATGTGCATGCGCAAGCGCATGCAATGTTTCTTCCGCCATCCGTTAGAAAGCGCTAGTAGCAAAAATGGCGACTAGTAAACAGAAAGCATTTTGTGTTCTGCAGTTTTCAAAGACCGAATCTGTAGTTAGTGTGCAACGTGCGTTCCGGATTAAGTTCAGATGTAGTCCTCCAAGTAATCATAACATCCGTAGGTGATATCATCAGTTTGAAAATAGACGCTGCCTTTGCAGCAATTACCCCACAAACACTAATAAATGTTTGGGAAGAACTGAGCTATCGACTTGATGGCCGTGTGACCGTAATGACCGTGTGACGAAAGAGCTCACATTGAACACTCGTAAGCTTGAGGGTAAAACTGTTTGAGTTGCTCTTTTATTTTATGTATTAATTATAATTTTGAGTTTTATGTAATATTTACTACGAAGCGTTAAATCCCCGCTATTCATTTAGAAACACCCTGTACATTAAATATTTTCCAAATACGTGCTGGAATTATTCTGGACATAAGAAGTCCATTGTCCCCAGAAAAGATTTAGACGACAATAATAAGTCTTTGCAGTGCCTTTCATCAGTGCTTATTTTCTAACAATAAACGTACCAGAGCTCTAATTTTCTGCAGTAATTATGATGACAGCAAAGACTCAAAACACCGAAGACTCAGTACATAACCTAAAACATCAAAACAACTTTTTTCTTTTATAACAAAAAAAAAAAAAGCTCATAAAAGTCCAAAACGTCATTAATAGGCAAAAAGAGGCTTTTATTTTTTACTATATGGACTCGCTTATTGGTTCTATAACTGCATCCCTACGAGTCAGCCATATGAGATGTTCTCTATATTTTATCACTGTACATCTCATAAACCAACATCGCAACCTTATAACCAACAGCTCTAACAATCGTAGTGTATTTGTACGACCCCTCCACCCGCATATTTATATTTCACACATTATTCGCAAAAGTTAAAGCAATTTCGTCTTCTGCAAAACAAAAATAATAATATTTTTTAACTATATCTATATGCAATTTATACATAGTAAAATCTAACAAATGAACAGGACAAAAACATTAAAATCGGAAATGAGGTTTTTCAGAAAATCCTATTCGCAAACGATTTCTATATATCAACTAGCAAAACACAACACACAGAAAGAACTGTTCCGGTTAGGCTTCGGTTCTCAGTGTTCGACTAAAATTTAAATATCCACTAAGAATAAAGAAGTGCTAGAGCTGCACTTCTGTGAACTTGAGCGAAAACTTAAGCACCGCGTGGAGCTATAAAAGGTTTATCAGCAAGAATGTTTTACAAGAGTGATTAAAAAACAGCGAGTAAACATATAACACGACCACGGGTAAAAAAAAGCAGATACAGTTGCGTTTAATTATGGCATTCTTCGTCGCTGTTCGGAAACCATTGAGACCGAAAACAATTGAGTTTACATTTGCGAGTGCTAGATAGGAGTATGCTCCAATGTGTGTGACACGTTGCGTCACATATGTAATCACTTTGGTTGGAAATGACGCAAAGGATTGTAGATGGGAGAGAAAATAATGATAATTTAGACATCGGTTCTTTGGAAGCACTGTTCCGCTGGGTTCCGGAGCGCAATATTTATGAGCACCGGCGAATTCCGGCCAAAATTTAAACAAAGAAGTACGGAAGCTGAACTCCAGTGAGCTGCGGCACAAATTAAACACTTCCTTTCATATTCATGAATGGTGAAAGAAACGCTAAATTTAAGTAGGAAATAGATTTACTTTCTGTTTTGAAAGATCCTAAAACACCCTCAACATTACCACGCAAACAATCTCAAATAATATTTGGTAAGGAATTTGGAAAGGCTTGTTATATTGGAATGTTTGACCTAATTGGTCGCTATTGGCGGTAAAAATAATGCTGCTTCAAGATATTACATATAACGAACTTTTTCGATCTGTCGTTATGTCTACTGCCGTTATGTATTGTGGATTTGTTTAGTATACAGTGAAATGAAAAATTTATCATTAGGAGGAACTTCCAATTTTGGAATATCGTCCCGCCCGAAGGTTTTCTAGACCCGCCTCACCAATGGGGGCATATAAAATCCCGCAAAATCAGTGTCCTCAAGCAAGTATTTATATTTACTCAAATGTTTAGAATAATAATATCAAGCATCTACCATATCGGTTAAATCAAATCTGTCATTTTTTATATTTAATGACATAAATTTTGAAATTAAATGCTAATGTGCGAAATTAAACAGCGATTTTTAACAACTATTAGTAACGCTTCTATTTCCATTATTCGAAAATATAACAACTTCAACGTAAAACAGCGCTATATCTAGCGCTTGTATATCTAAATAATTCTTAAGGACATTTCCATAAACCTTTATAAAATGAATCAAATTTATTAACCATTTGGAAAAATGGTTATTGTCCTCGTCAAGGTAGGAAATCAAAAGCATATCTGAAGGTTTTTATTGGTTTAATCATCATTTTATTCGTTTTTTTGATTGGTCTATACAGTAATCTGTATTTCCCTTTACTTTCAACAGAGATGGACAACAGGGTGTTGCCACTATGACAAAAAAGTAATAAAAATTAAAATAATAATAATAACTCAGAAACAAATTGAGATACAGCTTTCAAACAAATTGCATTTAAAAGTACATTTTTTTCTCTATACGACGACATAAAAAGTAATATTGGGGGATGTTTAGAAGTTTAAGAAATAAATTTCATTTAAAATTGGCCGTCAGATTTCTTGGAAATCTGACGATGGAAAAGCCTTTTCCCGAACAGCCAATGAAATGCTTGGATAATACGTAAGTTTCAGGTGGATAATACGTACGAGTCGCAGACGATTTCTGTCACTTGCAATTTTTACGTGTAATAACACTATTAATGTTTAATTCATGGCGTACGTAATGTATGATCAACTCCGTGCAATTTTTTATGTCTTAAATTTTAGTCTTTGAAAAAATCATTTTCCAAATGGTCGTTGTAATTTGTTAAACTGCATTTTTTTTTTTTTTTTTTACATATTTTTTAAAACCCAATTATAAGCATTTTCTAATAAGAAAATATCGTAGAACTAACTACAAAGCTAAGATGAGCGGTAGCTTGTATCAGTAAGATGCATTGTTCTATGTTGGGAATTTTTTTAATCTATAAATAACAGTGTGAATGAAGGTGGAAAACTCTCCATCTTCCCTAATAGAAATTTTAACCTCGAATACTAAACAACAGCACATTGTGACAAAGGAAAAAATTAAATAATATAAAAAAGAGGATTAAAAACAGATACAAATAATTACATCTCGTTCAAGTTTTGTAGCTCATACATAGATCATACTGTATAATTCACAACTAGATAATGAGATCATCTGGAGTTTATTGCCAGTATATGCTTTTTAACGCATTCTAACATAGTTGAAGAGTGTTTATGATTTCGGTTCCTCTGTCAACGTGTTCTTTCAGATTCATAACTTTCGTAAATATATTTCGATTTCCAGTAAATTTGGGTATGTTTTTGAAGTTCCCTATAGCATGTTCCCGATTGAAAATACTGTCTGTGGTATCTATCAATCATTTAAAAGTAAATTAAAAAGAAATTTGGATACATTAATGTCTATCGGTGGAAACGGTTTGAAATACACTTTAATGGTGGTATACTTTTAGGTAGATTTCATAAGAAATACTATCTATTGCAGTCGTTACTAGAGGTCTGCACGGGCCGAAATTTCCAGGCCCGGCCCCGGCAGGACTCAGAGAAAAAAATTTCGGCCCGGCCCGTACAAAAAAATTATTGGCCCGGCCCGGTAAAAAAGTTTTAACCTTTTTACCCGTTCGGCCCGGCCCGGCCCGAAAAAAAGTTAAAATCTCGGCCCGAGTGAATTTTTACAAAACATTGATTTTTACGTCGCTTTGGTTAAAAGTTTGCCTCTTACGAGGAGTTAAGCCAAAAATATTTATCTTAACTTTTCTTTTCATGTTTATATTTCATGTTTATATTTTTTCTTTTCATGTTTATAGAAGTACCGCAGGGTGCGATATATTTTTTTTAATGAATCTCTATTTCTTGTATGTAAATGTTTCAGTTATCATTCATATTGTTAATATATATTCCATGTATTGAAGCGTTAAAAATCTGAAAAATGCTATACAGTAAAATCTAAGACTGAATTGCATAAAAAAGAAAAAAAAAATGCGTTACAGACAAGTTCCCTTCTTAGAAAGTGTAAATGTATTATATATTCTTTTCTTACGTAGTAGTATATTAATTTTGCATGGATCAACACGTTTTTCAGTTTAAAACAAGATTCCGTCATAGACAGGTTCTTTTTCACACGTTTTACTATATTTTAATTTAACTACATTTTAATAAGTGTAGAAATCTTCTATTCTTTAAAAAGAATGAATTTGAATGTTTAATTGTAGAATGATGGCGATTTAAAAATGTATGCATTTTGTGAAAAAAAAATTGTTCCCAGCTTCATTTTACTGACCTATGAACGGACCAGGCAACGCCGAGACAATGATTTTCATACGGGTTGGGTCAAAACTAAGAATGAAAATTTTGGGCCGTGAAGATTAGGAATGAAACCAGTACCCGGGTCTGTGCAGAAAAAATAAGTTAGGCCCGGCCCCGTAAAGAGTAGTGACTAGGCCCGATCCTGCCCGAGCCTTCAGAAAAAAGTATGGCCCGGGCCCGACCCGGCCCGAGTACCGTGAATGAATATAGGCCCGCCGGTCTGGCCGGGCTCGGGCTTCAGGCCACGGGCCGGCCCGTGCAGATCTTTAGTCGTTACCAAGGTGAGACTTTCGAAAAATTCTTTCATAATTTTTCATTACATAACCCTACGAATCCAAAACCACCCCCACCTAAAAAATTTATATATACATATACCTGGTGAGCCAAAAGTTCGTTAAAACTCGTAAAAAAGGAAGAAATTGTGATAAAAGAGTACAGTTTGCAAGAAAGGGCTCACAAGGAAGTCGGATTTGTTTTAGCAGCAAAAAAAGTTAAAAAATCACATGTAGGGGGCACTGACGACCCGAAACACAATGAACAGGTACTACGACACAACCGTTTGTATCGTAGAATGTTTTGGACGTCATGTTGAACATTTGTTATTGGAAGAACAAATAATTGGAGTGTATTGCTGTCCTGTTTACGTCATTGTATCCAAACTAAGCGAAATGTATGCAAATGGATAATATGACGCAAAGAAATTATTTACATAAATTTTACTTTTGATTTTGGATAGCATGACGCAAAAGGTAAGTCAATTTATTCATATAACTATATTTCAGTGCATTGTATAGGTTCAGTGAGAGTGATATTTTTAACAGCGTATTGGAAAATTAAAAGTTTTGGTTAGATGTGTAAATATATTTAGCCGAATCGAAAACACTTAAAATTGGATTTTAAAACAAATTGTTTAAAGCTACATCAAGGCGTCACTTAAATTTTGATATCATATGTTTTAAAACTCATATTTTGAATTTATGAAAGATGTGAATGATAAAGCATCAATGAATAAATTTTTATACATCCTTTTAAATTTAACATAATTCTTACACATGTAATTATAAATAAAACAAAAATAAAATGATGAAATAAATAATACACACATATATATATTAATTAATAGCATAGCGTCACTTAAAATTTTATATCATTATTTTGAAGTTCCATATTTAAAATTAAGATAAAGTGCTCCGTCACAAACTTTTAATGTTTTTGTATTGATTTTAATAAACAGATAATTCATTCTAACAAAATAAACCGCATACAATAAAAGGTAAAACTCGGATGTAAAAACATGGCAAAGGATTTTTTTAATATTTTTTCTGATTTGTATGTAAAGTTATTTATCTTAATCCCGGGAATCTTTTAAAAGTCCAAGATTTATTTATTACTCAATGTGCGTTAGTATAATAAAAGATAAATTTAAGATAAGTGCAAAGTGATAAACATAAGAAGGTGTGTTTGAAAGGGTTAAAATTCTTATTTTTAAAAACAAATTGCACCATCGGTTAGAAGAAGGAATTAGCTTTAAGAGCGTAATTTTTGTCTGTCGGTACCGCTACAATCGCAACTTGGACGGTCGTTGTCATGAGGAGGTAAAACGTCTTTTTTTGAAAAAAAATCCTGAAGAGTTTTTGATATGAGATATTTTTTCGATATTGAATGCATTTAAAATGTAAGAGTACGATCTTTCGGATTATGACTTCCAATTTTAACTGTAGTGAGCGGTTTTGTCGATTTAGGTTAAAACAAAACTATGAAAAAACACAAAGAAAACAGCGTCGTTCAGTTCTTCGTTTCTTTCCGATGCGTAAATCGGGTTTTGAGGCGAGAGCTTTTGCGGACTCGGAATGAAAGAGATGAGTATTATATGAAATGTCATTGTCGTTTTTAATGAATATCTCCATTAATTAACAAAAAATTAAAATTATGAATCTCACGTGCAGTCTTTGACTACACTCACACAAATTTTCAGCCTTGCACTTGCGGTAGATTTCCCTATCCATTGCACACAGACACAAACACACACACACGCACATACAGAGCGAAACTTTCTTTTATTAGTACAGATTATCACTGTATTGGCAACAAAGCTATACGCAGTTGAAGTTACGGAATTCTAAATCGCACTAGTATAGAGTGCTGAACTGAAGTGTGGAATTCACGCGTTAACACTCAGTAAGTCCAATAAAATACAATCTATCTCATTTTTTTTTTTTTTTACTTAAGTTAATTGAAGGTTCAGCCTTAACCTATCAGCTATTTTAGAAGAAGCAATAAGGAAAAGTTTTGGGTTGGGATTTTTTTTTAGAAAACTTAAATACTGAATATTTCGAAACTTGGATTTTGTTAGTTACATTCTTTTACATCTGAATCTTTTAATTACACAATTTTAAATTACGCATAAGACGATTTTTTTTTATTATTATTCTGATAATTTATTCTCATGTATTTTTAGCAATGAACCCGAAAATGGCCTTCATTATTTACTATCATATCAAGATTTTGTGCAAATCGTAAAATTCACAACTGTTAAAATGTGAAAATATAGCGAAAATCTGATACTATAATATAGATGTAAAACTTCTCTTCATAATAATTTATTCTTTTTTTAGGGTTCCGTACTTAAAAAGTAAAAACGGAACCATTATAAGATCACTCCTGTGTCTGTCCGTCTGTCTGTCTGTCTGTCTGCCTGTCTGTCTGTCACAGCCATTTTACTCATAAACTATGGGACGTGGAAAGTTCAAATCCGGGGAAGTAATAAAGACCATTGACCCACATATTTTCAGATTAATAAACATTCATAAATATATTTAGTAAAATGTAGAGGGGCTAATTATGCTACTTGAAAAAAAATCTTTTCTTTGTATATCATGTGGGGTATCCTGTGAAAGCTTTCGTAACGCTGAACTCAAAAATACATTCCTTTAATTTTTAGGTATTATATTTTCAAAGATATTGTCGAAAATGTAGCGCAAAAATATGTCCCCCCCCCCCCACACACACACACATACACCCAATTCCGAATCTACTGAAACTAAAATTATGAAAAAATTAGAGGTAGTAGACGTTAATATAAACCTTGCCGGAAAATTATAGCGATTAACATAGGTCACATAGTTTTTGAGAAATTAGCATTTTTTCTGTTATACACAAACTTCTATTTACGGGCATTCAGAAAAATTGTTGAGCATCGGTGGATATACCTATCGTTGCAGAGGTATAAAAGTATTGTTGATAATGATTTTCGAAAAAAATCATGGGTAATTAGTCGAGATATTAACCTTTAAAGATACGGCCAGTTTGGACATACAAATGGCCAGAGGCGTCGTACTCTATGCCTAGTTAACAACTTTTAATGATACATATGTGTAATGTAATGTCCAGTAACAGTATAAAAGAGATAAACTTCAAATTTCTAAAAACATACTAATTTAAGGGGTCTCAGGAACCTAAAAAATGGAAAAAATGAAAAAAAAGACAATTTTCAACATTTAATGTCTTAAAATGTATATGATTTTAAAACACAATTTTAATTGGGATGAAAGATATAAGTAAGTTCTTTCATTTCATGTATTTAAAAAATTGCAAGATACAGAATTAGTATTTATAGGGGGCTCGAAACTGTTAGACATTTGTCGAACAAAAAATTGGCATAACAGTTTACGCGCAGGATTACAAAATAAATATGGCAACTAGAATGAAAATGTTGGTGCTTATACTTATACTTCAGATTGTAACAATTTCCCTGAACTTAAATAAATTTGTATTTAAAGTACTTTTATATTTTTAATGCAATGTTGCATTTAACTAATACAAAATTTTGAAAATTCCAACAGTAAAATCATCTAAAAAAATATTTTTTTGAACAATAAAAAGGAAATTTTAGGTCCAGTTTATACAGACTAACATGAAATATATGTTTTGAAAATTTCATGAAAAAATACTCAGAAGTTTTTGAGGTATCCTGTGCGTTATGCCCAAAAAACGCCATTTGGAGAAATATGACTTCAAAGTTTCGGAAACGCCCCTTCAGTTATTGAGCGGGTATAATTCTAAAAGCCATAACTTTTGTTCTAATGGGAGTTTCAAGGAAACAATTATAACAAAATATTCATAAAAGACAGGAGTTTAACATCTAAAAAAATTAAAATTTCTTAAATTTTGAAGTCCTAGGAGCACTTAACCCTGTTTGGCGTGGAGTAATTCTATTTATAAGCTCATGAAATAATGAAGTGACACCAGAATTTATGAACGAATTTATTAGAAAATGCGAACTTGCTTATTTTCACGTACATGATAAAAGGAAAATTTTAATTAAATATCCTTGGTGCCGTTTGTTTTGGAATTAAAATTAGGTGTCCTTTTTTTAAGGGCACTGCCCTCGGAAGGTTTAATTACAATGAATCGCGTAAATACTGTGGGATTCGCGATAGTTTGCATTGAGTGTATCTCTCAATACGCCTCGAGTGACTTTAAAAGTTAATTAAAAACCTATCTGTAAAAACGCGGCACTGACCAAGGCGGCGTTGCAACTTTGAGACCTCCTTTCGAAGCGCGCTTTCGATTGCGCTTAGCACAATGCCAAATTTAAACTTTGAACAAAGGTTTTGTTTTAGCTACACTGTAGAAATAAAGGTTATTACTACGCTGAATTTAGTTTTATGAAATGCCAAATGAAGTTTAACTATGCACTGCTTTTATTGTGAATACCGAGTTAAGTTCATCATAAACAGATTAGGATAATATTAAATAAAAAGTTATACGAATAGCTATATTTGATATTATTTAGGTTTCATATCTCTTTGAACTTTCATGGTATAATATTTACACTTTTCTAATATATACAGTTATACCCAACTCTACATTGTATAGTTTTTTACAAAGTCTTAGTATTCTTTTGGCAACGTTTTTTTTTTATTTTTTTATAATACAATTACAAATTCATATATTTATTCTACGGAACCCTCTGTGCGCGAGTAATGCTCGCACTTGACCTTTTTTTTTGGGGGGGGGGGCTTTTACTGGGGATTCTTATAGCTAAACAGCTGACGGGTCTGAGTAACGGGGGTGGGTTCACTGACCCTTCGGAAATTTGTAGTATTCCACTTTTCAGACGATTAAAGAGCCACTTTAGGCGTAACTGACCTTTACGAGATTGTATAAATATGAATAAATTATTATGAAAAAATGTTTTACGTCTATTTTATAGTATCAGATTTTCGCAATATTTAGACATTTTAAAAATTAAAAAAATTGCGATTTTCGAAAAATTCTGACATGATATTAAAAAATAAATGTCATTGTCCGATTCAGCGCTTAAAAATACATAAGAATCAAGTATCAAAACCTAAAAAACATGACACAAACAAAATTTTGTGTTATTAAAATGGTGCGTACATTATTGTGGTTTAGATTGAAAACAAAATTAAAGAAACTCAAACATACAAATAAAGCAATTGTGCCAATTAATCACCATATTTTCAAAATATAATTTTAATATTTATTTTAGCTAGCATCTTTGAAAAGTAAATAAGAAAAAAAACATCCTGCGTCAATTATAATATATGAATCAATTATCAACACATTCAGATTACCCTGACTTAAACTTCATCGCTTAATAAAGTGAAAAATGGGGTCTAAATAATCAAACTAGATAATGCATAACACATTTGAAAACCCAATTTCAGTATCTATGGTCTAAAAAATATTTGGATCATTTTGTGCAGCTTTGTATATAATCTGAAGATATGTATATGGGGCATTCTCACAATCTTTTGACTTTCGGGAATAAAAATCTGGTGAAATTAAACTTGCTAAAATAACATTTTAATCTGAATGACGAATGCCTTAATGATTCAAAATAAAGAAAAAATGGTCAGCAGCGAAAAATTTTTTTATTTAACTGAGGTTTAAAAGTTAAACTTGCGAGTTTAATTTTCCTTATCATTTTAACACTATAACTTTCTATTTTCTTATAAATTTTTACTTATAATGAATTTGCATTGTACCCAGAGGACATTCAAATAATAAATAATAACAATGTAGTTTTTTAGTACAAAATTTTGGTAGGAGAAAGGACGGAAGAAAAAAAAGGGGGATATTATAGGGAAAAAGGGACGGTAATGGAAAAAAAGGGATGGTAAGGATGGTACGGTAAGGAAAATTACCACTACTTTTATGAAAACATGTTGAGACTAAGTGATAGCCACAATGTTTATTGATTTTTAGAAACAGTTATTTACATTGGATTAAATTAAAAAAAAATTAATTTACCTCGAAAAGTGCAGGAATAAACCTTGGGTACGGTAAGACTACCAATAAAGCCATGATGTTTGAAATTGATATTTAAATGCTGATTTAAATTCTGCAGTAAATTTCCTGTCTATGAATTTTAGACATTCTTTCTCTAGCATACCTCTGCATGAGAAAAAAAAACTTGAAAAAAAATTCTGTTGCTGCATCTTAAGTGATTTTCTGTATAATTTTAAAAGAGGGATGGTAAGGAATCTAAAACTCAGGGACAGAGTTCAAAAAATAATATCAACCGTAAAAATGTGTGCAGGTTAATTTTTTGCTACATATTTATATAAAACAATTGTACCAGTTTCGGAAAAAAATGATATCGAATTACTTTTATTGAAACAATTTTATACAAACAGCTCCAAACTTAAAAATCAGCTTCAGGGACACGGGACGGTACAGGAGTTTTCCTTGTATTTGGACCCTTAACATCGTGCAAAACTTATTTATCTTGTTAATATTGTTATGCAATCATGCAATGGGATGTTCCCCAGTATATGAAATAAAAAAAAAACACTTGAATATGTACTAAAATAAAAAATTATTACTCAGGGACATATAAGTCCAAAAGATTGTGAGAATGCCCCATATATACTACATAGCAAAAAATATAACACTGTTAAAAATTTCCCTACCACATTTTCTGTCAATAAAAGGCAATGTATTCGATTTAATTTATGTAGCTCTGTATATCACTAATAGAATTTACACGCACCATGTAATAGGCAAAAATTTAGTTAAATTTAAAAACTCATGTCACAATTGAAAACGCACACCGAGAAATTGTTGCTCATGACAATTAGGTTCAATTCGGTGTCTCATGACTATCATGGTTGCGGTACTCTGTAAATGATTCCTTTTGCGTGTCCCTGTAAGTGAACGATATGTACTCGAATTAATTTATGTAGCTCTGTGTACCATTTATAGAATTACCACACACCAAGTAATATGCAAAAAAATAGTTACATTTAAAAACTCACGTCACAATTGAAAACGCGCATCCAGCAATTGTTGCTCATGACAGTACTGTAATCAATTTCTTTTGTGTGTCCCTGTAAGTGAATGATAAGTGCTATGCACACCATATTCTATAGTAAGCATATTGTAGCGCACCTCAGTGACGTATATAGATTTCAATACGTTTGAAAGAGTGTAACATCATTAAAATTACACTAAAAACGATTTTTCACCATAGGCCATAATGTAACGCAAATCTTGAGTGTCCGCGTAAACGAACTATAAATGCTACACGCTTCCTTTTCAATATCGAGCATCACATGGTAAACCACAATAAAATATGTGAATTACATAGTAATTCGAGTATATTTACGTGAGTTAGAGCATGGACAGGCAGAGAGACAGCCGAACAGACAGACAGAGGGCCAAACAAACCGAATTCAGATACATTTTTCAACTATGTTGGAAAGTGTTAAAAAGAAAAATAAATATTCAGAAGACTTTAACTAAATTTAAAATCCCATCAACATTTTTGAGCCATATTTGAAAAAAAAAAATCAATGTTTTAAAAATACAAAGCACCTTTCACAGATATTTCAAGGATTAACATAACAGAAAAAAATGACGCGATACACGAATATCATTCATTCAAAATAATCATTCAAACTTTACATTTACGTAGTCTTAATTTAAGATGTAGGTCTTCTAAGATAAACAAACTAAGGCGAAACGATGACTTTTTTCCCCCCATTTTTTGGTTCTAATTTCACTCAACCATTTTTCCTTGGCAGAAGACACTGCTCAGGTAGATTTCGGCAACTGACAAATGCTAACGTATCACATGATCTTAATTAGTTACGGTTCCAATTTTAGTTGCACAGATCTCATGCTACTTCCATAAACATTAAAGAAAGGCATATTCAAAAGTGCGGTGAAAAACTGTTAAATGAGCGTGATTTTTCTTTTTTTTTCTTTTAACAGGGGTAGAGAGTACAGAAAAAAAAAGGTTTGATATGGGATATGCAAGCGAGTAAAATAAATCGTTTAAGAGAGGAGTTTCAAAATGTTCAGAAAAATGTATGTCTGCATACTTTTGAAACAAAAGTAAACAAATAAATAAATAAAATTTTATAACTACTTGAAGGACACATAGCTGAAATTGGTAAAAAAAAAAAATCATATTAATAATTAATATATATTCTTTTTAATATTTTATTGATGAAATGGCAATATAATTGCTGTAATGGGGCGAATTTGTGATATGGAGCTGTGCATAAATAACATTATCACTTTAGGAGTGATGGGCATCAGCCACTTGATATCGTATGATATCTATAGGGTAGAGGTCTGCACGGGCCGGAATTTCAGGGCCCGGCCAGAACAAAAGCAATCCCGGCCCGAGCCCGGCCCGTACAAAAATCAGTGAAACCAGGTCCGGCTCGCCCGTGGCAAACCAATTAAATGAGGTACGACTCATTTTCCATAAAAATTCAGGTTTTTCTAAACATACAATTAAGAATCTTTTAAAGAATAATATACCATACATATTTATGGGTTAATTTTACAGTATATTTTAAAATTACTATGTATTCGCAAGACAGAAAATACACAATAGCAACATTAATGATTACTTAGAGTCTCAGACATTTCAACATTCAAATAGGAATTCGTTAAAAAATTAATGTAGTTTAGAATAAACGAATAAAAGGAGGGTTAAAAAACATGATAATTTTTGAAGCTGTATAATAAAAAGCAGATTTGTAAAAATATTTATCTGTCATTTAATAAGGCTTTTCTCAAATCCAAAGGAGCTACTTTCTGACGCATTTTTGAATTCATTTCTTTTCGGAAACGCATAAGATTGGCAGGTGTTCTTATTCAGAAGCTATGTAATCGAATACCGTTAGCCATTTTCTGATAAAGGCAATATATCTTTGAGAAAATATTCTCAAAGTTAAAGTTTTGAATCGAATTTCTAGAAACGATAGCACGAGAAAGAAGAAGAACCTGCAGTTAAGTGACAAGAATCTCTTATGAGTAATTTATTTATAAAAAATGGAAATCGCTGATCGATTCCAAATCCCTTCAATAGTCAGGCCTGTCAATTTTATGCCTTTACAGTTAAAAATGAGTAAGAAAATATGTCAGAAAATTTCTCACTGTTGAGCGTGAATTTGAGAACCACCTTAAGATATATTTCCAAAGATTCCGTTAACAGAAGTTAGCTATTAATATTTTTACAAAATATATTGCCTTCCCTACACATCTTGAGAACAATAAAGTCCAGTTCCGGCCTTGCTCGACTATGTAAAAAAGAAATGCAAGTCTGATCTCGGTCCGGCACGAGTCTGCTAAAAAAATTAAGCCAGGCCTCAGACGCCATTTAACTGTTCAATGCTGATCTCTACGCTAGATACGTTACATGTCTGTATTAATGTTTTCAAACTAGCATCGGTTCGTGACGCACGTTCATACTTATTCTCGCGAAAGTGACCTTCATTGAAAATGGTAACATATTTTATTGGCTTCGATTAAGTTTTTATAGCGGACCAGCAGGCCCGCTTATGTTTTTTTTTTTATTGGCCCGGGCCGTTAAAAAAATTGTTCTAATTCTGCTGGCCTGGCCCGTTTGAAAACTCGCCTTCACTTCGCCGGGCCCGTGCAAACCTCTACTGTAGGGGGAGAGTTTTCTTTTTTCTGTTTTTTTTTTTTTTCTTTCATCCAACCAAACTTTTTCTTTGAATCAAAATAGTCTGTTACATTTTTTTGCTGTTGTTAGTCCTATCTTTTTTTTTTTTTTTTTTTTTTTTATGAAAATGGAAAGTTGTTATTAAATCCATTATATTTTTAAATTATAATTTCATTCAAAAATATGGAACACCCCCAACGTTCGTCGTTCCTGTTCTTCTGCTGCATACGCATATAATTCGCTGATGGAGAAAGAAAGTGCGATGTTTGAAGTTTTATTTGCTGTTCTTACTAATAAAACAAAAATAGAAAGAATTTTGTTCACATATTTCGTTGATAAGAAATTCAGTTTTCAACCTCCGTGTGCAGGGGGCACGTGCAAGAAGACAATATTATTATATTACTGTTTAATACATCATATAACATTACGCTATTATTAAATTTAAATAGTAACTAACTATTTCAGATGTTATTTGATATACAGTTATTTCATGTATTTCATGCACGATATTTTACCGATTTCGTCTCTGCATTTCTATACGTAAAGTATGCGACTGATAAATGTGTAACTATATTTGTATAACAGTGCAAACTTATAAAAGCATTTGTAAAAAAAAAGTAAATAAATGAATAAATAAATAAATAGACACCGATAACCATATCATCAGGAGAGAAAGGGGAGTTCGCCGAATGATAAAGTATGATATCGTAAGGGAAGGAAGGGGGGGGGGCGTTCTACGAATGATATACTATGATATCGTAAGGGAAGGAGGGAGTTCGATGAATTATAAAGTATGATATCGTAAGGGGAAATGGGGTGTTCGACGAATGATAACGTATAATATCGTAAGGGATGGGGGGGGGAGGGATCCAAAATTACCAAAATGCTTTTAATGTTATAATGTACAGCCGTATGACGAGTATATATAAAAAAACACTTTTACTCTTAATGATGTAAAATAAATACATAAAAGATTGGAACAGCTTTTGAAAACAGTGTTTTTGAACCAAGTGAATGAGAATTGCAAAAATGAGGATGTTGAAGTTGCCCTGCTGAAGTGGATGAATGAAGTTCGACGCCGGAAAGTAAGGATAACTGAAGCAGTCTTACAAGAGAAATCTAAATATTTGTGAGATGATTTAAACGTTTTAGAATTTCAGTGTTCTTTCGGTTGGCTCCAGACATTTAAATAGAGACACAATATCGTATGCAGAATAGTCTGTGGTGAAGAAACCACAGTGGGGGATGAAACATTAAAAAAAAATCCTTTCAGAAAAATGAAGCCTTCAGAGATAAAGCGGACCAAGTCCATAAATTATAGTTTTGAGGTAATCAAGGTTAAACTTTATTAACACTAGTTGAATCCTAAAGTGAATTAGAGAATAATTTTTATTTTATTGTTGTAGTGTGAAGACTGACTTAAATATGGGTCATAATTTGAAAATTTAAAAACAGTAGTTAAGGAGGCTAGCCACTCAGCTTCCGATTTCCCCTCACTAATGTAAAGTCTATGAGTATTTGATGCATTCGTATATTTAAAATATCTCATCGGGAAATTAATATTTTTAACTTCTATTTTTTGAGTACACTCCTAAAAGATGTCTCTTTTTTTCTTAGTTCTCAAAATATTTCTAAAGTATGGACTTAATTTTATATGAAGCGTCAAAATCTTACTCTCAGTTCACCCGCTTTTAACACATAAAATATTAAATTCAGCATAGATTTTAGAAATATTTTGAAAACTAAGAAAAAAAGAGACATCCTTCAAGAAGAGTAGAAAGAAAAAAGATGTTAAAAATATGAATTTCCCGAGAAGATATTTTAAATATACGAATGCATCAAAAGTCCACTTAACATTACGGAGGAGAATTCCGAAGCTGAGTGACCAGCCCCCATAAGGTGGGATTTCAATTTTAAATCAGAATTTAGTGGACTTGATCCAATTTGGCTGAAAAATATTTTTTACATAAGTTCGATATCAAATGAATGCGACACAGGGAAAACAGAAATTTTTACTATGGCCATGAAAACATATTCCATTAACAAGTATTAATTCACAACAGACATTTTGTTTTATACTTTTGAATTTGATCCACTTTAACTCTGAACGCTCCAAATTGTTCCCGGTCTTACAAAATTACTCTCTTGAGGCATATTTAATGCAGATGAGACGGCTTTATTCTAGAAGTTCACCCGACCGAACATTATTTTTGAAAAGAGAATAAATATTACCCTGAAAGTGGTTTTAAAAAATACACTCTTTTATAGGTATTCAGAGTTTAGCTTGAAAATCAACCTTAATTTTATGACTGAAATTAATGATTTTTCAAAAAAAGAAAAAATAATCTTCAACACAACACAACACATTACTTTAAAATACATGAATTTGGCGTGAGCACCGAACACGATTATGGAACTTCACAGTTGTGAGCTACTGAGTTTATTGAAATATATATATTATTTTTGGTCTGTTTCTTTTTTAACGTATAATAACAAGAAAAGAAAAGGATTGTTTAAGATCTATCCTTTTAGAAAAAAAGAAGAAAAAAAACTTATTAATAACACCATAAAATTAAGAAATGCATCAGGAATTGTAATTTTTGCACTAGGCGAAAAATGTCTGGACCAGGATTCGAACCCAAGATCTCTTGACTGAAGGTGACACTTCTCTGCCATTTGAGCTATCCCGGACGAATCTGGAGGACTTAATTCACGCAGCTAATTTTATTGCATCTGGTCTGATATATAAATAAACTCAGCAGAATAAATCGCAGGTAATGGAAGTCACTCGTCCGAGATAGCTCAGTTGGAAGAGCATCGGCAGCTTCAGAATCCTGGTCTGGACATGTTTCGCCCAAATGGAAAATTACAACTCATCGCTCACCCGCTAGAAAAGTTACATATCTCGCAATAATTCGTTTTGCGTTTTATTTCACTAATAGGTCTATCATAGGTGCGTCTTAATATACAAACAGTTTCATATGTATAGTTATAAGGAAAATCGCTTTATTACGCCATATGCCCATTCGTGACCACAAGAGAGAGGTGGATTGTGTAAAAAGGTAAAATTACCCAACCCCCAAACATTCCTACGTCTTCATTCTTAAGGGCTTTATGTATTTCTGCGGGTCTTTATTCCTACATGCAGAGATAAGTGCTGTAATTTCATGTTACAGTAAAATCATGCAAATTTTCTTTTACCTCTCCTGTGAAATTTACTTTTGTCGAAATGTGCCACTTTTCTTGTGTGAGCGACATGAATTACTTACCAATTAGGATAATTGTGTTAAAATTTATCTAATCTAATGCGTTAGGCCTTTCGAAAGAATTTTCTTCTACTTTTCTTCTTCAGGCTCAAAGAAAACGTGCTACCACTTGAAAGTCAAGAGCAAGATTAATGATTTCTAAATTGTTTTCTCAGTTTTCTCCATGTAAAATCATAATTTAATTAATACAAAACTATTAATTGATCAAATCGTATTTTTAAAAAATATATATTGCACTCTTTATTATTTATTTATATTTTCTACTGTAAAATATTTTGTTGTTGCAGCTTCACAAATCGTTGTACTTTTTTTGGCGAACGTGGTTTATCGCATAATGAAATCCATTGTTGATGTAACTTATATAAAAATTCAACTATAAAGAATATTTGGCGATTTACGATCATGACTTTTTTTGGCGATTTACGATCATGACTTTTTTTGGCGATAACGACTCGTATCACCTATAGTGGGCTAACGGAAAAATACCTTACAAATTAAGATATAAAAATATCAAAATGTTGTATTGTCATTGGAAACGCACCTCTATAGATGATTTTATAAATCTACCCTAACAGAAAGTAAGTTAAAAATTAATTTAAAAATAAAATTTTTACATACAAAAACCGAAAGAGTTTTGAAAACATTACTATTTCGAAAAGTATTGGATATTCTAATTTTTTTTTTTTTTAATTTTATAACCACCAAAATGATACAATTTTCAGAACTTAAAAAACAGAAAGAGAAAAAGGACGATTTTTTTTTATCCCTTTTTTCTTGAGAGATGATGAATCAGTCATATCCTAATAACTATATGATTGAGAGAAAGAACTGTATCCATTATAAGAGAGCCATTTCATATGCGATTTTGAAACAATTCACAATTAGTTTAAAAAATATATATATATTAAGTTCTTAAATGTTTATTGAGTTCTCGAAATTATAATTAAGTTCTAAAAATATTAAAATTTTGTATTGCCATCGGAAAGACACTTTTGTACACATTTTTTATAATTCTAGCATATGAAAAAAATGAGTGAAAAATCGATTACAAAATTTCATCTGTACATACAAAAACCAAGACGAGAAAAAAAAAAAAAAAAAAAAAAGAGTGTAAAAATTCTTTGGGGGTAAATGTAGCAAAGAAAAACTAATCTGTTCTTTTAGCTTGAAACATGGACGATGCTGAAAAAGTACCGGCTTAGATGTTATATATTCCCACGGCCGCCATCTTGGATTTCTCGGCGATGTTTTGTTGGCATTTATCGATAAGGCAACCCCGTTAAGCCTAACATGCGCATAGATCTGCTTGGTGACATTTACTTATTAATTAAATACATGAACCAGAACAATATTGACATAGCACTAATCCAGGACTACCATAGAAGCAAAAACTCTTTTACTGGTCTCCCGATTTCTTGGGCTTTATATTAATCAACATTAAAAACAGCGGGAATATTGATCGCCAACCCCTTATTTGTACATAATAAGATTCTGCAAACAGATAATAGTGTATTTATAAATGTAATAACGAAGTTAGAAAATTTTAAATTTGCTTCGCATTACTCAAAGCCGAAAGGAGATCTAGCTAAAGATTTTGAGGACTGGTCAAATATCATTAACAACTGTACTAATCTAGTATTAGGAGGCGACTTTAATGCCAATCTGTGGGCCTGGGGTTACAGCAGAAATAACGCAAAAGGTGAAATCCTACTAGATTATCTTGCAAATAGAGATCTAACAATAGTGAATGACCCACAAACAGAAAAAACTTTTTTCTTGGGAAAGAAGAAAGGTAACCCTGATCTTACATTATGTGGATTAAGTACGAAGGACTTACTCGACTCTTGGGCAGTAGAAGTGGACTTTCCATCATTAAGTGATCACAGATACATAAACTTCACATTGAAATTAGAACCTCTCTTACGAAATCTGTACAGATTTAAAACCAAATATGAAACTTTTAAAAAATTCAACAAAGAATTTGATAAAAAGGAAGAAGAATTATGGACAACACTTCAAGAAACATCAACTCCTGAGGAGTTGGATACATGGGTAAACAACTTCCAAATACACATGGAAAATTTAATGAATTTGACACTTAAAAAGAAAAATCAAAAAAGAGACCTAAATATCAACTGGTACACAGACAAACTCAAAATTGAGCGTAGTAGACTTAACGCACTATATAAACGATTTCGAAGAGACTTAGAAAATCAACAGTACAGGAAAGAATATAAAAAAGCATTGGCTGAATACAAATTACATATCAAGAAAGCTAAACAAGACTCGTGGTATTCATTCTGTCAACAAACCACAAGTGTATATGGCACAGCTTTCAAAATAATGAAGGGAAAATACCTAAAAAGTACCGATTTAATCCACACAACACTAGAAACATCAGCAACAGAGGACTCATTTCTTGATATACAACAAAATCTAATCTATCATCATTTTGGGAATCCAGATACAGAGCAAATCCACTCGAGAATAAATCGGAACCCTATTACAAATGAAGATTTTGACAAGATTAAAATCAATATGAGGGAACTCAAATATGTTATCAGCCAACAAAATCCTAAAAAAGCACCAGGGTATGATAGAATTGACATAAAAATAATAAAGAATCTAACTAAACGATATCCAAAACTGATGCTACTCCTTTACAATAAATGTCTTCAGATTGGCCATTTTCCAACGGCGTGGAAGAAAGGTGTAGTTATATTCTTTCGAAAGAAAAATAAAGACCCAAGAATTCCAAAGTCGTACAGACCAATAACCTTACTCCCAATGATGGGTACGGTGTTAGAAAGAGTCATAAAAATTCGTACACAAACTTATCTAGAAAACAGAAATCTCTTAGCAAACCAGCAACATGGCTTCAGAGAGAAGAGAAGCACACTAACGGCATTACAATCAGTAAAAGATCAAATAATGGAACTTCTCCAGCAAAATAAATATGTAGGACTAATATCATTTGATATCCAAGGAGCTTTTGATACAATAGATTGGAATATGATCTCGGAACTAATTGAAAATTCAGAACTACCTAGATATTTAAAAAAATTACTCATAAACTATATAAGTGAAAGATTTATTGGAGCAAACAATTTTGATTTCATTCAGTGGATTCGCAGTTTCAAGATATGCCCGCAGGGTTCACGTTTAGGCCCGCTTCTATGGTTAATAGTGGCAGATTTCATTATTAAGGAACTACTTAAAAAATTTCCTGAACTAGTAGTCTATGCAGATGACTTCGTGGTCTTAGTAAAGGTAAATACAAGAACTGGCTTGGAAAAAGATGCTAACGATAAGATCCGAAGTTTTGAAGAAATTTGTAACAGACTAAACCTGAACATCTCACAAGAAAAAACAAAAGCCATACTCTTTGGAAGAAATCTATTAAATAACAGACATCCAATTTTTAAATTAAAAAATAAAACAATTAAAATTGAAAAATCACTACCATACTTAGGAATTATCTTTGACCAAAAATTAAAATTTCAAATTCACTTAGAAGACTTAAAGGCAAGAATATCTCAGTTCGTGACCAGCTTCAAATTTCTGGGAAATTACCAGAAAGGAATTAATCCAAAAATAAAAAAGATGTGGTATACGACGGTAGTGGAAAGACAAATGTTGTATGCACATGAAATTTGGTTCCCTAATTTAAACAGTCGTGGTCTTAGAACATTAAAGACAATACAAAGAATGAGTTTAAAGAGTGTCATCAAAACCTACAGAAGTATCTCACACGAAGCATTAAATGTCTTAACAGGCATACCACCAATCATTACGAAAATCCAGAATGAATTCATGGCATACCAGACAAAAATGGGAAAAAGAAATTTAATAATTCAATCAATGAAAATTAATATGGATAATTTAATGTTGAAGGAAAGTACGTTTGATTTTCCGGATTACTACAAAATCAATAACCTGAATATAATAGAAGAAATAACGGAGTCACAGATTCGTAACAACAAATTAAAGATATATACAGATGGCTCTTTAATGGAGCAGGGGACATCATGTGCCTTTACAGTAATGTTAAACGATGCTTTTATCCATGATAGTGCTGCACGGCTAAATCCTCATAATTCAATCTATCAGGCAGAGCTTAAAGCAATATTAAATTCTATAGAATGGTTTTCAACCTCCAGATTCACATCAGTTCTTATATTGACAGACAGCAGATCTTCATTAGATGCCTTCAAAATTATTTTCCCAAGAAATATAATCATAAGACAGATTTATAGAGACATTCGAAAAATCCCGCAAAAATTAATAAATATAGCATGGACAAAAGCTCATTTATGAACTGTTGTGAACGAACGTGCAGACATCTTGGCTAAAAACGCAATTAAACACGACCACTACGATGAAATTCAATATATACCATACCGAGATTCAATAATAAAAAATTATATACGGGAGAAAATTATCCTTGACTGGCAAGACATCTGGAAACACTCAGAAAAAGGACGTGATACATACAAAATTCTAGATAAAGTAAACAAAGAATTTATCTGCATTTCAAGATCGTCAGTCTATTATATTAGTGGCCATGGCAGTTTTCCTGCATTTTTACATAAAATCGGCAAATTAAATTCGGACATGTGCTCCTGCACCAAAGCTAGAGGAACAGTACAACATTATATTTTTGGGAATTGCTCTCTTTTACCTAATCATTTCAAATTCAATAAAAGCAAAACCTTAAGGAAAAACTTCCAAAAAATTTTACTGGATCCAGCAAACTTTTCAGCGCTAAATGAAAACTACAATATTCTCAATAAACATTATTCCTTCATAAAAAAGATTTTATAAACAGTGTCATAGAATATTATAGAAAATAATAAAATGCCTTAAACAACCAAGATTATTCAGAGAATAATTAAGTAATATCTTGATTTGCAAAAAGACTAAATTTCTGAACTTTGACAAAATCGTCAAATCTTTAAATTTTAAAACTGTGAAAAATGAAGTATGTCTAAAAACTGTGAAATATGTTTTCAAATCTTCAAACTGTGAAATATGTCTTCAAATCGTAAAATATGTCTTCAAACAGAAAGCTGTAGTGCCTTGCTCAGTAAAATAATGCCCAAGAGCAAATAAATATGATATCTTTGATCCAAAATAGTGAAATATATGACTAAATCTTCAAACTGTGATCTAAATCCTCAAACTGTGAATTAAATCTTCAAATTTATAGTGCTCTGGATTGTAAAATAATGCCTACGAACTATGAAATATAATCCTTAGATCTGTAAAATATAATGATTCAAAATTGTGAAACAAACTTTATGAACTGTGAAATACAAAGACTTTCGAATTTAGAACTCTAAAATTAATAATAATCAATGATCTATATCTCAAATTTGTTTAACAGGTCATCACTCAGGAACATAATTAAATTCAGCAAGTTTAATATCTAATTTAAATATTATTCAAATTTTCAAATTCTTGCATTGATTTAATTATCTGTTTTATCCTAAATGGATTACTTATTTAGTTGTATTAAGAATTTATTAAGATTTATCAAAACTTCTATGACTTTTTAAGATTTAATGCTAATCTCCTTGATGAATTAGTTTTTAAATTTCAAATTTTAAATTTCAGGCTTGAAGATTTCAAGCTTTTAAGCTATTTCTATTAAACTTTAAATAAATCATATTCTTTCTACTCACAAGTAGTTTTCACAATAACTGATTGATGATCTGTAATATCCATACATAAAAGATCCAAAGTTTCAAAACATTGTTTAATTTGGGCTCGCCCAGCTTATGCAACATTGGGTATCTCTTGTGAGAAGATTGTACTACATCCTAAGTGAAATTTCAAAAAAGAGGGGTCTTCCATCCTGCTGAGGCCTCTGGGCCCGCCGGTGTCTGGGGGTTTCGTGGGATGGGGGATATGGGTTTTTTTCCCCTCGTGGACATTTGGCTCCTATACCGCAAGGTTGGCTGTCCACGAGTGGGTGATTTCTGTGATTTCTGGTGACATTTACTTGGCGGAAAAAGGGTTTTCACGCCCCCCTCCCCCCCAAAAAAATCAAAGATGGCGGCTGCGGGACTATATAACATCTGTTCCAAAGTGCCTTTGTTCGCAATCAGAAAGTATGCAAAAACTCTTAATTTACGATTACAGCATCATTTTGACAAATCAACTGTAAAAATTGTGGATAATGTGTTATATTTTTTCCACTTGCGTTGCCTATATTTTTTAAAAGTGGGTGCAACATCACGACAGAAACTTACAAAAACAGAAAAGGGAATATATGCTTAATCTTAGTCATTTTAATTATGTCACAAAATCCCTGCGGGCTCTGCCTACAGGCACAAGTAGATTCGGAAGTTAAGTAACTAATTTCACTACAAAAACTAAGTTATACATAATATTAAGAAGATTTACATAATAAATTTAAACCGTGTGGTGATTGTTTCATTAAATGAACCACACACTATATTTTTAATTCTCACGTTGTTTTTATTGAGATACGCTCGCGTTTAATAATGCAACCCTATATACAGCAACAGCATGTCTGAGGGTTGTCAAAAATTTTCATCACGCCAATGATACTTTTTTTATCGTCTTACTGGCGGATTAACGGAGATGTGATTTTTTTTTTCCTTTTACAAACCCCTCCTTTTTTATTTAATTATTATTTATTTATTATTATTATTATTTGCTCTAAGAGTTGGCCCTATCAAAAACTTGCAAATATAAAAGTTGTAGGTAATATTAAGACGATTTTTAATAAACTTAAGCGGATTTACTGTCTTGTGAATTGACGAAGTTATGAATTTTTTTGTTCTCCGCGGTTTCTTTCGCGGTGATCCTTTGTCGTCTCTTGTTTACTTAGACATTATATTTTACCTTATTAAATGCTGGAGTTTTGTTACAGTACTTGGAATGTGTTGGAAAGTGTTTTATAATCTATGCTTGAAGCATGATTTTTCGTTCTTGCTTGACTGTGGCCATTTTGTAATTATGCATAAATGAGCTAAAATGAACTTACCTCAGATGTACTTCCAGGCGAAAAAAGCATAAATGTAAAATCGCAAAGACGAAATTTTTTCTGATACTGATGAAAATGGGGATGTTGAAACACAGGTTCTGCATCGATGGGTTAATATAAATGAAGCTTCTCAAGCAATCCAGACAGTGTTGTCACTTTCTTTTAGAACAACCTAACTCTGCGCAGGGCTTGGGGAGGAAATGTGCCGAAAAGGAAAAGGCAGCAGCCAAGTGTTTGAGATTGGTTTTATGTCTTGTAAGAAAATAAACAAGTTAATTTTTGAAATTTTTTGTTTACTTACTCATTAAATTGTCATATAATTGTAGAAACATTAAAATCATGTGCTCATGCGTAAATCATCAGAAACGTAACTTGAAAACCCAGATCCATTTGATTTAGTGAATCTTTGTAATTGTAAGGTGGAACGTAAAACGAAAACTACTTTTACCACGAACAAATTTCCTATTCTCTTGGAATGCACGTTAACAACTTTTAACCACGATAATAAATAATATTATTCTTAAAATGTAATTAAAATTTCAATTACATATTAAAACATCGTTATGAAAATAACTAGTTTTGCTGATAAACATTTTAATAAATATTGTATGTACCCCTGGCGTTTGTTGACGAAAAGTACTTATTTAGATCTCATAATAGTATTTCGGAATTTAATAAGAGAATTTGATTCAGTGAACTCCATGTACAGTAGAAACCCGCTAATTCGAAATTCCGCTTAATCCGAATAGATTTTATATTCCAAAATTACATTTGAACAGATTAACTGAAAAGATTAACTTACGAAAATTTTCGGATTACAAGATGAATGTCGTGAAAAACGTGTAGAAGCTAGAATTAAACGAAAAATGGCAGTAAAGCATGTTTTTTATCCTTTAAACAGCTTGAATAGAATTTTAAAAACTAACTCAATAATGTAAAAGTACAACATATGTACACGAAGATAAAATGAAAACGTGCACTGTAGAGGCCTACTCGTAGAAGCCATCTTTAAAAAAATCGCGAATATCAGTTTGTTTGCCAGTCACTATAATTTTTTTACTGCAAAAAATATTTCATTCAAATGATAAAAATTTATTTTTACTTTCAACAATTTGATTTCGCAAATTATCTACAGAAATGTTTTTTCTTCCCTCCTCGTCGACGTGGTGACTAAGCTTTTTATAGATTCCCGATTTTGAACTGTTTGTAATGGGTTGTTACGAAATTTCTTATTCTGAAGTTACATTGGATTCTTATAAACATCAGGAATCGTTAAACGATACTATTTTTTTCCAAAAGTCGTGCCAGATTATCCAGCATACCGGATCTTAGGATGCCGGATTAGAGAATATTTATTATACTACTGAGTGCTTATTACTTTAATTTTTTTTAGCACGCATCTTTTTCTTTTCCATTTTTATCGGAATTTCAGATAATCCGATTTTTTTGTAATCCGAAATTAAGATTTGTTAAAAGCGGTTTTCACTGCATTTTGTTATAGAGATTAACAGAAATACATTCCCTCTTACTCGACAGCGTTTTATTTCCGTCTCATATAAAAGTATTTAAAAAAGTTTTTTTTCGCAATACTACATCACTTTAATGTGACTTAATGCAATAAATAAAACAAAGCTTCAGACTATAATTTACCCCAATGACAAAGAAAACGTATCACAATACATTTCTGGCATTGTTTCTTTTAAAAAGTAGATGAATCACATCATTCTATTTTAAGACCACTGAATTAAAATCTATCAATCTTTTGTTTAAAAGACTACGTGTACTTTAAAGAGAGTCAGCTTATTGTGTTTGGCTCTGAAAGAGTTTTCTTTTAACTGTTTTAAGAGGGTAAAAAATCAGAATTTTTCACTGTCTGTAAAGGCGAAATGCCAAGGGCGCACAAATTTCAGCTTTCTTCTTTCCATAGCTTCTATAATTATTTTCGACTTTCAAGTCTACATTTTTCTTAGAATTTGTCGCTTTTAAAAATGTCAAAATGCAAAATTTTAGTATTTTTCAGTAACAGGCAACAAAATTACAAAAGTATTGAGTAGTATATTTCAGTGATTGATGAATTTAAATGTTTAAATATTAATATTCAATTGATTTTAAGAACATCTTGAGTTAATTATAATAGTTATATTATGAACTAATAATATTCGGCAATATTATTTCAATGAATTTTTTAAGTCTAAGTGATAAATCTCAAGTGTCGAATTCGTCACAAATTTTCAATTTAAGGATTTTTTTTTTTTATATAAGACTTCTAGATTTAAATTTTCTAATTTATGCCAATTTTATGTCTGATGATAAGATTTTGAAGTGATTAGAATATAGTAATTAGAGATGACCGCTTCACTAAATTAACCGACCAGAAATATTAAATTTCTCAATAAATTGCAAAATGTGTATATTAACCCTTTGTGACTCAACAACTCAGATTTACAAAATATTTACTCAGTGGTTAGAATGCATTATTTTAAGAATGTAATAAATGATTTAACAAATTTTAAGATAAAAATTAAAAAAAAATATATCGACTAAAAGGTGTTTTTTTCACGTCTATATTAAAAAGAAAATTACAAAATTATCATAATTATTGTAATTTTGCAATGCAAAATTGTAAAGATTACGATCATGCCTTTGAAAAAATCTATTTTCGGACATCTCTAGCCTTTTTAGCTTTATAAAATTTACGAACTTCATTTTGGCAATAACGATTTGAAAACTGCTAAAATGATAAATAAAACTTTGGCATGAAAAATGAACTCAGTATTGCTGTTGAGAATTCTATGAACAATTTATATTAACTTCTGTGTTGGAAGATAGCAGCAATACAGAAAATAATCTTTTAAAGTTCACTGTATAAGTAACAATGACGTTTCGGTATGTTGCAGATATGCAACGCGGTAATACAAAGGGTTAATAAAACTGTAATACTGAGGCAGATAAGCCGAAATTTTTAGGTCTGGCATCGGTCGACTCCAACGAAAGCTATCTTGGAATATTCCCATTGTTTTTTTCGCAGTTCTTGAGCTGATATGGCTTGTGCCTGCATAAATAAAATCAGGCTGGACACGGCCCAACACGATTTAATTTCTAGAAATGTTTTTTATATTTGTTAATCAAAATTAACTTATAATTAAAAATTAAAACAAAATGCGTGTATGTATATGCAAAAAAATTAAAGTGTATCATTTTTCAGTTTACATGTCAGCAAGCCATGGAAAACGGACTAACAATATTAATGAATACTTAGCAAATTTAGTACGAGCAGATTCATTAAAAAATAATGATAATATAGTTTAGAGTGAAAAAAGAAATGTTTAGAGAAAATCATAATTTTAAAATTCTGTAAAGAAAAGAAAAATGCATTTATTAACGTATTTCTCTATAATTAATTACACTAATATTAATTTTATAGCATTCGTTAAATAAATGAAAAATACTAGCATTATTGTTTACAAAATAAATGTGACAGTCCGACATACGTTAAAGCAATTTTTTTTTTCTCTATAGCCGAAACGGTCCAGACCGGAAGGAATAAAGTCCAGGCGTGGTTCGGCCCGAATCTGCATAGAATAAATTTCCGAATCCGTTTAGGAAATGCCCATCGATCGAAATCGGGCATGAAAATATGCGAAGAGGCAAAGGTGACGAGGAAAGAATTTTTTTTCAAACAATCGATTACAATATATTAAATTTAACATTTTACATACTACTTTTCGGTTATCATAACAAGGGTAACCAGTGAGTACCAAAATAATTTTATTGCTTTCCCTCCTTTCCATATTCGAAATGACGTTTTTAAAAATATTTTTAGGGAGCTGAATGGGGGGGGGGGTCGTTTATTTAATTATTAGTAAATTAGATCTTCTCCATCTGATCTCATGTTAAGGAACTCACGCTTTACAGATACCCCCAAAAAAGTATTAAAAAAATTATTGTTAAGGCTATTTATAATTTTCTGTCCCACATAATATTTAAATTTCAGAATAATAATTCTTCTTTATTTGGAGAAAATAGAAGTCTATGAGAGAGGCAATTAAAAGTTGAAGAAGCATTTTTCCTTTTTCTCAAAAATTAATTAATTAATTAAAGATATAATTATTGAAAACCTTCAGAAAATCATAAAAATATTAACATGTTCTAATATATTTTTTTAATAAAATTATAATTACTTTCATAATTTTAGATAGTTTTAAAGAAACAGATTAGCTACACATGTATGTGAAATTTAAATTATCTCAGGGATGGCGAACGTATGGCACACGACGGAATATTTTCAGCACAGCGTCGATTGAGGTTTTAAAAGAATAATGAAATCCAACAAAATACATGAATTTAAGCAATCTGAGCTTTCCTAATTTTTTCTCAATTTTCTGAAATTTAAGAAACTGAAACAAAAATTATTGAATTTTAATGTATTGCAATATGTGTTAATTAATGCATCGAACTCATACCTGCCAACTTTCCGGGTTTTTTTTTTCTTTTCCTTAAATCAAATAAAACTAGAAACTGTATTAAATAACCGCATAGAAACAAGAAACATTTCATTAATAATTTTTCTGGTTCAAATTATATATTTTTATGACTTGAGAAAAGGATCATCAGGCATTATAAGCAAGATCAGGCATATATTTAGATAGTTTTAAAGAAACAGATTAGCTACACATGTATGTGAAATTTAAATTATCTCAGGGATGGCGAACGTATGGCACACGACGGAATATTTTCAGCACAGCGTCGATTGAGGTTTTAAAACAATAATGAAATCCAACAAAATACATGAATTTAAGCAATCTGAGCTTTCCTAATTTTTTCTCAATTTTCTGAAATTTAAGAAACTGAAACAAAAATGATTGAATTTTAATGTATTGCAATATGTGTTAATTAATGCATCGAACTCATACCTGCCAACTTTCCGGGTTTTTTTTTTCTTTTCCTTAAATCAAATAAAACTAGAAACTGTATTAAATAACCGCATAGAAACAAGAAACATTTCATTAATAATTTTTCTGGTTCAAATTATATATTTTTATGACTTGAGAAAAGGATCATCAGGCATTATAAGCAAAAATTCCAATGATGAAATTATAGCGACTTGGTATGAAATTCGCCTCCTTAAATCAAATAAAACTAGAAACTGTATTAAATAACCGCATAGAAACAAGAAACATTTCATTAATAATTTTTCTGGTTCAAATTATATATTTTTATGACTTGAGAAAAGGATCATCAGGCATTATAAGCAAAAATTCCAATGATGAAATTATAGCGACTTGGTATGAAATTCGCCATTGTGACTATTTTCCCCTATAGCATGCGAGTCATAATTTTTGAAAATCAATGACATGAAAAACTCAAATAGAAACCGCTTATCAGATCTAGTTTAAATTCCATTAAAAGAAATTGTGTATTAACCTGATATTAATTTTTTGGCATACAAGATGCAATAACATAAATCGCATTTATTTTTTGATACTTTACTATAATTATTTATATTTTACTATAATTATGGCAAGTGTATTTATCTACCTATTTTTTAATTCTTAAAAAAAAAAATTCAAGACATTTGGATCTTTTTTTTTGGGGGGGGGGGGGAGGGAGGCGGTTGTTGATACGCTATGGTCACGTAAAATCTTTTTTTGAAATTAAACAACAGGCACGCGAAGTGTGAAAATGTTCGCCTCCCCTGATTTATCTTTATCAGATTTCATGAAAAGTGTACCTATGCATATACTCTTACTGTAGTACACTCTAGTTAGAGGTTCTAGAGTACCTCTAATTAGATAATTTTGAAATTCTGAAGTAGGTAAACTGAGAAAAATATTTACAAACTCAAACGCGCTATTTTTTGTTTAGAACTTAAAAATTCTGTATTCCATATTTATATATTGTGATAATAAATTACATATTTTTAAAACTGTTTCAATCTGCTTTCATTAAACTGCTTTTAATGAGAATTGAGTCTGCTTTGCTTTGATAAGTACAAAATTGAAACTTCAAAAATTTAGTAATTTTTTTGTGTGTTTTCTGCCTTTAAACAATTAAACTCATTTTTACTTATAGTCCAGGCAATAAGGAATTTTACCTAGCAAAATTAATGGTAGTACTGGAAATCGGCTTTCTAGATGTTTTTTGGGTCGCTGAATCCAAATTTGTAACTTCCCACCAAAATTTACCCCCGGCAACCCCCCACCCCAAATTTTGGTAAAAAGCCCCCAAAAAAGGTTTTTATTAAAAAAATCAATTTTTGAATTGTTTTAGAGAAAAAGTATCTAGAAATTCAGAAAGTAGACAAAATTTCCAACAAATTAGATATATGACATTATGATTTCGGATGAAGGGGAAAGGGGGATCTGCCTCGGAACATGCGCGCGGTGCTGCGTAAACTAAGTTGCGCAATTCCACTTAACCACTCACACGTTTACATTCGCCCTCCCATCTCCCCTCCGAACTTTCTCTATAAGGTTTACTTTAAGCTTTTTGGGTCGCTGAATCCGAATTTTTAACTTTCCCCCAAAAATCCCCCCCCCCAAATAGTTGTTTTTAACTTAAATTTATTATTGTTTTAGGAGAAAAGCATTACGAAATTCAGAAACTAGACAAAATTTGCAACAAATAGGATACATGACATTATGAATTAGGATGAACGGGGAGAGTGAGGCCTACCTCGGAACATGCACTGCGGCGCTACGTGCACTAAATGATGAAGTCCAGGCAATAGGGGATTTTATCTGGCAAAATTAATGGTAGTACTGTAAATCGGCTTTCTAGATGTTTTTTGGGTCGCTGAATCCGAATTTGTAACTTCCCACCAAAATTTCACCCGGCAACCCCCCAAAAAATAGATTCTTTGAAAAAATTTTGTTTTTGAGCAAAGCGCGCGGGGAATGTTCCGAGGCAGCCCCCTCTCCAACTATTTGGGGGGGGGATTTTGGGGTAAGTTAAAAATTCGGATTCAGCGACCCAAAAAACTTAAAGTAAACCTTATAGAGAAAGTTCGGAGGGAAGATGGGAGGGCTAACGTAAACGTGTGAGTGGTTAAGTGGAATTGCGCAACTTAGTCCCCGCAGCACTGCGGCGCATGTTCCGAGGCAGATCTCCCCTTCCCCTTCATCCTAAGTCATAATGTCATATATCTAATTTGTTGCAAATTTTGTCTACTTTCTGAATATCGAGCTACTTTTCCCCTAAAAGAAAAAAAAATGGAATTTTTTAATAAAAATCTTTTTTGGGGGGCTTTTAACCAAAATTTGGGGGGTTGCCGGGGGAAATTATGGTGGGAAGTTACAAATTCGGATTCAGTGACCCAAAAAACATCCAGAAAGCCGATTTCCAGTACTACCATTAATTTTGCTAGGTAGAGTCCCCATACGGTCTCTATTGCCTGGACTATTAGTCATAGTTATATAATAGAAGCGTAATGGAGAAATATAGTCGAAGATTTTAATTTACTTTTACCAGTTTTAATCTACTTTTATTCTAATTTGCCATTTACTTTTTTATTACTTTACTTTTTTATTACTTTCTAAAATATAATTGTTACTATAATTATTGCACTGTAATAGTTACACATATGTTACCTACATATTTTTTAATTCTTATAAACAAAAATTCAAGATTTTTTTTTTCTTTGGTGAAAAAGGGAAATTGTCGGCACGCCATGGTCGCGTAAAACCTTTAAAAAAAAAAAGGCACGTGAATGTGATAAGTTTCGCCGTTCCTGCTCCACCTTTAACAGATTTCATAAAAAGTATACCAATAATTTTCTAGAGTTAAAGTTCTAAAAGTATACCAATAATTTTCTCTAGTTAAAGAATATTTCAATTCTGAGGTAAACTGGAAGAAAAAGATTTACAAACGTGGCATTATTTGTTTAGAACTTAAAGGTACTATATACGGTATTTAAATATTTGGGAAACTATATAAATTACATATTTTTTAAACTGTCCTAGTCTACTTTGATTTTTTAAGCACAAAATTGAAAATTCGGAAATTTCATAATTTTTTTGTCTTTTGTATAAACGATTGATCTCTTTTCGACATCGTCATAGTTGCGGAATAGCAGCGTGGTGAAGAAACATAGTGTAGGACTTTAAATAACATTACAGAAATAAATATCATTTGATCACTGAATATAAATATTAATAAGTATGTTACTATGCACTATTTAAAAAAATAAAAATGACAATTTGTAAAAAGCCTTTGTATTGCCTGTCTCTGCATACCTCTTATAAGATATTTGTTAATGACATAACATAAAAACATTGCTAATTTTTGTAAAATTATTTTTGATCAACCAGTTTAAATTGCATCAACCTCATAAGCTTCTTAAAACAATCGAATCACGATACCAATTCAACCTAACATGAGGTCACTTTATAATAAAATAAACTTCTTTTTAGACTGAAGCAAATCTTATTTCATAACCATATAATTTAACCTATTACTACCTCATTTGCGTAGAGTTTATTCCAGTTATCAAAACATTTAAAAAAATAGAATAAACAAACATGTGTTAATTTTGAAATGGCCGTATAATTATAATAGTTTCATCCTCATTTTTAATGTAATAGTATAGAACATAATTTTTTCTCCCCGTTTATTTTGGCATGAAAATTAGAAGATTGTGCTTAGGTCACAATTTTTTGAGATATGAAACTAAATTACAATTGTGTTCCGAATATTAAATCAACTACATTGCGTTCTGTTACTAATTATATAGACATTTTTTTGTCGAAAATTCTATGTAATTATTTATTGTACTTTTGAGATAATATATACAAGTTAGAGATTAGTTCGGCATGTATTTTTTGTTTTTTGTTTTTTCGGAGCACAAACCAAACGACTCGAAATCCGAGCACAAAAAAATTTGTGGGATCAGAGCCCAAGTTCGATACTGAAAATATGCGATAGAAAATTCTTAAAAACATTTAAAAATTGTTTCAAGATTAATTTTCTCATTTAAAAATATTTTCTTTCAAGTAGAAATTTCTTAATAACATTTAAAAACTGTTTCAAGATTAATTTTCTCATTTAAAAATATCTTCTTTCAAGTAGAAAATTCTTAACAACATTTAAAAAAAAAATTCACGATTAATTTTCTAATTTAAAAATATCTTCGTACACGTAGAAAATTTTAATAACATTTAAAAACTTGTTTTGAAATTAATTTTCCAATTTAAAAATGTCTTATCACATAGAAATAATTATTAATATCAACGTCTCTCCCATGATTTTCATGTCTTTGAAAAGCTGCTTAAAATTACAATTTTTTTTATTTATATCCAACCGCTCGCAGAAATCTACAAAGTCAAAAGAGTTCAAACAGAAAAAGAGATGGTAGAATAGGGATATCAGACGGCTTCTTTGTGTGAATAATACTGACCGTGTCAAGGCCTCAGAATCAGAATATTTCTCCTTATATTCTATCAACAATAAATAAAACTGATTTTTAGAGGATCGTAAATTATTTTAAGGGGGTCCGGGACACAAAAATCTTCAATTTTTCAATTTTTTTTTTTTTATTGGATTAAAAATTTTTCTGCTGTTTTCTGCTTAAAATGGTGTTTAAATCATGTTTCTCTCTTAATTAGAACTGGAAATATTAATTTTTTCGTTTGGGTTTGTTTTCAAAATCCGCCTTTCAAGCTATGGTTAATTGCGTTTTTCTTCATGATAGGTTTTTTCACCATTTCTCATATTTAAATTCTTATAACTCGAGAACCGTTAAAGATACAGGGTTGAAACTCGTAACATATCTTTTTCAATTATTTTACTTTACTTTTGAGCCCGCATATTTGAAAAAAAATATTTACTTTTGAAAATATGATTTTTTTTTTTTTTTAAGTTGCACCACTTTTTTTTTGTAATTTTTTTCGTTAAATATTTTAATTTTTTTTTAATTAATATTTTTTAAAATGCTGGCTCTAAATTAAAAAATATATATCTCTGTTTATTTAAATGAAAAGCAATTTAAATTCTATAAATAATATTTCGAGTTATAACGATTTTAAGTTATACCACTTTTTTCATAAATTTTAAATTAAATTTTTTTTAAAAAAAAAGCTATAAGAAGTTTTATCATTTGATTTTGTTTACAAATGATATGGTTAACCATCACAAAAAAATTCAAAATTTTAACTCAATAAATAAAATTTTTTTGAAAATGTGTCCCGGACCCCCTTAAGAAACTTAGACTATGTTCTAAATTTTTCAAATAGCATTTGTATTTTCTTCTTTTTTCAATTTGTTTATGTATAAATATTTTGTTTAATTTAATCCCGAGCCCCGAACTTGTATGAAAATAAAGTCCGAGTTAATTTCGGGTCCGGGCTCGGGTTCTGTCTGACACCGCCTCATCTCTCATAGGGAGGAATAATAACAGACATTTTTATGAGGAAGATCATTAAAAGTTATTTCTATAACTTAAGACCAAATAGTATTTGAATGTTATTATCTATAATCGTATGACTACTGTTCAGTGTCACATCTTAAGATGATTTTTTAAGCTTTTGCTGCTATCTAAATTCTGTCAAAACTTTTATTTTTTTTTCTAAATTAAACTTTGTCACAAGAGCATCATGTATAAAAATGATAACAAAAAAAGTCTCTCAATCTATAAGTAAAAGATGTGACAATATTTTATGTCAATATCGAATTATAAAAGTTAACCACTGTTGAGTTACCAATTTATGTTTGTAAATAGTGTATGTAAGCTGCAAAAGAATTCGTGTGCTGATTTTGCGACTGTTTCCATAAATTTAAATGGAAAGAGTAAGAGAGAAGGGGGGGTGGACGGTTGAGGGACTTGGTGGGAATGATATACAGTATGGAACCCGTTAACCGGAAAACCAGTTATCCGGAATGGTATTCCTGATAGACTGATTTCAGAATCTTTGCAGAAAAAGGTGTCATATACTGCCAGTTTGACATAGACTTTGCTTGAAACAGTTCTATAATTTGAGGACAACATCTAGTATTTGAAAAGAAAATATATTTAGTTCTATTTTAGATGTTTTAATTTTTATGCAGAGCAAACAGAAGAATTTTTGTTCCTAAGGGATTCCCATAAATTACCTTCTTTTAAACTCTGGTTAACTTTTGATCTTTCTTGCATTGATTTTTAATTCAAGTAATCTAATAATTTAAAATGAGAAATAATGGCACAACCACACATATTCCACAAAACTTATCAAATGGATGATGCTTTAATGCACAACCAGTTAACCGGAAAAACCAGTTATCCGGAATACATCTGACCCCAAGCATTCCGGATAAATGGTTCTGTACTGTATTCAGTTTTCCCTTTACTGTATGGCTGTATGGGCTGTACCGAACATAAACGATAAAGATCTTTTTTCAACAATATTACATGTTTATGTTCGAACATAAAGATAACATTACTGAAAAATGTCTTTTATTAAAGCTGCGTTTTTCTATATATTTTCATATATATTCATGATCATTAAAAATAAATAAATAAATTATTAATTTTAAATTTTATTATATCTATAATTTTTAAATTTCATAAATTTCTATGTTCAATAAACTTTTACGGATTTCAGCCTGCATTTTTAGAGCAATATGGATTGAATTACCGTATATACTCGCGTATAAGTCGACCCTCTAACTTTCGAATGTAAATTCTGGATAAAATCAAAAACCCGCGTATAAGTCGACCCCCTAACTTTTTATTTCAATTTTGCACAAAATCAAACCAAAGATTTCACTTGCCAATGTGAAAAGGTAGTAAGTAAACAAAAACAAATCATTGACATTTTTTAAGTGATAAATTATTATTATTTGTACATTTTATATATTATTTTTGGTACTTGTTAGTTATTCCGGCGACTAAATTATTGTTGCAAAATTGTAAGACTAAATGCCAATGATGGTTGATCGTAAATGTCACATTCACTTGAGTTACACGTGTTTACGTCATCAAGTGATTTTTATTTCGACGTTTTATTTGTATCTTTATTAATGTTATACTAATTTATTTGTTCTTTCGTTATTTAAAATGAAACTTATGTCAATTTGTATGATTTGGCGAGTGGTTTGGTGATTTATATAATTTGGCGAAACGGGTCGACGGGATAACTAACAAGTACCTTATTTTTTTATTCATACACATAAAAAGGCATTTTATTCATACACATAATTTTTCAGTATTCGAAGTTTTTGTTTTTACTGTTTTAACTGACTCGCGTATAAGTCGACCCCCCAACTTTGCTTAGCGAAAATTGTCAAAATTTTCTCGACTTATACGCGAGTATATACGGTATTTATCATTATTAGGCCTCTAACATAAGCATAATATTATTAATAAGATCATTTTCTTATAGCTGCGTTTTTTTATATATTTTCAAATAATATGTTAATATGCTCATGACCATTTAAAAAAATATAAATATATTTATTTTGAATTTTATAAACTTGTATGACCATTAAAAAAAACTTTGCCAAATCTCAACTTGCATTTTAAAGGAATATGAGTTAAGATTTAATTTGTAATATAAGAATAATTACATTGTTATGTTGTTATGCTGGTATTGAACTTATGATCGAACTGAAAAATGCGTCATTGTATCCAAACTAAGTGAAATGTATTCAAATGGATACTATGAGGCAAAAAATTTATTTACGTAAATCTTATTTTAAATTTTTAATAGCATTGGACAAAGGATAAATCAATTTATTCAAATAAATGCATTTAAATGCATTATATAAATTCAGTGAAAGTGACATATTTAAAGTATATTGGAAAATTAAAACTATTATTTAGATGTGTGAATATATCTTAGCCAAAACAAAAATAATTTAAATTTAATTTTAAAACAAATCGTTTAAAGCCACATCAAAGCGTCACTAAAATTTTGATATCATATCTTTTAAAACTCATACTTGGAATTTATGAGAGGTGTAAATGTTAAAGCATCAATGAATAAACTTTTATACGTTTTTTTTAAATTGAACATAATTTTTGCAGATGCGATTATAAAAAAATAAAAAGATGAAATAAATAATATATAGAGAGATTATAATTAATAGCATAGCGTCACTCAAAATTTGATATCATTATTTTTAAGTTCCATATTTAAAATTCTTAGAGCATAAGATAAAGTGCTGCGTCACAAACTTTTAACCCGTTAAGGGTTTTTGTATTGATATATATTACTATCAACTTTTATAAATTTATATGCTTAATCACGGCCAAAGTTTGGCCGTGGTTTAAGAAACATCTCGCATTTCAGCCGGCTATTATATGAGCAATATAAGTTGAGATTTTAATTAATAATATAAAACAAATATATAACTTAATGAGTTTATAGACATTTTACAGAATTAAAAAAATATTAACTTGAAATTAATTTTATAAATGTTCAGACTCAATAAACATTTTCCGAAATAAACCTGAATTTTTAAAGAATAAAATTTTAATTAATAACATACGGATAATGATATTATTAATGATTTTATGGCTATTTTAAAATTTTTAATGAGAAGAAGTATTATAATTAATATATTAATAATTAATATTATTTGTAATAGCAATAATAATTACATCTAAATATTATTATTATAAGTACTGATATTAATATAGTATAAATATTATATATTATATTCGTAAAATTTCATCCCATATAGTTTTTCTTTGAAATGTCTTAATGTTATTAAATGTGATATGCATGAACTTTTAGACATGAAATTTAAACGAAAAAAAGATAACTCTGAACTCTTTTTTTATATGCTTCATAAATGTCTAATTATTTTTATGAAAATATTCTTAAAGTACATTTTTATGTATAATTTACATGTACATTTTTTTGGATGGGTATGCTTAATAAATATCGTACTTTGCAGCGGTGATTTTTTAGATACGATTCTTTGGTTTAATCATCAATTCAATTCAATCAATTCAATTCATTCAATTTTAAAAATTAAATAAATAAATAAATATTTTTTCTTTGTGTAATTAAGAAATATCATAAAATCTCAAACCGGCATTAAAAAAATATATATTTTACGATGTTTTCTCCCCTTAAAACTGGATTTATTCAATGATCATATATATATAATCATATATATATATACGATCATCTGATGATATAAATAGCTTACTTTCACTAATTTCAGTTTTGATATGAATCTCTAATTACATACTCTGGATATAAAAAGAAACTTTATATCTTATCTTGATAAGAAAAATGTCAGCAGATAATATATATCTTTATGTATGATTTCATGGGTTAATAGCTATTTTACGATACTTTGTACTTTTTAATATAAGTAAAAAAAATCTCTAGTTGCCTTTAATTTTGATGCTTAGTTCAACGAATATACCTTCGCTTTCTCCGCACACTGTAATCGTGCTCTTAAAAATAAAAATAAAAGATAAAATCTTGAAAGATTTGCTTGATAAAACTGATTATGATGCATTGAACATAATTCCAGTCTATTTTTTTTTCCAAAGACTATCTTACTCTAATAATACTTCAATATGATCTTTTTATTTGTATTTAATTCTTTTCAAATGTAAATATACTTATTTAGGCATGAAATAACCATTTTTTGTATTTTTAACAGTTTAAACAGCCTATTATTGTAACCTGAAAATCATTGCCGAAATGATAGGGTTTCATAACAATGATCATTATTATGAAGTTACACATTGTTCATTATTATGATGTTAAGTGTATAGTTTATGGAATTAGTGTCCATTTACAAATAAGTGAAAATATTTTTTTCGTCTATTAGATATTTTTCCTATGTCTTTCCTATTTTTACTTTATTACATGTTTGTTGTTATTAAAAGGCAGAAAATCAGCGTTTGAAAATGCACAAATAATGCACTAAAAGAGCAAACAGCTATTTCGAATCTACAAGAGAGATTCTTCTTCAGTGCAATATAGAGCAAGGCTGGGACCAGTCTTACTTTATTACATGTTTATTGTTATTAAAAGGCAGAAAAATAAGGTTAAAAATGCACAAATAATACACAAAAAGCAACAAACAGCTGCTTGTTGTTTTTTGTTGCTGTTTGGAATAGTTAAAAATTGCTCAAAATTTATGTCATTATATACTCTGTATATTAAAAGGAACTTTAGTCCTTACCGTCATAAGAAAAACATCAGAAAGCTCATATATATGTTTATTGTTTATCCATGGTTGCGTGAGATAGTTGTTATTTTACGATATTTTGTAGTTTTTAATGTAAGTTTAAAAAAATCTGTATTTCCTTTATTTTTTATGCTAAGTTCAGTGAATATATTCGCTTTCGCCTGCAGCATAATCGTGATCCTAGATAAAACAAAAGTTAAAGTTAAAATCCTTAAACTATTGGGTGATAAACCAGATTCTGATATATTTATTATAATTTTCAGCCAATTATTATTATTTTTTTTTAGATACTGTTTTGTTCTAATAGTCCTTCGATCTATCCTTTCAAATTGCATTTAGTTCCTTTCAAATGTAAATACACTTATTTATGCACGAAACTAATTTTTGTCTGTTTATCACTAACTATAACTATTGGTTAAGATTATACATGGCGCAGTACAATATAGGCAGATAAAACAATGTTTTAGTTATCAGAACTTTAAACTAATTGCAGATTAATTTTGGCAATATTTAGCGTACCGTTATCAGTAAAAAGAATGATGGAAATTTACTTACAGTCGGGCCCCGATTTAACGAATCGCAATTTAGTGAATTTCTTGATTTAGCGATTTTTTTTTTTTTTTCTGTACGGTTCGGGAAAAAATGGAACAAAAATACTTCGATTTAACGAATTTATAATCCCGATTTAACGAATAACTTTTGATGTCAAAAATGTAAAAAATTGAAGAAATATTCTAATATTTATCAAAATTTTTCAATGTCCCTAATTGTCAATTTTCTGAATCTTGTGGTGCTGAACTACCTACATGCGAATTGTACATTGCAGCGAGCTTATTAGTGGGTCTGATGAAGATAGAATAGAGATGAAGCATACAATGTTCAAAGAAGCAGTTTGGCAGTTTGCAAACACTAAACGGTATTTGACCGCTTATGATGTTGATGGCATTGTTTTCAAAGTTTTGGGAAAAATCGACAAATACGTTTAGAATCGAAACAAAGCATACAATCATTTATAAAAGATTTCTTTTCTAAAAAATAATTTATCGATAAAATTTGAATAATTACAATGCTTGTAATTTATAGTCGTAAAAAAAAAGAAAGTTTTTTTTTTAAACAGTGTATTTTCTTAAAACAACAAATGTTTAACATCATTATTACGGTAAGTGAGCATTATTGTTTTTAGTTTTAGCCTTTTTTCAACTTGTTCTGTTGTATAAAAAAGTTCATTTGACTATCCCAATTTAATGAACAATCTCGATGTAACGGACAAAGTTGATAGTCCCGAACGATACACTGTAAAAAAAAAAAAAAAAACATTGTGCTGTTAATTTTACGCAACTAATGTATTTTCCATGTTAATATAGTCAGGAAACGAAAGAAAGATATCGCACATTCACTGTGATCGAGTTGGTTCTGGTAAATTTACAGTGGCTTTTTTACAGTGTACATTAAATCGGGGTTCGACTGTATATATAGAGAGCAAAAGTGGATTCGAGGAAGATTCGAGTTCAATCTATTAGTGCGAGGGTTAGGTTCCCGGAAACCTCCGTGAATGTCAAAATCGCGAATGTTGAGACTATCTTCCCTTGCATAAAAGTGGGTTAGGTTTTATAATGTTTTTTTTTAATGGAAAAGAACAATTGAAATCCAAAAGATATATTTATTAAGCATTATACATTATAAGTACGTGCTTTAAATAAATTCGAATAATTACAAACATATTGTAGAAAATTTACTTGCTAATTGACGGCGGAAAAAATTTAGTGATGTGCGATTTTTTGACAGAACAGATCTTTTGTTTGTGAATTTCTGTGTAAGGAAAAGTTGCGGCCTCTATTTCAGTTTTAAATTTAAGGCTCCTCACCAGTGAAGAATCACGCTCTGTTGCATTTTCAACAACTTGTTGTTGTTTTAAAATTTCCCGGACAATTTTTGAAGAAAATGTATCACCTGCAATAAAAATTTGGAATTTTAGAAAATTTAGAAAATGAGAAAAAATAAAAATAAAGAAAAAAATAATAACTAGAAAAGAGGAATTCTGCTTTTTCAGAATTTACTGTTGCCCTAGATGAAATATATATATATATATATAATACAAAACATTTTTTTCAATTTTAAGACTTAAAGCACACAATTTTATTTTATGTAAAATGAGGTCATTCGCATCCGCTTAAGAATTCCACATTTACGATCCACTTTTAAACATCTACAGTAAAGCATGCATAATATGTCACTATCGCAAAATAATACACGAATGCAGCAAACAGATGCCATCATTAGAGAAACTCAAAAAAAAAAAAAAAAACGGCTATCTAATGATTTATAGGCCTTCATTTGTTTGTAACATTTTATAATAGCTCCATATTTTAACAGAAATTATTTGTTTATATTTTTTTTTTCAAAATAGCACGTATTTTAATGACATTTTCTTTCGGTTGTTGTGAGAAAATGGCAACAAAAAGATATAATTGCTATTTTTCAACTATTTTCCCTTTACTTTCTAAATAAATGGAGAACTTGAGTTGCCAAAATAAAACAAATGGTGCTAAAAAAAAATAATATTTCAAAAATAAATGGAGATACAGTTTCAAACAAATTGCATTTAAAAGTACTTTTATTTCCCAATACGACGGTATAAAAATTGAAAATGTGTGATGCTTAGAAATTAAAAAAATTGCTATAGAGCATTTAATTGTACTATGATAAATCTGCTTTGTTTATTGCTGGCTTCTGTAAGGTAACGTTATTTTTTGACGACACAAAATAAGCTGGGAGAAAGAAATAGCATACCGTACCCGGGGGGTAATAAATAAAAAAAATCACTCCATTAAAAATAAAGAAAATTACTGATTTATATTTTCCCTCAACACAAGGGCTGAAGTTTTCGCAACTTAGGCCACACAGTAATACAGTAGACTAAACATGATAGATAGGTGTCCAGTGACACGTAATTCATAGAATTGGTAAAACAAAATGAGTTTACTTTGTAAAAAAATATTCATTATAAAACAAAATAGTTACCAAGTTAATACCAAGTTATAACCAAATAATAGCAAGTTAAGTATTTGCGAATGTTGCAATGTTCTGCATTTTCTATTTCGCTAATAATTAAAACTTGCGAATGTTAAGGGATTACTGTATATAAAATATAATAATGAATTAGCCAAAATAAATATAACATTTGTTCATTACATAAAAAACCGTTTCCTTAATTTCTATTAGAATTTTCTCATATTACCAGTTCCTTTATGTACACATTTTTATATTAAATGTTCCCTGTGTTTCATTGTAATTTAGTTGGTCAATAAAGCGATTCCTCGAATCTGCTTCCCCGTATATACGAGCAAAATTGAATCATAATTTGTACAGGTGACGGTACACTAAATGCTACCGAAACTAGTCGACAATTAGCTAAAAAGTTCTGGCTCTTAACCCTTTATATACTGAATTATGAATTCATGAAAATTTTATCTTCTAAAGCATTTTTCGTGAATTTTTGAAACTACATTAGAAGATTTACATAATCATTTAATAAATTTTAGAAGGATTTAGAGGAAAATTGAAGGATTTAGAGGAAAATTGAAGGATTTAGAAGAATAAATTAAATTTGAATTTATAGGGATTTTGTGCAATATTTATAACCCCACTCTTATTTTTTTATTTTAAATATTTTTCTTAGTATTTTGTAGAATTAGGAAATGTACAAATATAATGTTCTTACACTGTAAAAAAAAATCTGTGAAGTTACTAAAGTTTTTCTAGGAAACTGGGATTCCTAGAACTTTTCATGTAACGGCAACAACAAAATTTCATGTAACAGACACACTTTTGCGCCGAAAATCAAAAAATCTGTAAGGTTACTAAGAATTTTTTTGGAAACTGGGATTCCGAGAACTTTTCATGTAACTGCAGCCAGGGTTACAAATAAAAGTTTAGTAAGATTACTGAAATTTTAGCAGATTCATTTGTAAAGTTACAGATTTTTGTAGCTTTACAAAAACTAGTTTTGTAGATTTGCAGCTTTTTTCGTACAGTTACAGTTGAAAGTTTAGTAAGCATGTAACTTTACATCTGTAGACCTACAGATTTTTTTTTACAGTGTACAATGGAAATATAGAAATATTTCCGGATTGAAAAATCCCCCCCCCCCCCCCACCAACGCGAAAAAAGTTGAAAAGATGCAAAGGCAAAAGAAATCATCCTTTAAAAAATATTTTTGTTTTGTGTAACCCATAATGCTTTTGGAGCAAGATAAAGTAATGCATCTATAACTCATTCTAAACTGTATTACTATTAATCGATGTATTAAATGAATTTTATAACAAGTTATTTTAATGGTACTTATATGTACCGTCTGTAGATAAAGAGTTAAAATGTTGCTTTATCATCCTATAGATATAAATATTTTTAACAGTTTTAAAAGCAATTTATTATTTAACAAGAGAATTATGACGATGATGAAACAATTTCTTATGCAAAATAAAGTTCATTATTATAAAGTGATATGCTTATTTTATGGATTAGATTCACATTTACAGATACATAAAAATATTTTTCTGTTACTAGTTAATTTTTCATTCCTGTTAAATTTTTATTTTATTGGATATTTATTGTTATATGATTAATTTTTATTCGCAAATACATTAATTTTGCCATTAAGCATGCTTAAATCTTCAAGTTATTATTATTATTATTATTATTATTATTTATTTTCCCTTTTTGTATTTACTATACAAAGAGGACTGATAAACTAGAATGTACTATAAATTATCAAAATTTCTATATTTACAATATAATTTTTTTTTAATTACCATGAATTTAGGTGTTGATAACAATCTTATTTGATTTTTTTTTCTCCAAAGAAACTTGGAATAATTAAAAGATCTCTTGGAATGTATATACAGTGCATATAACTTTATCTCTTATCTTGATAAGAGAAATGCCAGAAAGTTAATATATATGTTTAACTATGATTGCAGTAAATAATAGCTATTTCACGGTATTTTGTACTTTTTAATCTAAATAAACAGAAAATAAAAATCTCTATTTGGCTTTGCTCTTGGTGCTAGTTCAATGAATATCTTCACTTCCTTCATACCCTGTAATCGTGCATCAAAAAAGAAAAATGAAAGATAAAATCTTGAAACATTTGCGTAATAAACCTGATCATGATGTATTGATTATCATCTTCAAGCTAATGTTTCTCGCAGACTATTTTGTTCTAATAGTCTTTCAATATGTTCTTTGAACTTGTATTTACTTTCTTTCAAACACAAATATAACCGCTTTCGCTCGAATGACTATATGTTTAACACTAAAGATAACTATGTTTAACAGTTTATACAGCACATTATTGTAACATCAGAATCATTACGTTGATAATAGAGTTTCTTTATGTTAAATAAAGTTCATTAATAAGTTCATTAATTATTATATTGTATGGATTAGGTGTACATTTACAGATAAATAATAATACTTTTCTTAATTTTTCTGCTTTTGTTATTTATTTATTTATTTTTGCTGTTTTCTATGATTGCATGAAATCAGGATTCGTATACATCATATTTTGGAAGATATCTGATATATATTCTGATATATATCTGATATTTTTTTATGTATCATATATTTTCAAAACAGTCAACTTCTTGATGGCCAAATATATTTTTCAGTCTTAATATAAATTAGAATCTGAAATATATTGCTCTTAGCATGAAAACTTAATAAAGCAATATTCTAAATGTGTTTATTTTTTTTTACATAACAAAATTGAGGGTCAACTAATTGAAAATACACAAAATTTGCTTTTTACAATCGAAAAAAAAAAAAAAACTACTAAATTTTGAATCAAGCATCAAGAAAATTTTATATTTTATACAACACAAATTTAAACGTAAAAACAAACATTTGAACATAAATATAAGTTTGTCTGCTTTTTCATTCCCTAACCTGTTGTGCAGTTTAAACTAAACTAAACGAAAACCAGAAAATATTCTTTTTTAATGAAACTGTAAATAACTTCTTATCTTAATTAGATAGTTTACCTTTCAATGGCTGTTATAAATAAATATTGTCTCACATAATTATTGATTATGCATTTAAAAATTCAGCTTCAAACGTAAAGATTTTATTCTTTTAAGTATTCGTTTACACTTGTGTCTGAAACTATAAAATATATCATACTCAATCGCATTTTGAAAATAAATATCAAATTTATGAAAATATCGAAAGTATCAAACATCATTATATTTTGATAAGAGTTATCGGATATACGTCATAATACATATCAAAATATATATCGATTGATATATATGTCACCAAACCCATCATGAGATACTGGGTATTGTACGATATCTAAAATTTTTAAATATAAGCAAAAAAACATGTCAATCTGCCCTTAATTGTAACGTTAGATCAATGAATATCTTTGCTTTCTCCACCAACACTCTGTAATCGTGCACGTAGAAACAAAACTAAAAGATAATCTTGAAACATTTACATGATAAACCTGATTAGGATATATTGATTTTTTTTTCAGATTATTATTTTTTTAGACTATTTTGTTCTAATAGTCATTCAACATGTTCTTTGTGCTTTCATTTAATTCCATTCAAATGTAAATATACTTATTCACGCATGAAAGAAACCCTTCTTTTTCTATGTATAACACAAAAGATAACTATGTTTAACAGTTTAAACGGCACATTACAGTAACAGCACAATCATTATGGTGATGATAGAGAGTATTATGTTAAATAAAGTTCATTATTATGGAACGAAATGCGTATTTTACAGATTAAGTGCATGTTTATAGATAACTGAAAATATTTTTTTTCATTCATTAGGTTGCTTTTCATTCTGTTTTTATTTTTGTTAAATTTTCATTATTATTTTACTTATATTTATTCTTAACTACTGTAAGTTTACCATTACGGATGTTTTAATTATCATGCTTTTATTTCTTTTTCTATTATTTCTTTTCTTTTCTTTTCGATTTATAGCAGGAATACTGATAAACTACAAAGTACTATAAATTTTGAGAAATTATCCATTTTCTAATATAGAAATCCCTTAAAAATTATTATATATCTGGGGAATAATAATAATATTTTTACTTTGCTTCCGAAGAAAGTTGAATTAATTAAATATCCGCTACAATATATGCAAATATATATACTTCGCATCTCAAAAGAAACTTTATCCCTTATCTGCATAATAAAACTGTTAGAAAGTTAATATATATGTTTCTCTATGACTTGCATGAGATAACAGCCCTTTCGCGATATGTTCTACTACTGTTCAACTAGATTTACGTTTAATTTTGATGCTAGCTTAATGAATAACTTCGTGATTGTCATAGTAGCAAAAATAAAAAATAAAATGTTGAAACATTAGTGAAATAAACCTGAATATGACGTATTATCATCATTTTCAGCCTAATTATTTTCAAATAGTTTTTCCCAATAGTTCTTCTATAAAATCATTTAACTTGTATTTATTCCCTCTCACGTGTACGTATATTTATTTACTCATGAAAAAAAAATCAAATTTATATGCTTAATATTAAGGATAAAGATGTTTAAAAGTTTAAACAGTACATTTTCTTTAAATTGCAGATTCATGACAGTGTTTTTTTTTATGAAGTTTTATATTGTAATAAAGTTCATTATTAATGGAGTTAAATGTGTGTTTTATGGGTATACGTGGACATTTACAGATAAATAAAAAATTTTTTGTTTTGTTATTATTTTTGCATTATTTTACAGCTATTTCATGATATGAAATTTAAATTCTGTATTTCAAAGTGAATAAAACTGAATTTAACACTATTGAAGAGTAAATTCGCTTCGAAAATGTTTCTAAAAGCGTTGGAATAATTTAAAGCATGTTAGAAATTATCTTTAAAATGTTTTCGGAGTTCTTTATTATTTATTTTAATCTAATCGCACTAGTTGCTTATTTGAAAAGATCGTATAATAAAGCATTTGCGTTCAAAACACTTATGCTTTTGCAAGAATTACACTTCCTGAAGCTAATAATGCTTGGCATCAAAGAAAGTAAAAGATGACATGAACCTTCACATTTAGGAAGGAAAATGATGATTTTAGAATTTTTAGAAAATAATCCTTCTAGAAAGCAGCAGCTCTGTTATGTCATTTAGCATTTTTATCTAAGATGCAGATAGCAGAAGTGCTTTGGATACAAAATACCTACATCTAAATCTCGATTTTTACTGTAGAAACAGAGATAATAAAATAAACGGTTTCCTAGCCAACAAAATGTTTCGCTTGAGAAAAGTATTATTGTCAATATAGAAATTAATAATTTTCTATACATTGGAGTGAATTAGAAAAGTAATAACACACGAATTATAAATATGATAAAACAAAAAAAGAGAGAAAATTAAAAAAGCTTCCTCAAATTAAAAAAACTCAAAATCAAGCATTCCTTCTCAGAAAATAAGTTTACTACAATTTTAGAGTTGAGCATTTGTGATATTACAGAGTAGTTTTTAATCATATTGTGGTATGTACAAAATATAATTACAATGAGAAAATCGAAGGAATTTTTTAAAAGTGTAGCTGAAAGTGCCAGAAAAGCTTTTTTTTTTTTTTTTAGCTTAATCTAAGCACACAATAATTTTTCTTTTTAAACTTTAATCAGTCTCGGAAAAACCATTAAAGTTCAAAGCATTTACTTTTTAGCAGTTAAAAAGGTAAGAATTAAACAAACAAACACCAATCACGTTTACACCGAAAAAACGATGGCTGAACTTTTAGAAAATAATGCTTCCAGAAAGCAGCAGCTCATTTGTGTCATTTCCGTTTCGCATCTTTATCTAAGATACCCAAAACTGCAGTGCTTGCTTCGGATACGAAATACCGGCATCTAGATCTCGATTTTACCGTAGAAACAGCAGAGCCAACAAGTTCCTTTCCAAAGAAATGCTTTAAAACTTAAAAAAGAAAATTCCTCCGAATTTTTGTTCATGAAAATTATTTTATAGTTTCAGTCCCTAAAATTGTTCGAATGCTTTTCGATTTATTTGAAATTTCGCTAGAAATGTTTCCGGGTTTTTTTAACCTTAGCGCAAAGTTGCTATTTGATTATATTTTAGCTTTAAGCGATCTTAAAAAGATTTTAAGTTAAAAGAATCTAAGCTTTTACAGGATTCATACTACCTGATGTTAACAATACTCGGCATTAAAGAAACTAAAAAGAACAACGATCACGTCTACAAAGAATAAAAAAGTATGCCAGATTTTTTTTTAAATAATACTTTCAGAAAGCACCTGATCTATTATGCCATTTCACATCTTTATCTAAGGTACAAAAAGGGAAGGTACAAAACACAGTCATCTAAGCCTAAATTTTACTGTAGAAACAACAGAATCACTGAGTTACCTCTCTAGAAAAAATTCATATGTTATTGTAAGTATAGAAAATTTTAAAAAATTCGATACATGGAGTACATTATAAAAGTAATAACACACGAGAAAGCATAAATACAACACAAATAGAAAGAATTTTAAAAACGCTGCTTTAAATTACGAAAGCTCAAAAATAGCATTCCTTCCTGGCAAAAAATTTTAATATAGCTTTAGAGTAAAGTATTTATGTTTTTTCAGAGTTTTTAATCACACTTTATTATGTATACAAAACATAATTACAATAGTGAAATTTGAGAAAAGTTCAAAAAATGTCTCTGAAAGCGTTCGTAAACTTTAAAAATTATTAGAAAATATATGAAAGAACGTTTTCGGATATCTGTATCTGAACCCAAACTCGCTGATTGCCTATTTTAAAGCTTTAAACGGACTTAGAAAAAGCATTAAGCTTCAAAGCATTTAAGCTTTTGCAGGATTTATACTTCCTGAAGTTAACAAGACCTGGCATTAGAAGAAGAAAAAAAAAATAACAATCACGTTTACACAGAAAAAAAAATCGATGCCAGAATTCTTTAAAATAATGCTTCCAGAAAGAAGCAGCTCTGTTATGTCATTTCACATCTTTATCTAAGATACAGAAAGTAGAAGTGCTTAGGATACAAAATACCGGCATCTAAATCTCGATTTTACGGTAGAGACAACAGAATCACCGAGTTCCCTTGCCAAGAAAATGTTTCTTTTCACCCATATATATTTTTTTAACTTTTACTGAGGTGTTTAAGGAAAAAAAAAATTTTTTTTTTCAATCCGCTATAGTTTATTTGCGTACAGATGTTCATGTTAGCTGTCAACGACAGTGACGAATATGGATATGGTCCAAATAATGCGTAACAAAGAATTGAAATATTAAAAAAAAATAAACAAATAAATAAAAAAATAAAAATAAAATAAAATAAATACTTCTGTATAATCTATATTTTTCTTGGTGTAATTTAATTATAAGACTGTGAGTGGCATGTGATGTAATGAAAAAATTCACACAGAGAAAATGTTAGAGAAGTGTTGTTGTACAGGAATGCCCAAAGAAGCCAATAGCCCGGGGTTGGCGAAACTATGGCACGCGTGCCAGAGTTGGCACGTAAGCTAATTTTCTTGGCTCGCGAAAAATTTTAATTTGTTATGCATATAAAATCCGTTTTTTATTTGAATTATGACCAATAAAATTTTATTCCATACGAGCAGGCTATCACAAATAATGCAGTAATTTTTAATTTGAAATAACACATCATAATAATTTTCTCTTCTGAGATGCTACGCAACGTTTTCGACATGTATTTTACCTTTCTATATAAATTTAAAAAGCTGCAATTTTCAAATGAATTTCGTTTGACAGTCACTGCAATAAGATGGCAAATGGATCCAATTTAGCTATGTGCATTTGTAAAAATAACAAAATATGAAAGAGATATAAAGCCTTTTCTATCGAACGAACGGCAGCAAAAATGTCATCAATACATTATTAGTACATTGTTTAATGCAGCTTGGAAAATTATAATCCAGATATTACATTAATAATAAGTTAAAAATTAATGAAATAAAAACTCGCATTTTTTTCCATTTTTCAGTACATATCGCATAATTATCCGAAACTTATTTAGGAATTTTAAAAAATCCTTCATTTAATGGCTGATTTCAGTATACAGAAAAATCGCATTTTAATTTTTAATTCTTTTTAATTATTAATTATTAATGCATAAAAGATGCAAACTGATTTTACAACCAGTGTTTTGTATAAACATTATATTCTTCAAAATTACTTTTGCATAAGTTTGACACGTTACATTGTTGATAAGATATCGTTTGTGAATTTTCAGCACGCACACGTGAAAAGGTGTAAGCCTGCAATAACCCATAAAATAAAAGTGGTAGAAATTTTTCGTTATACGCGCCTATAGGCATTTGACGCTCCACATTATCTACTATGATTATCAGTTTATACGGTATTATCGCTTCCGTGAGCACCTTTTTTTTTCAGAACTTTTTGTGATATTATCACATTTCATACAAAACGAAATACACATATCCTTACATTTTTATTGCAATGTTTTTTATTTTTCGAAAAATTATTCTCGTCAAGACGATTTCAGTTAGAATGAAGTGGTTTGCGACCCCATGTTCCATGGCATTTTTTCATTCTCTGAATACCTACTATTACCCCTCTGAATTTGTCGATCGAATTCGACAACATCCTGTATATTGTTTAACCACTTTTTAGAATTAATAATAAATTCAAAGCTCTGAAGCACGTATCATAAGGAGGTCAACTGCGTGCGTTTCAATCATACTGTTTAGTGTTTAAGTGACATATCAGATTTCCTTCCTCGCAACCAGAGGCAAAATATCATTTTGAAAGAATTAACGATTAAAAAAGCTCTTTAAAGGATTAAAAAAAAAAGTTTTACCATTGAAATAATTTCTTGGCCCTGCAGATATTTTTTCATATGCCTTTAAATTAATCTAAAAAAACTATTAGGAAAAGTATCTGAAAATGAGTGGCAACAAAAGAAGCTTCGTTTTTATAAATACTTCTTTAAATTTCGAAAATATATTGACTTCTGAGATTTCTAAAGATAAAGAACGCTTATGCTTTATTTTTATTTTTATTTTTATTTTTATTTATTTATTTTTTTTTTGTATTGCGTAATTTTGATATCAGGCTCGCTCTGATGATAAAAAATATTTCGGACTCGGGCGGGCGCGAATTTCAAATCGTCGGGCTCGGGCGGGCCCGGGCTAAGAAAAGTGAGCCCGGGCCTCATTTCTAATGTTGACCCACCTCGTCTAATGCCTTCTTTAGTCCCTGACTCACCAGATAATGTAGTCCAATGAAAAACTTCAATTCAACCAGAAACTCTAACCATTTTTACAACCACATATCCCTACAGACATCCCTACATCTAATTTCCTGTTATATGTAGCAGCAGTCACAGTTCTAAAATCAAATAATCTCCAGCCTTGGGTTAAATTTGAACAAATTATCTTTTCTTATGCTTTGTATCTTTTATATACCAAATTAAAATTACATTTGATATTTGATATTTAATGGGGTTTTTTTTTTATGTTCGTTAGAAATCCGAAAATCAAATCGGTTTAGAGGGCCAACCTACACCGTTCGATGGGACAGGTTGGCCCAGCGACTTGATGATCTTCTAAGCTACATATAGAAAACAATTACTATTTTTCAAATTTTTTCATACGTAGTTATGCTTTAAGATGCGCTGATTGCACAAACTAAAAAATAAATAAAAAAAGTAAAAATTTGGAAAATAAATAAAAAATTGCCCAACAAACACCGGTCTACCCTAAGTTTTAGTTGAATTTTAAATACTTGCAGAATGTACTTTAGTTGATTCAAAACAGACTGCTTCTTATTAATTAAAACAAAAAGAACCATCCATGGACTCTAAGAAAAGCCACTAATTATAAATAAGTACGGAACTAATAGTCACCTGGTTTCCGTCCGTACCAGCATTGTTTACAATCTCTCAAGCATCAAGCAAAAAAAAGCCAGTTTAAAAGAACTCCTTGATTTTTTATAGCATGAATTCGCGGCCGGACCCAGGAAACAGATGGTTAGAAAATAAACTGTGAATATTCCAAGATAAAAGTCCTTTTCATGCGAAATAATTATAGCGCACGGAGTAAAAATAAGCATGATTTTGTGAGATATACATTTTTTTTTGCACAAAAAAGAAAAAATGTATTTGTTGAACGTATACAGCGTAGTGGGTTAATGATATATAAGTTTACTTAATAAAGGAAGAAAAGTGTATTTCATTATTAAAAATTATTCAGCTATCAAAGTTGTACAAAACTCTTACAATATCATAGAAAATTTAAAATTTACTCTGCACTAGAAGTGAAAATTTAAAAAGTCATAGTGAATATATGGCGAAAAGAAAAAAAAAAACGCAAATGCAGCAAAACATCTCCAATATGCAATTTATTAACTACATATATTAAAAATTAATTTTTTGAAAGTTTCATTGTATATGAATTTCGCTTACATCTGTACATTAATGTAAGTTAGTGTATCGAGTCAGGTAACCCGATTTTACTGAATTCAATCTGACTCGCGGTTAGAGTCATGTCGTGTTGACACTAATTTGTTTTTCATTGGGAATCAGGTTGACTTTAAATATTTCGGGTTCAAGTCTGTTTCGAGTTGACTTCTGATGATTTTGGGGTCGAATTCGGGTTGAGCTGATTTTTCAAAACATAAGTCATGAAACTATTTCAATATTTGCTTAAAGTGATGAAAATACATTTAAAAGGCTAAAAATACCTTTATTTACTCAGATTCGACATGTCTCTTACATGTCGAATCTGCTCAGACGGCAACATTCTCAAGAATTAAAATTATACTAATATCTTCGCAAAAAATTTAAAATTGAAGACTGGTAAACGAAACTCACGCGAATTTAACCATAATGAAACTAACCCAACAATACACATACGAGAGACACAAAGGTACAAAGAACACATAGCAGGCATCAAATACAACTGGAAAACTACAGCTTTAGCCAGGCTATATAACAAAGAACCTTTAAAGATTAATTTTAAAAACAGCAAAATAATTTATCCATCCAGATTTTATTTGCCATCCATTATCCGAGAATCAATAGAGATCTTCTTATGTAGTGAGAATGTATGCAATGATTCAGCCTCCATGGAGCTTCCTAAAATTTGGAAAGAGATGCTCTACAGAATAATGAAACAATAATATAAAATAATTCTGGTTCACAAATATCCATTTTTAATATTGCAGTTAATTTCATTGTGCTTGAGTTCGCGTAATTTTTGTTTACCAGTCTTCAATAAAAAAAAAATTTGCGAAGATATTTGTATCATTTCAATTCGTCAGAAACTTTCCGTCTGAGCAATAAAACACATCGAATATGAGTAAATAAAGGTATTTTTAGCCTTTTAAATGTATTTTTATCACTTTAAGCAAATATTAAAATAGTTTGATATCTTCAAGTGCTTTTAGATATATATGTATAGTTTTATAAAAGTCATGAATGTTTTTCAAGGGGTCTCAGGAGTCTTATTTTTTACTTGGCATCAAATACAACTGGAAAACTACAGCTTTAGCCAGGCTATATAACAAAGAACCTTTAAAGATTAATTTTAAAAACAGCAAAATAATTTATCCATCCAGATTTTATTTGCCATCCATTATCCGAGAATCAATAGAGATCTTTTTATGTAGTGAGAATGTATGCAATGATTCAGCCTCCATGGAGCTTCCTAAAATTTCGAAAGAGATGCTCTACAGAATAATGAAACAATAATATAAAATAATTCTGGTTCACAAATATCCATTTTTAATATTGCAGTTAATTTCATTGTGCTTGAGTTCGCGTAATTTTTGTTTACCAGTCTTCAATTAAAAAAATTTTGCGAAGATATTTGTATCATTTCAATTCGTCAGAATGTTTCCGTCTGAGCAATAAAACACATCGAATATGAGTAAATAAAGGTATTTTTAGCCTTTTAAATGTATTTTTATCACTTTAAGCAAATATTAAAATATTTTGATATCTTCAAGTGCTTTTAGATATATATGTATAGTTTTATAAAAGTCATGAATGTTTTTCAATTAAGGGGTCTCAGGAGTCTTATTTTTTACTTGGCAGTGCAATTTAGCAATATGTCACATTTAATATTTTTTCTCAGTCTCTATAAAACATAACTGCATAAAATTTTTAATATAGACAGCTTAATATCTCTTCTATTTAAAATATATTTTTTAATATTCTATATTGGATTTTTTTTACGTTAAATTTTGATAAAAAATTTAAAATTGTTTTTCGACTTGCATGCACTGCGCGCAAGACTGTAGCAAAACTATTGATTCAAGAGCCCCAAAAAATATTGATAATGATGTAAAACTAACGTATCTTGAATGTATACTTCATTTGTAAGCAATTTATTTATTTATTTTATTTAAAATTTAAACTTAAATTATAAAATTTTGAAAAAAAATCATTTTTTATTGAAAATTTGCCAATTTTAAACAATCAATGCAATTATAATGCTAAATTTGAAGTATAAGTTATTCTGTACCTTAAAATGAAGATATTGACCAAGTTTCATGCAAATTGCTTCATTAGTTTGTGAAAAATGTTACGCGCAGTGCATGCAAATCAAAAAACAATTTTAATTTTTTTATCAAAATTAAACATAAAAAAAAAATAATAATAAAATTTCAATATGGAATATTTAAAAAAAAAATAGTTTAAATAGACGAGATATTAGGTTGTCTATATTAAAAATTTTATTCATTTATGTTTTATAGAGGATGAGAAAAAAATTAAATGTGACACGTTGCTAAATTGCACAACCAAGTAAAAAGTAAGACTCCTGGGACCCCTTAAAAAAAAAACAAAAAAAAAAAAAAAAAACCTATAAATATATTTGAATATTAGCAAGTGCATATGTGTTCATTTTTATACTAAACAGATAAAATCGATATTGGGGATACAATTGCAGACTACTTCTCCATAATTGTATTAAAATAGGGATTAATTTTCTTTCACTTCGGGCTCAGGTCAGTTTCGGGTTGATGAAATTTTTTTCCAGGTTATAATCAGGTTTCGGGTAAACTTTAAGCAAAATTTTCGGTTTCGGGTGGGGTACAATTCGATCCGTTCAGAACTCTAAGTCCATCTAACAGAAGTCCATCTAAAAATTCCTTATACGTATATTACCATTAGGTCCTCATCAAGACGCAGGGTGGCGCATTTGATATGTACGATGGATTTCGTTAACGACAGCGAATTTGATGTTTTGGATAGGCATTGTACCACTTGAGAACACTTGTTTTACTAAAATCCACACTAGGATTGCCAAGAGTTATCGCCAATTCAATATCTAATCCAGTTTCAGCAAACTCAAAGATGGTTAACCCATTTTCGGCCAAAGGTGCGTAAACGCACCATTTCAATGAGTATTTTTTTATTAACACTGTGACGAATATTTTTCAATAATTTTATTTTTATGCTATTTTTAAGTGTTCTGGAGACATCTATGAAATATCAGTAATTCAATTGGAGTAAACTCTTTCTGTTGAGAAATTTTCAAAATACGTTGATCGTTAAAAATTGAAACGGTTACTGACAAATTCGAATTTTTTGAAAATGCATAATTATTCCACTTGATATTAATCATATGTTTTTTATAATGGATTAAAGTTGCAAGTTCTGTAAATAAAATAATAATAAAACAAATGTCATAAAAAGTTTAAAAAAAATTATTTATTTTAAATTTAATGGTGCATTGACCGAATGCATGAAAATGCCGAATGCATTTTATTTCTCAAATAAAATATTATTTTTCATGCACGAAACTATTTTTTTTTGTCCTATTGAATGTAATTTAAGCATATTTCAATGAAAATAATACCACATTTCATAAAATTTCTATGCTTGGCCTAAAATGGGTTAAGAAGAAGAGATGGTTTCAACAAGTATCGCAATTATTTGGGATACTTATAAACACTGTTGCTTCTAAATATATTATTTAGCAGTGTATTTCTTATGGTTTCTTAAAGTAATATGGAAAACTTAATAAACAGATGGGGATAGTCAAAGAAACATACAGTAATTTTCAGCAGTCTGCCCCTCTCAGCTTTATTATTTGCGGTATGATTTAATGCTGATTAAAAATATACATTAAACATTCATCGCACCGGAAAATAAACGACAGTAATTAGGTATACGTCAAGAGTCAGGGTGGCGCATTTGATATGTACGATGGATTTCGTTAATGATAGCGAATTTGATTTTTTGGATAGCCATTGTACGACTTGAGAACACTTGTCTTACTAAAATCCGCACTAGGATTGCCAAGAGTTATAGCCAATTCAACATCTAATCCAGTTTCAGCAAGCTCAAAGACGATTAAGAAGAGATGATTTCAACAAGTATAATTCATCACAATTATTTGGTATACCTATAAACGCTGCTGCTTCTAAATATATTATTTATCAGTGTATTTCTTAGGGTTTCTTAAACTAGTATAGAAAGCTTAATAAATAGATGGGGATAGTCATAGGAACATACAGTAATTTTCAGCAGTCTGTCCCTCTCAGCTTTATTATCTGCGGTATGATTTAATGCTCATTAAAAATAGAAATCAAACATTCTTCGCACCGGAAAATAAACGACAGTAATTATATATATCCTTTATAATGGAAAACAATTTCAATTTATTGCATTTAGTTTTTCTACATAGCGTTTTTCTCTATTTTATCATTATTAAGGAGACTCTGTACCCTACATTCGGCGAAAAATGACGAAAATATCGATTTTCTATTTTTTTTTGTTTAAATTATACTTAGTTATCCCTAATATTTTCTGATGAAGTTTCCTTATGATCTGAGTATCAGTTGAAAGCGATCTTATTACATCGCTGTCTCTTTAAATTCCACACCCATTTCATTTTACGCATAAAAATGTAAAATAAATTCAGTTTTTACTATAATTTTACATGTATTTGAACATTTTATTTATTTTTTCTCCCAAACGATTCATAAAATTTCTTGATAGAATCATTTTTCTTCATTGAGTCCTTAATTATTCTGCCAAAAATGTACCTTAAAATGCTTAAATAACAAAAAAAAAAAAAAAAAAAAAAAAAAAAATTTTGTTCATTTCCCGATTTCTAGACCAATGTTGTGCAACTAAGGTTTTAAATAAAAGTCTACTATTCAGAATAAATAATGCAAAAATATTAAAAATATGTAATATATTAAAGAAAAATTAATTTTAATTAATTTAAAATGCTATTAGAAGTGATTAAGTAGATTTAGAACTTTTATTTTGAACTTGAAATCTTAAAAGTAATTTTTCTCAGTTTGAGTTTTTTCGACGAATTAGCATATTCAAAGTGATAAAACTTTTATGTATATTTTTCAATTGACTCGAATTTTTTTTTCTGGTTGTTCCTTATGATCTATTTGTTAAAACTAAATATCGGATTTATAATAAAGTAGGAAAGTTTTTTTTTTTTTTTTTTTTTTTTTTTTTTTTTTTTTTACGCATAAAAATGTAAAATAAATTCAGTTTTTACTTTAATTTTACACGTATTTGCACATTTTATTTATTTTCTCTCAAACTAATTAACTTACGGTAAATCCGATAATAAAATTATACAGCATATTTCTAAGAATAGTTTTAACCAAAAATATTCTCAACATGGTCAAAACTGTACGAGAAGATGCATTTTAATTTTTACTTAAATTTAAAAAAATTTTAAATTTCTCAAATTTTGTCAAGGGAATCGAACAATTTCTTGATAGAATCATTTTCCTACATTGAGCCCTTTATTATTACGCCAAAAATGCACCATAAATTGCTTAAGTTTAAAAAAATGTTCAAAGGGTACCGCTTAATTTAATTTGTACTTTATTCACTGTTGGCCAAAGGCGGTCTTTTTGTTGTTTATTTTCCTTTTTTGCTCTTCTTGGGAGGGGGGCATTAACTTTTTCCAGTGTAATTTCTGTTCTGGACGTCGACTACGGCAATAAATTTAAGATCCACATTTCCCTTACTAGAGATACGGAGCCCATGGATCTAGGGGCTCTCAATAACGAACGCGCTCCAAGTTCTCAATTTACGTATAAATATTTTATTCTATTGCCAGTCTTTTGTTATATCCTTTTAAATCTATAATTATCTGCTAATAACATTAACAATAAATGCTAATAGCGATCCTAATAATAAACAATAATAACCAATTTTGCGATTTAGATTTTAAAATAGAACTTTAATTTCAGTTTCATTCGCTCGTGAGCTAGATGGCTCCGTGATAAAACATCTGCCTGTTAATCAAAGAGACCCCACGGAGGGCACTCTCCCCCTTTGATAATTGGCCGTCATAAACACAACCAGCCAACCAACCGTTAATCAAAGGTTTACTAGTTCAAACCCCGGCGTCAGAGTTTGAAAATTTTCCCTCGAAATTGACTTCATTATCTAATTGATATACATGGTGTGTTCACAAAGTTTCAAGACTGGTCTGATAATACAAAATTTACTAAACATTTTTGTACAGCGAATTAAAATTCTTCGAAACATGACCCTTGGGCATCAACACGCCACTGCCAGCGTTTTTTCCATTGTTCATAGGCTCCCTGGAAGCCTTCGCGTGCAAGGCTGTTAAGGGAACTCGTCGAGCTGCCTGGATCGCTGGAATTGTGTCGAATCGCTTCCCTTTCAGGTATTTCTTGATCCGGGTGAACAAACCCAAGGCGCTGGGAGCGAGGTCGGGGCTGTAGGGGGCTTGCGAGAGTATTGCCACGTTAAACTTAGCCAAAACTTCGGCGGCAGCAAGCGACGTGCGAGAGGGCGCATTGTCATGGTGAACAATCCAATCTTCTCTGATGTCTGGGCAGACGCGCCGGGTATGGTCAGTTTTACGCTAGAGTGCTCCACCATTCGAAGGATCGAGGCCCCTACAGCCTCGACCTCGCTCCCAGTGACCTTTTTTTGTTCCCAAGAATCAAAAAAGACCTGAAAGGGAAGCGATTCGACACGATTCCAGCGATCCAGGCAGCTTCGACGAGGTCCCTTAAGGCTCCTGTCCCTGCCGGCAAAGACACTCACGAGCTAAGGCTAATCCTATGGGGAGAGATTTATCTAATATCTCGTTTGAATTTCGGCATTTTAGAATTTTTTTTTTTTTTTTTTTTTTTTTTTTTTTTTGCAATGGATAGCCGAGGTCCGTCTCTACATCGCACCTTTTTTACTTTTTCGATTTTAATCGCAGATATTTTTTCTAAAGTTACTTTCACTTTCAAAACCGGTTCTAAAAATGAAAGTGTCATTCTAAAAAATATCTACCACCAAAATAGAAAAAGTAAAAAAGGTACGATGTAGAGATGGATCTCGGCTATCCAATGCAAAAAAAAAATAAAATAAAATAAAATAAAATTAAATTAAATTAAATTAAAAAATGTCGAAATGCAAACGAGATATTAGAAAAATCCCTCCCCATAGGATTAGCATTAGCTCGTGAGTGCCTTTGCGGGCAGGGACAGGAGCCTTAAAAGCCTACTTCAGTCACGCGAAAAGATCCGTTCGCTAATGCTATTCCTATGGAAGAAATTTATAAAGATATCTCGGTCACATTTCAATATTTTTAGATGATATTTTTGCAGCGGCTAGCTGAGGTCGATCTGTAAAAAGGCCGTTTTTTATTTTTTCGATTTTCATTGGTTTTTTGTTTTGTTTTGTTTGTTTTTTTTCCAAGAAGATACTTTCATTTTAGGAACCGGTCCTGAAAATTAAAGTGTCCTGATTAAAAATACCTGTAAACGAAATTGAAAAAGTAGAAAATGGCCTGCATACAGATCGATTTCAGCTAGCCACTGCAAAAATCATCTAAAAATATTGAAATGCGACCGAGATATCTTTATAAATTTCTTCCATAGGAATAGCATTAGCGAACGGGTCTTTTCGCGTGACTGAAGTAGGCTCTTAACAGCCTTGCGCGCGAAGGGTTTCAGTGAGCCTATGAATTATGGAAAAAACGCTGGCAGCGGTGTGTTGATGCCCAAGGGTCATATTTCGAAGACTTTTACTTCGCTGTACAAAAATGATTAATACATTTTGTATTCTCAGACCAGTCTTGAAACTTTGTGAACACATCATGTACAATTTTACAGAGTTTCTGTAGTTTTTTCCTCTCCAATTTAAGGCCAAAAGTTGTAAGATATATCAATTATTTTTTTAATTGAACATTTCTTTTTTTTTTTGAAAATTTGCGAAATTTTATATTGATTACATTTCATTGTATGATGGATTTATTGAAAAGAACTGCTGTATTTTTTGCTATTTTGAGGATTTCGTTTTTTGTTTAGCTAAAATTAAATCATTAAATATGCTTTTCAGATATACAAAGAAATGCTGTTACAATCTTAAATAATTTCAATTTGATTAAAAAATGTATTTTCCAATTGTAATAATTTTTAAATTACATTTAAAAATGCTGCCATCTATGTTCTTATTGAAAAAATTAAGTTTTTAATAATTATAAATTAACTACTTTGATTTATTAATTAAAGGATAAAGTGTTTCGAAAGGAACATTAAACGAAATTTTTTGTGGGATGTTCAGTCAGACTTACCCACTTGTTGCTTCATTGCTACTATATTGACTAGACTATATTGACTGAGTGAGTATTTGCATAGTGAAAAGATACTTTAGGAATTAAAACTCATTAGCGAATAAAATATTACTGAAAATTCATAATTCTTTTGGCATAGATAGTTTGCTAAATCGTATTGAAATATCTGCATAAGTAAGAAGCAACCTTATGCTATTGTAAGAAAATTGAGTAATGCTGTGCAATAGTTAATCTAACGGGCAAAAACCTCTTCATTTGAAGCTAATGTCATCCAAATTTGCTTTCAGATCCCGAGAAATTTCATTCGAATGTGTCTCAACCAATTCAGGCCCTAATTACCGAATAGGCACGAGAAGTACGTGCTTCTTTTGGAAAAATATTGAAGGGGCCTGAAATTGGGAAAACAGAGAGCCCCAAATTGTATATTGAATTAATTCCATTCCAAAATTCTAATTCATTTTCAAATTATTAACTTATTTGTATAAAAACTATATATTTTAAAAGTATTTCATAAAAATACCTTTCACAAAAAATTACTTTTTCCTGCAATAGATCAGTTTCAACCATATGATCTGAATTCCTCAGTTTGTCCAACCAACCAAAGTCATTAATTTATCAGGAACAATTATTGTCCAGCCAACCAAAATCAAGAAAATCCAGTATAATATCTGTATAATGTTTGTAGCATTTATGAATTTGTCGAATTTAGAAAACTTATCGAATGAAAGTGGACCCCGAAATGGCACTGTGCTTCCAATAGCTTCAATGATTAATCGAGATAGTTTAAAATATTTTTTATGCATTTAGATGCACTTGTAAGCTAAAATGTGAAAAAATTTTTAGTGCGTTATGTACTACTCACACACCACGATAAAATAAGTAAGTAATAAAAATTCCGATATGATACCATGAAACAAAAATAAGTAACTAATGTGAGCATTTAGATTTTAAAAGGAATGGGATCCGAAATTTATTAGATTGAGAAAATACTTATCGGCAAAGTGCGTATCATGCAAAAAAATATCATAATAACATAAATTGAAGTAAAAGATTGAATCCTTACTGGATCATTCTAGATTTTGCAATGACGAAGACAGTTTACTTCATTCTGAGGATCGTGATCTACAAGAGAATCCTGAAAATTTTAATTAGTGGAGAGACGTTTAAGAAATAAAATAAAAAATTCATTCAAAGTTTAAACTATACTTTAATATGCAATTATGTTCTTAATACATTTATTATATTCAAGTAGAAAAATATGGCTAATTATATAAATTTATAATCGTATACTACGTTGTCTTTTATTTTAGCTTTTAGAGTAAATTTTAAAGGATTTTTAAAGGTTGTAACGAAAACAGATATGGGTAAAAAGAGGTGCGAATAGAAAATTGGAAGATGGCTACTAACAACAATCAGATGCTTGCTGCTGACCTTTCTAAATCTATCGGAAGCTTTTTACGAGAAACTGTTTTATCGTGAATTTATGCGTAAATTATTATGCGTAAAAAAATTATTATGCGTAAAAAAAATCTTAATACATATTTGCATTCCCTCTTAAAATAAGCTCCTGTTGAATGTTTCTAATATGGGAGAAAAATAGTTTTATCGAAAAAAGTGGCCAGTATTTGGAGGTTAATAAGTACAGTCAGTAAAATAAACTAATGGATAAAATGATGTTTGAGTGTTTTCTTTTAGAATACTAACATTCGCTAAAATGAGCATGTCATTTAATACACATCTTGGATTGCATGTCATTTTTCCTAAAAATCACAAACTATTTTTAATTACCTTTACTTTTCTTTCATAGAAGAGAATTTGATTTTACTTTAAAAACTCGGATGACCAACTGTGTAAAACACACCCAGTTGTATATTATTAGACTTTAGTTGTATATTATTACACTTTAGAGGCGGGAAAACCTCGTTTATTTGAAAAATTCCTATATTAAGTAGCTTTCATTACAAAAAGCTACCTATTTCAGCCGTTCGGAGAAAAGCGATTCCGAAAAATTTTGTTATATTTTCACCGACTATGACCTCCAGACCCTGAAACAACCCTCCGTTCAAATTTTGATATCTATAGATATATCCATATATATTTATCTGATCTTTGTCACGATGTAGCTCTAGTATTTATTAATCGATTTGGTTGCAACTTGGCAACTGTAAATAGTGTGTACATACCAATATTTCGACCTAGTTCGTTGACCAGTTTCATCCATCATCTGGTTTCAAAATGGCGACCATTTAAATTTTTTTAAAATAAAATTTACAATAAGATACAAAAAAAAAAAAAAAAAAAAAAATTAGAAATTGAAAAAGGTTTATTTTTTAAACGTTTGACCTTGATACAAGGATTCCGGAGAATTTCTTGTTTTGTCTTTATATTTAAAAATGGCTGAGATATAGCAGTTTGAATTTCTAATGTGGGCGACATTTTGAAAAATCTGATGTTTTGCCTGCGACAGCACTCGTATATATCAAACGATTTCGATATGAGTGAGCATGTGCACAGGTGTTACTAAGTTCTTGACCAAGTTCATTGGTTAACTTCACCCATCATATCGCTCACCCGCAAGAAAAGTGACACATCTCGACAAAAGTAAATTTCACAGGAGAGGCAAAAAAAGAAAAAAAAAAGTGCATGATTTTACTGTAACATGAAATTATAGCACTTAGCTCTGTATACAGGAATAAAAACGAGCTTAAAAGCTTAAAATCTTCAAGAATGAAGACATACGTTTTGATCAGGTTTTGAGGGTTGGGTAATTTTGACTCCCCACACAATCCACCCCTCTTTCTGTAGTCACAAATGGACATATAGCGTAATAAAGTGATTTTCCGTATAACTTCACTTATGAAACTGTTTGTGTAGCAATATGCGCCTATGACAGACCTATTAGTGAAAAAAAACGCAAAATGAATTTTTGCGAGATGTGTCACTTTTCTTGCGGGTGAACGATATGTTGTTTTAAAATGGCGGGCACTTCAAGATATCGCCGAATTTGGCGACCAAATATAAATCACTCTAATTAAAACCAGATTGGGTAAAGCTGAATAATTTCGCGAAATTCTCATTTATATTCAGTATTGACAAAAACTAATATTGAATCTTCTATAATCGGGTTCCACTAATTTGAGCTTCGTGTGTTTGAATAATATAAGCTGGCTTTTTAAAAATAAGGAATATGAAAGCTACCTCTTCCTCTCGGCACAGGCCGGAAGGACTTTTTTTAAAAGCAGTTTTAAAATTCAAAATTACAATAATAAAATCATTCAGGTCTTTGCTATTTTCGTTTATAAACCTCTCTTCTGTTCATCTTAGGTTGAAAGAAGGCGCTCATTCATGCAGACTTAAAACAGCTTTATGATGAATTTACTGTAATTATCGTTGCTTCACTTAGTTTTTTATTCTTATTGTCCCTTAGTGAAGAGCAATAAATCACAAAGAAAGCTAATTTTACATTTTTCTTTGCATTTCTCTTTAAAACAAGCTCTTCCTGGAAGATTTTAATATATATATGTAGTTTTAGAGAAACAGTGAATATTTAGAGATCATCCGCTAAAATAAACGAATGGATAAAAGAAAGATTTAAGGGCTTCTATTTTTAAAAAGAACTAAACTATTTTAAAGTACCAAGTTTCTCTAAATTGAGCACCGATTAGTCACAATTCTTCTTAGATAGATTTCTCCTGGAATCCCTTGTATAGAAATACGCGTCATTTTCCCTAAAAATCTCGCACTATTTTCAGTTACCTTTACTTTTTTCCACAGGAAATTTGTTTTCACTTAAAACACCTCATGACGGACGAGCAACTGTGTAAAACACATCCAGTTGTATATTATTCAGCTTAGCGACGGAAAGACCTATTTTATGGGGAAATTCCTGTAGTTTTTAAAGTAAATAACAGTTTGCTACACGTGCGTTCCCAGTATCCCTCGAAAGTATTTCGTTACTAACTTCATCAATAAATCTGCAGTTTCTATTCAATAAGTCTGAAGTGTTGTGACACTTTATTATCAATATGGTCTTCTGGATTTTTTTCCCCCGCTAGCTAACATTGGGATGGTTCTACAAAAATAGAATGTTAGAAAATATGAAGAAAAATCCGACTTTTTTTTCCCTTTCGTTTGAAGGATTAGAAAGAAGAGCTGACGGTAAATGAAGGAAAGATTTATTGTTGAGGAGGATGTGCATAATATTACTTAAAAAGTCTGTCACTCTGTAAATAACAAAAGTTCGTCTCTATATGAAAAACGAATGACAGAGTAGAACATGCGCCAGTGTCTTAAATGAACTGGAACAAGATATGTTCCGTTGAATTGTCGCAAAAAATGTGAACTTTTTTTTAGTATGAAGAAACCAGCATTTTTGGGGAAGCGTCACTCCCTCCTGGAATTAGAGGCATAGTTTAGGAATTACGTTTGCTTAGTCGGCACTTCCGAAGATACGAATCATTTGGGAAAACGTCATGTTCTTTTGACAGATAAATTAAAATTGTTACAAGAGCGGTAAAGCGTTTATTTTTGATAATTTACATTTCCTCGATTCAGGTGCTATATATTGGTTTTAATTATCAAAAGCAATAATTCAGAATACATCACATTTATATATTTTGGAAAAAAATGTAAGAACTAAATTTATTTTTTAATCAATATAAAACATAAGACATTTCACACGAGATTAATTTTAACACAATTATTCTAATTGGTAAATAAATCATATTAGATGTAAATTTCCAACTGGGTGAAAAATGTCCGGACCAGGATTCGAACCAGGGATCTCCTGGCTGGGTGAAGGAGTTCCACCAGATTCGTCCGGGATAGCTCAGATGGGAGAGCACTGGCGGCTTCAGCCAGAAGATCCCTGGTTCGAATCCTGGTCCGGACATTTTTCATCTAGTTGGAAATTTACATCTAACATAAGACGTTTATTCAGATCAACCTATATATCTCAAATATTAAAGTTCTTGTACGACATCTTTGAAAATGTTAAAGTAATTTTAATTCCTTCTTGCTGGAGGTCTACATTCATATTTTGAAATTAATGAAGGAATTTTCGACGTTTAGTAAAGAGAAATTATAGCTGCAATGTAACATGAATGATAGACAACTGTGACAAAAACTATTTCTTCTCTCTTTATAGCAGCAATTAGCGATCTCTAATGAAGTCGATTTATTTAAAAACTAAACACGTGTTAAATATCACGTACAACGATTTTATAATTTGGATGCGATTAAAAATTCTGATACATAAAAACAGCCTGTAACGGAAAACATTTGTGAACCACTGCCGCAGAGCATCTTTACTACAAGTCCAATAAAGATAATATATATTTTTTCGAAATTTCGAAGAAAGTAAAATAGAAGTTTGGACAAAAAAGTTAGTTAAGTGAAACCCATTTTACATGTAAACCGAAAACATTTGGGAACCACTACCGTGGATTATCTTTAGTATAGGTCCAATAAAGATATAATACATTTTTCTCGAAATTTCGAAGACGGAAAGTTAGAATTTTATACAAAAAAAGTTAGTTGAGTGAAACCAATTTTACATGAGATCTGCAAAATATTTTTCGTTATTTTTTAAGATGAAGATTTTACTGAAGAGCAACGGTATAGTTTAAATGTATGTACCGGGTGTCCTAAAAAGGACTGACTGATTTTAAAATTCAATAACTTACAAACGGTGACAGATATTTAAAAAATTCTTGCAGGAGGGTTATGCATGATGTCAAAAGTTTTTACAGTGATTTTCGACTTTAGCTCGAATTAAAAACAATAGACGGCGCTGCGATCAATAGATGCTAAATTCAGGCTCGTTTTTTGGTACTTCGGGACCAACTCAATACATTATTATCTCCTTTTTCTGCATGGAAGAGGAGAAAGGCCAAAAAATCGAGCTTGTATTTAGCGCCTATTGCTTACAGCGCCATCTATTTTTTGTAATTCAAACTAAAATCGAAAATCACTGTAAAAAAACTTTTGACCTTATGCATAATCCTCCTGCAAGAATTTTTTAAGTATCTGTCACCGCTTGCAAGTTATTGAATTTTAAAATCAGTCAGTCCTTTTTAGGACACCCGGTATAATGTTATCAAAATATGCAACAGCATAAAAAGTTCAGTTTTAAAATTAAAATACAACCTTTCAAAGTTGTATCTGAAATAAAAAGTGTAACCTTTGTTACTCGACAACATTTGCTCAATTTATGATATAAATGCTTCATCAAAAAGGAGTATGTGGTTTTAGCTGTAAGATATCATTTAACAGGGTAAAACAAAAAGCTGTACTAGATCACATATTTTCAACAAGTAAGCTTTCTTGCATCATGAGTAATAAGATGACAAATATGGTAATTTGATCGTTTTCCTGCGATTGTAAAATAATGAACTTTACTGAAGGACCCCTGTGACCCAACTATATTGCTTCTGACTCTGGCAGTTTGCAGATGTTTATCTTAGATCTATATGTATGTTGTTTTGCGATTGCATCAAAATTGAAGGAATCGATCAGGAACTGTATCCAAATTTAGATCACTTCACTTCAAATGACCCTTCTTTGAGTATATTGGAGAAAGAATAGCGGTTGAGTATTTTGATCGGAAGGTAATTGTGTAAAAGAGCAAAATATCATTTACAGCAACTGAAATCGAAAGTTTCTGATAAGCGTGATAGAATATTTTGGCATCATGGCGCCATTTTCTTATATTTTTTGTCCTTATGTACAGCTTATATTCAAAATATTAGAATAATTATTTTTTTTTACAAATTGAAAATATCGTTTGGTAATTTAGTGATTTTTAATGCAAATATGCAAACGATATTTTTATTAAGAATTTATTGTTGATTAAACTTATTTATTATCTTAAAATGAATATCATTGTTGAAAAGATTAATTGAAAAAAAATTATTTTGAAAAGTAAAAATATTAGAATATTTATTCAAGTGGTTCAAAATATTAGAATATTTCACATTAATTCTCCTTTTATTATCACCAATTCATAACTGGTGGCATCATTAATTAAATTCAGACGATTTTATTTAAAATCATTATTCTTTTTGCAGTTTGTTTGCTTTTTTGTCTTAAAAAGAGTCCTGTGAGCGATATTTCTGAATCTATTAAACTTCGTATGGTTGATTTGTATTGGCATGGTAAAAATCAGTATTATATAGCGAATTATTTAGATTGTTCGCAATCAAACGTTAATAAAATACTAACACAATATTAAAAAAGCGGAAAATTTCAAAATAATCGCCGAAATGGCGGCCGAAAACCAAATACATATGCTAAAGATGACAAGAAGCTGAAGCGTATAGTTAAGAAAAACTGTTTTAAAAGACTGCGATTCTTGCACCGAAAATGGAAGAAGGAGTTGAAGTTTCTACATCGACAACATTAAGACGTCTCCATAAATATAAGTTTGAATCTGGTGTATCGAAAACAAAAGCTCTCATGACTGCAAAACAAAAGCGTATAAGATTGAATTGGTGTAAATCAAGACGTTAATGGAGCAAAGAAGATTAGAAAAATATATTATTTAGTGATAAAAGTATGTTTTGTGTTTCATATGGTAATCAAGGTATTCAAGTTTGGAGGATGAAGCAAGGAGCATTTGATAAAGAATGCCTTAAACGTAAAATTTGCTGCTAGTGTCATGGTTTGGGGTTGCATGAATGCAGAAGGACCTGGAAAGTTATGCATCGCCTACGAAAAGGTTAACTCTCAGATATCTCAAGAAATTTTGGAATATTGCAGGATTCAAATATCAGAAGATTTATTTGAAGATGACTTCATCTTTCAACATGATTTAGAATCACCGCATACCTCCGTGTCAACTAAGAATTGGTTCCGCCAACTCAACATAACGACTTCCTTGGCCACCAAAATCATCAGACCTTAATCCCATTTAAAACTTGTGGTGTATAATGAAGAACAAACTCCAAGAAAATCCTCCTTCAAGTAAAACTAAGTTAGCGGCACGTATAAAGTCTATTTGGGCTAATATTGATAGAAATGTTTGTAAACACCTTGTATATTGCATGCAAGATCGATTGTACGCTGTTATGAAAGCTAAAGGAGAGTCTACAAAATATTAACTACTATTTACTTCATATTCATAAGGCAATATTGTTTAATATTGTTGCGTAAAATAAAATATTCTAATATTTTAAACCAATCTAAATTTTATTCTAATACTTTGATGTGTTTCAGAAAGCTGTATGCCTAATTTATTGTACTGTAATTTGTATATGTTAAAATGTTATCTAAACATTCCAGATTTAATTTATAAGAAATTTAATTGTATTTACTTAGTATCAAAAATAAATAAATGAAAAATATGTTTTTCTTATTACATATTTTGAATATCAGCTGTATTTCAAGTTTCTCATATAAACCTTTACAAAACTACTTAATGACTTCGATGGCCCAAGTTTACACCACCCCGCCGCGTATCGCTTCGATGCCTTTTGCTTAATGAATACAATTTATATGAGTACCCCTGAAATACGGAAGGGTGCATTCGTCTTCTGTGAATATGTTTGAGAAAGTGCTATAGTTGTTTGTTTTCCTTTGAAAACAATAGTTTAAAAGAGCAAAATAGCTTATGGAGTCATCGAAATCAGGAGTTTCCATTAGGAATGGCAAGAATATCTAGCCATTATACGTTTTTTGTTATTATGCACAGAGCGTGTCAAAAACTTATTAACGGGGCAGTGGCTTTATTTTACTTCGATTGACTGTACGCAAGATATAAAATACACCTTAAATCAGAGGGCACTCGGCAATTTTGCTTTCAAAATGTTCATACAAGACAATGATCGACCACTGTCTTACAGGAAAATTATCTGCAGCGATTACTAGCAATATTCAAAAAGTTCTTATTCTTGACAAGTGTACTAGAATAAGTAACGGTATCGTTTCCCTGCCTTTTGCATACTGAATTATTGTTTTAATTTTTTTACGGCGGGTTCTTCGTAATCGGAGAACCTCTCAAAACGGACAGAGGAATTTCGCGGAATTTATTGGCGGCAGTGATTCCATATACATTTACATGTGTTTGGAATAACATACACTGATTCTTATCCACACCGTAGTTCCTAGATTTAGCATCAGCACTCCTGTCAGTACATTCGAGAAATTACTTCAATTGTTTGTTTTCATCAGAAAATAACTGCGTAAAAGAGCAAAATAATCATTTGAAAATTACTTTAAAAAATCGGTTATTACTTTTCTACGAAACGCCTACAAACTCTAAGAAGGACAGTACTAACAAACAAAAAGCGTATGAAAAACAAATACCGTTTTTCTCCCTACCTGTAAATAAATATCCTGTGAAAAAGAAAAATCTAGACCACCGGATTTTTTTTCCTACTAGGTTATCATGCACACGCCAACGCTACATAACGGAACTTTTGATTTATTGCCCTCCCATCCTAACAGACGAGGGGCTTAAGACAGGGGAAATGTCAGAAGCCTTAGAGAAAAGTAGATGGAATTCATTTTGAAGGAAGAAAATGAGGGAAAATATGGTAGGACAGCCAGTTTGTGAAAACCTGCCAAGGGATATTTTCGTTATTTAAGTGACAAGAGAGGGATAATTAAAAGAAAGCACTGCTAGAAATTCAATAGCAGTTGTAAAGACAAAGTTTAATGGCTTCACCGACTGGTTTTTCATATCATAAAAGTAGCTTTTATCATAGTAAGAAGATGATTTGAACCGTTTTGATGCGAATTAAATATAGTGAACGAAATAGACAATCATTTTTTCTTTTCTTTTTTTAATACTTCCGGTACGTTTAAAATTATTATTTCATTTATTAATCTCCGGATTTGCATATCACGATCATATAATTAAAACTTTTTACATCCATAGAACGTTTTTTTTTTTTTTCATGCTCTCACAGCTAGGTCATTTTGCAGTTTTGCTTGCTTTTAGGCTTTTAAAAAAAAAATTGTGCATTTTTTAAAACCTAGAAATAATTACATGATAATAATATTTATATTTATTGATCTCCTCAAAATAAAAACTATATTACACAAAAATTAACTATAATACTATCGTTTCTTGGCCTTTTGGCTAAGATCAAAGTGTGGATCAAATAAAATAACTCTAAGATTTTGCAAAAAGAAGGAAAATTTAAAAACATCGTCTGAGGTGTGAGTAAACTGAAAATCAAGCATGAAAAATATATTTCTAGATTAAAAAAAAAAAAAAAATCTAACTTAAAAAAAAGACCCCTAAACAACAATCTCCAGAGCAGATTTTTTTCTATAAGGGAAAAAAGATTTCGATCTAATCGTAGCTAAAAATAGACATTTATAGTTTCCGCTTTTAGAAAGGTATAAAAAGTCTACAAATAGAGTCATTTAAGTTTCTGTTGAACTCTTCAATACAGACTCTCGATATATACAAATATGTGGTATAGACAAACCTTACATCAATATTATAAAGAAGATTTACAAGAAAGCAACAGCAACCATCCGCTTAGACAAAGGAAAAGCAAAGATGAAGCTTGGAAGAGGGGTAAGACAAGGAGACACCATTTCGCCTAAGCTTTTTACTGCTGTCTTAGAAAATATTTTCAAGAAGCTGGATTGGGAAAACAAAGGGATTAGAATAAATGGGGAATATTTAAGTCATCTCCGATTCGCTGACGACATTTTAATTTTCAGTAACAGTCCTGAAGAATTGGAAAATATGCTAAAAGATTTGGCAGAAGCTAGCATTAATGTGGGATTAAAAATAAACTTGGAAAAGACTAAGGTGATGTTCAATTCATTTGCATCAAAAAAGAAAATCGTCTACAACAACACTGAAATTAAAGAAGTGCAAAGTTATGTGTACCTTGGGCAAGAAATATCATCGGATAATAGTATCATGAATGAAATCAATAGAAGAATAAGAAATGGATGGAGTGCTTTTGGGAAGAACAATATTATTCTGAAGAGTAGCATGCCCCTTTGTTTGAAAAGAAAGGTATTTAACCAATGTGTTTTGCCTGTCCTAACTTATGGAGCAGAAACGTGGACGCTAACAAAACGGATGGTACAAAGATTACAAACAACACAGAGAAGTACGGAAAGATGTATGCTAGGTATAACTAGAAGAGACAGAAAAAGAATAACCTGGATGAGAAGTCAGACGAAAGTTTTTGACATCATTGAAAGAATTAAACGGCTAAAATGGAAATGGGCTGGGCACATTGCAAGAAGACAAGACAATAGATGGAGCACAAACACCCTACAGTGGTATCCCAGAGATGTAAAACGGCCAAGACGACGACCTCAAGTAAGATGGAGTGATGAAAACAGAAAAGTAGCCGGTGTAAATTGGATGACTAAAGCACTAGACAGGAAACATTGGAAAAATCTGGGGGAGACCTACATCCAGCAGTGGATTGAAAACGGTTGATGATGATGATGATGACACTTCACTGTATACGAATATTGTTCGAAAGAACAGCGGGTGTAAAAAAGGTGAAAGAATAGTAGAACATTTGTTGATGGCGCATGGCAAATTGCAAGTGTCTCCCTGCTCATATGGAATACTTCAAACAAAATTTTATTGCACTAGAGGCACTGTCCCCTACAAGCTACTGTTTATCAGACCTTTCGCTATAAATCTATCAGATTTCACATTTTTTATACAATTGTTCTTGCAGTATAAGCCGAGAAAGGGAAAAGGTTACAATACATTTAATTACGGCAGCAGCAACATTAGTTACTTCTTCCAGAATAGAGATATACTCAATTTTATTTTGGTGTTTTATTCTGCTCTTAGTGTAAGTTGATTCTGAAGAGATATTTAGGATGAAGTAATATTTTTCACCTATGAATACTTAGAATACTCATTGTATTTGCAAGAGTATGTGAAAAGATGATTAGAGCATATCAGATTCAATTTTAAAATGATACTAGAACTTTAATTGCATAACACATATCAAAAGCATCCAAGCATATAGATCATCCGTTTTCCAGCCTAAAAGTAAGAAAATGACTCGTTGACTGTTTGTTGCGAGTGGCAAACTGACCTTAGATTGATACTTTAACAATTCTGTTTTACCCTCATCCCAACGAAAATTTTATTGGGCCTTGTTGCCATAGGCGCTCTTTTTATTTTTCATTATAGGGACCAGATTCATTGTTGACAGTTAATTTAACGAAGGTTCGAGGGTCATAAATCTTATGTAATGCATTGGAAATTTTCACATTGTAAAAATTAACTATTACAGGATTAACTAATTAATAATTAATAATATTTTAAATTACTTTCACAACTGTATTAATTTAATTCAACATTACTTATTTAAAATTAAACAAGTTCATTTAACATGTTTGCACACTATCCCGAAACTGTTCTTTGAGAGTAATTTCAGTAATTTGAGAGCAATTTTAACATTTTCTAATCGCACAATATCTCAAGTAAGAAAAGTCTACTCAATGAAATGAGACAATGTAGGAAAATTTAGGGATGGATACGTACTACAAGAGCTGTATTCAGCTTGTTACCAGGCATATACCGGGTGTCCTAAAAAGGACTGACTGATTTTAAAATTCAATAACTTGCAAACGGCGACAGATATTTAAAAAATTCTTGCAGGAGCGCCATGTATGATGCCAGGAGTTTTTTTACTGTAATTCTCGAATTTAGTTCCAATTTCAAACAATAGATGGCGCTGTGAGCAATATACGCTAAATCCAGAACCGGTTTTTGGTACTTTGGGACCCACATCAATACATTTTAATCTCCTTTTATGGCATGGGAGGAGAGAAAGGCAAAAAATCCAACTTGAATTTAGCACCTATTGTTTGCAGTGCCATCTATTATTTCTAATTAGAACTAAATTCGAGAATCACGGTAACAAAAAAACTCATGTCAACCCACCTGCAATAATTTTTTAAATGTCTGTCACCGTTTGCGAGTTATTGAATTTTAAAATCAGTCAGTCCTTTTTAGGACACCTGGTACCTTCTGTGTAAAAAATAGTACCCGGAATTTATCATTTAAAAGACGACCCTAAAAGATAACATCCCAATTTTTTTTCTGTAATTTGGGACCACTGTGCCGAGTTATAATGCGGAATTTGAGTACCATCTGTGACTTAGTGTGTTGGCAGCAACAGTTTATTTTTCTCAGACACACTTTAGAGTGCTCTGCGATTTTTAGAATGGAAAAATTAGTTCAAGAAAGAGTTCGCTTTATATTTTATGTTTCACTCAAACTTTTGCATGCCGAATAACTGAAAATATTGCAAGAGACCTACGGTGAGTCACGCATGCCAAATACCCAGGCATATGAATAATATAAAGCTTTCAAATAGGGTCGAGAAGTGGTAATGGATTTGCCTCGTTCTGTTCGACATTCAACTACCAATGGGTCAAACATGGATAAAATTAAAAAGCTAGTGCTTGAAAATCGTCGTATTAGTCTTAGAGAGTTGGCTCAAGTTACCTCACATATCTTTTAATTCCGTTCATAACATTATGATTAATATTTAGGTTTATAAAACGGATCGCCACACGATTGGTTTCGAAAGAGCTCAATTTTTGCCTATTGTTCTGCAAGAGTTTTTGGCCAAAAATGCCACTAATGTTATCCAACAAGAACCGTACTCGCCTAATATGACCTCGTATGACTTTTTCCTGTTCACGAACTTAAAATTACCACTTCTAGGAAAATGTTTTGTATCAGTTGAGGCCATAAAATTAAATTCGCAGAAGGAGCTATAAGGTCCTACTAAAATCTACCTACCTAAAAAGTGTGGAAGATTGGGTCCTGCACTAGCTTAGTTCCATTAAACTCGATGGGGTTAACTTTGAAGGTGGTAAAATATATTTTGATGGAAAAATAACATTTTTATGTCTTATTTAACAAATCCGGTACTTTTTACACAGAAGGTACAGTCGTGGGGAAAAAAAGTAAATCCCCCCTACTAACTCCTCAACAAATTATCGTAGAAGAAAGTTGCTGATACCGAACGATTGGAAATAAAGTCTACTTTTAAATGATGTATATAAAATTTTCTTAGGAGGCCATCTACATATTAATACGAACCCAAACTTCATTTTTACAATGCAATACTCAATTTTAACAAGATATTTCAAATCTTCGGTTCAAACTATGCCTAGACACCAAATTTCAAGTCATTTGAATGATAAGTCTTTGAATTATAAACATTCAAAATTTAATGCTTCTAATGTTAAATTACATTTTCATATTTTCGATAATATCTCCTGAAATAATACTCCTAATGTGCTAATTTTTTATGCAGCAATACTACTAAAATACCCAAACATAAATACGTTGAATTTGCAATTTTTATAATTTTATGATATGAATTATGAATCATGAAATTAATATCCGAAAAAATTATGAATTGCAACCTACAATTTTTTTGGTGGATTTAGATTTATTAAGTCCTGCTTTATGGAAATCAAAATTTTACATTTTTCTACCAAGCAGTTTTCTAATTATGCTTAAAAAACGGCAAAATGATGGTTTAGGGGGCTGTCTATGATTGCAGTGACTATGCTGAATTTCTTGTGCTCTTCTGTAATCTAGCAGTCTTCAATGAATGCTTGAGTGGCGCTTACGATGCCTTGATCAAGAAGGAGGCTCTCTCGGTCAACAATAGAGTACCGAACTTCAATTTGGATACAGCCCCTAAAATACGCTCGTTTTAAAATAATTAATTTCTCGGAAATTTATTGTACGAATTGTATAAAAATTTGTTTTTAGGCTAATTGAAGAGTGTAGAGCTCATTTATGCTGTCAGAATTGTATGCTGCTACTGAAAAAAACAAAGTTGTGGTTCTTTTTAATATGTAGATGGCCCCCTAAGCCAATTTTATATACATCATTTAAAAGTAGACTTTATTACCAATCGTGTAGTATCAGTAACTTTCTTCTACGATAACTTTTTACAGGGTTAGTAAGGGGTGTTTACTTTTTTTTCCACGACGGTACATTTGGAAATTAATTTAGTTTTCTGATAATACAAATATAAACCCTACTGCGCAACTTTGCGCAGAAGAAATCTTGTGGTTTTGAGCAAGGGTTTTCCTTTAGTAGTAATAAAGTTCTCGTATATATTCTTCTATACTAATAAGGAAGGTTTCCATACGGGCATACTCCGAAAAATCTGAAAAAATTATAGAATTTACTTCTCATGAGGATAGATATGTTTATAAAAAAAAATCTGCGGAAGCTCGATAGAGTGTCCGTAAAAAAATAATGAAAATTTCGTTATTTGGCGATTTATCACCGGTTGGCGATGGAATAAAATTTAAAAAAACACTTTTTATGTCAAATACTCTTTAAGATAAAAAATGTTTCATGTTGAACCTGTTTAAATAAATTTTATTTAAATAACTTTAGTTTTGTCCGTTTTAGTTTGTTTAACTATAGTTTTGTCATATGGGCAATTCCATACACGTGTCAACTTTGATAAAAAAAATTAAATAATTTTTATAAATTAAGTTTAAAAATATATTGAAATATATTCCAAGTTTTCAAATTAATGTTTTAGATTCAAAAGTTTTATTTTATTTGCAACTGGCAACTGTCCAAATAAACAACATGGCTGAAAAGTAAAATGCTTGCAGTTGCGTACAAATAGTATTCTTGAAAAACAATTGGAAAAAGAAGGTAATTGTTGTTTATTTTTCCTTTTTTTAATAAATGAATGCATATAGTATAATATTTAAGGGTTTGCAGTAGCTTTAAAGCCACATTCTTGATAATAATGCATGTAAAATAAAGTCTTGTGTTGTGTCATTCTGTCACATGTTTTTGTGCATGTTTTGATATAACAGATAAATTTGACAACTAAATCATACAAGTTTTTGAATTTAAAGCAAGTATATTTTTCTTAAAGTATATAATGGCTATTTATATAATATGTTATAGTTATTAATAATATAATGATTTCACAATAACTAGTGTGACAGAAGGACAATTTTCTTGTTACGGAATGACAATGATTTGTGACGGAATGGCAAAACAGTGTTTCGTAAACAGTAAACTTTTTTGCATGAAGAATTTCTTTAGAAAAACTGGAATTTCTTTGCAAGTGGTCATGGCAAAGGAGCGTTTGATTGCATAGGTGGCTAATTGAAAAGCCAATGTAGAATATTACTACTTGCTGAAACTGCCTCCAAATATTCAAATTGAAGAGAAATTGTATGATTGCATGAAATCAAAACAGCAAGTAATCAGAGTTTTGTACTTATTCAGCCAGAGTATTAAAGCTAAAGCAAAAGAAAACGAAGCCCGCTGGTCACTTGTTACAGCAGCAATTCCAGGTACAAGAGATGTACACCATCTAAGTGTTCTGAATAAATATTTAGTAAAAATCAAATTACTTTCAAATTCAAATGAATTCCAAATATATGATTTGAAAAAAGGAGACTTTATTCAGTCAGAAATACTAGCGAGTAATAAAGATTATGCTGTAGGCGCATTTTGCTTGGCCACATATTATGAGAAAAGAGAAAAAACAACAGTATCTTGCACAAATAACAGTTGCAGAAAGCAATTCAGAAATTGAAGTGCTGAACTTGAGAAAACAGGACAGTAAAGTATTTGTATTTACATTTCCAGAGAAGACAGATGTATAGTTGATAAAATAATTTGAAACCTCTATTTATTCAGACGACAACAGTAGGTAATCGTGCTCAATATGTTTTTGAAAAAGCTCTCAAATGTGGATAGATATGTAATGTAATTTCTTACGATCATTATGGAAAATAAAACAATTATGAAATTTATTAATTTAATCAATGTTTTTTAATGAATGTTTAAGAAACTTTCAGTCATTCCGTCACGTCAAATGACAGTTAATAACTTCAACCGTAGTACAGATAGGTTGCTCTAAATTATAATTTTGTACTGCTTATACATCATATTTAAGATACGTATTAGTTTAAAATCTGGATGGTTTCCTAATTCACACAAGTTTACAGTTTTAAGTAACAGGTTACAGTCGTGGTTACAAAAATGTCATTCCGTCACACAATAAGAAATTACTCAAAAATGAAATAATAAAATATGTAAAAAAATTGTTTCAGGTATTTTTTAATCTTTTAATCAATAACAGTCATTTGCAAACTGAAAAATCAATATTTGTTTGAAAATAGCTTTAGGGTACTTGCTTTAACTTTAATTCTACAACTAAAAATGTCATTCCGTCACATGTGGAAATGCCCATATATATATTTATAATGAAAGTTAACCATGAAATTTTATGAATTGAAACAAAATTTAAATTAATTAAAATCGTTTCAATCTCAAAATTAAGTCCAATTGAGCACTGTCGATTCAATTTTGTTGTTATGGGAACAAAAGCTTCTCGGATATTGAAATGTATAATAACTGTAGCATTCTTCATTTGGCCTTTATTTTGGAATACGCTTAAATATATGAAAGTATTTTCTATACATGAAATTGTTTTTAAAGAAATAAAAATAAATAACAAGCAACATAAATCTGTAATATAAAAAAATGTATTTAATTAAACTCTCTTATTGTTTAAGTTTAAAGTCATTAAATACTATTTACACTCATTTTAAAAATCAATTAATAAGCAATTTAAAATCATTTAAAAACGTTTTTAATCGTCATTAAAATCGTTTGTTTTGTCGAGGAAAAGTGCAGCTCACCAAATCGCGTGACGCTTTCGTCTTTTCGCGCCAAATACTCGAAAGTATTTTATTTTTTTACAGACTTTCTACTGTAATTCCGCCGCTAAATTTGACTGATCCTTTCTTACATACATAAGTAGTTTAATTGGGTTTTTTTTTTCAAAATATTTTGAGTATGCTCGGTAAGGAGACTTTCCTTTAAGTTACACAAGTTATTTTTTCTCAGATGAGATATTTTGATAGAAAATTTTAGGAATAAAAAATTTTAGGAAGAAGACTCAAACACTTGTTTTCGTGCATAGAAGATTCTGAAAATCCGATACAGGTACTCTGTTGGAGATGTTAACATTCGAACACCTTCAGCTGAAATTATGTTTTTGTTATATTAACCAACACAAGCTATTCTGCTTAACCACTTCACCGGCGATATCAGGTATAGGAAAACAGTGCTTTTACCCCCGACTTATCTCGGGGCAGCCGGTGAAGTGGTAGGTAGAAGGACCAATTTTGAAGGGAAAATGACTTAAATACTTGTTTTCGTGCAAAGAAGATTCTGAAAGTCTGATGCAGTTACTCTGTTAAAAATTCTAAGATTCGAATTCCTTCCGCTGAAATTTTATTTTTGTTATACTACTAACCAACATAACATTTATGAGGCGGGATACTTTTAGGTTAATTTTTTTGAAGAGAAAGAGACTCTAATGCTATCTTTCGTAGAATGACAAGGTGAAACTTTTACACAGCCACCCCGTTAGATATATTAAGATTCAAACTCGTGAAAATAGGCACGAAGTTCTGATTTCTGTAACCATCATTTCTCTTTATCACAAATGTTACACCATTTTATCTGAGTCTTCCAATAGCCCAGGGGAAATATACATTTTACCTTACAAAAGGTCAGGCAGAAGATTTTTTTTAATTTGTTTATACTGAGACCAGCATGGAAGAACCACGTTTTTCAACAAAATTTCTTAAGGGAGAATTTTCTGTGTTCAAAAAACAACAAAATTTTGAGACTTTTTAATATTTTTTTAAACATCTCGAGACCCGTTGGCATAGCATATTATTTGTCAATTAAAATTTTAAAGAGGACACAATTCTCTATAATTTTCACATTTACATCTTTTCTATACACTGAATAGCAAGCGCAGTACGCCATTTCAAAAATAAGACAATTTTTTCAATTTTATTAAAAACCATGAAAAACGTAAATTTTGCCCCGATTATTCAAATGTTCCCTCACAGATATAATCACACATATACTTCTACAAATTGTTTGCAGTAAATTATCTATTATTTCCACACCTACGCCTTTTTGATCTTAATAGACATTTTATATTCAATAAATTTATATAATTTTACAACTAGGGCAGAATGTAGATGAATAAGACAATTTTCTAATTTAGACAGTGACATTACGTGTATACAATGTTAATTTCAAAGCAGTGTTTAAATATTCAGCAACTTATTGGCACGATAGATTCAATTAGAAAAGAATTATTGTTTAATTTTAATAATTATTTTTATAATGCATAAATATTTTTTCAGAGATCAATGGGATAGGTATGAAAATTTCCGAAAACATATTTTATTCTACACAACAATGGTATATTTTATTTACCAATTATTGATAAGATATGTTTTAATGTTATACTGTTTTAAAGATAGAGAACATTGGATTGTAGTTCCATATAAAAGGGGGACTCAAAAAATAAATATACTTTATGTAAGAAATATGTTTACCTTATAAAATAGCTACAATAAAATTGACAACAGATTATTTCACTAACTAATGTTATGTAATGTATTTATCTCTTGTAAAATTTAAAAATTCTGCCAATAAAATATTTTAGATCACTATTTTCTTAAAAATATTTAAAATATTAGTTTTAATAAATATTGTAAGTATTTTTCCACTTATATCAATATATATAACAAGAGATTATATCATTTTAGCATACAAAAATACATAAAATTTTAAGTTTATCAATTAATTACTTTAAAGCTCAAACAGAAAAACTTACTTTGGTTGTTGGAAAATAAACTTTGTGGAATGTTCTAATCTTCTGTAATATGTACTGTTTTGAAACTATATAGGTTTAATGATCTCAGTGATGTCATTTATCAAATTAAATACCAATTTATTTATGATTGTAGACCATGGAAGCATTTTTGTTTTCGCATTGATCCCTGTCTCATTCAACTCCACTTTTCCTGCACAATGAAGTAAGGCAAACAATTTGACTATATAAGCTAAATGAAAAAATGTATTTTAATAATAATAATTGCTACAGGCTATTTAACAATATTTTTTTCTCTTTGATGTCTGTTGTAGGATTATTAGCATCCGGTTTCAAAGGAATATCCTTATCCTGAATAAAAGAGATTTCTTGATCATGGTTCATCTAGCTAGAGGTATAAAGCCAGATACTTCCCTTTCATCAGCATTTTCCTGCATTTTCTCTAGTATTGCCATAGTTTCATCTTCATCGTCATTTCGTTCTGTTCCAAACAGTTTTCCAAAAATAAAAATGTCCCAATTAAAAAAAAAAAAAAAAAAAAAAAAAAAAATGCAACCAAACCCAAAAAGTACAAAAGCACAACATTAGATATTGATCTCAGGTAGCCCATGAAAAAAATTATTTAAAAGTAATAAAATGCTAGCGAGATATTTGTCAAGAACGCTCCCATAGGTTTAATATTACCTTGCGATGGCCTTCGTGTGACTTAGTCTCATAATTCATATCACTGCGACTTTAAACGCCTCAATTTTAATACTACTATACCGTAAAATCTTTGAAAATGAAATCTGTCAATATGGAATCCGGTCTTTAAAGAAAAAATTATATAATTTCAAGAGAAAGAATATCGACAATGATACCTGCTACGATGGAAACCTGTTTAAATCGGAATATATTTCGGTTCCTTTCGGTTCGGTTTTCAAGATTTTTAATGAATCAATATTTCATAAAGCTCATTACGTAGTTCAGCATAACATATTTTGAGATTACATACTTAAAATTTTCAAATAATCCGGTTATTAGAAAGTTAAATAAGGGTAGGTAAATTTTCTTTTTGAGGGTGGTCAGCGCCAAAATCCATGTTTACCCCGGGTGCAAAAAAGGTTAGTTTCGGCCCTGATTGATAGCACATAATTTTCTGTTACAAACATATAGAACTTGTCATACACGATTAAATCTGTGGGAAACATTTGAATAATCAGGACAGAACTACGTTTTTCACGGTTTTTAAGAAAAATGAAAAAACAAAAAAGTTTTATTTTTGAAATGGCGTATACTGCGTTTGCTATTGAGTGCATAAAAAAGTTGCAAATATGAAAGTTGTAGAGAATTTTATTCCCTTTAATATTGTAACTTACAAATAATATGGTACGCCAACGGTTCTCAAGATATTTAAAAAAAAATCCCAACATTTTTTTATTATTATTTATTTATTTATTTATTTATTTATTCATTCATTTTTTTCCCCCACAGAAAATACTCCTTTAAGAAATTTTGTTGGAAAACTTGGTTTTTCCATGCTGGCCTCATTATAAACATGTCAGAGAAAAAATCTTCTACCCAACCTTGAAAAAGTTTGGGTAGAAGGGTACCCTTTCTTTGGTACATTTCTCCTGGACTACAAGACATTATTGAATATTCTTCTAAAATTCAAAGTATCTAAATACTCTCAAATAAATTTTCTAACAAGACGACATGAAAGCTTTTTTCAATTCGTTTGAATTTTTTTTATTCAATATTAATAATAATAATAATAAAACTTAAATTTAATATGCAACGAAAACTGCACAAAATACTTATTTATTGGGTTTTGGTATAACTGGGAATTAACATCCTTAATATGTATTTGGTATTTTAGATCTAAAGAAAGAATTAAAAAGATGCAAAATAATTAAGCCTAGGAGTTTTTTAAAGTTGAAAAATAAAATTTAGTTTGTAAACTTCCTACACATATTTATGAAACAAACATTTTAACTGCAATACTTTAAATAAAAGTATTTAAGTACTCAAATTCGTATGTTTACATGTCCATTCTTTAAAATATTTAATAATAATTTTTTTATTATAATAAATCAATACTAATTATTAATTTTAAAAAACTCACATTGTTAAATATATTAAGTACAAACTTTTGAATTATTGTTATTATCATTTTATTTTAATCTGTTGTTAACTTGATCAAATTACGTATACATTACGTATTTATATATAAATTACGATATTATTTGCTTTTTCAACCAAATCTTTTAATAAAGAACAATTCTACTTAAGGTACAAAATATCTGGTCTCATTATTCAGTAGTTTTAGTGTATTGCTATAAATATTTTTGCGTTGCAAATTTTAAATTCAATCTTCTGTGGCTATTTTTACAATTCATCACTAAATTTTTGAAGTTTAAAATGCATATAACTTGTTTTTGAAAATGCATTTCGATTCATATAAAAATGTCTTCATGTGATGGTTATTATACTACTTGGCTCATAAATTTTATTCTCTCTACTATATTAAATGCCTCTACCTAACAAGCATATCACAAAAAGCACATTAAACAACACGTGCAATCTCTAAGCCATAATTTTGCATTAGAATATGGTCATGGTTCATCACGTTTGCTAGAATTTTCTGTTTAGTTCATTAATTTGAGACCATTATTGTCGTTCTATTTTTCTTCTCAAGTTTAGGTGCAGCTATTTTGGTAATGAATTAGGCGTGGCGGTAGCTTTGATGTTGATGCAATGTTTGAACGGCAGGTATCACAATGATTAAACATTCGGGTGTAATAGATTTTAATGATACAGGAAATTTATTTTCTAATGAAGGAAATATGTTTCAATAACGCTTATATGTAGCGCTTTAGCACTTGTTTATCACACTTATATGGACTTAAGAGAAAATGCGTGAGAAATGAACGTTTGTTCATGGCAAGGCTAATGAAATTGTAACTAACAGACCAGTTTTAAATAGTAAATTATAAAATTGCAGTAAATCATTATAAAAAATCATAAAAAAGTTAATAAGTAAAATTATAGATTACAGGTCCAAAAATGCTACATGAAAAAGGTATTGGTTAGATTGTTTTTATTTTTATTCAAATACTATAATTTATTTTTACCAAAATTGCACAAGAAATTTATATTCCATCGAAAGAAATCTGTTTCAATAACACTGTTTCAATTCTTGTACACTATTAAAAAAACAAATAAATAAAAAATAAAATAAAATAATAAACGCTGATTTTCAGTACAATTTCCGCATTTTTACGATATTTTTTCTCCGATGAAATGATTTCTTGAATGAGTCAGAAATTAGTAAATATAGATTTAAAAATACAAGGAGATAAGCCCGGGGTTTCCCGATTTATAGAATATAAGGGGAAATCCCATTTTTTTTTTTATTATTTTTATTGTAAGCTCTAATAGAGTTTTTTGCATTTCAGGGGTCTCAGGACTCTTAAAGCTTCCAAATTTTAGAAAGTTTAATATGTTAAACTACTATCTTTTATGAACATTTTAATAAAAATTTTTCCTTGAAATTCTCATAGAACAAAAGTTATGGCTTTTAGATTTATACCCGCTCAATAGCTGAAGTGGCGTTTCCGAAATTTTAAGTCATTTCTCTCCAAATGACGTTGTTGAGCCTAATGCGCACGATATCTCAAAACTTCTAAATATTTTTTTCATAAAATTTTCAAAGCATATGTTTCATGTTAATCTATAAACTGAACCTAAAATTTCCCATTTATTGTTCAAAAATGTATATATATATATATATTTATGTGATTATGTTTTTGAAATTTTCAAAATTTTGTATTAGTTAAATACAACTTTGTATTAAAAATAGAAAAATGCTTAAAATACAAATTTATTTAGGTTTAAAGTAATTATCACAATCTGATGTATAAGTAGGCACTAAATGTTTCATTCTAGTTGCAATATTTATTTTGTAATCGTGCGCGTAAGCTATTATAACAATTTTCTGCTCGTCTGTAAATGCTAATTCTGCACCTTGCAATTTTTAAAAATATCTTTCCTCTCAATAAAAATTGTGTTTTACAACCATATAGATTTTAAGATATTAAAAGTTGAAAATGGTCTGTTTTTGTCATTTTTCCGATTTTAACCCTGGAGAACTCGCTTGCGAGAATTTCTCTCACGGTGCCCAATTGCTTTTCTTTTACTTTACATTCACTTAATATCAACTTTTTTTGCGTGACTTAGTACTTTTATTCACGAAAGAGGTAAAATAACTGGAATAACATTTTTCATTTTAATTAAAATGAAAAATAGTTTAAATATGGGTCTTAACAAAAGTACGACGGTGAGAGAAAATCTCATGCAGCGAGTTCTCCCGGGTTAAGAGTCCTGAAACACCTTAATATATTATTTTAGAATGTCCACTAACAATACAAAAAATCCTTTTTATATGAAAAGATCAGTTATGCATTCAAATAAAGTTTTGTAATTTATTAAAAGCGATACTTTTGTATTGGCTTCTTGCCAGGAATCAACCAAAGAAGGAGTAAACCAATTAATGAAGAATTCGACAAAAGACATCAGCGTTTGTATCAACGTTTTTTATTCTGATCATTTTAGTGGTTTAAGCGCATAGTTCGATTACATGCCTTAAATTTGCGTTTTCTTTATATTTTATTATTTTATATATTTATTGATGGAGTTTTAATTTTGTTGCGGAATATAAGCACACAAATGCTGAGATATTAATTTAAATGCAAAATGATTTATTTTTCGCAATCGTATGCACGCGATAGAGTTAAAAAAATTCACGCTTTAAAATTATTTTAAAACCTTAAAAAATTTGTAAGTTAGTATACAGTTTTCAAACAAATTGTGATACATTTTTTAAACAAATTGTATTTGAAAGTACATTTTATTCCGTATTCGACGGTGTAAAATTTGAATATGTGATATGTTTAGAAGTTTAAAAAATTGCACTAAACGCTAAATTTAATCGTTTGATGTTGCCACCGTCAAAATGACGTCAGCGTTACGCACGGACACGTTTGTCCTTTATAATATAGATACTTGATAGATAATAGAGCTAAAAGCCTAGTTAGTTTGTCCTTTTTGCTAAGGTTTCGATATTTTTTTCCTATTTTTTACGCTCTAAAAAATTTTCGTATTTTGCCAATACAGGTTCCTGATTTTTTTTCTTTTGAAGTGTGATAATAAAAATAAATCTCATAGCTTTAGGTAAAAGGAAAATTTGGCATTAGGGACTGTGCATATATAACGTTATCACTTTAGGGGGGGAGGGTCTGTCACATGATATCGTAAGATATCTCTAGAGGTAGGGGAGTTGTCTTTTGATATCGTTATCATTTTTTATCCAACCAAAATTGTCTTTTTTTATTTGTAATTTGTTTTTTACATCAAAATTTTCTCTTTTTAATTGTAACTTGTTCTTAACATCAAAATAGTCTGCAATCTTTTTAGGTGCGTTCGTAATTATAAAAATACTTAGCACCTATAGTCGTCGTTCGGTCCGTCCGTCTGTCCGTCCGCATATAACAGAGCAAAAGCTACCCAACCAAATGGTCTGAAAGTTTAAATACATAATTCTTACAAAATTTTGTCGAGTCATTTCAAATTTTATGAAAATCGGATGCATAGTTTAATTACAGGGACAGCCAAATGTTTTCCGTTACATTACGGCCAATGGGAAAAAATTATTGCAAGTGCATTTTAATGATGTTACAGCCTTACGAATGGTCTGAAATTTTAAATATATAATTGCTGCAAAATTTTGTCGAGTCATTTCAAAGTTTATGAAAATCGGATGCATAGTTTAATTACAGGGACAATCAAAAGTTTTCCGTTACATTAAGGCAAATGGGGAAAAATTATTTCATGTGAATTTTAATGATGTTACAGCCTTTCGAACAGAATGAAATGGATATGCACTTATGAAGTGTATTAAAATATACATCCAGTACAATATGCGGTGCAAAAAATATTTATAAAACTAGTTATAGTACGAACGCACCTCATTTGCCAAGTTTGACGAGGAATTTTCAACTTGTTTTAGTCTGTTATCTATTTTTATGAAAATACTAAGTTATTATTAAAATCATTAAATGAAAGATAAAATTATTTAATTCTAAAATATGGACGTTTGACATTCCTATTCTCCTGTCATATGTGTATGCATATATACTCCGCTGTTCGAGAAACCAGGTCCGATGTATGTTTAAAATGACACTTGAGTTTACCAGTAAAGAAAAGAGAAAGAATGTTGTCCACCTGTTTTGTTGATAAAAGTCCCCCCCCCCCTTTCCCTATGCGGGGGCAAGTGCAAGATGCTATTATTACTGCTGAATGGATTATGTAACAAAAATCTATTATTAAATACTTTTAAAGAGTAACTATTTCCTTTTTTAAGTTTTCTTTAATATAAAATTATTTCATATATACAGTGTGACTTCAAAAATCCGGCAACTTAAAAAATCCGACATCAAAACCATGTTTTCCCTTCCTTTTCCTTTTACACGTTTAAGTTATGGTAGAAGAAAAATAACAATTGTTTATGAATTTAAAACTTCAAGTTCGAAAGTAAAAATGCAAAAAAAAAAAAAAAAAAAAAAAAAAAAAAAAAAAAAATATTTGACATTTTTTTCATTTGTCAGAGGCGATTATTTTTTTAAGAAATTTTCTGAGAGCTGCATCATTTCTCAGCAACGGCGGGAAAACTAGTAAACAAGTTCTTTGGAGCTGTGCTAAATAGAACCGTCGATAACTCTAGTAACAGCTCCGAAGACGAGTATAAACAACAGGCAGAAGAAAAGGTGTCACTAAAAAAATGCATAAGTTTGGTTGGAGAATTCATATTTGCTTTAGAGAACAAGACTGTATTTCCGAAATAGAGATTCTTCATTTGTATAAAATACAAGAAAAACTTGTTAAAGAACGACCAAAAATATTGAAACAAACTTAATTGACATCGTTGTTTCCGAAATTACGCGAGAAGAAATAATTTCACTCTTTATTAGATTTTTTTTTTTTTTCTGTAACATAGAAAATATCGATTAATGTAGGTTTTTTATATTTAATTTTCTCTATTTCTTAATAATCTCACTTAATAATGAATTAAATTATGGCTAAAGGCACCATTAAGAATGTAGTACTACTTTTGATATTCTTATTTACTACTTTTGTCATTCCTTCAAAAATCCGGCATAGTCTCATTCCCGATGATGCCGGATTTTTTAAGTTATACTGTAATAGTAATATTTTATTGACTTCTGTGCATTTGAATCATTAAAGTATGCAAATAATAAATGTATAACCATGTGTGCATATCACTGAAACAAAAGAAAAAAAATTAGACATTGATAACGATATCATTAGGGCGGGAGGGGGGGGGGGGCAAATTACCAAAAATTTGATAACGTTATATGTGTATAGCCCCTTATCAATCAAACGTATTCTTAAATCTGTACTTTTTTGACACATTCATGGAATTATTTTCGCCAGAACGAAAAAAGATTCCAAAAAAAAAGAACTGGTTACCAAAAGAATTTTTTTTCTTTTTGCAGTGTATGTGGATTTTCAGCGCTTATTTCTCACACAAGAAAAAAATGCGTGAGGCATAATCGTTTGTTTACGGTGAGGCTAATAATTTTGTAACAAACAATTCGCATTCAAGTAGGCTATAAAACTTCAATAAATAATATGAAATAAAACCACAAAAAAATATATATTGGTTTATAAAAAAATATTACAATTACATGTTTCGATGTTTTTTTACGCTACACAGTAAAAGCATTCAGTTCATATAGTGTAGATTATTTTCATTATAAATAAAGCAAAAGAGCTTCTAAAAAATTCCATAAAATTAAGAAATGCGCAAGAACGTGTCTTTCGAAAACCCAATTCTTCAGGATTACATTTCATGTAAATTTCATGCTTACGGCAGAGAGCGGACACTCAATTCAACTAAATTTACTTATATTTCCTTTATACTGCATTCTACTATAACACTTACCAGGGCACTGAAGAAGGAGTTTTACAATATCTTTAAAAATAACTGAAATGTTTAAAATAAGTAAAAAAAAAAAAATACATATTTTTTATATATTTGAGTTCCTGTAAAATAATTATATTATCGCATAGCTTAAATTGTAGTTCAGAACATAGGAAGTAATATGAAAAGCATTCGGACAAAATTTCATTGAAATATGTTTAAAACATTTTATGTAATGAAGTTTATCGAGCATGGAACTAATGATTTTCCAGAAATCGCATTTAAAAGTTACTTTTATCAGGGGCGCGCCAGCAGTATTCGGCGCCTGTGCGCAGAACTTCAGTTGGCGCCCCATATTCCTACCGCCCCCCCCCCCCCTCACCCAAAAAAAGGAAGAAAAAAATCACTTTAATTTTTTTTTCTATGAGTATAAATGCATAGCTGCTAAACCAACCTTCCAGCGATTTTCTCCAAATCAAATAAACGAATTTTGAACCAGAAAATTTGTTTAATGGAATGTCTCTTGTTTCTACAGGGTTTTCCTTCAAAATTCCTTATTTCCTTCGAAAGAAAAGTTCGAAATCTCTCCCACGGGCGCCAGGAGTTCATTTCAGACAACCGACGTCTTCCAATAGTGAACATTTTCAAACGAATATAATTTTTTTTTAAACATAAATTTATAGATTTAATTTTTATGCATCCAGATGTAGAATTTTTCGGATGATTAGGCCGACAGACGCCCGTCTACCAGCTTCGAGAGCAGAACCTCTCGGCCACTGTTGGGGCTGCTTGGTATTCCGCAATGAAAACAGCAAAATTTATTCCACTTTGACATCTTCATAGAATTATTTTTTCCGTGAAATGTAAAACCGACATCATTTTCACCTTCTGAAATTTTACATATGCACATCTTATATCCGTATTCGCCATTTTTTTAAAATTGATATTTTAATTTGATCATTTTATAATAATTTTAATTCGAAACTTAAAGTCACGATTATCTGCTACATCTTAACATGTGAACAGTCGCACTCTTAAGGGTGTTCTCAAATCCAGGGGCGCGCTAACAGTATTCGGCGCCTGTGTGCAGAACTTCAGTTGGCGCCCCATATTCCTACCGCCACCCCCCCCCCCAAAAAAAAAAGAAAGAAAGAAAAAAATCACTTTAATTTTTTTTTCTATGAGTATAAATGCATAGCTGCCAAACCAACCTTCCATAGATTTTCTCCAAATCAAATAAACGAATTTCGAACCAGAAAATTTGTTTAATGGAATGTCTCTTGTTTCTACAGGGTTTTCCTTCAAAATTCCTTATTTCCTTCGAAAGAAAAGTTCGAAATCTCTCCCACGGGCGCCAGGAGTTCATTTCAGACAAGCGACGTCTTCCAATAGTGAACATTTTCTAACGAATATAATTTTTTTTAAACATAAATTTATAGATTTAATTTTTATGCATCCAGATGTAGAATTTTTCGTATGATTAGGCCGACAGACGCCCGTCTACCAGCTTCGAGAGCAGAACCTCTCGGCCACTGGTGGGGCTGCGTGGTATTCCGCAATGAAAACAGCAAAATTTATTCCACTTTGACATCTTCATAGAATTATTTTTTCCGTGAAATGTAAAACCGACATCATTTTCACCTTCTGAAATTTTACATATGCACATCTTATATCCGTATTCGCCATTTTTTAAAAATTGATATTTTAATTTGATCATTTTATAATAATTTTAATTCGAAACTTAAAGTCACGATTATCTGCTACATCTTAACATGTGAACAGTCGCACTCTTAAGGGTGTTCTCAAATGACTTTTATATTTTTCAATTACATGCAAAATTAATCTAGAAGTGCCAATTAAGGTTTATTGGTTTTTTAAAATGTAAGAAAATCATGCATAGAGACAGTGTTTACATTATTTTTTCCTGGCATTCCTACTCCCTTTTCCGGTATTTGATTCATTATTTCCTTATTATTAAATTGGCCGTAATTCCTCTTCTAGTGATCGCAGGAATAAAATTAAAAAAGATTTGGAATTATAAAAGATTTTTCTTTCAAATACGACAATAAATTTAAAAAAAATGTACCCCAAAACTGTCATTTCAATGTAGCCCAATTTCAATGGTGTTTATCGGCAGTATTGTGAAAACTCACCAAAAGGGTTTTAATTTAAACTCGAATTCATCTTCTGAACAAGAAAGAAAAATCATGCGTTAAGCATAAATTATGAAAGACTTTGCAGCACATTTAGAATACTGTAATAGGAATTTAACTGCTTAATAATGTAAAAGATGATGAGTAGACAGAGATGATAGGGATGATTGCCCGGGAACCCAACTTCAGCTTTCGTAAATGATAATTTCAAAAACGCTTAATACAATTGGAAACTCAATTTCAGCAATTGCTATCTATAGTTGGAAAATATCCTAATTCCTTGGTGCAGGGCTTAGAAGTGTGCACTGACTGGACCTGCTACGAGGCCTGCACCAGGCCCAGCCCTACAAAATGGGGGAAATTTTTCAAACGGGTTGGGCCGGCTTTGCCGAATTTTTAAAAAAAATAATCGGGTCAGTCGGGCCGATTAAAAGAAAACTAAGCCGTTATACCAGTCCAATATAAAAAATTTAAAATGATCATCCCAAGCTGATAAATATGAACGATTTTCAATAGACGTGACTGGGACAAGAATAAATATAAATGTCCTGCACGGGCCGATGATAGTTTGACAACATCAATACAGAAATATAACTCCAGCGTAGAGATCGGCATCGGACAGTTACATCGTGTACGGGCTTAAATTTTTCAGCTGACTGGTTCCAGGCCGTGATCAGGCTTACATTTAATTCCACATATTAGGGCTGTACCGGAACTGAACTTAATTGTTCCCACGATGTGTCAGGTAAGCAATTTGTTTTGTAAAAATAGTACTAGCGGTAGTAAACTTAAACGAATCTTTGGAAATATACTTTAATAAAATATAGAGAAATATTTTTAAAATCTACTTTTCTTTTACTGCATCAGCTTCGAAAGTTATGAAGTTTTGAAGCAAAATGAGGGAAATTTTTCAAACGGACAGATTTTTTAAAACATTTTGCAGAGCCGGCCCAACCCGTTTGAAAAATTTCCCTCATTTTGAAGTTTTTCGAAAGTTATGAAATTTTTAATCATCTTATTTCTTTTATACTAAATTACATTTTTTTTGTATTTTTTTATGTAATAGCCTACGAGCCTAAGCAATCAAAAAGAAAAATTGGAATTTTTGGTAGAAATTGAATCGGGTCGCACCGGGCCGGGCCGAATTTCATTTATTTTTGAACGGACGAATCGCGCCTAGATAGTTTTTGTTCGGTCCCAGGACATGAAATTTTAGTCCGTGCGGTCTTCTAGCAGTCCTGTATATGATCTATAGAATTTATAGGCACCAAAAAATTAGTTACATTTTAAAACGCACTTCTAGCAATTATTAATTACAGACCGTAAAGTAACCGAATTCTTTTGTGTGTCCCTGTAAATGAACAAAAAATGCTATGCAAACCATATTCTAAAATAAACATTTTGTAGAGCACAAAGTGATGTATTTCAATTTGTTTGAAACCGTGTAACATCATTAAAATACACTGCAAACGGTTTTCCCTCATAGACCATAATGTAAAGAAATTCTCCTGATGAGTGCTCTTGTATACGAACTATAAATCTTTTTCCCTTCTTTTCCAATACCCAACATTCCAAGGTGAACCTCAATAAGATACATCAATTACATTTCAATCCGAGTACATTTAAGTGAGTTAGAGCACAGACCAGGCAAACACAATTCATAAGCACTTTTCAATTACGTTGGAAAGTATTTAAAATGAACGAGATTCAAGCTCAGATTCAAAATTTGCGAAACGAATCCACTGAATTGAAATTTATTGTTAAAAAAAATCACCAAGCACTCCTAAAAACAAATAACTAAATAAGAAAAAAAGCAAATCATGAGGGAAAAAAAAAAAATCTTTCTTCGTGCTATAAATTACTATGTTGGTGTTATAATCTCTTTAATTAATTTAGTATTGGAACAAGACTTAAAATACTGAAGCATAGTTGAATTAATGTAATTAATATCATTTCTGTCACTTAATCTTAAATTATATCAAGAATGACTTAAAAAATTTCGTGGGCGGTGGGATATACATATGTCCCACTTAATTTAAGGGGGTTCGGGACACAAAAATCTCCAAATTTTCTAAAAAAATTTTATTGCATTAAAATTTCCTCTGTGTTTTTCTGCTTAAAATGATATTTAAATCATGTTTTAATCTTAATTAGAACAGGAAATATTAAATTTTTCGTTTTCTTTTGTTTTCAAAATTTAGCTTTCGAGTAATGAATGGTTGTCACGGAAATGGCTTTTTGTGAAAATGCGTTTTTCTTCATGATTGCTTTTTACACCATTTCTCGTATTTAAATCGTTATAAGTCAAGAACGTTAAAGATAAATGGTTAAAACTTGGAACAGGTCTTTTTCAATTATTTTACTTTAATATTGAATCAGCAAATTAATTTTGAAAATAGGTTTTTTTTTTTTTTTTTTTTTTTTTTTTTTGAAAAGTTATACTATTTTTTACTTTAAATAGTTTAAATTTTTTTTACTTCATATTTTTTTAAATGCTGAATTAAAGTTCAAACTTATATATTTCTGTTTATTTAAATGACAAAAAAATTAAATTCTACAAATAATACTTCAAGTTATAACGATTTTAAATTACCCCACTTTTTTAATGAATTTTAAATTAAATTTTTTTTTTAAATACATGCGAAGTTTTATCATGTGATTTTGTTTACAAATGACATGGTTAACCATCACAAAAGAATTCAAAATTTTAACTCAATAAATAAACTAGTATGTTGTAGCCATCACAAAACTTTCTTCTAAATAAATCATGTAAATTAAATCATTTAAATAGTCCAAGAAATTACACCAATTTAGCCCCAATTCATATCAAGGTATACTTGAATCTGAAGTTTGGTGAAAATTCGTGCAATAGTTATTGAGCTAGAGCTATGGTGGAAATTCTAAAAAATGCAGCATAGCGGCGCCACCTGTTGAGCTGTTTGCATCAAAACATAAGCAGCACTAATTCATATCAAGGTATACCTGAATCTGAAGTTTGTTGAAAATCCAAGCATTAGTTCTTGAGATAGAGCTATTGCGGAAATTGCAAAAAATGCAGAAAAGCAGCGCCACCTGTTGAGTTATTTACACCAAAATCTATAAAACGTCAATTCTTATCAAGGACTAACTGAATCTGAAGTTTGGTGAAAATCCGTGCATTAGTTCTGGAGATTGAGCTATTGTGGAAATCGTGAAAAAGGCTGCGTAGCAGCGCCACTTGTTGAGAGGTTTACACCAAAAACTGCACAGCACTAATTCATATGCAGGTATACCTGAATGTGAAGTTTGTTGAAAATTCAAACATTAGTTCTTGAGATAGAGCTATTGCGGAAATTACAAAAGATGCAGCATAGCAGCGCCACCAGTTGAGCGATTTACACCAAAATGTATAGAACATGAAATCATTTCAAGGACTAACTGAATCTGAAGTTTGATGAAAATCCGTGCATTGGTTCTGGAGATTGAACTATTGTGGAAATCGGGAAAAATGTTGCATAGCAGAGCCACCTGTTGAACGATTTATACCAAAAACTAATCAGCACCAATTTATATCAGGGACTAACTGAATATAAATTTTTATTAAATTCCGTGCATTAGTTCTTGAGATAGAGCGCCCACAAAATTTGTGTCACATACAGACAGACAGACTCACAGACAGACATTTTGTACAAACAAGTTTTTCGGAATCTCTCACCCCTAAAACGTGTAAATCCGTCGAAAACTGGAGTTCGAAAATTTTCACGAATCCAATACTTTCTTCTTGTAAAGATAGAAGAAAGTAAAAATATTTTATACCGTGTCCCGGACTCCATTAAATTACCAAATGCAACAATGGCACCAGACATTTTAAACAGGGTTTTACATTTGTAATGTATGTGAAGAAAAAGCTTTCACTTATTATGAAACAAATTTGTTCGTAAAACCTGGGTGTCATTCAATCATTTCAACATTTTAGCAACTGACGTACTTTGCCCATGAAAGGATTAAACACCCATATGCAATTTAGTAAATTACAAGCATTTTGTTACGAAAAAACTAAATGATGGCCAGCTTTCATTAGTTAGTTCCATCGATTGCAAAGGAGATTTGCCTTTAAAAAACTATTCATAGTGGTGAAAATGGCGGCGGAGAGGGGCCAGATCATAGCCCAGGAAATGTGCCAAAAAAAGGGGGTTACCTTGCAAAAGGTCGGGTAGAAGATTTTTTTTTCTGACTTGTTTATAATGATACCAACAAGGAAAAAAAAAGTTTTCTAGCAACATTTCGGTACTTGTTAGTTATCCCGTCGACCAATTTCGCCAAATTATATAAATCGCCAAACCACCCGCCAAATTATACAAATTGACATAATTTTTATTTTAAATAACAAAAGAACAAATAAATTAGTATAACATTAATAAAAATACAAATAAAACGTCGAAATAAAAATCACTTGATGGCGTAAACACGTGTTGTCAAGTGAATGTGACATTTACGATCAACCATTATTGGCTTTTAATCTTACAATTTGGTGATAGTAATTTGGTCGACGGGATAACTAACAAGTACCAAAATTTCTTAAGGCTAAATTTTTTGTGGCCCAAAAACAACAAAATTTTGGGACTTTTTTTTATTTTTAAAAATATCCCGAGACCCGTTGCCGTAGCATAACATTTGTCAATTACAATATCAAAGAAGATAAAATTCTCTACAACTTTCATATTTACAACTTTTTTATACACTTAATAGCAAGGGCAGTACGCCATTTCAAAAATAGGACAATTTTTTCAATTTTCTTAAAAACTTTAAAAAACGTAGTTCTGCCCCGATTATTCTTATGTTTCCCACGGATTTAATCGTGTATGTCAACTTCTATATATTGGTAGCAGTAAATTATGTGTTTCAGGGCCAAAACTACCCTTTTTTGCACCCATGGCAAACATAGATTTTGGCGCCCCCCTCCCCCCTTTAAAAAGAAAATTTACCACGAGAATTTTAATAAATCTCTAATAGCCGGGTTTTGAAATTTCTAAGTATGTAATCATGAAATACGTATTTACTGAACTACATCAGCCTTGTCAAATATTGATTCATTAAAACCTTGAAAACAGAACCGAAATATATTCCGCTTTAAACAGGTTTCCATCTTAGCAGGTACAATTGTTCATATTCTTTCTGTTGAAAATATACAGTTTTTTCTTTAAAGACCGGATTCCGTGTATACAGATTTCATTTTCAGGCAGTTGTAGTATTGAGGTGTTTCAAGTCCACAGTTATATGAATTATGAGACTAAATTAGTCGCACGAAGGCATTCCCAAGGTAATATTAAACCTATGGGAGCGTTCTTGACAAATATCTCGCTCGCATTTTATTACTTTTGAATAATTCTTTTTCGTGTGATAGCTGAGATCAATATCTAATGTTGTGCTTTTGTACTTTTTCAAGTTTGGTTGCATATTTTTTTTTTTTTTTTTTTTTTTTTTTTTTTTTTTTTTTTATCCGGACACTTTCGATGCTACCATCAAACTCAAACCTGGTTAGGAAACAAAAAACCCAAGAGGAGGAGTGAGGTTGGATGAACATCAATCATAGGCTTATATCCATTGAGACGATTAAAGACCCAACGCCTCTATCGTTGCTACAAATAATTTCTTGCTCATATAAAAAGGATTGCGGTAAAGCAAGTACATGTCGAAAGACAGGAATAATGTGCTCTTCGATTGGTAAAAATTGTAACGGAATCAATTGCGGAAATGTTGTTAAATTTTCTCCAAATGACGATGACACTATGTCAATATTAGAGAAAGTGCAAGAAAATGCTAATGAAGTATCAGGCTTTATACCTCTAGATGATTCAGATATCTGTTTTATTCAGGATAGGGATATTCCTTTGAAACGGGATGCTAATGATCCTACAACGGTGCCATGAAAGAGAAAAATATATTGTTAAATAGCCTGCAGAAATAATAATATAAAATATTTTTTTTTCATTTAGCTTATGCAGTCATATTGCTGTCTTGGGAAAGTGGAGTTGAATGAAACAGGTGATCAATGCGAAAACAAAAATGTCTATATGGTCTACAATCATAAATAAATTAATATTTCATTTGATAAATGGTATCATTGAGATCATTAAACAGATATAGTTTCAAAACAGTACATATTACAGAAGATTAAAATAATCCCACAAAGTATATTTTTCAACAACCAAAGTAAGTTTTTCTGTTTGAGCTTTAAAGCAATTTTTTAAAACTAACCTTTTAAATATTTTTATGAAATTAGTGATCTCAAATATTCCATTGACAGAATTTTTAAATTTCACAAGAGATAAATGCATACATTAGTTAGTGAAATAATCTGTTGTCATTTTTATTGTAGCTATTTGATAAAGTAAAAGTATTTCTTACATAAAAGATATTTATTTTTTGAGTCCCCCCTTTTATATGGAACTACAATCCAATGTTTGCTATCTTTAAAACAGTAAAGCATTAAAACGTATGTTATCAATAATTGTTAAATAAAATATACCATTGTAGTGTGGAATAAAACATGTTTTTCCCAAACTTTCATACCAATAAACTATTGATACTTGGAAAAATATGTATACATTATAAAAATTATTAAATTATTAAAATTATTAAAATTAAACAAGAATTCTTTCTTAATTGAAAATATCGTGCCAATAAGTTACTAAATATTGAAGTATTCTTTAAACAATGCTTTGAAGTCAACATTGTATACACTTAAAGTTATTGTCTAAATATGAAAATTGTCTTATTTACCTTACACTCTCCCCTACTTTTAAAATTATATAAATTTATTGAATATAAAATGTCTGTTGAGATGAAAATAAAGACTGAGTGAGCAAATAGACGATTTACTGCTACCAATTTTTAGAAGTCGACATACACGATTAAATCCGCGGAGAACATTTGAATAATCGGGGGAAAACAACGTTTATCGCGGTTCTTAAGAAAATTGAAAAAATTGTCTTATTTTTGAAATGGATTACTGCGCTTGCTATTGAGTGTATAAAAAATTTGTAAATATGAAAGTTGTAGAGAATTTTGTCTTTTTTAATATTGTAACTGACAAATAATATGCTACGGCAACGGATCGCCAGATATTTAAAAAAATCAAAAAAGGTCCCAAAAGTTTGTTGTTTTTTGGCCACAGAAAACTTAGCCTTGAGAAATTTTGTTAGAAAACTTGGTTTTTCCATGTTGGCATCATTATAAACAATTCAGAAAAAAAAATCTTCTACCCGACCTTTTGCAAGGTATACTGTACATTTCCCCTGGACTATCACTACAAAGATTAACTTTGAACGTGAGCCACTAAATACACAGCCCTGCAAACAAGTTTACAAGACATGTTTTCTCAAAATTCTGCACTAGAGATCCGCTTGTTTGTGAAAACGAGGATTTAAATGAAAAAGAACCATCTTTTTAAACGTCGAGTAACATTTTCTGTGAAAAGAATTGAATGAATTGTAATTTTGACTCAAACTCACACGGATTTTTTTTCGCCTAACTCAACTCACGCTCGCTTTTTAAAAAGTGAATGAAACTCGACTCAAAACTTACAGAAAAGCGGTCAAACTCATGAACTTCAACTCAATGAGTTCGCTCCTGCACAAATGATTTGAACAAACTTTTATAAGTACAAGAATTATGACATAAGCATTGTAATTAGTTTTCAAAAGTATTTTTATTTCTTAAGACCCCACAATTCAAAATTGATAAACACAGGATACATCTTCCATAATATTTTTTTTTTTTAAATCTCTATCAGAAAAGGTTTCTAAATTTCATTTGTTTTGGAATTTTTCTCAATTAAATTACAAGGAAAAACTATTTTTCACTTTATGAAAGTGATATTTTATAATGCTAAGATGAAAATTAATAATCACTCACGCTTAAAGTGAAAATGAATTCATCAAATTTAACTTTTTGCACTTGAGAGGTGAGTCTCACTCATCACTAGTGTTGTCAGGTATCCCGCGTAAATCGGGCTCCAAATGTTCTGAACACCACCAATTTTTTACAGTTTATTTCGCTATCTTTAATCGCAGATAATTCTGCTATCAGATAAGGCAAAGAAAATTACTTTAAAATGCTGGTGTCCCACAGCATTTGAAGCCCCGTTTTATGCGGAACACCTAGCAACACTAGTGGTGAGTGAGAGTCAGCTCTCGAGTGCAAAGGGTTAACATCAAAATATTTCATTTAATTAATAAAGGGTAAACTAAAATATTAAATGAATGTCTGACTGAAAAAGGAGTTTGATATTAAACATACGTATAATAAGAAATAAACGGTCAAGTGCGAATATTACTCGCGCACAGAGGGTTCCATACAACAATATATGAATTTGTAAGTGTATTATTAAAAAAATACCGTTGCTAAAAGAATACTAAGACTTTGAGAAAACTATACAACGTAGGGTTGGGTATAGCTGTATAGTATACGGGGTGCAAAGGAAAGTCCCTTTAACCTGAAAATACTTGCGAACGGAGAGAGCTACTGCTATACAAGTGAGGTAACGGTACAGTAAAGCGACAACGCCCAACCTAATGCAAACGACAGCAGCACCCCTAGAGGTGAAATTTGGAAGATAGCCATTGCAAATCGAAAACGAAAAGAGGTAGAGCAAATTTTCCAATTAGAAAGTTTTAGAGCATCAATTAATTAGTACGAAACGAAATTTGGTTCACACGAATAAGATAAATCGTCGCTTGCATACCCAAAAAAGTCCGAAATCGATGAGCGACGATTCTACTTTGTCTGTTCACATTCCGGAAATGTAGCAGTGCACAATTGCAGATTGTGACGTTGTACTGTGCTGTAATGTTCTGTAAAAATTTAATTTCCAATGCATTTAAAATTTTAGAATAATCCTTTCCGGGCCAGAAGAATTCTGTTCGTAAACTGATGAAATAATTGACTGACACCAGAATATTCAAACGAATTTCTCAGAAAACAAAAACCCGCTAATTTGCACTTGCATTACAAAAGCAAAATTTTATTAAAATACTCTTGGTGTCATTTGTCAGTTTTGGAATTAAAATTAGGTGGCTAGACCGTCTAGCCACCGCCCTTGAACGGGTTAAATCTATGTCGTCGTATTGAAGAGGCTTGCGATAGACGTTCCATGCTGAGAAATGTGCGTGCAGAATTACTCTCACGAATACAAACGTGTATCGTGAGCAATGGCGAACTTTTCGAACATACTGAATATTAACTTTTTATCCCTGTGAGACAGTTTGTCTTTTTTTGTGTGTGTAATGTTATCAAAATGTATTGAGATAAGTACGTATTTATAGCATAAATTGTGCGTCTTCCTTCATACTTCTGACTATTCCATTCAAACGTTTACACAAAATGGAGTGTATCGATTTCGGACATTTTTGGGTAAACAGGTGAAGATTTATCTTATCCATGTAAACCAAATGTCGTATTCTACTAATTAATTGATGCTCTAAAACTTTCTAACTGGAAATTTTGCTCTATCTCTTTTCGTTTTCGACTTGCAGTGGCTATCTTCCAAATTTCGCCACTAGGGGACGCTGCTGTCATTTTCATTAAATTGGGCGTAGTCGCTTTACTGTACGCGTACTCACTTTGCACTGTAGCTCTCTCCGTTCACAAGAATTTTCAGGTTAAAGGGACTTTCCTTTGCACGCTGTATACTAGAAAAGTATAAATAGATGTACCATGAAAGTTCAAAGATATATGGAACCTAAATATTAGCAAATATAGCTATCCTGTACATTTGTTATTTCATATAGGTTTTTAGTTAACCTTTAAAGACATAGTAGGTGTATTGAGGGAGCCACTCAATGGAAACTAGTCGCGAATCCCATAGTATTTATGTGATTAATTCTCATTAAATTAGTCTTTTTCTAATAATTTGACGTTTACTGCTTTTATACTGCTACTGAGCATTGCATTACATAAATAAATCCTTAAAATTAGTTATCTAGGCTTTTAAAGCCGATGGAGCATAGGGTACGCCGTCCCTGTCATTATGTATGTCCAAACCGTCCGTGTCTTTAATATCTTGGATAATTACCGACGATTTTTTCCGAAATTCATGATCAACAATGCTTTTATACTTCTGCTACGATAGGTATCTCCAGCTCTGCTCAACACTTATGCTGAAGCCCGTAAATCGAAATTTGAGTGTAACGGAAAAATGCGATTTTCTCAAAAACTATGCGACCTTAGGGTAATCGCTATAATTTTCCTGCAAGGTTTAAATTAATGTCTACTACCTCTAATTTTTTCAAAAGTTTAGTTTCAATAGATTCGGAATTAGATGAAGGGGAACATATTTTTGCACTACATTTTCCACCATAACTTTGAAAATATAATACCAAAAATTAAATGAAATATAGTTTTGATTTCAGCGTTACGAAAGCTTTCACACGATATACAAAGAAAAGATTTTTTTTTCAAGTAACTTAATTAGCCCCTCTACATTTTTCCTAAATATATTTATGAATATTTATTAATCTGTAAATATGTGTCAATAATCTTTATTACTTCTCCAAATTTGAACTTTCCACGTTGCATAGTTTACGAGTAAAAGGGCTGTGACAGACAGACAGACACAGCAGTGACCTTATAATGGTTCCGTTTTACTTTTTAAGTACGGAACCCTAAAAAAGATGAGAATAGTAAAAGCGTTTGCTCTTTTGCATATTCACAATCATGGGGAAGATATCTTCTTAACAGACTTTCCGAGAGAAAATACCCTGTTTTCGCTTCAGTGAAAAATCGAAAATTTGTATACAGCTACCATATACCCTTTTCAGATATAAAGATATGAAGCTTAAAATTCAGACTACCGTTTTTGGTGAATAATTATTGTTTATGAGTTTATGACAGCATTATCTGGCTCTAAATGTAAAGCCGTTAAAAAACTTTCAACATTTTATTAGAGCTGTTAGGATCGGTGCAACTGGAAAATAAGTATACTTATTATTATTATTATTATTAGACCGTCATAGAGTTACAAAAAAATGTGTTTATTAGTTTATCCATAAATTTTGAAAAATAAAATAAAAGAACTGGGCACATGCAATTACTCACCGAAAAAATTTTATAAAAATTCTAAATAGAAAATAAACATTTTATATGGAAAAAAAAATTCTATAACAATTTTCCGATTGCATTTTAAGAGTTTTTTTTTTGGATGTCAACGATAACAGGAGATGGAGTCCTTAGTTAATGATATAGAAATGCGTTGTGAAAGTGCATAGCCATGTTCTGGACGACATTCGTTCTATTTCTATCAATGTAAAAATCAATGTAGGACATAATTCATAATTTTTAGGGTTCCGTACTTAAAAAGTAAAAACGGAACCATTATAGGATCACTCTTGTGTCTGTCCGTCTGTCTGTCTGTCTGTCACAGCCATTTTACTCGTAAACTATGGAACGTGGAAAGTTCAAATTCAGGAAAGTAATAAAGACTGTTGACCAACATATTTTTAGATTATTAAACATTTATAAATATATTTAGTAAGAATGTATAGGGGCAAATTCAGTTGCTTGAAAAAAAAATATTTTCTTTGTATATCGTGTGAAAGCGTTCGTAACGCTGAATTAAAAAATATATTTCTTTTAATTTTAGGTATTACATTTTCAAACATATAGTCGAAAATGTAGCGCAAAAATATGTTCCCCCCATCTAATTCCGAATCTATTGAAGCTAAAATTATGAAAAAAATAGAAGGAGTAGACGTTAATTTAAACCTTGCAGGAAAATTATAGCGAATGCCCTAGGTCACATAGTTTTTGAGAAAATCGCATTTTTCCGTTACACACAAATTTCAATTTACGGGCATTCAGCAAAACTGTTGAGCAGCACTGGAGGTACCTATCGTAGCCAGAAGTATAAAAGCATTGTTGATCATGATTTTCGAAAAAAATCGTTAGTAATTAGCCGAGATATAAACCCTTAAAGATATGGACGGTTTGGACACACATAATGACAGGGGTGACGTACTCTATGTACCATTGGCTTTTAAAGCCTAGGTAACAACTTTTAATGATATATGTGTGTAATGCAATGGCCAATAACAGTATAAAAGCAATAAACGTCAAATTGTTAAAAACAGACTAATTCAAGGGGTCTCAGGACTCTTAAAGCTTCAAAAAATTTTTGATTTTAATTTTTTTAGATGTTAATCGTCCATCTTTTCTGAACATTTTAATATAATTGTTTCCTTCAAATTCTAATTTTTTTAATTTAAAAAAAAATTGCTATATCTCCAAGAATATACGTACTATTCTTACAAAAATTTGTAAACATGTTGAACAGTATCCATAATTGTGTATCCTGCAATGTTAGATCATTTCATGCATTTTAATTTACAGGGTAATCCCAAGTATTATTTTTTCTTTGATTTTTTGTTGCCCCCCCCCCCCCCTAGTTGTCCTCCTTATAAAATCGACATGGATAAATATGCGATCAAACCTGTTCTTTTTAAACGTGAAATTCCAGAAGAATCTGACAAGTATATTTCTAAATATTCAACAAAATGTCTAAAAGTAGTGTCCGGTCATTAATGGCCATATAGTGTATATAAAATAGACACTCTTCTCAGTCAAATAGTACCTCTAGCATCTCTCTTCGACTGTTTGGTGATAAAATAGCATGCAGCAGTCTTTTTTCACCCCCACGATTTTAAGTTTAAAATACAACTGGTTTGAATGTAAAATAAATAAATAAATAAAATAAACATTGCTATTCTTTTACATAATTAAAATAGTTCATCTGATGCACGTAGTTAAGAAATAACTAGATATTACACAGTTAAAGGTAAGGTTCAAGTGAAAAAAATAAATATAAAAGACTACAACTGAATGCTATATTAAAGTTGAATGCATCCATTGGAAAACAAGAGGTTAATATAGCCATAAAATTTCTGGAAAATCATACTTGGCGCACTCCTGATAAAAATATGGCGAATTATAAAAGGTCGTAATAAATAAAAATTTTACTTAAAGCAACTTGCCCTCTTTTATAAATACAGAATCTTCTCGATTCGAACTCTATACCAATAGTTTAGAAAGCTATTATTATTGTCCTACAATCCAGTTTTGAATACAGTCCTCCTCCCCACAGAAGGATCTATATATTTACTTAGGGGAGAATCTCCTTTTGAATCATTTACACAGAAGAAAATTTGAAATCATCTGAAAAAGGATATTTTGGTCTCCCGGTATGCGTGTGGGGAGGGTCCAACTAAGCACCCCAGAATTTATCACTCTTATGGTCACATTTTTCCTTTCTCCCTTATCAATTTACTTATTTTTCTGGGATTTCCATAACGAATATTTAACAATTGCATTATTTCTCATATGGAAAGTTCCAGCAGTAAATATAACTTCTATATAAAGAGTAATTTTCTCAGCTGGTGGAAAGAAAACACACACGAACTTTTTTATTTTAGTAAAAATAATTAATGTCATCATTCCCTTTCCCTCATATTTTAAGGTAATTTCGCATCGTTAATTATCATTTGTCGTAATTCGTTTGTGGGGTGGGGTAACAAGCAATTTAGCTCCATCTTGCCAACTAACGAGGTTTCTCTCTCACCGTACATACTATTCAATTCTTTTTCTTCCCAAACGCCTACCTTACTGCCTATTTACACCTTTCTCCCCGAGAGTGTGATATTATTATTGCTTTTATTTTTGGTTTTTGAAAGTCGTTGACCTATTTGAGCTACAATGGTGTAAGTCTAAGCTAAATTGCTTGTCGAGAAAAAAAAAAAAAAAGTTTTGCGGTAACACATAAAGGGTTTACGGCGGAGTGAAATGATTCGGCACGTCTTTAAAGAGTTTTCTTGAAAAAACTTCTCAATCGTTTGCGAATATATATCCTATATGGAATTCAGTGACTTGACATATAATGGTGCAGAAAAAGTGTCTTACTCATTATGTGTATACCAACACGAAACAAACTAATGTAAACATGTCGAATTGTTTTGCGCGTCTTTGTCATTCTAAATTTAAGTAACGATAGAAATGGCAGCAGGTTAATGCAGTAGCGATTTTCCAACAATTTGCAACAGTGAAAGCGATAAGGATTTATATTTGCCATTTTTGAGAGGTGGGGGGTGGTTATTTTTAGACGGATAACCCGATTTTAACCAAACCCGATGCGACATGCAGTTCGGGTCGTGTTGTGTTGGCGCAAATTTTTTCCGGTGCAGATAGGTTTCCAGTCGGTTTCAGGTTAGGTTTTGACACTAGGTCGGGTTCGGATTGACCCGATTTCTCAAAAGTCCGGACTAATTTTCGAATGAAAAAAAAATTGGATATATATTTGGATATTAATGAGTATATATACTTGAGTATGTCTATTTTTTAATAACTGCAATAAAATACGAATTAATTTTCTTTCACTCTGGATTCTGGTTTGTATATGTCGGGTTCTGGTTGAAGTGTATTGGGCCTGGGTCGGGTTTCGGAATGATGAAATCTTTTTTGTTGGTTTTGGGCCGAGTTTCAGAGTGACTTTAAACAGAAATTCCTGGTTCAGATCTTGTATAGCCGTGGGGAAAAAAGTAAACACGCCCTTACTAACTCTGTAAAAAATTATCGTAGAAGAAAGTTACTGGTACCATACGATTGGTAATAAAGTCTACTTTTAAATGATGTATAAAATTTGCTTAGGTGACCATCTAAATATTAAAACGAACCATAGCTTTGTTTTTTTCAATAGCAGTACACAATTCTGACAGCATAAATGGACTCTACACCCTTCAATTAGCCTAAACACAAATTTTTATGCAATTCGTACGATAAGTTTCCGAGAAATTAATTATTTTAAAACAAGCGTATTTTAGGGGATATATCCAAACTGAAGTTCGGTACTCGATTGTTGATCGAGAGAGCCCCCTTCTTGATCAAGGCATCTTAAGAGCCACTCAAGGAGTCATTGAAGACCTCTAAATTACAGGATAGCATAAGAAATTTCAAAATATCTAGTCACTTCTGTCATAGACGGCCCCTTAAACCACCATTTTGCCGTTTATTAAGCATAATTTGAAAACTACTTGGAAGAAAAATGTGAAATTTCTGATTTCCATAAAGCAGCACTTAATAAATCTAAATCCATGAAAAAAATTGTAGGTTGCAATTGATATTTTTTTCCAATGTTAATTTCATAATTCATAATTCTTATCATAAAATTATAAAAATTGCAAATTCAACGTATTTATGTTTGGATATTTTAGTATTATTGATACACAAAAAAGTAGCATATTAAGAGTATAATTTCAGGAGATATTAATGAAAATATGCAAATGTAATTTAACATTAGAAGCATTGAATTTTGAATGTTTATAATTCAAAAACTTATCATTCAAATGAGTAGAAATTTGGTGATTAAGCATAGTTTGAACAGAAAATTTGAAATATCCTGTTAAAATTGGGTATTACCATTGAAAAAAAAAAAGTTAAGTTTGGGTTCGTTTTAATATGTAGATGACCTCCTAAGCAAATTTTATATACATCATTTAAAAGTGGACTTTATTTCCAATCGTTCAGTACCAATGACTTTCTTCTACGATAATTTTTTGAGGAGTTAGTAGGGGATGTTTACTTTTTTTTTTTCCACGACTGTACAATCCAACCCGTGCTGTGCTGTGCTTGTAGTTGCTACATAAGTTGCTGTGCTACTTTTTATAAAGAATGCTTTGAGAAAGACAAAATTTTACTAGAATACAAAGTGTGAATAATCATCTTTAAAATTAAAACGAGACGATTTTAATTTTTTTTTAACAGGGTTCATATATATCACTATTTTCATTAGTTCGTTGTTTTCTATCTGTAGATTTTTTGCAACCATTCCATAATGTACAAATTTGCGTTTTCAATGCATAAATTAAGGAAATTAACCAGATTAAGAATGGAAATTTTGAAATAAATTACCTTTTTAAAAATATCTATAATAACTATAACACTATGTAAAGGCATAAAAGGCATAAAGATACGAAAATATATATTGGTTATCATTTATTATGTATTTTTTAATGCTATAAAACCGAGTCTACACCTATGGAAATTTATAAATAAAAACTAGTTAGAAAAGAATTTTAAAAATATTGTGCATTTTTTACATATTAATGCTGCATTTTGCAATCTAGTTAACCTGATGTGTTAAAATAGCAAATCTATATAAATACAAAGAATTAAGAAATATTCAACAGGAAATATTGCAATGGAAATCGTGTGTTGCACATTAATCTGAAATTTTTTTTATGAATTACATTGATAAAGTATAGTGTACTATAAAGTAAGTATATAGCATATAAATGCATTTTTCATATTTGCAGTCATATAACTACGCAAATATATTTTTTAAATATATATAAATGTTATTAATATAAAATGTTAGTAATATATTTTTTTTTTCAACAAAAACATTTCTAAAGCAGTATTCCACATGAGAAGTAAAATTCTTTGAGACAGTAGTAACTTCAACAGATTTTTGGTTAAAGATTTTCGGTGACGAAAATGAAAGAAAGATTCTTGCATTTTATTTTATTGTGCACGCAACATTAGTATAATACAGAGATTTAGAAACATCTGACTCTATCTTAATCTGATTTTATCCCTCTTTCTTGCTCGTTCAATGGAGTGGTGCATGTTTTTAATATTTGCTAAATTGAAAAAAAAAAAAATCATGTTTTACCAAAAAAATTTTGTACCGTCGTCCAAAGATGGAAAAAAAAGGAGACAGAGAGAGAAAAAAAACACCCGCAAATCATCATGTGCGACTAGTACCAATCGATTAGTAATGATGTCTACTAATTAATAATATAATTTAAATTTTGCTTAGGGATCATTTACATTTGTAAATTATAACAAATTTAAATGTTTCAGTACCATCTCCTAAGTTTGGCATCATATTTTGAAACTTCAGTATATTTTATCTTCCATATCAAACGGGAAGTCATTAGGTAAAATAGTTTAGGAATTATGATCAAAAATTTACTTAGATGAATAGTTGCAATATTGGATTCGCATATTTGAAGCTTCTTGAAATCATTTTCTATTATAAAATTCATTGGTTACAATTACAATTCATATTGTTTTTGAAAATTAATTTCTAAGTATAGGGGAAAGTAGGGTAATGACGCTCAGAAGGGTAATCCCGCTCACCCAATACCTCAAAACAGAATAGAATTGAAAACGTGCGACCGGCACCTAGCGAACTTCATCCTATGTTTCCAGTATTGATTTAGTGCCCGTCGGAGGAAAGTATTTTTGTGTCCTCATGTTATTAGTTTGAAGTTGTTTTATTGTAAAATTTTACAACATCTAACTTGAAGGTAATACTCTTATTTTCAAATATTAATTTACTCATTATGTCTACAAAATATATACATTTAGCTGTACTTTCATGCTTTTATTTATTTTTGTAGTCCGTTGTTACGCCAATTATAATGCATTAAAATCCAACATGGCGATACGTGCAATGGCGCTCGCGTGGAATTCCAGAAGTGTTGCCAGTGGGCAACTTTTTCAAAATTCAAATTTGTTGATTGACACCACTTTTTTGAAATGTTAAAGTTCTCCTGTTTTCTCCTTAATTAATATGTCATTAACACGTTCACGCCGACGCGGTGGGTCACACTCGGCTGTCTCAGAGCTGCTAAGTCTCCGGCTTTTTTGATACCAGTATTTTAATACAAAAATGTTGTTTTATTTAATTAGAACAATTGGGCGATTTAAAGTAACAGCATTTTCTCTATAATAACAGTAGTGTGCAAAAAGCCGGAGACTCGACAACTCTGAGACAGTCGAGTGTGACCCACCGCGCCGGCGTGAACGTGTTAAACAAGGAGAATTTTACAATTTCAAAAAAGTGGTGAAAAAAAAATTAAATATAAAAAAAGTAGTCCACTATATGTCTAACACAATATGTGTGCACAATATGTGTAAGGTGGTTGCAAAAAGTCTGCAGTGGTGTGAACAGCCCACACAACTACATATGTGACTTTTGTCTTACTTAAAAGTTGTATTCAAACCGTGAGCGCAATTACCCTACCATGTCGGGCATTACCGCTCAATCAATGGTTATTTAAATAAAACGATAAAAAAATTTCTAAAACTTTTATGCAAATTAGTTGATTTCAAACTGTCCCTTATGCTTTGGAGTTATACTTCGTTAATAAAATATTGATTTTTTTTGTCTAAATTTGACTAGCTATTCATGTTTTCCCTTAAGTGAGCGCCATTTCCCTACTTTCCCCTACATATTTTCGAAAAAACATAAATTGTAATCAATCTATGATTTTTTTCTTTCTTTCTTTTTTTCTCCCCCCCCCTTTTTTTTTTTACGGAAAACGATTTTAAAAAGTTTGGTAGCCCTCCTTATCTCTCTCTCTTTTTTTTTTCAACACTGTTCATTACTATTATGATTAAACTAATTTCCGAAATGTCATTTGAAAGCTTATTGTGGAGACTCGAAAAGTTTTTGGTGTGTGTTTGTATGTTTTTATGTCTCGCGATAACTGCCGCAAAAAGCATCCGATTAGCCTGTAATTTGGTATGTATGTTTGTCAGATAACCGGAATTAGCTGTGTAGTTTCGGGTTAAGTTTGGCCCTTTCGTTCGAAAAATAAAGAACTTTTCAAGAACTTGAAAAATAAAGATTTTCAAATTTTAATATTCACTGAAATAAAATTTGGCGCATTTGGGATAATTGGTTTAAATGTTAAATTATACATTCTGAAATCTCCCAATTAATCCATTTATGCCTGATTTTTTGTTTTCTCAAATTTCTTGTTAAAATGTTGCAAAATGAACCAAAAAAAAAAATACAAAAAAAAATTACGTACTTTTGTATTTATTTGATAAAATGTAAACTTACTAAATAGGGGAATATCCCTATGTAGAAAAATGCATAAGTATATGTTTTGTCGAAATTTATATAAATGAAGCTTTTTAATTGAATATTATATACTAAAATTAGTATTTTTATGAACTATTAAAAAATATATTTATTTCTTTATAGAGGCTAATAACACTATAAATATTATTAATAATAAATTAAGAATAATCGTATTTGAGGCTAGAAAACAATTTATTTCAAAATCCTCTTGAAAAGGACTTTACATAAATAACTCTCCACTAATTGGCTAATAGAAATATGTACCCATTGCTAATAGAAATATGTGCCTAGCGCCCTATATTTTGTACGTTACAAACATGCATAAAAAATAGGCTTGAACATATAATTTCGCAATTTCAAAAAATACGTATTTCAAAGAAGTCTACAAGCTAAGATGATGACTTATTTATTTGGAATCTTGATACAAAAAATACAAATAAACTTTCTTTTTACATTTCGCGATCTTTAAAAATGAAAAACCTATAAACACCGAAAAAAGGTCTTCATTTTAGCAAATAAATATCAGTCTTATGCTGTCATCTCTTGGTAATAGATAAAGACATTTACAGGCAATTACTTCATACAATTTTCATGTTATTAAGAAGAATAAAATTGTAAAAAATTGTTCAAATTCGAAACGTCCCAAAAATGGGGCGCTAGGCATAAATGGGTTAAGGTCTTAAATTACTTCAATTCGTGAGAAATTTTATCAATACATATGTCAGAAATTCGAAAGTAACTGCGTATTTTTTTATGGTATTTTTTGCACCTGTTCGAAAGATATAAAGCATTTTAACTTTTCAATTAAAAATTTTTACCATTAATTTAATCTCTTTTTCTCGCTTTCGTTAACTGTTACTTAGCAACAGTATTTAATAGTGTATGAAAAAAAAAAGAAAATTTGTTAAAATAATTCATTTATTGTCACATTCTTGATAATGAAATATTATGAAAAAAGTTTAAATAAAAAAACAACAACAACAACAAAAAAACAGATTAACTAATTTTTTTTTTTTTTTTTTTTTTTTTTTTGTGATTGCATCTTCGTTCAAGTTAGCACCAAGCAAGAAAGGTGCTAGAAGCAATATCGTTTAACGTGAATGTGGATACTCTTAAAGTGCTGCCACAAAAGCCAATCTATTGGGCCAAATCACACTTGCTAAAATACGACAATTAGTAGTATTGTTGCCCTTACGGAAATTTTCGCAGTAGGTTTAACCGTAGGTTACATTTTTATTGTATAATTTGGAAACAATAAGCAGTTGAAGAGTATACTCGTGAAGAATTGAAGAGTATAATTATTATAGGATCGTGCCTAATATAATAATTCTTAAAAGCTTTTGGAAATACCTTATATGCTTAAGGGGGCACATGACCTTTAAATTTTCAAAAAATTACTTTTTGGATTTTGTGTTATTCTAACTTTTTAAAAAATTCTCAACAATATGCAAAAAAATCAAAAATTTGCATTATTTCTTGAGTTATAATCATTTATAGACGGTGAATACAATTGAGCGTTCATTGATATTGAAACATTAAAACGCGTTTTCTGACAAGGAGAGGGCCAACCTTGTTAATCACAGATTTTGATTATTTTAATATATGTTGTAGGGTAGATACCCCTTAGTGTCAAGTTCAACGGATTTTATCCAACGCTCCTTAGTTCTTGAGAAACCAGGGGGTCTAATAGTCGTATACAACTTAAATACTTACTTTGGTGTCAAGATGATCGGTTGGTTGTAACTCAGTTGGTATGGCGTTTGCCGGCTAATCCGTAGATTCCGGGTTCGATACCTGAATGCGCTGCATTTTTTTTTTCTCATTTTTTGTTTTATAAATATACTTGTAAGTATAACTTAATAATCTGATTGTCAATTAAAATTTATAATATTACATATCAATTATAATTTTAACCTATTTAATTTTTTACTTTTAACTAATTAGTTGTAATAAAACATCATAAAACTGTTAATTTTTTTTAAATCACATTTAAAATGTATTTCATATATCCTTTATCGATGCAATGATATTGAGCAATTGTGTCAATTCGTGAATTTAAATAAACATCATTTACGCATTGCTTTAACAAAGGAAGTCAATGCGACAATACTATTATTCAGTTTTTAAAGTAACAAGCTTTATTTATATTAAAAATTAGCATTAAAGTTAAATTACAACCGATTTTCTGCATATTAAAGATTTTTAAATTTGTAATACGTATGCTTGCGCTTTCAATTATTTTGCTTTCTCCTTTATATTTTACCTGCTTTTATTTTTATTTTATTTGAATATTCTTTTATTTTATCCTACCTAGATGACGTCACTACAGATTTTGTCACGATTTGCGAATTTTTATCATTCAATAATAGATCCAATTTCTTTTTTAACCTCTTTAAAGTATGAAAAATAATAGTTTAAAAAAAAAAAAAAAGATAAATTTAAGTTTGTTAACATTACAATTAACGTATGGTAATTAATTTTTAATTGAAATTATTAAATTGTAATTACAAATATATTTATAAAACTGAAAATGAGAAAAAAGCGCATTCAGATATCGAAACCGGAACCCGCGGATCAGCCGGCCAACGCCATACCAACTGAGCTACGACCAACCTATCATTTTGGTACCAAAGTAAGTATTTAAGTTGTGTACGACTATTAGACCCCCTGGTTTCTCAAGAACTAAGGAGCGTTGAATAAAGTCCGTTGAACCTGATACTAAGGGTTCTCTACCCTACAACATATATTAAAATAATCAAAATCTGTGATTAACAAGGTTGGCCCTCTCCTTGTGAGATTAGCAAATTTGGAGTTTATGCGCACTATTGTTTTCAATCTACAGCTTTAAAAGGTTAAAAAAATATGCGTTTCTTTATAGTCTTCATGCTAAACCCCTAAAAATTCGCCTATTTTGGTTATTTATTTATTTATTTATTTGCATTTGAAAAACTTGAAAAACTTTTGAAAATTTTGTATTTTTTTTATTTTGTTCTAAAATTAAATTTTAAACAAAACTTTTTATATATATTTTTTTGTTTTAATTTAGAAGTAGGTTTGTTATGATTCTATTTTGCTCAAAAATTGTTTTCTATATGAATAATTTAAAGTTTTATCATGTGCGTAGTACTTTTTTAATTCACGCAATGCTTTCAATTCGCGTATTAGTGAGATGAATTTTTAAATAAAAAAAATTAAATATTAACTTTCTATATACAACATTTATTTTTCTGAATAATATAGCTAAGAATATATACTTTAGGCACAAAGGAAAAAAAGATGTTAATAGAATATTATTTGTGTTTTGGGTGTGTTTTGGCGACGTTTTTGAACGTTTCGACAAACTCAAAGGTCCTGTGCCCCCCCCCCCCCCCCAATATATATATATATTGGGGTGCATACATATCTATCTATCTATATATATATACATATAATCTAACATTATCAAATTGTAGATTGCAGTTGAATTTTGTGTAAAGTGAAATGAAAAATAAAATGTCTTACTAAATTTACGTTAAGGCCTCTGATCTGAAGATATACTTGTTATTATTTTCTTTCATATATATATATATATATATTTATTTTTTTTTTTTTTTTTTTTTTACTCGATACAAACTTGTTAGTCAAACGACTGTAAAATTTATAAATAGCCAAACGTTGCACATTTTAAGATAAAATACATTATTATAATCAGATATTAAAAGTCTTGAAAAATTAATTAATTGCAAAATTGATGTTGAGGCCCCTTTCTCGCTGCAAACTTATTGGTCAAACCAGTGTAAATTTATAAGTAGCCAAATGCTGCACATTTTAAAATAAAATACATTATGATAATTAGAAATTAAAAGTCCTGTAAAATTGACGTTGAGGCCCCTGATCTGAACAGTTACTAGTTATTGTTTTATAATATACGATTGTTTTACTGGATACAAACTTGTTCGTCAAACCATTGCAAATTTCTAAGTAGCCAAACGCTTCGCATTTTAAAATAATATACATTATGATAATCAGAAATTAAAAGTGTTTCAAAACTAATGTATTGCACAATTGACGTTGAAGCCTGATCTGAAAATGTGCAAGTTATTGTTTTGTTATGCGTTACTTTTTTACTCGATATAAACTTGTCACTCAAACCATCGTAAATTTTTAAGTAGCCAACGCTGAACAGTTTTAAATAAAATGCATTATAATAATCAGAAATTAAAAGTATCTACTTTTAAATTCACATGTTGTTTAAAACAATTATAATATTATTTAATATTCGTAAATTAATGAATATATGCTAATAATGCACATGGCGAGGTATCTTACAGATTACAAACAAATAATATAAAATTACAAAAGAATATGCTAAAAAGTATTTGTAAAATTTTAGCAAGAGTAAATAACGATGAATGCAAATATCAGTTAAAATTTCTGAAGTGTATTCCGCAACTTTAAAATCAATTTTTCTGAATACTTCACATCTCGACTTTCTTATTTAAGTATTGTGAATTATTTTATAATATCAGATTTGCTTCTTCTTCTCTCTTTATACACTTAAAAAAAAACAGCTGTTTCTTAATTTACGAAAGCGTAATATAATCACTAAGGAAAATATACAATAACCTCTTTCAAGTCACCCAAGATTCGGAAAAGCGTTCCTTTATCCCTAGAAACCTCACAAAAGGATTTATCTTTGAAATTTAAAGAAGAATTTCTACCCTATATATATAAAATCCTAATGAAACGAATTTATGAAACGATTTATTGAAACGATTTTATGAAACGACTGATCCACGGCTATTTCTCCTAATACGATGAAATTAACACCAAAAATCCATATTGATCCGCAGATCGCAAAACTGGTATTAGAATTTCAAAATTTATATTAGTTTTCGAGATATTAATTTTTTTTTCTAATTTGAATTTAATTATTCTAATGATGGTAACCAAATTACTCCATTTTTGTGAAAAAAGGGAGAAAACTGAAAACGATAGGGATTATTATATTTCTTCTTTCTGGCATTTTCAAATTAAAATTGAAATTATCTTGTATTTCAATCGGTAGTGAAGACAATATTGCGATTAAATTATGTTTTTCAGGAAATTTTGAAAACTTTATTCATTAAACATTAATAATAATAATATTAATATTAAATAAATAATAATTTCTAATTTAGTTTAATTAAATTTGCATCCTTTCAAGAGATATTTTTGCACATTTTAGAAAGATTATTATTTAAAATTGTTGCCAATCGTAGAAAAAGTGTAAAGAATAATATTTCTTACGATTAAAAATTTATTTACACGCTACTATTTAAAACAGAAAAACTTCAGAATCAAATGGTTACTTGTTAAAAGCAGGAAAATATTGAAAATTACGTCATAAAAATTGCATTCACTATAACTAACAGAAGAGAAATAAAACTTTAAAATAATAAATTCATTAACAGGCATTAAAAGTAGTAAATGCGGGAAATTACGTCATATTTAAAATGACCGAGAAATAATTCTGCCAAACAATTTAAATTTAAAGATATATTTAAAATACTTTTATTTCATATTTCGAAATGCATTTTTTTTTTAACGTTTGTCGTCAATTCTAAGGCAGCGCAAACAATAATGCATCCTTTCTAACAACAAAACTATTTTCATATGAATATTAAAAAGTGAAAGAAAACTGTAAAATGATAAATTCATTAATATTTGTTAACAGCAGCAAATGGGAGTAATTACGTCATATTTAAAATGGCCAAATGGTAATATTGACGAACAGTTAAAAATTAAAAATATATCTATGCGATACTTCAATTTCAAAGATATTTTGTGTGTGTGTGTGTGCTCCCATAACAACAAGATGATTTAAATTTCAATAAAAATAATAACAAGTTCATGGAGGCTACACACTTTTAAATTAAATAATGTATGTACCGGTGGATCTTAAAAGAGAAAAAAAACTTTAAAATAAATAAATTATTGCATGACAAATGCATTTAATAGTGGAAATTACGTCATATTTTAAAATGATACATTTAAAATGATTTTCATTCCGGAAATTTTTAATGGGACGTCACATCGTATAAAAGTAATGCGACTAGCAAATTTATTTGCACATTACATCACTTGAAGCAGCATAAATACAGGTAAATGTATTCCCAAAATACTTTAAATTAAAATTCGATAAATATATATTAGAAAATTCGGATACTCTTATTAATTAATGTAAACAATATGCAATGTAAAAAAAAACCCATAAAAATCTGCATGATTGTGTATCAAAAAAGAAGAAAAAAAAAATCATGAATAAGCTATACCTGTTCCTGAAAATATCAAAAACTCTATCAAAACATATAATATAAGCGCAAACACAATGGTTCTTAATACCGTGGTTCTTGAAAGCTATTCCCAAGTATAAGGAGATTGGAGATTTTTAACATCGAACCTAAAGGAAGAATATTGTCCATAGCCTCTTTATAAATGTCAGAAAGATAGCAACATTTTTAATGTACCATTTTACACAAGCTGGTTTTCAAACGTGTAATTGATCTTATTTATCAACCCCACAGTCATCAGTTGTTACGATAACGATGGATGAAAGCCATGGTAACATAAAAATGCCCCATTCAAACGGAGAAGCATGGCAACCCTGTTACAGAAGATAGCTGCCGCTATGGTGATCAAATCATTCAATCTTCCATAACCTGGTAATATCTTTTAAACAGGACACATTACCATATTTTCAGAGGCTGCGAAGTCTGAACGGGGGTTAGCGGGCGTAGCTCGTAGGGAGCTGAACCCCCTAATATATAAATTAACTAGGGGGCTCAGCCCCCTGCTCGCTAACGCTCACCAACCCCCACGAATTGCTACGCGATTCATATTGGGATCGCTACGCGATCCCAGCTCGCTTCGCTCGCTCGCACTGTTTATGTCAACTCTAGCCAGAATGGGTGCTATCATAAATCATTACGACGTATTAAATTTACAAATATTTTTTATGTATAAAAAAGTAATGGAAAACTGTTGAAAATGTAAATGAAAACGTACCTTGGAAACAGAATTAATTAAAAACCTTAGTGAAAACAAAATAAAAAATATTTTTAGTTGGGCCGCTATGAGATCCGGGCAAGCAACATATGAAATTTAAAACTATTTTAATTCATAAAAAAAGTAATTGAAAATTTTGTTGAAAATATAAATAAAAATGCATTTATCAAAAGTTTGGCGCTATGACTTGTTGATCATCATTGAGAAAGCTAAGCGAACAGGAAATTGACGCCGTTTAAATTTAAATGGCATGTTAGTGTCAGATTGGGTCCTTCTTCTTTCATTTTGCCTATAGTATTGAAAACCACGGCTTAAATTAATTTAAAACTATAATAAGACTCTATAAAACATGCTACGTATTACGCTATCGAAATGTAAACAAAACGTTTTCGCCTGTGTCTAAATACAACCTTGGATCAAAAAGCTACGTCACCGTAAAACGGACCAATAGCAATTGTCATTCATGTATTGCTCAAACGGTTTGTGTTAAAAGAGAGATCTTATCTGGATTTTGATTTGCTGAGTGTTTTGGGACATGTGACCGTACCTACCACTGAGAAACGTCGCTTTGGCTGTTGCCAAATAGCAAGCTACAAATACAGCCCTTTTTTAGCGCTACGTAAGAGAAATATATATATAGATTTTTATTAGCTAGCTGCCCGTAGTTTTCAAAGACGTTTCCGAGTAGCTTTTACAGTGCATTAATCAGATCTCTCTATCCAGAAAACTGGTTTTTCGGATGCTATGAGGTCTCAAGTAAATATTTTCATGCTCAGCAAACATGTTTAACTGAAAAACATATAGAATTAACAGCAATAACATTAAACTTAAAAATAACATTTTCTGTTACAATTGCATGCACAATTTCAGTTATGCAACTAAAAATATTTAGTTCAGGTCTAGCATCCGAAAAACCGATTTTTCGGAAAGAGAGAACTAATTAATGCATAGTAAAAGCTACTAGGAAATGTTTTCGAAAATTACGGGCAGTTAACAAAAATTTATTTTTATAAATTCTTCTTTAAATTTCGAAAATAAATTCTTTTATGAGGTTTCTAAAGATAAAAGAACATCTATCTTTTTTACAGTGTAAGTATCATAAATTATATTAATTATTGAAACATTCTTGTAAAATATTACGACTTATGCTACGCTACTGTAATTTTTGAGGGGAAAAAAACAAATGAAATAAAGAAACTTATTGAGAAATCTAATTCTATATTGTGTTTACAATGTTGAATCGCAGTTCATTTTTAAGACAATAGCTATCTCAAAAAGATTCCGGAAAAAAATACATAATAACGTTTCAAGTTTAAATTAGCAAGCAAAAAATATTATCTTACTTAAAAATGAAAGTACCTAATGAACAATAGCTTCCAAATGGAAAAATTTTCGTCTTGGCATTTCAGGTATATTTTAGACGTTTATGAATTGTAAATAGTTAAAGCAAATAAATTTTGTAGCAACTATGAAATTTGTAGCACTAAAATATATAGTGTGTAATCAAAATATCTAAAATATAAGAACAAAACTTATTAAATTAGATTTTACCTTTGAAAAAAAATTTAATATGCTACTACTTTTTAAATAAATGATCTTTAAGCATTACACATAAAAGTGGTTTACATCGTTATTCTGGTCGCAAATATCAAAGCTATGATTTGTTTACTTTGCAACATAAATAAATTTTTGTAGCATAAATGCAATGCTTATTATAATTGATTACACTGTCTATATAACAGTTAAATCAGCTCGAATCTTTAATAGACTCTTTCTATTGAAGTTGCCTGGTGCATCTGGATTATGACAATAATACAGTTCAACGTTATTCCAGTGACGGTATGTAACACCCTACGGGTAAATGAAAATAGTTTCCAAGATATATGTACTTCTTGCGTTAAAATAATTTTAACGAAACGAGGCACCGTAGATAGACGCTGCTGTTTTTTGGTAGTATGATGCTGTTAACGGATAAAGCCCTTGAAAATATTCCACAAGCTTTCTCAGAAACTGGTGAAGAAAAGCAGCATACATCAGTTAAACACAGCTAGAATTTTTCAAAGATACTTTTCATTTCATAAGATTTATGACAGGAATGTAACTCAACGTTACATGAATAATCGTAGGTAACACTCTGGAGGTGAATGGAAATAACTTTAAAAGGACTCATATGCACTTCTTGCAGTAAAATATATTTTTTAAAAAACTGAGACCTTGTAAATGGAAATTATTATTCTTTTTTGGTACTTTGTTGTTAAAGAACAAAACACTGGTGATACACTACAGATTTCTTTAGACAATGAAACAGGTAAGCAGCATCGAGCAATCAAAAGCTGAAATATCAAAAGATGTCTGCATGAGAATGAACCACTCTGTAGCTTAAAGCATTTTGACGAGATTAAGTTGAAAATGAATACACACTCATGCGATGGTTTATTACACTGAATATGTTTTACTTCAAGAGGCATAACTATCATTCAAAGATTCTTTCCATTGTAGTTCCAGGATGCATCTGGATGGGAGTAATGCAGCTCAACTTGACACAACTAATAGTAGATAACACTCTGCCGGTAAATGAAAATAATTTCTAAGCATAAGAACCTCTTATATATAAGTAGTTTTTTTTTTTTTTTAATTGTGGTATTTTTTTGGTGATATTTTGTTGTTATCAAATAAAAACATTTGATATATTCTGAAGGCTCTTTAAAAATTGGGACAGAAAAGCAGAATCTAACAGTTAAAAGCTGACATATCAAAATCACCCCATAACTTCAGGCCTTTTGATAAGATTTAGATAAAAATGATTTCATGCACATGTGGTAGTTTATTATATAGGCCATACTTTAATCTAATTAAACAGAACTAGAATCCTTCAAAGATTCTTTTCTATTGTAGTTGCATGATACATCCGGATTTTAACTCTAATGAAGCTCGATTTTTTTCCGTTAACAGTAAATAACACGCTGCGTGTAAATGGTAATAATTTCCAAGCAATCATACACATTTCTTGCTGAATAATAACAAGGTGATCCAACCCGGCTTTCCGGATTACAGAACATACTGCCCGGTGTACAGAGCATACTTAAAAACCATTTTCAATTGTAAACTCTAATAGAATTTTTGCATTTAATATTTTTTTATTTACCCACTAACAACACTGAAAACAATTTTATATGAAAAATACCAATTATTCAAATAAATTTTTAAAACTTATAAAAACGATACTTTCGTATCCTCTTGTTAGTGGCTAATAGCTGACGAAACCCACAAAGATTTCACTATTTACAGCAGTCTTTTGCATTTTGATTATTTCACTATTTAAGCACATGGTTCGACACAGCTTTTAAACTTGAGTTTTATTTATTTAATATTATTTATTTTATTTATTTATTTTATTTATTTATCTTAAACACCTCCACCCCCCACACACACAAAAAAAAACAGTTTTAAGACAAACTGCATATGAAAGAACATTTTTTTTTCGTATTCAAAGGCGTAAAAACTGAAATTGTGCGATTGTTAGAAGTTAAGAATTTTGCGAAAAATGCGAAATAGATGAGTTATTGCCACCGTCGATATGACGTCATCGTTACTCAGCGACATATTTTTGCTTGATAATATTGATTTTACCAAAATTGAGGTGGAGTAGATTCCAATTATTATTCTTTGGTGTTATTTTATTGTATAACGAGTAAAAACATGTAGCTTCTACTCGCTTCTTTAGAAATTGAGGCAGAAAAGCATAATGCAGCATCAAAAATTGAAACATCAAAATATATCTATGTAATTACGAACCACCGTATAACCTTATGTGTGTTGACAAGATTGCGGTACTGGCTATAGTTTATTCCAGTTAAACATAGCAAAAATCTTTTAAAGATTCGTTTCGTTGCAGTTGCACGGTGCATCTGGATTATGAGTGTAATGTAATTCAATGTAACTTTAAAAACATACTTTGGGATAAATCTAAATAATTTCCGAAGAGTCATATATATTTCTTGCATTAAAATAATTTTAGCAAAATAAAGATATAGTAGATGGAAACTCACATTTCTTGGCGGTATTTTCTTGATATATATATATATATATAAACATTAAATATATTTTATGGGCTTCTTCAGAAACGAATGAAGAAAAGCAGCATACAGCAATTAAACACATCTAGAATCTTTCAAAGGATCGTTTCATTGTAGTTGCATGATGCATCTGGATTATGACTGTAATGTAACTCAACGTTACTCCAATAACAGTTGGTAATACTCTGCGGGTAAATGGAAATAGTTTCCAAGCAGACATGTGCACTTCTTGCGTTAAAATAATTTTAGCAAAATTGAGACACTGTAGGTGGAAACTTATATTCTTTGGTGGTATTTTGTTGTTAACGAGTAAAACCATTGGAGATATTTTACGAGCTTCTTCAGAAACTGATGCAGAAAAGCAGCAAACAGCCGTCAAAGCTGATACATCAAAAGATATTTGAGTAATGATGAACCACCATGTGACTTCAGGCGTTTTCAGAAGATTCAGGTAAAAATGAATGCATGCACATACTCTAGAAAAAACACAAGCTAATCCGACAAGACCAAAGAGAGAAAACACATTATCTGCGACATGGACCATATTTGCTGCTTCAAGGAAACGTGCTCGAAACTGATGAATGCATTTTGATTCAATTACATTTTCTGCTTGAAGACTTTTGAGATCACTGTAAATGGAATGTAGTATTTGCCGCAGAATGACACATATGAAGCAGTATAACATAAGACTAACTACGACATTGCTTGAACAGATAATAAATATAGTAGCATGAGTAAATGTTTTTAGTCCATTCATATGTAAAATATCTTCAGATTCAGTGCTGTTAGACGCACAGTCGAAAAAGTGCGAAGCATTTGATGGAAATACTAAGCCACACACAAAGAAATATGTTATAAACAGCATATAAAATACACCAAGCCTTATCAAAGATCCACCGGACAATACTATATTATACTTCAGAAGTTGATTACTTATTTCCAGAGAAAACTCTTTAAATTTCCGGTATTGCAAAGCTATGCTGTTGACTGTACAAGCGGTGACTGCAGAATTGATGAGTGGAAAGAGATCGAATGTTATATCCTCATGTTGAAATATTTTCATAATACGATATATGAAGTATAAGTTTACAAAGCACACACAAATCTTACGTAAGATACAATAGATATATTTTACACATGGGAACTGCTTATAGAATGATAATGGAGGAATACCATTGCACCGCAAAAGAAAATTCAAAACATTTAGAGTCACCATTCTCTTGATAAATATATAAAATGAAGTTGAAGACATATTTTTGTATTTTTATCCAGGAGATATTTCTTTTATAGATGATATCCGACAAATTTTTTTACCTTTTACAAAGTTCAAAAGATACTTAGTAAACGTGCAATTCAGAAAAAAATTAAAAAATTATGTAAGCAGGCATTTATCTCTTAAACTTTATTCGAAATATATATGTTTTTAATAGGTTAACAAATTCCTTTTAATTTTAAATACTGGGCTAAATTTATTATTTTTATATCAATATCGTCAAAAGACAATACCATATGTTTGTCTCTGTATAAGTTTTAATTTTAAAAAAGTTACCAAGGATAGATAAAAGATTATGAATCAAGTTTTATTATTAATTAGAAGTGAAGAACGTAGACACACTACTAGTATATAAATTCATTTTCATAACGTATTTACGGCAAATATAGAATTTTCTTCTAATTCTCATAAAGAAAATCTCGATAGCTTATATCAGGCAATGCAATTATTTTCCCGCGCCCCTTGTTATAACGATGAAACTCAGAGAAGTCTTACTCGTGAAAATATCTAGATTAATAAGCTTTTTTTCCGAGGAAGAGTTTTAACTACACTCCTCTCACACCACATGATTATTAAAAACTTATGGTATTACGAATAGCCTTAAATAGTTTCATTATTTCGTTGATGATGTGTCAAAACGAAAACTCACTTTTAATTTAGCAAACAGTTTGGCATAATGACAGGAGACTAGACAAGTCAATTTTGTTCCACAAACACAAGTCCAAAATGACTAAACATCAATGACATGAGATGTGTGGGGTTTTATGTTAACGGGAAGTAACACTAATTAGATCAACATACTTGTATTTAATGGATTTCGGTGTGATAAAATATTTACCTTTGTTAACATATTTAGAGGTAATAAATTTACAATAATGGAAGATTTTAAAATATAAAAAAAAGGATATATATATATAAAAACAGTAATTATTCATGTGATTATAGAAATAGTATAACATATGTTAGAAGATTCATGCGCATCAAGATCGTAAGGATATATTTTTGCAATGTGTGTTAGTTTCGTATATGATAATAGCTTGCGTAATATTTTACATTACATGCATAAATTTGTAACATTTCATCAAATGGAAGAATACATTTGAAAAGATTTTTTAATGAGTATTCAACTTGCATTTGAAAAAGGATTATACTCAAGTTATATATTCGGAGGTATAAACTCAAAATTTTGTATTCATGCACTGATATAGTTTTTGCATTTTAATACATTGATGGAAGACGACAATAACATTGTTTTCAATATTTGTGGCTGCGGAATTTTATATGTATTATTACTTTTTTTTTAAATATACACAATATTCCTAATTATTACAATTACTTCTATATTCATATAAAACTTCGATTAGAAACAGTGCTATTATTACATATATTCATTTGTAATATAAACACAAAAATCGACAATGTTTTTGTTAAATAGCGCAACGTGCATAATTGCCACCCGTGGGCGCGTCACCCTGTCTAAAAAAACCAAAACTACCCGTCTTCAGCGTGTTAAACAGTGTGACAAAAAAAAAGAAATATATTTCTTAATGTAGGAAAACATAACATAACCAAAACAAAGTTGTAAAAACAAAGTTTCTTTTTCCGCCACTGATTTTCGGAAACGTTTCGAGTGTACGAGGTGTTTTCGAAAAGTAAAGATACACCTCTGGCAACAGGAAAGAAAAAGTTTTATGAGCGAGTTGGAAACACATACTGTAACTTGAACATTTGACCTTTCCCTCGCAGTCATTCGTTATTTGTACTCCGAGTCTGTTTCGTGTAGCACGCGTTTATAATGGCTACGTTAATTCAGAATGCTGCCAAATTAGAAGTACGTTCCGTCTTACGTTTTCTTCATGCAAAAGGTGATCGTTCAGTAGATATTCACGAAGAAATTGTTTCCTATAGGAACATTATGAATCGACAAAATGTGTCGTGCTTTCTATGGAAATAGGACCAATGTCCATGAAGTACCCAGAACAGGTAAGTAGCCTTACAGCCCGGACCTTGCACTCAGCGACTACCACTTATTCCTTTACCTGCAGAAACATAGTCAGGCAAAAACTTCCACGACAATGATGAGATCAAAATCGAAGTTGAAATGTGGTTTCGACGACAGTTCGATAAACTTCTATGATTGTGGGATACAAAATCTAGTACCCAGGCTTAACAAATGATTGGAGAATGACGGCAACTAAGTCGAAAAATAAGACATATATCAATAAGCAATTTGCAATGAACATTTTATCAATTAAAAGTCTTTTGACATGCGGCATTGTACCTTTACTTTTCGAAAACCCATTGTATTTTATAATTAATTAATTAGCTTTCTCAAACAGAAATTTCAGTTATTAGGATTCCATCAATTCCCAAGTAAACATTTTCACTTTCAACAAACTTATTTCACAGGGAAACATGATAAATTAACAATATTTACATTGCAATTGAGGACATGAGTTCAAAAACTCTGCTTATCCAGAAAATCAAATTTTGGAGAACCGCGAAAAATATCTGACTGCGTCCATTGTTTTTCCTTGTAATCCAAGATTTTACAATGCCAGAAATGCACGATAAAAGAAGTTTTTTTTTGCAGATTGTAATGTTGTTTTTTTTTATGCAGGTTCACCAATAGAACAGATTGATAGAAAAAAACTCGATTTTTAAATTTTGGAGAAAGCGAGTTTTGAAACTCACGTCCTTAATTATTTTGTTGGCCTTGTATGCATAAATGAGATACGCAGCAGAAAATGTTTAACTGAGAATTGATAGAATCCTAAAAACAAATATTCCAATTTGAGAAAACTTATTATTGCACTATAAAAAGTACTCGGAAACGTTTCCAAAAATAAATGGCAGCAAAAGAAACTTCGTTTCTATATGGGCTTCTTTAAATCTGGAAAATATATTGATTTTTTGAGGTTTCTAAAGATAAAGAACGGTTTTTGGAATCGTGGGAAACTGAGAAGAGGTTTTGGTATATATTCATTCATGATTATATTGTATTTTCGTAGATTAAGAAACTTTTTTTTAATCTTTTTTTTTTCAGTGTATAGTACCTAGGATAGAGGAGAAAAGATCCAATTACAGGGATAGCCAGATAAAACCGCAAAAATCAACAATATTTAAAAATCCGTAAAATATTGCGCATGTAACAAAGGTTTTTTTTTAACTGTAAAATTTCATAATAATTCCACGTACCTCAATTGAACAAAGAAAGTTTAACGTTTCATACTGATGTGTATAAAATATTAAACAGGAAATTAATAAATAAATACTTACATGGTAGAAGAGAAAATATAAGACAAGACCATTCTGAAGCAAACTTATTAGACCTAAAAAGTCAAACAAATAAAGAAAAGTTATTGATATATGTGTGCTAATGTAATGGTGAAATCATAAAATTGTAAAATTGAAGTTGATAATTATTTACATATATTTTATTTAAATACGAAACATAATTATTTTTTATGAGGGTGTGTAAAATATTGAACTTAAAATTTGAAAATGTATTAATTTTTCAGCTAATGACAGTAAAATATTGTCATTATTTAAATACAAAAACACTTGACTATTTTAAAATTTAAAAACATATATTAACATGATTTAATAATAATTTTTAAAAAATTACGAGAATTCCACTTTTTAGTATAGTTAATTAAATAGCATTGCTGATGTCGTACTGAATTTACTATTTGACATTATAAAAATTAAAAAGTACAAATGATTAGAAAAAAATAAACGGACATTTTTTCACGATTTCATAAATAAGTTTGTTTCTAAAGGGAAAATGAAAAAAAAAAAATCATAAGTCAAGAAGCAGACAAAAATACAGACTTATCACGCAAGGTTATAGCTATACACATCAGATTCGTTGTTTCTTTATAAAACGTTTATTTACATAGATATAGGTTAACATTTTATGAATATACTAGCTGGCTATGCCCGCTACGCTGGTCTGTTTATCCAAACGAATCTTGAATCAAACTAAATGTATCAGTGAGTTTGCATTGTGATTTAAAGCAATCTGGAACCTTATTGAAATGTCCTTTTGTACTGCAGAAAACGACATGAACGCCATTGTGTATTATATTTTCTAATGTGCAGACAAATTTTCCGCTATTAAGATCTCAACCCTTTTAATTGATCAATCACAGTAGGATTTGGTAAAGAATGATATTACAATATGCAATGTAATAAAAAAAAACCTGAAAAATTATTTAACTAACACAGCAAACAAACAAACTGACAAAATCCATCCAGTAAAACTTTTTTTAAAGGCTGATCTTTCATTTTGGGGTCCATCTGTTTATAGAACTTTCTCCCCATAATTCTATAACTAAGGAAAGTAGAATGATACGCAATAAACTAAAACCTCCCAAACATTGTCTAATCAACAAAGCAAGTATTATCAATATCCGCCATTTAGAACTTTTTGAAAAGTCTAATCTTTCATAATCGGTTTCACATGATTATGGAACGTTCCACCTTTATTTTATGACTAAACAACGTAGCACAATATGCAAAATACTAAAACCATATCTGAATAGGTATGGAACTAACAATGGAATTCCTATCAAAATCCGTTCTGTAGAATTTTTTAAAAATGCTAAACTTTCATAATCTGGTTCAACTGATTATAGGACTTTCACCACATCTCTATTGTTAAGAAATGCAGAAGGGTATAGTATATACTAAAACCCTGCCTGAAGCATTATCTAACTAACAGTGCAAATTCAATCGAAATCCATTCTGCTAAATCTTTTAAAAAGACTAATCTTTCATAATCGGGTTCGTATGATTATTTAACTTTTAAACATAATTATATGTATAAGCAACATACAAGGATATGTTATATGCCAAAATCTTCCCTGAAAAAGTATATAACTATCATTTTGATTCTCATCAAAATCAAGTCAGGTGAGCCCAAGTTATATGCAGCCGGGACGAATTTCCCATTTGCATTTTACTTTCGTATATATAGTAGAAGCAGAAGTAAATAGATCGATAAGAATATTGAATCTTAAAATTTATGAAACTAAGTTATTCCTCGTTGTCTCTGCTGAATAATTTTAAAGACTTTTCAGTCGTCGAGTATTGAGATTTACAATTATGTCTGCAACAATTGTATTTCATTTTGAGCCAAAATATTCTCGGTAAAATGAGCATATTTGCTGTGGGTTCCGATATTATAAAATATTTTTTTCTAAATCGCCATTTAAACTACGCACATGAAATTCTAAGTGTCTCTTACCACTGCAGTAAACGTTTCGCTTTTTAATCAGTGAAAAATGAAGTTATAACTTAATTTTATTTAATAATAAAAAATACTTTTAATTAAAAAAAAAGTTAATTAAAATTTTTTGCAGTGTTTCGATTGAATAATGATTAAAGCCAAAAGAAATTCGCATTCAATAAATAGCAAGCCACAATGTTTGGCACATTTGCAATTGAATCTGGTACTTTTCCACTATAGGCGCCTTGGCGTTTTTTTAAATAGCTTGGCGCAATTTGGACATCAGAAAGAGAGATTTATTGCTAATTGATATAAACAGTTAAGAAAACCAACTTGATGAAATTTTTGTTTGTTTATATGTGTATATTATTAATGTCTTTTACATACAAATTACGGTACTACTACTTAGTTATCCCGTCGATCAAAAATCTATCGAGAAACTATAAGATTAAATGCCAATAATGGTTGATCATTAATGTCACATACACTTGACTTTAAGCAAGTTACACGTATTTACGACATCAAGTGATTTTTATTTCGACGTTATAGTTGTATTTTTATTAATTTTATACTAATTTATTTGTTCTTTCGTTATTTAAAATAAAAATTATGTCAATTTGTATAATTTGGCGATTTATATAATTTAGCGAAATTGTTCAACAGGATAACTAAGTAGTACCCAAATTACTGCTGTTTCTATATAAAATTAGATAAATAGCATCTTTATGTTAAATAAATTATATAAACATAGAAAAAAATGCTTATGTATAGGAAATGAAACAGCGAATTGGTTGACAGAAAATATGTTGCCAAATTTCCTTCCCCGCCAATGCTATTTTCTCTATTTCGCCAAGATCCCTATACTGGAAAAGTACCAAAATATGTTTGCACGTTTAGGATTGAAATAAATGGCGCAATAGCGTACATTTTGGTGTGGTGTTGGTATATCGTAAATGTAGCAAAATGTATCCAAAAAACTCTTTCTCAAATTTCGCCAATTCTCTGTAAATTCGGTTACAGAATTGGTTCGCTTTAAAAACACAGAATCAATTTTAACCTTTTCCTAAGTTAATTGTGCGGCGAACCACGCCCGGTAACATACGCCATTTGTCTGTAGGCCCAATTATGTAACTTATCTGTACCTAATATGCCAATTGTCTCTGGACTCGATTACGTAATTTATCTCCTTAATTAACCCGTTAATAGTCGCGCGTTGGTCTTTTCCCCGCCCGAAATTGGTTATCTTCCTGTAACTCATTTCCCGTTAAAGTTACGTTAGCGAAATTCCGTGTAGCTGACCTTGAGTATTCACACTCTTGTGTAGTAAAATTGCAAGTCATTCCTGCTATTTCTTAGCATTTTATCGCATTCTTAAGTTTCAATCGGTCTAAATGACCGCGTTGCGACCACTTGCGTTAGTTGAATTTTTCCCCCTCGTGTTCATCCTTTCCCATTTCCTCGAAATCTGTGGGGGAAAGTTTCTTCCACGTACAGACTCTCTGCCTGTTGTTATTTCGTCTCTTTCTTTCTTTTTTCTTTCTTTTCTCTTTCTTTCTTACTATTTTACCCGTTAATAGAGTACTTTTTTTACTTTTAGAATGTGACTTAAAATTGTTTTATTATATTAGTTGTGAAGTCAGTTCGCACAAAAAACTGATGGATGGTCACTTACATTTTTTTTTTTTCATTGTCAAATATTGCGCGAATAAATTCTCAAATTGAGAATCATTTTAATATGGAAATAAAAGGGAAATTCATCATCATTATTTGTAAGAACTTGCTTTCCATTTATTACCGGAACATATAAATGAAAAAAACAGACAATAACACTGCCAAACCATTAAAGAAAAAGAAGAGAATTTTGTAGGAATCAGTAAAAAAATTGCCGTATCTCCAAAATCTGAGAAGTATCGTTTTTGTACAATAAAACAAATTCGAAAGATAAAACAATTTTCTCAGAAATGTAGTATGTATATCTGCGAAGAACATCCATATAATTTATTTGTACAATAAGAAAAATAATGAGAATTTTATAATGTAGGTTAGAAATTACGCAAGTAAAAATATCTTTTGGATAATTCAGTGAATGTTTATACTATGATTTAAAAAAATATTTTAAGTATTTTTCTAAAATTTATCTATTGTTAAATTTTCATACTGTAAGTAAAAACACATTTTTTTAACAATGCCGCAGAAAATGTATATTTTTATTATTATTATTGAAATCCAATAGAGGCTTGGGGACGATATCTAACAAATTTAAATTTGTTGGCCTTCATCAATTGTTCAAACTATTTTTCAGAATAATGTTTTCCAGAATATGAGAGAAAATTCATTTAAATTAAATTATTGCTGCATATTTATAATTTCGGAGAAAATTTTCTTATTGTTTTTATTATTTTAATGAATGTCTTTATAAAACAATAAATTATATCATTAATACCTTATTATGAAATGTACAATTGAATATTTATTTTAATTAAATAGTTGCTCTAAAATACATCCCTATTAAAAGGAACTTTACAGTGATTCTATTAATTAAAATAATTTATTCATCTTAGGATTTAAATCTACAATTGCATATGTATTTAAATTAAATATATAATTTCAATAACTTATTTATTATTTGCTTTATATAAGCGAAGTTCGTATGCAAAATTTTTATTCAAGGGCACTGATCCCACCCTGAAATAAGTAAAAAACTACAAATCGTGCATTTTCATTTGAAAAATGGATTTAATCACAAAATCTCGCGACCCCCCCCCCTCCTCCCCCCCTCATACACACACAGACACTCCACAAAATAAATAAATAAATAAAACGTAGTTACAACATTTACATTTATAATTTCGAAGTTAAGTATTTTTTACCTTTTTCTTTATTATATATATATATATATATATATATATATATATATATATATATATATATATATATATATATATATTTATATAATTATACATTTTTAATAATATTTGGTTTATGTGGTGTTTGTGATTTCATAATTATTGGTCATTTTCATTATTTTTCAATGGTATTATTGTACAAAAAGTTTATATATATATATGTGTGTGTGTGTGTGTGTATATATATTGTCTTTAATTGTTTATTGCATCAAATTTGATGGTTTTTCATGTGTTTTAAATGAATTAATCGTCCGCAATATGCTGGTGAATTAGTGGTATTGTATTTGATTTTCTGTTGCATGCCATAGGTTCCATTTTTACTTTCAGTTTAATTGTTCAATTTAATGTCAGTGTAATATATTGATGCTAAATTTATTAATTTTATTTTATTAAATGGATAGAGAGTGCCGGAGTATCATAAAAATCTACCTGACTCTGATTTTGTCCTTCCAAGAAAAAAATAAAAATAAAATAAAAATACCCCTATCACGAATTTAGATTCATATTCGAAAATGTTTTCCTACTAATTATTGATTCATACTAACATCAGAAATTCAATCAAATCATTTACTATTTACTTTTAAGTATTTATGCAAAACGAAGAAAGAGTTATAAAAACATTTATCTAGATGCCAACTGAATATATACTTAAGCGCAATAAATAATTGCTGTAAAAAGTTGTAAAATGAATAAGTGCTGTAATCTTTTAAAGTTCAGTCTATCTTTTCACCCTACGTTATCCGTTTTCAATCATCTGATAACACCGGCAAGTTTCCCCTTCGTTTTCGGCCTGCTGGTAACGGCGGCAAATGGACCGAACGCGACTACTAACGTTTTAAAAAATGTCGCGACTACTCTCGGGTTAAGGCATATTTTAAAAACTACATCTACTTTCCAATTTTCCTGATTTTAGATCAATGGGTATTGTTAGATGTTATAAAGCTTGGGGCAATTCGGGCTTCAGAAAGTGAGATTTGTGACCAAATGATATGAACAGCTGTGAAAACAAATAAAATGAACTTTTATGCTTTTTAAAATATGTATTCCTATATATAAACCTTTTATTTATGAATATTAATATTTTTGTTATTTATATACAATTTACTTCTGTTTTTATATAAAAAGAGATAAGTGTCTTCTTTATAGTAAATAAATTCTATAATTATTGAACAGAAAATATGCATTAAAACTTTCCTTTTCTCTCCAAACCCATTTCTTCCACTTCGCAAAGGAAAAATTTGAAAATTACAGAATTTACCCCCTTGCACTATGACTAAACAGTGTCGAACAATACATTATATACTAAAACTATCTCTGAAAAATTGCCAAATTAACAATGCAAATTCTATCAAAAACCGTTTATTATAACTTTTTTTAAAGGCTAAATTGTGATAATTGAGTTCACCAGATTACAGAATTTTCCCCAAAACTGTATGGCTAAGCAACGTAGAAGGACATGGTTTATACTGAAATCTTTCCTTGAAAATTATCTAATTACAGTCCAAGTTCCATCGAAACACATTCGGCAGAATCTTTTATAAAGGCTAATTTTTCATTATCAGGTTCATCTCATAAAAGAACTTTAAACCATAATGCGATTCCAAGCAACGTAGAACGACGTGTTACGTACTAAAACCTTCCCCGAAAAATTACCTATCTAACAGTGTAAGTTCAGCAAAACCCAAGTTCTAAGCAGCCGGAATGAAATTTCCATTTGAATTACACACACACACATATATATATATAAGTAGAATTAGATTTTTCAAAAAATGCAGTCGTCTACTTGAAAAATAACCAATATGGAAAATGCGCTCAAATCGAAGCCACGCTTGTGCATTTTTGGCTTAAAATTAAATTGTTTGGTGATAAAATGAAATCGTAAATAAACAGAAAATATGAAACTCACAAGAACCGTCATTTTTATAATTACATCTGCTAGTTTCTTCTGAAAGTCACATGATGGATGAGTTAAATAAAATAAAAAGTAAATTATAAAAAAAAAATCTAAATCAAAAACAAAATTGTCACTCAGATATTATCTTATCAGATTTGCTGATGCATTTTTTTTAACCTGACGCAAGCGATAAATTTCCAGATATAGTTTAGAACTGCAATCTTTCATATTGAATAAATTTTTAAGCATTAAAACATTACCTTTCATTTTTAAATTCGATATTGTCGTTTTATAATATTGCCACTCGTCAAAACTATTTTTCTTTTCTCTTTTTTTTTTCTTTTAAACAAAATTAATAAAAGTTTTCTTCCGATATGTACAGCCATTTCAATACGAATACCATATCAACGAAATTTATCGCCAATAAAATAACAGTAACCCTTTCGCCCAAAATAACACAACTTTCCGTCATAATTCTATAACTATTCTAGGTAGAATGATGTGTTATAACTTAACACCTTCTCTGAAACAATACCTATCTAATGGTATAAGTTCCGTCAAAATCCATGCAGTAGAACTCGAAATCTCGGCGTTCGGAACGAAATTTCCGTTTGGATTTTATATATATAATAGATAATAGAATAGATAATAGATTTTATATATATAATAGAATAGATAATAGATTATGTGTTATGAACTATCTCAAAGTTTAAAACAGATCGCATTGTTAGATTTCCTAATTTTAACAATATCGCGTTATGTTAGTTCCACATTCCACCACCAGGGAGCGCACTCTATTCTTAACGAAAGCGTATCTGAACGAAACTCCTTCATGCAACCTTTCCGTAGATACATGAATCGGGAGGGTGGCGGTCTTAACCAATAATTTAAGATAATTGCTGAAATTACTACGAAAAATATTTTAAAGGGGCTCTACGCGGGCCCCTAATAGAGTTAGAGGAAATCGGAAGACGGCAAAATAATCGCAGGGAAAAGTTTGCTTGGGTGCTTCGGAGCTACTTTTGGCGCGAGATCTAAGCTCTACGACCAATAGGAGCCCAGATATTTAAGGAAATATGAAGTAACAAAGTCCAAAATAATAGAATTTTCCGTAATAATTCTATAAATAATCTAGGTAGAATGATGTGTTATAGCTTAAAACCTTCCCTGGAACGATACCTATCTAACGGTATAAGTTCCGTAAAAATCCATGCGGTAGAACTCGAAATCTCGGCGTTCGGAACGAAATTTCCGTTTGGATTATATATATATAATAGATTTATTATTTTATGTTTGACTATTTATGATTATACATACATTTTTTGTTTAAATTTTTAAGTATCACGTACTCATCGTAGCATTGAGGTTTTTGCATTTTAATTATTTGTGATAAGAAAGTTTAGTACATTTTCAATCATGAAACCAAACCAATTAGTAAAATTTTAAAGCCACAATAGAAATCAGGATAGACCGTTTACAAGTATATTTTATTTAAACTCTGTTCCTTTAATAGTAATTTACGGTACTTTTGTACATTGCTCTTTTTTTTTTTTTTTTTTTTTTTTTTTGAGAAATTAAGCCATTTACACATTTGCATGAAAATTTATACTTCTCCCATTTCCTTCTATATATATATAAAAAAGAACGCTTTGGAAATGGACCAATGAAAATCTGCGTAGATACCGCGAAACGCATCTGATTAAACAGAGCTTTCTGACGCAATAGGGGGGGGGGAGGGAGTGGGGAACCCGGATCTGTCGCCAAACGTCACCAAGTCTGTCGTCAACTTGGTGCTATTTCCAGTATTTCGCCAAATTTCCATAGACTCCCAATGAAATATAATAGGGTTTATTTGCTTGCAGAAAATCACCAAATTGAAATATTTCAATGCAACAAAAACTAATATTAGCTTATGAGTAGAGCTTAATTGAACTATTTACATTATTTTTAAGCACAAACACTAACTTTTTACAATATATGTAACACTATATGTATAATTTTACACATATATGTTGGTGGAGAAAAGGCGGCGAAGTGAAAATTTCAGAGGAGAGAAGATTTATAAGACAAAATTATTTACTGTAATTACATATTAGTGACGAGCGCATTTTTACCAAGTGGAATCTAAAAATTGAATGCATAAAAAATAAGAGAACGCTTTAGGGATCGCGAAGCGATCCAGAATGGAAACGCAAAACAATTACGTGTCGGGTTGGCTAGAAAATAGGGATTGCTTCGCGAATGGAATCGCGAAGCGAATACGCGGGGAGTTGCAGAGCGTAGCGAGCAGGGTGGCGGAGAACCCCTAGTTACTGTATATATTTTATTACATCGTAGTTAATTAAATATTTTTAAGTGTTAATTTGCGCTTTTAAATTTCCTGTTTGTTTTTTTAATTCGAAGTCTGTTATAACTTAACAAATTTAACAATATAAAGAGGACGATGTTGTAAGAAGGCAAGGCGGTGCAGTACACGTTCACAATTATTAAATACCATCAAAAATCATAATATATAATATCTATTTTATTCTGATGTTAAAGAACCTTATGTATCTTATAAAGTAGTATATAAGTTATTACTGCTATAGTTACATACTATAGAAAACCGCCATAAAACATTAAATCAGTTTGATAGTTAAACAAAAACTCAATCATAAAATACACAATATGAACTTTAAAAAGCTCAATGTTTTAGTTAAAAGGCGATTAAAATAATAAAATAGAGCTTACAAGTTAAAAATACACATTTTTATTTAAAACTTCTTAGCACTTTCGGTCTGCATTTCTCGCGGCCATCATCAGAGAATATTTTAATAATTAAATATTTAATATTATACGTAACAATAAAAAAAGCTCAAATTATCAGAAGAAATTAAGCTTACATTTCTTCAAAATTTCATTATTAACATTAATTATTAAAATATTCCCTGATGATGGCCGCCAGTAATGCAGGCCGAAAGTACTAAGAAGTTGTAAATAAAAATGCATATTTTTAATTTGTGACACCTATTTTATTATTTTAGTCCCTTTTTAAGTAAAACAGTGAGCTTTTTAAAGTTCATATTGCGCATTTCATGACTGATTCAAAGTGAAATATTGCATTTCGTCTTATGATTTTATTATCAAAAACTCAATTTCCAGTAGTTAAAATGCGTTTGAAGAGAAACCAGATTCACCTGGAAAATATTATATTTGATGCCGGAAAACAAAAATAAAGATAAGAACAAATATCAAGAAAGATAAATATATTGCTATTTGGGATTTATAAGCTCTTTATTCCCTCGAAAAGAGGAAAGAGAAAGTTATAAATACGAATACTAAACTTCATAACCTCCAATACACTTTCATTCTGCTAATGCAAGAACGGCCTCTGCGAGATATTTCTTTAAAACTTTTTTTAATATTCTGTTAATCAATTATATAGAGTTATTTTGAATCATAATATTCACATTCACTTTTTTTAACAGAAGTTTTGCAAGAAACACAATGTAAAATAACATGGTGAATCAAATATCAAATACGCTTTGAAACTAATCTACTTATTATTATTATTATTATTATTATTATTATTATATAATATTGTACATCTGTTCATGATAAGCACTTTTCTAATGTATAAGACTTTACTTATTAACATAATAGATATGTAGATATAAAAATATAAGGAATTAAAAATATTAATAGAAATTTGAAAAAAAAAAATTAGGAGGTGACATCTTTTCAACGTTTATACTTTTTGATTGTCTTACTCTTTTTTTTTTTTTTTTTTTTTTTTTTTTTTTTTTAATGTTATACAGTACAAAGTCTAAAGTCCGGAATCCTCGGGTCTTTACCAAGTCCGAACTTCGGATTTTTCCGAACTTTGGGTCAAAAATATTACTTTTCCAATAAAAAGGAAAAGAAAATTCACTGCATAAAAAGGCAAAATATCATGCTCATAAATAAAAAATTGCCTATAACAACTGTTTAATACTAAATTAAACAATCATTTTCACTAAATAAGTCATAAAAAAATAAAAAGTTAAAAAAAAAAAAAAAAAAAAAAAAAAAACATTTATTTAAGGTTGTTTATAAATCCAAAAGGGCAACTTTATGTCATAAGTTTTAATTTATTTTTGTTCAGAGATGCATGAAACAAGCAGGTGTTGTTGTTTAGAAACTATGTAATCGAACTGTGTTTTCCGCTTTTTTGTTTTGTTTTGTTTATGTTTTGTTTTGCAAACGCAATAGATCTTTCAGAAAATTGTGTCAAAGTGGGCGTTTTGAACCGAATTCCCGTGCGAAAGAAGAATAACCGCACAAGGAACGGTGAAAAACGTCTTTGTCACGTGAAGAAAATCGTTTATAACTCAATAGGTAATTTATTTATAAAAAAATGGAAAACACAGTTCGATTCCTATTCGCTTCCATGGTCAGGACTTCCAATTTTATGACTTTCCGTTAAAAATGAATTTGCAAATATGTCAAAACATTTTGCGCTTGTTGAGCAGAGCAGTTGGGAACAGCCTTAAGGGAACAATTTAAGAAGAAATTGGAACTTTCTGAACTATTGGACTTTTTAATTAATGTGGGCTGCTTTATTAACTTAGGTATATCATTAAGAAGTTCTTCTTTTATCCTGTACATAGACATGAGTTAAGATTCAGTAAAAAAGCTTCTTTGCTCTAGACTATTTTTTGTTTCAACAATTTTGTTTTTCACTTCTTTCTTGAATACTGCCGCTGAAAAGTCCGAACTTTGGAGAATTCCGCACTTTGGGTGTCCGAACTTTAGACTTTGTACTGTACATAGTTAATAATAATTTACGTAAAAACTTTATTACGTTTAGAGCAGAATAGTTTATTCTCTGAGAATGCTCGTAGAAGAGATGGTATGCGAAGACAGAATTCTTAAAAGGCTCTAATAGAATTCATCACTGAGTTCTCTAATTGTCAGTGTAAAGATTATTTAGAAAACTAATACTTAAAAATAGTATTTTCTTTCTTCAATCTTTATTTTATTTTATTTTTTTTTTGTCTATCTTTTTAATTGAATATCCAAAAATTCTAATTTAATTGCTAAAATTAAAAAATACAAGCCAAAAAAAAAAAAAATAAAGAACGCATTCAAAAGCCTTTATAATTTTTTAAGGGTTAAAAATTAAATTTTCTTAGCTTGACTAAACATATAACCAATAAAAATGCAAGCATATTTATCCATAAATTCAGAATAAGCCAATAGGCAATTAAAAACATTAACAAACAATTTTATACTTTTTTTTATGAGAAAGACCTTAATTTTAAATTGATGTTATGAATACAGTCGCAATGGCATTTATTTCGAAGTCAGAAATTACCAATTTATTAACACCCTTTTAAACTATTTTCTTTCATAAATTTCATTATTTTTAATAAAAATATGAAAATTCTTAAATAAAAGACATCATTATTTGATTTTTACTATAAGTGATGACACATCGAGCAAATGTTAGACGTTCACATCTTGAAGTTGTAGAAATGAGGGTAGTCCAGGATGCAACCCTAAATCCGCTTACACTACATTAAATATCGATAAAATATCAGGTAGATTTTTAATGATCATATGCTTGCCTACTATAAACATACATTGGAACACTGGGGTACAAATTTGTTTTCTGAAAAATCATTATATGCCTAAAACTTTCTTGTATTTTATTTTTACCCCTTTTTTATGATGAAGGTCTTAATTTTAAATTGATTAAATTTATTAATGGAATTCATTCTGAAATCATAAATTATCATTTCCAAGATGGCGAGTGATCAGGAAAAAACACAGTCAAAAAAAGTGTTGAATACCAGTACTTTGTTAAAGAGAAATTCGTCTTCTTTAACCCCTTTATATTATTCGAAGTATTTTCTATAAGCAAATACTAGTAGCTTCCTCTTTTTTAGACTGTGTTTTTCCCTGATCACTGGCCACTCTGATTTCATAATTGCAGGGGCGCCATTTGAGGGGGGCTGGGGGCGGGCAATAGCCCCCCCCCCCAAGGAATTTGACATTTCAGAAAATTTATCAACCATTAAATGCAGGGATGCACCGAATAGTGATTTTGGCCGAATACAGAATGCCGAATATTTGGCCTGCAGGTAAACCGAATACCGAATATTCGAATTCGTCCCTATATTCGGCTGGACAAATACTTTTATATCTCAGTATTTAAAGTTAAAAAGTTAAATTTTAAACAATTTTACATAATATTTAGCACGGATATTTTAATTTTGACAAACAAGACTATTTTTTATAAGTAAATTTTGTACTAAAAAAAGTACGTTTTGAGTTATTATTTAAGAAGAGGATGGTTTAAAAAATTTTTAGATAACAAAATTTAAATTCCATGCCTTCTTCAATTAATTCAAACAAATGAAAAGAATTATCTTATATTGAACAAGAAGCGACATATCATTCCACTTCTTTCATCAAAAATGAAATGTGTACAAGCCGTAGCAGAATTTTCATTTATAACTGTATAAAAATGAAGATATTTTAGCGAAATTTACATCACATTAATTTGCTTGTATAGAATGTGATGATATCCTTAGAAGAGACTGGATTTTGGCCAGCGGTACAGTATAAGTATTGTTAGATGAATTCTTAAGATAATGTCTAGCTCAGTGCTGTTTAGATATGAATGGTTGCTATTTCTAGCACTTCTCGTCATGTTATGATATTTCACAGAAATTAAAGTAACTCTGTTGACAATATAGTTACAATACCTTCATTATTGTTTAAAGTAACAAAAGAAAATTAAAGTTTGACTTGGGGATACACTATATTTTTGACTGAATAAGTGAATTGCGATCCTGATTTACGGGACAAAAAATTGCCTGTTTTGATGCCTATTATTATCCCTGAAATTTTCTTCCATTTTGTTTAGAGACACCCTGTTTGCGAAAAAGCAAGAAACGGATTATTTACCAGACAATACTCAGTAACTTACATTTCTACATATGAACAAATTACATTAAGTGACATTTTTAAAACAACAAATAAATAATAGAAAATCATTTTCTTTTATTTAAAGATTCTAATTATTCAGAATATCTTTATTAATTGACAATTAAAGTAGAAGTTGTGTAACGTTTTAAAGAATAATTTTAAGAGGTTTTTTAAGTATTCGGTCTGGGGGAATAGTTTGATATTCGGCCAAACCGAATATTCGGTAGACCGAATAGTTTGGTATTCGGCCAAGCCGAATATTCGACAAACCGAATAGTTTGATATTCGGCCTAACCGAATATTCGGAATTATGGCCGAATACAGAATATATACCGAATATTCGGCGCATCCCTAATCAAATGTCAGACACAAACAAACATTAGAATATTGCTGAAACTCTAAAATAACTTATCAGATTTGACTGCAATGAAAACATATGCATTAAATAAATGTTTAAGCATAGAAATCAATAATTATCAAAAAAATTTCCTAAAGCCTTACTATTCGAACTACCTCAAGGTGAGACATATCTTTAATGAGTACTTTGGTTAATTTTAAAAATACATGTGAGGATTTTTTTATCAGTTGCTTCTCAGCTGTGTGCAAATTGATCATGGAAAAACTCGTCAAAATCATTGACACAACAATCACAATGATTTTCTTCTAGCCAATTCTCGAATAAGCGTAATGAAAATAATAACATTTAAATCCCACTGATGACGGTCTTGTGATGACTGAAAACGTTCTGGATTTTTCTAATATATTTTAAATAATTTTAAATTATAGGCATGCACATGAAAGTAATTCTTGTGCATTTATTTGTGCATTTTATATGAATATTACCTTTCCTGTAGAAAAATGAAGATATATACATAGTATTCCTTAATGTTCAAATATGCAGTTTTTTTATGTGAAAAATATTTAGAAAAACTTCTTTCTCTTTGATTTTTCTTTGAAAAATAGTATTAACATGAAACCATCTCATAATAGTGAAAACACAATCCGAAACAATTAACGCTTTACCTTTACTTGGAGAAAATCACTAACGAAAATTTCCTTATACTTGTAGATCACAAAATTTGCAAATTCCGTGACCTATTCATGACGTTCGTTGGCTGATTATCTCGTGACTGATTGAATTTCACGACTTTTTTTTTTCGCGATCATCTGACGAAATTTGCGATTTTTTCCGCGATCGATTCACGGAATTCACGATTTTTTTCTGTAAGCTTTATACGAAATGGATTTTTTTCGCACGAGCACTTGCCGAAAATCACAATATTTTCCCGCGACCAATTGACGAAATTCGATAGTTTTCGCGATTTTTTTGACAAAATTAGCGATTCCTTATCACTATCATTTATTGAAATTCGTGATTTTGTTTCTGCCACTGACTAATAATGTTTCTGATTTTTTTGCGCGAGAGTTAGACAAAATTTTGGATCTTATTACGCGATCGTTTGACGAGTTTCTCCTCGATTTTATTGCGCGATTGTTCGACTAAATTTTCGTGATTTTTTGCGCAATCTTTTGACGAAATTCGCGATTTCCTTCGCAATCCTTTTACGAAATTTAAGATTTCTATTTGTGCAATCATTTGACAAATTCTGTATTTCTTTTCGCGATCTCTGATGAAATTAGCGCTATTTTCCACGGTCGTTTGAAGAAATTAGCGATTTTTTAAGCGACCATTTTGGAGACTTTTTTTTTTCAAATTTTCCAAGATTCGCGATTTTTTACTGCGACCCATTGACGAATTGATTTTGTGGATTTTGAAAGAAAGAAAAATCGCGGACTTTCACGAAAATTTAAAAAATAATCACATGCTTGTGAAAGAAGTTATGGAGACAAAATCACGTAGAGCATTTTTTATTGTGCGGGATTTTCTTTATGTGTGATTTGTGCAGTTCTGCATGTTGTGCAATTTTCCACGTTCCCTGTTCCTCAAAGAAAAATTTTCCTTCTTCTTCGTCAGGAAACTCATGAAATGGCGCCCTTGTAAGTAAAATTTCGAAAGGGACTAGAAAAAGCTCCATTTAAACAGGTCTCCGTATTAGCAAGTATAATTGTATGATGTTTTTTCAACGAAATTTGATTTTTTCCACTTCTAGAAAGAAACCTGTTATAGACAGGTTTCATTTTCACAAGTTTTACTCTAATACATCTCTTTTCAGAGCTATAGAGCGGATGGTTTAACAGTCAGTGAGGATACTTGTAAAAATGAAACCTGTCTATAATAGAATCCTGTCTAAAAAGAAAAAAAAAATCATGTCAATATATTAAAATTTTACTTTCTAAGACGGAAACCTGTTTAAAACGAAATATTTCATTCGTTCTGAGTTTCCGTATTCGAAGTTTTTACTGTTATTGTAAGCATAAGTCAGTAAACGTTTCTCATAAAGGAGGTGAGGTGGACCCCCTGGATCCTACCCTTAGCTATATAGAATTCCTCAAAAAATGTCCCCCCCCCCCCCAAGAAAGTTCTGAAATGGAGCCCCTGCATAATTGAAGAGCTGAGTGGATGAATATGTTATGCTACATTAAAAAAAAAAAAATCAACTTTTTGATGAAGGCGTTATAAGATATCCTATCACATGGTGAAGCTAAAATACTAAGATTCCATTTAGTCTTGAAGATTTAAGACATTATTCATTAATATTTAATATTTTAATATTTGATAATGTCAATAATATTAATAATTTTTCATATTTGAAAATTAAATATGAATAAGTTTTTCTGGGAGAGTTTAGTACCATACCTGTTAATATTTTAAACACATGGTATCAAATAGAAAATAAATCATTAAAATTTACAGCAAAAACTTTCACTTCAAATTTCTTCAAATGTCATTTCTGTTACTTAACGTGTTCTTCCACTTAGCTCTTCAACTATGCATAGTTTTTTTAAAAGTTATTTTTAATATATTTCGTTAGTAATGATAAAGATATGAAAATCGTGGAGTGAGAATGTAGTGAGAATTATTTGATTTGTAGGAGAAATTATGGTCCATTAGGGTTCTATTAAGAGCAAGTGCTAGCTGTTCATCTTCTTGAAACTGTAGAAATGAGGGTACTCCTGAATGCACTTCTAAATCCCCTAAGCTAAACTTCATCCAATTTGTACTCCTTATTTATCACCGCAAACCACCAACAACACGCTTCGGAAGCGAGTTGCGTCAGATTAATGAGTGTTTCCTTATGGTTCTACTGACAGGAAACTTACTGACAAGTTTTCCGACCCTACTCGTGCGGCGTCAATTATCTCGGCTGTCAGCTGTCCCCTCTAGGCCCCTAATAGAGGAGAAAGGCGACGCTGGTATCCTTGTCTTGCAAGGGGCCCGCGGTGGTTCGGCAAGACGAAGATAGAGTGGAACGTGGTGAAAGAATATATATATGGACTAACAGGAGTAAAGAATTAATAATTGTTTTCATAGTAATTAAAAATCTGTTTAGAATAATTTTTAATAAAGCTGGCTTTATTTCATTAATTCTCAACTTACTTTGATCTAAAAATACCATGTACGGAGGTAAAAGTGAGCAACGGAAGGACACTGCATTGCCTAATTTGAAATTTAATTGAATTTACTTTACCTCTGACCATTAAAAAAAAAAAAAAAAAAAAAAAAAAAAAAAAAAAAAAAAAAAGTATATTCTTTCCAAGTGGTTTAAGGAAAATTAAATACTAAGAGAAAAAGAAACTAAAAATCCCCCCTGCAAGACATTTTTATTATTATTATTATTTACGTTTATGTGTTAAAAATTATCTCACAAGAGAGGTTGGGAATAAAAGCCTTGCTTTTTGACGAAAAAAATGGGGGAAAACTTCCGGTCCTACATTTCGAAAACAGTCAGTAGTGTATTCTTAGATTTTTAATACCTCTTATTTGTTACATTAGTGTCTATATATAAATTTGATTATTATTAATACGTCTATGTGTCCAATGAATTTATCAAGTCATTGAAATGTCATTAATTTTTAAGAGACTCAACACTTTCGCGAAGAGCGTCTTTTACAGAATTTCTAATTATTTATCAACGGTGTTTCAAAACAGAAATTTTTGCCGTAATGAATCGAGAAAATGTCCTGATTAAATAAGGTAAAATTTATACTAAAAATAACTGGTGGGAATAATCAAGCATTCTGAGTACCTTATGCGTCACGTATACGTGACGCTAGTCCCGAAGGAGTTAAAAACGCTTCTGTTTTTGCTGTTATGTATGTGTGCAAGAATGTCCATAATTTTCTCGACAACTACAAAACGGGTTTAATTGTAACTTTTAATTCTAGAATTTGGTAATGAGTTAAAAATAGATATTGTATCGTGCAATAGTTTTTTTAAGGGATCTGTGAAATATTTTAATATATAATTGCTATTGCGTTTGAAACGTAAGAAATGCTGACAATTACAGTCTCTTCGATAAATGAGTGAGTAACGACATATGAGTAAAAACACTTGACTGTTTCGATAGCATTTTGGACAAAAATTTGGCGAGCCTTCCATTATTGCCAAGGTAATGCTCGATGGCTTATCTCATTTGTCTAATCTAATTTGTAACAGACGAGTATTCTGAAGCTCTGGAATGTGAATGCCCATAGTTTGGACATGAGTAAAAACATTTGACTGTACGATAGCATTTTGACCAAAAATTTGGCGAGTCTGCCATTATAGCCATGATAATATTTGATGGCTTATCTCGCTTGTCTAATCTAATCTGTCCAGGCGAGTATTCTCAAGTTCAGGAATGGGTGCCCATAGTTTGGACATATGAGTAAAAACATTTGACTGTTCGATAGGATTTTAGACAAAAATTTGCGAGCCTACCATTATTGCCAAAGTAATATTTGATGGCTTATCTCACTTGTTTAATCTGATTTGTCCAGGCTAGTATTCTCAAGTTCTGGAATTGAATGCCCATAGTTTGGATAAAAACTTCCAATATGAGCATGTCCCAAGTGGGCATGTCGCCATTCACTTACTACGAGAGCCGCACATTTTTTCTCCTATTTTCTCCCTCAATATATACAATATTTCATGTGGAGTAATATAGTGATGTTGCACCAGAAATGTGAACAACATTTTCTATATTCATATTATTTATATTATTAGGCAGGAGGTTACACACGAAATATAAACAAAACGTACGAAAAAATAACTGTACTGAGCCACGGTTCATAACCAACTGTAACAGAATCAGATTAAAAATAAGACAATCAAGTGATAAATTTTGGTATGTAGCCAGCTTCGAATCATGTGATCAATACTTGTATCATTATTCGGTAAGACAGTACCAATAAAAAATATACACCTTCTGCTCTACGACCTCATTTCCGAGTGACCTTTTTGTTTCTCCAAAAAATGCACCTTCTACACTAACTAATTAAATGACAAGTATATATCTATTTTTTTTCTTCGTTTTGAATTCGATAACGCCGAAGCCAAACTCAATTAAGGTATGTACCTACCTTCAAGTCGCTGTTTTTGTGAATTTTTTTTTTTAAATATTTTAAATTAAAGTTTGAAGACTTACTTTTGGTTCAGCGATAATTAGAAGCAAAGTTATAGGCCAAAATATAAACCGGAAATGAACGTTCTGAAACCAGAAGTGACCATTTAAAGAACCACAGAAAGGTAACCGATACATTTTAATACACAAATATATAATACTAGGGGGCTCTGTCCCCTGCAAGCTTCGCTCGCCAACCCCCGTTCAAACACCGCAGAATCTAAAATTACGTTAATTTTATCTGTTTTTGAAAGATTAGAGAAGATTGAATTATAATGAAAAAACCTATAGCGATTTCCCTGTAAACGGGTTTCCATTCAATTCCCTTTGATTGCGAAAATTTAAGGCCGAATCAGTTGCTGTTTAGACATACAATGATTGTTTTCGTGTTTGATTAAAAAAGATGAGTTTAACATTTGAAAAGAAGCTAAAATAAAATGAATTAAGTAAACAGAGTCTTTGCCGACCGGTATTTTTAACAGCGTTATAAAACGATTGACATAATGTAATTTACTACAATTGCTACAATTTACTGTTTTAACCCCTTCAAGGGGGGTGGTTCATTTTTGGACCACTTAATTTTAATTCTTAAATGCCACATTGACACCATAATATTGGAATGAAAAGTTTCTTTTTATTAAGTAAGTGAACAAAAGCATTTTCGTATTTCGAAATTTGTTTGTAAATTCTGGTGCCATTTCAACATTTTACAAATAGAAAAACCTTGCCCCTGAAAGGGTTAAACACACATTAATATATTTATTATTTTAAAGTTTCTTTTCTCTTTTAATATTCACGTGTAAATACAATTTTCAAGACATAATTTTCAATATATTCCTGCTTTTAATACGTATTCATTTAATAGTAATCTTAAAGTTTTTTTTCTGTTTTTAATAGTCATGTGTAAATAAATTTTTAATCGTTAGGAAATATTATTCTTTGAGCTGTTTTTAGAATTGAAAACAATCTCTATAATAATAGCCTAAGTCATGTGACTATCATCAACAGTTTCTTCGCTTTTCATAAGATAGGTTTCCATTTTGATTAAAGAATCAAAGTTACTTTTTCGAATAAAAGTACATAAAAGTTGCCATGACCGCAAAGAATTCTTAGTACTTTTATGTTAGCCGGGTTCAAATCTCGCCAACAGCTTTTTTTTCTTAACTTGCAAGTTAGCATTTTTTTATTTTTCGAGTGGTAAATTAAAACGTTATTACTTGGTTATCCCATCGACCAAAAATCTATCGCCAGACTATAAGATTAAATGCCAATAATGGTTGATCGTAAATGTCACATTCACATGACTGCAAGGAAGTTACACGTGTTTACGCCATCAAGTGATTTTTATTTCGACGCTTTATTTGTATTTGTATACTAATTTATTTTTTCTTTCGTTATTTAAAATAAAAATTACTTCAATTTTTATAAGTTGGCGATATTGGTTATTTGCTTTGAATATGAAATTAAATGTTATGATTTGCTGCATTATTTAATATTTAACACAGATGTCATATACGCACCGGGTTTGGCATGATTTTTTTTACGACAATTTGGCGAAAACCTCGTTTTCGAATACCAATTACAATACGTATTTTTAAATTATTTTCTATTATTTTTAAAATGAAATTACAATAAATAAAAAAATAATAATTAATAACTACAGAACAAAACAATTTATAACTTTTTTAAATAAAAAGAAAATAAATGTAAATAAACATTTGTTAATAAATAAGCAAAAATAGCCGGATTACCATGTCAGACAAAATAACGCCATTTTGACGCCAATTAGGTACCCCGATGCGTATATGACATTTGCGCCTAAAATTTTTCTTTTCGTTTCGTTTAAAAAAAAGAAAGAAGTGAAAACCATTAATTTTAAAAGTTTAAGTTTTAAATGAAAGTTTTGTATTTATAATGAAATCATAATAAAAAAAAAGCATTGTTTTTAGCATACATTTAAGGGAGGCCAAACTGGTCGCCAAATTAGTTTAAAATAATAACCCTTTCTAAAATAGGAAAAAAAAATATTTGTTATGATTAAAATTTGAGTTGCCATCATTAGAGAAAAGTATTTAAAATTAGAAAAAAATTAATATTTTGAAAATTAATTCGAATTTAAAAATTCTTATATCAGTTTTGAGATCTGCGGATCAATACGGATTTTTGGTGTTAATTTCATCGCGAAGTATTCCATATTTTAGGAGAAATCGCCGTAAAACATAATCAATCGTTTCATAAAATCGTTTCATAAATTCGTTTCATTTCAGTCGTTTCATAATATCTGTTTCATAAATTCGTTTCATTAGGATTTTATATATATAGGGTAGATATAATACATACACAAATATATAAACCCTTACAAATACGGTGTATTTTAAAGTTATAAATTTTATACATAATTGTTTGTGCTACATCAAAATCTTAATTTGCCTTTTCTGGAAAACTGCGTTTTTCATTGTGTATGTTTACGGGAAACGTTATTTCTTAAAAATTTAAAGATATTGAAATAAAATTTTGTCACAAGGTTCTGCTCATCTACTGGTCTGTTATGAAGCAAAATGTAGCTTGTAAATTTGTATAAGAGCTATTTTTATTGAGAAATACACTTTTTTTAATCATGTTTTGTATACAAAATTTGGCATATGTTAGTAAATTTAAGAGGTATTGCAAATCTTTTGGTTCATAAGACAGGTAAGTGGTTTGCTAATATATTATTGAAAAAAAAAGTGAGATATTTAAAGTGAGAACAGATTTCGTTACAGAAGGTTTGGCATAAACGTAATCCTTTACTAAAATTCGAGTAAATCATGCCTAATTTTGAAAAGCTAATTAAAATTCCATTAAAAAAATATATAAATTTATAGTTTTATTCCCTGCTTTAACAAAAAACACATGTGTTTGATAAAAATTTTATATTTTTCAAAAACAGTGCCCCGAAGGTAGCACATACCTCAAGTACATGGTAAGCAGAAGAAAAAAGGGCGTTTGGAAAAAGCTCACTTTAGCGCATCTGTTAAAACACGAGAGGTATCTTGAATATTCTTGTGTTATTTTCGAAATTATTTAAGGGAAAAGGGAGAGATTACAGAAGAGGAATTAATGTTTTCGAAAGAAAAAAAGCACTTCAATTTCTTTTTCCACTAGGCCTCATTAACAAATGCTAAATTTATGCGCATCCTAAGACAGTAGATTTTGCTTTGAAATTTATTTTTGTTAAGAAGTTCGGCAATATTTCATCAAGAATCGCCGAGAAAATGGGCACGTGTACATGTGTGTGAGTATCGGTAAGCAAGTATTTGTATTCGTAAGGCTGTTCTCACAACCAAATGAGCTCATTTCTGATGCATTTCTGAATTCATTTTTGTTCTTAAACGCACGAAGTTGTCAGGAGTTCTTATTCAGAAACTGTGTAATTTAATGGTGTTTTCCATTTTTTTAATAAAGGCAGAAGATCTTTCAGAAATAACTGTCAAAATTAGCATTTTGAACCGAATTTCAGAACGTGACAACGCGGTAAAGATGAACACCCGTCGGCACGTGACAACAATCGCGTATAACTCGATAAGTAATTTATTTATCTAAAATGGAAAATACCATTCACTTCTAAATCACTTCAATAGTCAGGCCTGCCAAATTTATATCTCTACGTTTAAAAAGGTATCAGAAAGTTTCGCGTTGTTTAGCAGAGAATTTGAGAACTGCCTTAAATATATACCACAATGAAATGTAATTTATCACTTTCTATGTTTTCCCAGTATATACACTATTAGATGTTTAGTTCCGGACCATTATTCTTTGTCTTATCAGATCGAAAAAAGGTATTCCCGCAAAATGTGAATAAAACATATAAAAAAAAAATAACTGTACTGTGTTACAGTTCATCATAAAGTGTAAAACAAACAGATACAAAAATTAAGCAATCCGGTGACAAATTCTGGAAATTTGCCAGCTTCGAATTATGTGACCAATGATTTTATCATTCGGTAACACAGTACCAATCCGAAAATACACCTTCTGCTATCGACCTCAATTCTAAGTGACCTTTCCGTTCTCCGAAAAATAAACTTTTTAGACACACTAATTAAATGACAAGTAAATATCGTCTTTTTTCTTCGTTTTGAATTGGATAACCCGGAAGTCAAGTCTTAAGTACATGGTAAGCAGAAAAAGAAAGAAAAAAGCAACTTGGAAAAAGCTCACGTAAGCGCATGAGTTAAAAGACGAGAGATATCGCGAATATTCTTGTGTTATTCCCGAAATTGTTTAATGGGAAGCGAACGTTGGAGAAGGAACTAATGTTTTCGAAAGAGAAGAGCGCTTCGACTTCTTTTTACACTACGTCTCATTAACAACTGCTAAATCTGTGCGCATCCTAAAAACAGATTTTGAAAGCCCCTGTAATTACTCATTCGTCAACTTCTGATCTGTCACGTTTGTCTTATTTAGACAGAATGGAGTCAAAAAGTCTCGAAGATTGAAAGATAATTTGCTGCTAGTAAGTTTCTTTGTTTCGTGAATATTTCTGAAATTCAATTACAATCAGATTTAGTTTTGAGATTATCCTCAAATCAAATCACAAGGACACTGATTAACCTTGTCGGCTCTTATGAACTTATGTGAAGCTCTCCCAATTTAAAAAGCTACACCTATCTGAGTGGAGAAAAAAATTCTTCTTATTTTTTTTTTTAACCAGGAAATTTGTTACAAAGCGAAATAGTCACGCAATTTAATGGGGAAAATATTTTCGTCTCTGGATGAAAACATGGTATTTTTCGTAAAGTTAAAGACCAACAACGACTCATCACATACTCTAGAAAAAAATTCCGGAGGCTTTTATTTTTCGGTTAATTATATTTGGAATTGCAAAAATAACGATTTTTCTTTATACTCGTATAATTGGTCTTTTCTACTTCTGCTCTCAAACAAACAAAATAAAATAAAACAAATAAATAAAAAATAAACCCTCTAAAACTTGATAGACAAAATACTGCCAGCTATCAGGCTATTAGTGGTGAGACTTTTTTTTTTTTTTTTGCATAGATTTTAATAGCAGAAAGAAGAAATTTATATTTTGTTAAATATTCGGGATGAAAAACACGAAATATTTAAGTCAAAAATAGAGGAATATGCAACAAAATCTTTTGGAATGTAAACAATCTAAAAACTTGATGATTCAAAAATACAAGCTGCTTTTTCTCAAACTAAAAGTAACTAATTTGAATTATTATTAAATTTCTATTGCACATTTGAAAGCAATTTGTAGTAAGCTTATATATATATATATATATATATATATATATATATATATATATATATATATATATATATATATATATATATATATATATATATATATATGTATGTATATTAATGAGAGAAAGATACAAATTCAATTTTTTGTTAAATAATCGTGATAAAAAATACGCAATAAAGAAACGACTCAAAACTACAAGCTGTTTTTCTCAAAGTAATGAGAACTAATTTGTATTATTAAATTTCGATTGCACATTTTAAAGCAATTGGTTGTGAGATTTTTTTTTTTTTTTCGTATAGATTTTAATAACAGAAAGAAGAAAGTTATTTCTTTTAAATAATCGGGACGAAAAACACGAAATAACGAAATTCAAAATAGATTAATATGAAACAAAATCTTTGGAATGTAAACAAACAGTCTAAAAACTTAACGATTCAAACATACAAGCTGTTTTTTTCTCAAAGGAAAAGGAACCAATTTGAATGATTATCAAATTTCTATTGCACATAAAAAGGCAGTTAGTGAAATTTATTTTATTTTATTTTATTTTATTTTATTTTTTGTATAGTTTTAATAGCAGAAAGATGGAAATTCAATTTTGTATTAAAAAATCGGGATGAAAAACACGGAATAAAGAAATAATTCAAAAGCGCAAGTTTTTTTTTAAAAGTAATAAGAACTAATTTGTGTTATTAAATATATATTGCACATTTTAAAGCAATTGATGGTGAGATTTTTTTTTTTATAGATTTTAGATTTATTTAGATAGATTTTAGATTTAGATTTATAGATTTAGATTAGATTTTAGATTCTGTTTTTCTCAAAGTAATAAGAACTAATGTGCATTATTAAATTTCGATTGTACTTTTTAAAACAATTGGTTTTGTGATGTTTTTTTTTTTTTTTTTTGTATAGATTTTAAAAACAGAAAGAAGAATTTTTTTTTTAATAATCGGGATGGGTTGGGTTGATTTTTGACGGCCAATTATCTACACGAGGGATATAGGCCCGGGGGAGTGCCCTCCGTGGGGGTCTTTCTAAGGGAACCTAATCCGTATTAACGCTTGGAAGTCCAAGGTTCGAAGAAAACCACGAAAACTCCGAACAATTAGGCCGACGGGCGCGATTGGGATCGAACCCAGCACCTCCCGTCTACCAGCTTCGAGAGCAGAACCTCTCGGCCACTGGTGGGGCCAATAATCGGGATGGAGAACACGAAATAAAGAAGTCCAAAAATAGATTGATATGAAACAAAATCTTTTGTAATGTAAACAAACAGTCTAAAATCTTAACGATTAAAAAATACAAGTTGTTTTTCCCTCAAACTAAAAAGAACTAATTTGAATGATTATGAAATTTATATTGAAGATTTGAAGGAAATTAATGGCAAGATTTGTTTTGTATAGACTTTAATGACAGAAAGATGAAAATTGAATTTTACATTAAAAAATCGGGATGAAAAACACTAAATAAAGAAATAATTCAAAAGCACAAGCTTTTTTCTCAAAGTAATAAGAACTAATTTGTGTTATTAAATATCTATTGCACATTTTAAAGCAATTGATGGCGAGATTTTTTTTTTTGTATAGATTTTAATAACGGTATGAATGAAAAATATTTTTTGTGAAATAAGCGGAATGAAACACCATAAGTCAGAAGAAATAGAGAAAGCAAAGAAGTCGAAGGCAGAATAATATGAAACAATGTCTTTTGGAAAGTAAACAAACAGTCTAAAAACTTGACGATCCAAAAATACAAGTTGTTTTTTCTCAAAGTAATAAGAACTTATGTATGCTTGCGGGGAACATTCTCACAGGGTGCGATAGCGAAAAACAAAGAGAGTTCCAAGAAAACAACATATTTATATGTCTTCTCTTTAAAAAAGTGGTACACTACCAAAACATATTAAAACAAGGTGTAAAGTTACTAACCGTTTGCTCACAAATTTGTTTTTTCAAATAAGCGAACGTTGAACTACAATACGTCAACATAATTTCTCGCTAAAAATAATAATAATATGAGTTTTACAATCTCTTGTCGCCTGTTCTAGAAACTCGGAGAAAATTCTAGAATACTCAACAAACAGGTTATCTCTGCTTTTATAATTTTATTATTATTAAAACGTTTAAGAATATTAAATATTCGGCATACTTACAGAAAATTGAAAAATAAGGGAAGATAAGGAAAATAAAAAGAACAGTAATGAATATTAAGACAATATAATCTAAAGCATATTTCTGAAACATAAATTTTATAAGCATATGTAAAATGGTATTTAAATAAATGCATCAAATCCTAAAAAATTGTAGTTTAACACATTTTATAGCTTTATACGACAAAATTTTAACTCAGCACTTCTCATAATACTAATCAATTACAAAATAAAATAAAAGTTTTAACACCAGATGCAAGGTATCTACTTTTTTTTTATAGTAAAGTAAGCAGCATTAGTAATATAAATATATTATATATTGATTCTTACACTCCCAATTTATACCTAAGGATATATAAATACGAAATGTAACAAAAATATGTCAACTTGATGAATATTCCTCCTTTTTAAAGTACGTTAAAAATTTTGAAAACAAAATATTTGAGAAAAAGAATATTTGAAATATGAAACAAAGCCTTAAGTAACAGTACTTTAAAAACGTTCTGACTACTAACTATTCTGAAAGAACGAATACTAACTCTACTAACTATCTAGAAAACTATTCTGATACAGTAGGTAAAATTTCGTTTTTACAATATTGGTCAGTTAAAGAAATAAAACCCTTATCAGCAGACTTAAAACATCTGCTTATTTATTTATAGTAATACAGATTTAGTAATAAAAGTACAATTTGTAGTAATAAAAGCTTTAAACTGAAGAAGATATAATTAAAAAATATATCAATTTTCAAATCAATACAGAATTTATAAAAAGATGTCGGATAAAAACTATTTCTCGTTTACTGAAGTACTACTTAAAACAAACTCATTTTAAACTTATTTCAAAAATAACAAATACTGGTTTAATTTAATCACTCGTTCTTCAATATTATAAAATCATAAATCAGGCAGAAAATCGTAATTATAAAATAATCGGCATAATTTTTGACAGTTTCTGTCTGAGTAAAAATGAAAGTTTTAAGAAAGTTTTAAATATGACATGTGCTTATTTATTTAGAGAAATACAGCTTTACTAATAACAATATTGGTTTAAGAAGAAAATGTTTCGACTGAAGAAGACGGAATTAAAAAATATATCAGTTCGCAAATCGGATATTGGACATTGGACATACACGGACATTATGGTGTTGCCGAATTCGACCGACAAATTCAGAGGGGTGATAGTAGGAGGATGAAAAGTGGATGAAAAGAGGATGAAAAATTATCATAGAACATGGGGTCGCAAATCACTTATTTAGTGGCGTTTCATCCTAACTGAACTTGGGTTCATGGACATCGGATATTGGACATACACGGACATTATGGTGTTGCCGAATTCGACCGACAAATTCAGAGGGGTGATAGTAGGAGGATGAAAAGAGGATGAAAAATTATCATAGGACATGGGGTCACAAATCACTTATTTAGTCCCAAATACAGGGTGTTTCATCCTAACTGAACTTGGGTTCACGGACATCGAACATTGGACATACACGGACATTATGGTGTTGCCGAACTCGACCGACAAATTCAGAGGTGTGATAGTAGGAGGATGAAAAGAGGATGAAAAGAGGGTGAAAAATTATCATAGAATATGGGGTCGCAAATCCCTTATTTAGTCCCAAATACAGGGTGTTTCATCCTAATTGAACTTGGGTTCACAGTAATAATTTTGAGAAAAATAAAACATTGCAATGGAAATGCAACGATATGTAACTTGTTTTGTGCTAAATGTTATAACATCGCGAAAAGTTCTGGAAAAACAGGGTGCTCAAGCAATACATGATACCGTATGAACTGGTAATCGCAGTCCAAAACATGGAGCGTCAATTGCATATTGCTGGCACGTATATTGGAAACTTCTACCACTTTTTTTTTATACAGTCAAACCTCGTTATCCCGACACTTTAATGGCCAGAAAAAGTGTCGTCATAAGCGGAGTGTCGCGGTAACCGGAGTTGAAAAAATATGTTTATAAAAAGCTGTATTTTTAATTAGTTTAAGACAATTTTAAATTCATAACTGTTCTTGCAGTTTTACGCATTAAAACATTATTATCAAACAAAATAAACACAAAAACAAAATGAAAAAGGATAAAAATAAGATTTATGATGACTTGTTTTTATTTTTACATGAAATATTGATGAATTAAGGTTTGCTTATCCCTAGATGTGCTTCCTACAATTCTTTATTCAATATTATAAAATGAATTGTAATCAATATTTGTTATTTCAGAAATGGATGTTAGATAATTTCTGATCGTTTCAATGCAATGCAATGCTTCGGTTTTAGCCGGATGAAAAACGCCGTGTAACCACAAGAAAGCACCGCTTGAACAGAACAAAAAGAACGCGAGTAGACTGATACGTCTATCTGGAGCTTAAGTGGGTCATTCATAGTGTCTGTGAGTTTACTTATTCAAATAAAGGATTAAAGTAAATTTTCTCATTTATTTCAATGGGTATTTTAGACATTGTGAAAAGTTTGGCTATGACATTACCGCTTAATTTCCGTGCTTATAAGATGGATTACGAAAAATGGACAATTTTAATAAACCATCGGGATATCAGAAGTTGAAAATTATTCAACGGCGTAAAATCTGGAGTTTATTCACATTAAAATCATATACAGAAAATCGTGACTTTGAAAAACTGGCGTGATAAGCGGAGTGACATGAAAATCGGGTGTCGAGATAAGAAGATCCGACTGTATTATCACATTTACAACAAATTTGAAAATGTCTATTAAAAGTTTTATTGTAATATACTTCAGTTTCTTGAACGTTATTATCGTCAACCCAAACTGAATTAAGGTAGAACACTCTGCATTTTTGATTAAATACGTGGTTTGCGACACCATGTTCTATGGTAATTTTTTCATCCTCTTGATCACTCCTCTGAATTTGTCGATCGCATTCGGAAACACCCTGTTTTAACACAAAATATACAAAAAGATACCAAATAGAGAATACTTTTCTTTTACTGGAGTACTTTAAAAACTCATTTCTAACTTATTCCTAAAATAAAAATTACTCGTTTAATTTAATAATTTGTGCTTTAATATTATTATAAAGTCTTAATAAGGAAATAATCGGTAGGTATAATTTTTAATATTTTCTTCCTTGGTAAAAATCACGCTTTTAAGAGTCTCGGCAAATATCTGTCAGAGGATAAAAGCGTATTTGAAGAAATCTTCTCCCGCTTTGAGATACGACCGCAAGTGTTGCAAGAATTCTCATAAACCGAAATTTATAGTTGCGGTGCTAATCCGGACAGCTTGTTGTTTCAGGATATTAGGACAGACAAGTGCTTTCCGGTGTCAACCCTCTGTTTATTAATTTTATTTAGCCCGATAAGAGCTACAGTTTATTTAAATTCTATTTTCGAAATGAGTATTCTCTGATTCACCAAAACCTCTAAATTTTCGTCGAGTGTTAAAATAGTTTGTTTTTGATGTTAGAAAATATCGAAATTTAAATCATTTAAACTCACTTTTTGATAATATATTTTTATTTTATGATTTTTAAATAAATTAAAACTATTTTGTTAGTACAGTTTTAAATCTATGTTTGTTAATGTTTGTTTGTTTGTAGGGGAAATCTCTGGAACTATCGAACCGATTCGAAAAGTAATGGCGGCAAATTGATGGTGATAGTCTCTGCTCCAACGTAGACTATGTTTTATGTCGGTGTTGTTATTGCTACTCCCAAAGGAATGCAGGAGAGTAAAACCTTAAAAAATTATGATTTTTGTTATACTGAAGGCTAGGAACTTGAAATTTGGCGTGGTAGTTACTTATAAGATGTAAATTCTCTCTAAGAATGATTTCTAAAAAATTCGAAATTTAAAAGGGTGAAATAAGCGAAAAACGTTCTAAATTACGATTTCTATGGAGTTGGTAAGACCAAAAACTTGAAATTTGATATGTTACTTTTAAGATATAAATGTTCGCACAGAACAGTTTTTAAAAAATCGAAAATTAAACGGATGAAATGCGCGAAAAGCATTCTAAAAATTTTTTTAATTATGATTTTTATGGAATTGTTAGTGGTAAAAACTTGAAATTTGACATGACTGCTACTTAAAGATGCAAATACGCGTACATGCATGAGAAAAAAGTTTTAAACTTACGATTTTTGTGATATCGAAGGGACTGGAAACTAAATTAGCACAGTGATTACTTTTAAGGCGCAAATGCTTTCTAAGAATGGTTTCTAAAAAATTTCGAAATTTAAAAGGATGAAATGAGCGGGTAAAGTTCTATAAAAGTTCTAAATTACGATTTCAAAGTAATTGTTAAGAACAGAAACTACTTTTAAGACGCAAATGCATGCACAGAATATTTTCTTTTTAAGAAAATTTAAAAGGATGAAATGAGCAGTAAATGTTTCAAATAACGTTCTGAATTACGGTTTCTATGGTATTTTACATAACATTTAATAATTAACTAATTCACATTCATTTCAAAGGCACACAAGTGCCAATTGGTATATTTCAACAACTGCGCGTGCAAAGCCGCGAGTTTTGCTAGTAGAAAATAAAGAAATAGCTATGTTTTGAAATCAATTAACAGATATAGCTTTGACCAAAAGTATTCAGCTTTCTCATAGTTTTAATATATCTTAAAAAGTAAAGTCGGATACAAATGTTTAACTAAATACAGTTATGAATTTCTTCTTTAAGTTATTACAGTTTGCAGAAAATGACAGCAAGTGAACAATTCAACCTTTAATTTACGCTTTTAACTACACCATTTGCTATAAGAGTACTAGTTTTTTAAAAAATAGCTAAACTCAAGTTTCCCTCGATGAGTGCGGTTAATTGATCACACGATATTACCGCACTAATGAAAACCCCCTAATTGAAAAATGCATTCAATGTGAAAAAGTATAACATAGCCACAGCAATCTTTTTAAAAATTTAATCTACAAAAATAAACTAATATGGTGCAGCCAACACAAAACTTTTTTCTATACAGGGTGTCCAATCTCAACGATGTCCAAAGATTAATTCCTAAGCCGTTAGTCATAGACATATAGTTCTGATTACAAAAATGTTTTAAATGAGGTAAAGAAGTATTTTAAAAGCGATTTGGCTTAATAAAAACATGTATTAAAGAATTACGAAATTTAATTTTTTTTTACGGTTTCTCGATCCTATAAGTTATATTTAGTAAAACTTTCCAATTACACTGACAAGTAAAGCAAAAAAAAGTCCCATTATTCTGAGACTAAAACTGAATCGTTGCAAATCAAACCAAAGCTTATAAAAATCACAAAATTTTTGTTAAAAGAAATCATGTAAAGAAACAGCCTCAAATCCCTACAAAGTAAAACATATGTTAAAATTCAATTATTTTAACCAATCTGAAACTTAATTAATAAAAGTTAACTCAATCGTAATACTTGCACTATTTCTTTCAAAGCTCTTTCATTCAAAGCGCAGATATATGTGAAATAAGTTATTCTGATACGTTAATCACCTTGTATACGACCTCTCGAAGCATGGCCGAACTAATCTATGTTCAGATGCAGAAAAGTGGTATAAGTCATGCATTTCAAAGTTTTATTTTTTAAGAAAGTTTTTTATTGATCCAAAAGACTTTCAAAATAATTTTTTACCTCATTTAAAACATTTTTGTAATTGGAACTATATAGTTATGACTAACGGTTTAGGAATTAGCCATAGAACATCGTTAAGAGTGGACACCCTGTATAAATCAAATCGTTCGCAACCCAAATTAAACGACAATCTATTCGTTTTTGAAATATAGCTATTGCTGAAATCGTAAAAAAAAGAGCATAGCAGCGACACCTGTTGGGCGGTATACATCCAAACCTAATAAGGATCTATTCATGTCAAGGTCTAACATGAAGTTTGCTGCAATTCCGTGCATTAGTTCTTGGGGTATAGATATCGCGGAAATCATAAAAATGCACCATAGCAGTGGCACGTATTGTGAGATTGACAGTGAAAAATAATCAGCATCTATTTATGTCAAAGTCTAGTAGAACATGCAGTTTGATTAAATCCCGTGCATTAGCTCTAAAGATATAGCAATGGCGGAAATCTTGAAAAATGTAGTATAACAGCGCCACATGTTGGGATATTTAAAACAAAACCTAATAAGTACCAATTTATGTCAAGGTGTAACTGAATCTGAAGTTTGATACAATTCCGTGCATTATTCTTGAGATAGAGCGCCCCAAAATTTGTGCTGTATACAGAAACACATAATCACGGACAGACATTTTCTAAGAACAGTCGAATTGTCTTCAGGACCTTCTAAAACCTACAAATACGTCTAAAATCGGAAGTCGGATTTTTTTACGAATCCAATATTTTTTTTCTGGTAAAGAAAGAACAAAGCTCCAGTTTAATAATATATACGATATTATTTTTGATGTGTTATTATTAGAAAGTACGTATTTCAGCCTGACTTGAAACGTTTCAAATAAAATTTATCTAATTAACATGGACTTTCATTAACGTGAACGTGTAAGATAATTTAATAAGAGACAATCAAGAAACATTACAAAATTGATTTTAAGTTTCATTCTGCAATACTAAAATGTGTAAGTTAATTATGCTAACTTACTTTTTATTAGTTTTGTCATAAATATGGCAAAAATTATTATTCGGAAATATTGGTGAAAGTGTGTCTGCTGTAACAAGGCCCCGATTCTTGTCGAATTTGTGTTTTACGAAAGAAAGATCCGTTCACTAAAAGAAATTTCCCCCGCGTTAATCGAGGGAGCGTCGGAAAAACATTTAATGCATTAACTGAAACCACACAAAGCGAGGGAAACCTGTACTTTGTTTTTATGGAAGTTCTCATTGTTTTTCTTATTGTGTTATGCAAGTTGCTTAAAGTGTTTTTTCACTCGTGTTACGCTTTTTAAGTTCCTACTTAGATTTTAGTAAATTATGTAGTGTATATAAGTTCTCTAAATTATATGCAGGGCCGTCCCTCAAAACCTTGAAATAATTACGTTCCATCAACGGTAATTGTTGAAAGTGCGATTTCAAATATGTTACGGGGTTTTCAACTGAACTTAATTTTATTATACTACAGTGGTGCGAATGTAATGTACATAAATGTATATACAGGACTGCAGAAAAAAATATGGATGCATTGCAATATATCGATGGTAATTACCAGAAAAGCATTTCTGGTATCCAGTTAATTTATGGGTTTTCAGGCTAAATTAAGTTTCATGATATTACGTTGTACGTTCCAAAATACATTGATCCTATATAGATAAGGATAATAGAATTATAATACATTACCCTCTATGGGCGATTAGTGCTGAGAATTTGTTTTTAATTGTGATATGTGTTTTCTAATTTAATATAGCATTACATTTTACAACGAGCCATGAAAGCTTTCAAAACTTCATTTATAAAATTAATAAATCGCCAAAAGACACCCTTACACCGTTAAAATTTTTTTGCTGCAATAGCTGCAATCATAAGATTGCGAAATGTCCTTCCAACATTTAGAGCTCCGGTCGAGGCTCAGATAAAAATTTTGGAACGAGATTTCACCATCTTATCGTTACAGCTACTAAAATACCAACGATTCAACACAGTACAAATTTTTTAACAGTGCAGCTGTGATTCAAAGGTCTCTTCATTATAGCTATGAATAATTTCCTTTTATTTTTATGCATAATCTTTTCAAATACAACCCTAAATAGCCCCAAAACAAAACTTTTCTATTGTTATAAAATTGCCATTCAATCAAACAAACAAAGAGAACACTATAAAATATTAAATCTTTATTGTTCATTTATTCATTAAGTAAATTCACATAAATATACGAGTACATAGCTATTTTTATTCTTTTACTGGATATTATTTAAAACAAGTATGAATTCATTTTTCAATTTTTATTTTTATTTTCTTATTTGAGTATGATGTATCAGTATTGTCTTTTAATGGTTTTAGATATATAATATAAATATATTAATTTTTTTATAATGTATGTTTAATTTTTTCATTGCAATTTATTGTATTGTATTGTCTTGTGCTTTATTGAATAAATTATTATTAGTTTTTGTATTGAGAATATTGATATTAGTTGTTGGATTGTATTTGTAACTGTGGGTTTGTATGAATCCTAGATGATGATCTGTAAAAGCAAGTTTCCTCAGGGACCTTAAGGGTCCTTACCTCCTTATAAACCTTCAAGGCAGACATTCAGATAGGTGTTCTGTTTTCTGTTTATTTAAATAACTCCTTTCATCGTATGGAAAAATGTAACTTCGTAATAATATTCTATTAGTGTTGTAAAATGTTTCACAGTCTATGCTGTGTGACACACGAATTTATTGTTTAATCATTTAGAACACTCTAAGTTTAAAGATTATGTAACTCCTCGCGTAATTGTTGAAAAAGAAAAAAATCTGAATAATTTTGTTCAGTCAAAACACAGATGACCTCCACTCTTTTAGTCAACTGAAGGCTTAAAAAAAAGTGCGGCCAACAACCTTTTATTTTTTGGGTCCCCTTGTTAACTTTTTTTGCTCCATTTTTTTCCTAGCAATATTTTGTGTCTCCTCTTCCGTCACCGTCAGCTCTTTACATGTAATCACCTTTCCAGTGTGAGATAATTCTTGGACGCTGATGATTTCCATGTGACAGTTCTATTTTAAAGCGTAGTATGCGTTGTCTTATTAAGAAAAAGGGGTAATTTCTTAATGACTCTTCTCCTGGGTGTCAAGAATACAATCAGACATATATTCTTGGCACTTACGAGAGCTTCTTCCGAGATAGATACAAACTGTTAACCTAGCAAAATAGTTATTTTGATTAAGTTCAAAAGTAACACAATAAAATGAAATGGAGGAAGAAAAAGTAGGAGGAGAGGAATTTTTTATAAATTATCAGCCAGTTTTAGCCATATTATTATGGCAGGCTGGCTTCCAGGTATAGGAGTATTCAAGATGAACTGACTAAACTCTTAAAAAACCATCAATACACAAGTATTGTTTCGTTAATTAGATAATTAAATTTTTCCGTTTCAACTTACCCATTTTTGCCCACAAAACATGAAAATTTTGCCCAATTGAATTAAAAATTACTTGAAGTCTTCAATCTAAAGCTGCGTTTCCGTCAAATCACCTGGCTGTTTCGGCAACTGTGCTGCTAACAATGTTACCTTTTTTAAATGGAATTTTTGTGTATGTCCCCACCCCTCCTCTCCCCCTCAAATACGGAAACTGGAATTTCTCTGAAAGTCTCCAAACAAAACATTTAAATTTCATTCATCCTTTTTTCTTTTTTTGACGAAAAATCTTGTTAGTGTGTAGATTTGTTTCGAACAAGAAAAAATATGAAATTCTTGATAAATATTCCAAAGACCGTGCTCGTATTGAATCAGAGAAAGAAACGTACCGTTCTGTGGTAAGAATATTAATCACTCTTTCTCATTCACCCGCACCCATTTGAACTTTTAAAAAATAAAGAATAGATCTGATAGCAGCTATTTCTGCTTACATGTAAATGGTGCATTATATAAATGATCCATGGGAAAATTATCACAACCGATATTTTTTGAAAAGTTTACAAAATAGAAAAATGAATAAATAAATCAGTATGCTTTACTTACATATAAGTGCAAGACTGGGGGGGAACGCGTAATTATAAAAAGAAAAAAGAAGAAGAAAAGAAAGAATTTTAAATACCTTTCTAAACCCACGTTTTACTTAAAATTTGTTTAAAATCCAAATTCGAAGTCAATTTTAGTTTTAAATGCACGAAATTCGCATCTAAAAAATCGAATAGCATTTTCCAGTTTTCTGTTATAACGTACGATTTTGCAAGAAATTGTGTGATTTCTGGTCTCGACAAAATTTATGGGCCCATAAATATAGGGATTACGTCGCTGAAAATTTTGGGTAAAATAGAAAGAAGTGAAGAAATACCGAGGTTTTATCAGATTTATAGCCAATAACCTCTTATTAATACATTTTTGAAAAAAATAAATATATTTCCAGTCTAACTGAAAAGCCTATCGTCTAAAAGTTTTGAAATAGCTTTAATTTGTGCAAATGTAGCGTAAAAATTTATAGTAATGAGAACTTCGAAAAATCGGATATTTCATACATTCTTCCTATTTTGCCCAGAATTTCAGGCAGTGTAGCTGTTATTTATTGGCCTAAAAAAGTTCGTATATGAAATTTGTTGCATATTTTGTTCTCTACAACATTCATATTACGAGTTTTTCGCTAAAATGTATTAGTAAGACGTTCTTAAAGAAAACTCTTGAAAAAGCCGACTTTTTATTTTATTTTATTTTGTTTTTTATTTATTTAATTTTTATTATTGTATTTACTTATTTACTTATTGTCCTTTTTTTAAGATGGCGTCTCAGGTGGAATTAGAAAAGTTCGATTTTTTATAAAAAAAACATCTGCATTTTGGATATGTCTGTATAGGTGGAACTACTCGACTTTTGTAAGATAAGACCCCTTTTCGGGGCACTATTTGCTAGACTGCGTGCAATATGGAAAAGTTTTTTCAGCCATTTTTAAGGAAGAAAATAAAATTTCCTGAAGTTGAAATAGCATAATAATAATAATAATATAAGAATAATAAATAACAATAGGGTTTCAATAAAATGTATAAAAGCAAAAGTTAATTTATAATACCAACATTTTAAATATTTGATAAAGAAAAAAATAACAAGGGACGTTTAAATGACAACACGTATGTCTGACGTTTTCTATATTTGAATCTCTTCTTTAAATAATAATAATAATAATAACTCTATAACCACAAGGCGAGCAACAAAAATTAAACAATACGAGACTTTACAAAACCTGGCTAGACCACACCCCCAGCGAAAAAAAGAAAGAAAAACTGAAAGTTTAATCACTCCTAAAACCCATGGAGCAGGATACATTTCATATTTTCTCTTGGATGACACCCAGTTAAATAATTTATGGCTATATTTTAGGTAGATAGTTGTCAACAAATCTGTAGGCTCAATGCAAGAATAGTCGTGAAAAACCACAATTACTGCCGGACATTTGACTTTAATAGATTTTAAGTAGATGTTCCTATACAGAACTTCAGCCAGCAAAGTTATGTAATAGGTCAGCGACACAAATTTCTTTAAAAATATTAAGAAATATAGACGAAGAAATTAAATGAAAGTACTTTTTAATAATCTTTTGAAATTTAAATAAAAAATTGGAAAGAATAAAAAAAAAATAATAATAATAAATAAAATAGGGATAGAAGTACTCTCTTATAATTCAGTAGTTCATATTTTTATAAAAGAAAATCATAGCTCTTCCTTTTATTTTACAGTTGTCAGAAGTAATAATTTTCATAAATTATAATATTAGTATTTTAAGTATAAGCGTAAAATAGTTAAAGTAAAACAACAGACTTTATTTAAGTTTCAAAAACTGTGCTGTTTTCAAAAACTGCTCCATAACGTAATGACCACCAAAAAGCTGGAAACAACATGGAACTTTTCAAAAAAAAAAAAAAAAAAAGAAAAGAAAAGAAAAAGAAAAGAAAAGAAAAAGAAAAAGAGAAAAAGAGAACTAATAAACCTCTAAATAATGGACACCTACGGAGCGTGGAGTATATCCGCTATTCGGAAGTGCCCTCTATTGAAAGGCAAAAATGTACAGATATAGAGGTGTTGGGGATCGAAAAAGTGTCCGCTAAATAGAGGTGTCCACTATTCGGAAATGTCCGTTATGGACATTTTACTGTATATCCAATATGAAAGTGTAGGTTTAAGGGTATTAAATCAAAATTGTCTAATTCTGGCACATTTTTAAATCAACATATCATATCATATTCACAAACATATCATATTCGCTCGTAATCTTGTTGAAAAACCAAGTAATATAAATTTTCCGTTTTTCGTAAAGGCAGACAATTTTTCAAAAAAGGCTGTCAAAGTTGTGTTTTGAACTGAATTTTAACCGAAGCGACAAAGCATAAAACACACAGAGTAGGACATTGTTGCTGACGGATGACAAACAGATAAATAATTTATTGCTACATAACAGATTCTATGTTCACAGGTTTTATTTAATTTTATTGTTTATATATATGTATCATCGGGACCATAAAACTTTTCGTTTAAAGGAAGACTGCGTTTAAAACAAGTTTTGATTTCATAAGTTTTATTGCATCAATTAAAAGTCGTCTATGATTTCATATGGGCAATACGAAAACAATTCTCACGATTTTATGCTGAAAGAAAAGAAAATATCCCCGAAGATGAAGGGTTAAATTTCAACAGAGTTTTTAATAAAATATATTGAAATAAAATTTTTTATCCTAATATCAGGGGTATGAATGTTAGCGAATAATAGCGAAAAAGAAAAAATAATAAATAAAAAGGATTTTTTTTTTTTTTTTTTTTTTTTTTTTAAGTGACAACACGTATGACAGACGCTTCCTGTATCTGTATCTGCTCCTGTTTTCAAAAACAGCTCCGTAGCGATATGGAGAACAGCAGAAAGTCGGGAGCGACATGAGACTTTGCAAAAAACTAATTATATCCAAAAAGAAAGTGAAGGTTTAATGACTCCTGAAACCCAGAGAGTAGGACGCCAACATTTCATCTCTGCTGCCAGATGACAGCCAGATAAATAATTTATGGCTATATTTTTGGTAGATAGTTGCAGACATATTTGCAGGCTGGATGCAACTAGTCGTGAAAACCACAATTAGTACGGGACCCCTTTACTTTAATTAGCTCTTAAGGGTGTTATCGAAAAAAATATTTTCCCCTACGAAACTTTCTTACACATTTAAGACTCGTTATTAAACTTTAAAAGCACAGCATTTGAAACATGGCTATTAAAGTAATTTAGTACCAAATAGTTGTTTATATATATAAATGGATTGCATCTTGAATCATAACGAACAGTTATATCAAAATGACATTTATATAGCTTTCGCTTCCGTAAATTCGGTGCAAAACGCAAACTTTGACATTAGTTTCTGAATGTTCCTTGGCCTTAATCGAAAAATGAAAAAAATCATTCAAGTTCATAGTTTTTGAATAAGAGCACCTGCCAATCTCACGCATTTACGAACAAATTTAGGAATGTGTCTGAAAGTACCCAATTTGGATTCGAGAACGGCGTTAGTTAGATTTACAGCCCAATTAAGATAAAAAATAAAGTTACACATTTCTTTAAAAATATTAAGAAATATAGAGAAAAAAATAAATAAAAATATTTTTAATTAGTCTATTAAAAAAAAGCATAACAAACGTAACAAGACGAAACGAAAACAAAAGCAAAAAATAAAAAAAAGGGGGGGGGAAGCTAATATAAAATTTAATATTTATTTTCGTCATTTTTTAATCATATTTTCCTTTTTTATATAATATATTTCTTTAATTGTTTTCACACTCAAATTATGTACAAAAATAACATTTTTCGTTACTAAATTAGCTAAAATACTGTATTGAAATTTTAATTGCATTAGTAACTTTTAAACATTTTTAAAATTTAAATTAGTATCGAAATTTCAAGAATTTAGTCTGTTTCTTAGTACTTTAACCCTTTAAGCGTCCTACAGAGTTTTCCATTCATGTTTAAGGATTCATAAAATAGTAGTTATGAAACGTATTGGTATGAGAATTTTTATTTGATAACCTTACATATTTATTTATCTTATTCTCTTCTAAAATTTAGCTTTAACATCGATTTTATGTTAAATCAGCCTTTAATTCTAAAAGTTACGTGACGGAAAAACACGGTTAGGACGCTTAAAGGGTTAAGAACAACGACTTATTATTTTATAAAAACTAGGGGGCTCTGCCCCCTACGAGCTACGCTCATCAACCCCCGTTCAGACACCGCAGACTCTAACAGCACGCTAATTCGATCGGCTTTAAAAAGATTTCGGAAGATTTAATTATAATTTGAATCTGACAATTATAATCTGACGTAATTTTCACCAAACTTTGCTTTCTCTTTTTAATATTCACGTAAACTTCTTAACGTTAAAACTTCTTAGTTTTCATTTGTTTTTTCTGTTGTAATTTTGATCAAATTTACGAGGTTTAGTACATTCAAAATAATAAATAACATTTCATTTTCGAAAATTACTAAACAATCCCCAGATTTTAGACCATTAAATTTACATTAAAAATGGCAACTAGATATTGACTTTTGACTACTTCTTTATAATATATTCAATTAAGAAGCTTTTTTATTTTCTAAAAATAATAACCATTTAAAATTTTTAGACCTTTTTCAATCCTAAAGCGGCAGATAGAAATTTATTTATCTTTATTTTCTTGCATTATTTGTGCAAATAAATAAATGTATAATAAAAAAAATTAAATTAAAATGTTTTTCAAGAAACACTGAATGTATTTCCATATTTACCAAATGTTAAGCATATCTAATTTGAAATAAACGACAAGATTTTCATTTCCTGTTTGATCTTATGTATCCTTTTAGTATTTCTATGTAGAATAACTTTGACTGTTCCGAAATGCCAGAAATTTCTTCCCCAAGGTCTGTTTTGGTGCGGTGAAAGTAGATGTACAGGCAATGCAATGCTACTTCAAATACTATTAATATTGAATGTTAGTGCACGGAAAATTGAACTAAAAAGGGCAACTAGTTATTGAGTTTTGACTACTCCTTTATATATCCAATTAAGAAGCTTTTTTATTTTCTAAAAATAATAACAATTTGAAAATTTTAGGCAATATTTAATACTAAAACGCAAGATAGAAATTTATGTATCTTTATTTTCTTAATTTATTTGTCCAAGTAAATAAATAAATTAATTAATTAATTAAAATGTTTTCCAAAAAACACCAAATATATTTCCATATTCACCAAATTTTAAACCATATCTAATTTGAAATCAAAGACAAGATATTCATTTTCTGTTTGATCTTATGTATCATTTTAGCATTTCTATGCAGAATAACTTTGACTATTCCGAAATGCCAGAAATTTCTCCCCCAAGATCTATTTTAGTGCGGTGAAACTAGATGTACAGGCAATGTACTACTACTTCATATACTATTAATATTGAATGTAGGTGCAGGGAAAATTGCACAAAAATGGCAACTAGGTATTGAGTTTTGACTACTCCTTTATAATACATCCAATTAAAAAGATTTTTATTTTCTAAAAATAATAACAATTTGAAAATTTTAGGCCATATTTAATACTAAATCGGCAGATAGAAATTTATCTTTTTTTTCTTAAATTATTTGTCCAAATAAATAAATAAATAATAAAAAATTAAAATTAAAATGTTTTCCAAGAAACACCAAATATATTTCCATATTCACCAAATTTTAAACCATATTTTATTTTAAATAAAAAACAAGATATTCATTTGCTGTTTGACTTATGTATTCTTTTAATATTTCTATACAGAATCACTTTTACTGTTCCGAAATCCCGAAATTTCTTCCCCAAGGTCTGTTTTTGTGCGGTGAAAGTAGATGTACAGGCAATTTACTGCTGCTTCAAATATTAATATTCATTGTCTGTGCAGGGAAAATTCCATTAAAAATGGCACCTAGATATTGACTTTTGACTATTCCTTTATAATATATCCAATTAAGAAGCTTTTTTATTTTCTAAAAATAACAACACTTTGAAAATGTTAGACCATATTTAATCCTAAAACAGCAGATAGAAATTTATTTATCTTTATTGTATTAAATTATTTGTCACAAATAAATAAATAAATAATAAAAAATTAAAAATTAAATGTTTTCCAAAAAACACCAAATATATTTCTATATTCACCAAATTTTAAACCATATCTAATTTGAAATCAACGAAAATATATTCATTTCCTGTTTGATCTTATGTGTTCTTTTAGGAGTCAAAATGCAGGATAATTTTGACTGTTCCGAAATGCCAAAAATTTTCTTTTCCTATGTCTCTGTTAGTGCGGTGAAAGTAGATGTACAGGCAATTTACTGCTACTTCAAATACTATTAATATTAAATGTCGCTGCAGGGCTTGTACGTGAAAACAAATGGGGATATAATAATCTTTTTTAGACTGAATTAGCTACCAAATCCCTGCTTATATACATATAAAGTCTTTGTTTGACAACGAAGGTACAGAATACGCGAGTTTTCTTTGGATATTTCACAGGTTTTACTTTTTACTAATTCGACTTCTAACTTCTGTTTGGGGATTCACAGGCGGGATATATTCATGTTGCAAGAAATGTGTGTTTATATATATATATACAATAAAGATGAAATCACAAATATATGAACAAATGGTATAATTCAAAAGATGAACAAGATATGAACATAGGAAAGCAGTATGCAAAATAAGAAACTGTGAATAACCCACAGAATCATGAGAGGTGCTTGTTGGTTAATTCATACATATATATATATATATATATATATATATATATATATATATATATATATATATATTTCGTCATTATACGCAAGACTACATAAAAAATGTTTATTATTATTTTTTTAATTGTTTATTTTTATAAATTCAATCATAAATATGTTATTTATTGTGTAACACAAGCAGACTGTACCCAGAAAGGAAGTCTTCTTAAAATGAACTTTATAAAAGAACTTTTTAAAAAATTCTACATGTATGCAATTCCTAATACGAGATAAAGTCAATTTAGCTTAATAGATAACACAGATAAAAAATATATTGTTTTGATTTTAAATGCAAAAGTAAAACTGTCTCCGCGATATGAAAACCGTTACGTAACGTGTTCCTCAAATATTATTAAATGCAATCGCATTTTCAAAATGCTTGCTCAAGTGCTTAAGGAGACCTGGTACTTTTTAAACATATTTCTTTTATTAAAGACATATTATTAAACAGTTTTATAAAGAAAAATGATAAAGCAAATATACTATTATTATGATACAATTTGAAATTTTTTTAAAGAAATTTAAAAAATTTAAAATTTAAAATGAAATACCAAAACATTGGAAAATGAAAAGGATTTTTTTCGTATGTATTTGACCTTAATACAAAGATTCCGGAACAGTTTTTTTTTCGTCTATATCTAAAAAAATGGCTGAGTTATAGCATTTTGAATTTCTGTTGTGGCTGACATTTTAAAACGACCTGATTTTTGTCACGCGATAACAGGCGTATTTATGAACCGATTTGGATGTAATTTGGTCTGTACATAGTACATACCAATGTCTCGACCGAGTTCGTTGGCCAGCTTCATTCGCCATCTTGTTTCAAAAGGGTTGCCATTTAAAATAAAATTAAATTTAAAATTTAAAATGAGGTATTAAAAAATTGGAAAATGAAAAAAAAAAAAAAATTTATGTGTTTGGCTTTGATACAAAGATTTCGGAGCAGTTTTTGTTTCTGAAAATTTGTTCTTTTGTTTATATCTTGAAAAATGGTTGAATTATAGCACTTTGAATTTCTAGCATGGTTAACATTTTGAAACGATCTTGTATTTGTCACGCAATAACACACGTATTCGCCTATTTCGATGTAAGAAGGCATGTGGATACTATACATCAATATCTCGACCAAGTTCGCTGGCCAGCTTCATCAGCCATCTTGTTTCAAAATGGCGGCCATTAAATTAAAAAAAAAAATTATATTTAAAGTGAGGTGCAAAAATATTAGAAATTGAAAAAGGTTTCTTTCTTAAGTATTTGACCTTAATATAAGGATTCAGGAGCATTTTTTGTTTGTCTTTATCTTAAAAAATGGCTCAGATATAGCAGTTTCAATTTCTAATATGGGTGACATTTTGAAAAATCTGATATTTTGACTGCGACAGCACTCGTATATATCAACCGATTCCGATGTGAGTGAGCATGTGCACAGCATTTACTAAGGTTTCGACTAAGTTCACTGGTTAGCCTCATCCATCATGTTGTCTTAAAATAGCAGGCACTTTAAGAAATCGCCGAATTTGGCAGCCAAATATAAGTTACTTTAAATAAAAGCAGCTTGGATAAAGCTGACTAATTTCGCGAAATTCTCATTCATAATGATTTAGTATTGATAAAAATTAGTATTGAATCTTCTATATTCGGTTTCCACTAATTGAGCTTCGTGTGTTTGAATAATATAAGTTGGCTTTTTTAAAATAAGGAATATGAAAGCTACCTCTTCCTCCCGGCACTGGCCGGAAGGACTTTTTTTTTTTTTTCAAGTAACTTAATCAGCCCCTTTACATTTCTCCTAAATATATTTGTGAATGTTTAATAATCTGTAAATATGTGGTTCAATAGTCTTGTCTTTATTACTTCCCCCAATTTAAATTTTCCACGTTCCATAGTTTACGAGTAAAACGGCTGTGACAGACAGACACAGGAGTAATCTTATAATGATTCCGCTTTTACTTTTTAAGTAAGGAACCCTAAAAACGGACTAACACAGCAATAAATATAACTGTTCTGTTATATTTATAGCAGTGCTGCTGTGTTTAAACTTTACTTGGTTAACATAACTGAAAATGAGATTCTATAATTAATACGAATTTATAAAATTTACACGCAAAAAAAAAGAAAAAAAATGAGAATCAGTTTTTATTTTACCGTGTCGCTTCAACAACAGTTATATATACAGAACTGAGCACACTGCCTCATGGTAGTACTAGGTAGTCGTACGGCAGATTTACGCTTGACTGCACTGCAACACCATATGCGTCAGATACTGAAGTATTCCCTATTGTCCGACTATTCCATAATACCCGAACTTCTTCTATATACATACATCAATCAGTACGAAAAATTACTACTCATATGATTTATTTACCAATGAATTGATTGAGCTAAAAAAATAATTAAAATGCACACATCCATAGTTTATTGGAGTTCCTTTACCTGCAGTTTATACTGTCGAATTGTTTCAAATAAAAGACCTGATGAAATTATTAAATGGTTGTCCTGAGTGAATATTTTGTTGGTTGGGATGTCGTCCAGATAGCCCAATTGGAAAAGCGTTGGAAATTAAATCCAAAGGTTTTGGGTTCGGGACCTGGCCTTAACACATTATCACTCCGTTGGAAAAATTACTAGTCATATGAGAAAAATAAATTCAAAAATTGCAACTCTGAATCATTTAAAGGAAAGCAGTAAAACTCTTTTAAATATGCAAGTAAAAATCTTTTAAATATCCGATTATGTAACTTTGTCAGAATATACTATGGATGTCTAAATTAATTTTATGTAAAAAAATTGCGAAACCGATATCTTCATCCTATTCACAAAATGAAGTATATACCTTCTCTCCTTAAATTTGTGATTATCTTTTAATTTAAATTTAAAGGATAGAATATTTTCATTACTTTTCATGTAAGTGTAATTATACTATACATGAAAACTTAGGCACTTTATTCAAATTTTTAATATTATGTCTTTATCGTTGAATTAATTTATTTTATTAATTTGTAAGTTAGTAATAGTACCATTGTAGCTTGTAGGCAATAATCTCCAAATATAATCTTCATTTAAAACCTTCTAATAAGAACCCGTAAATTAGTCTAATAACATAATTAGTTTAGAAATAATAAACGAGAACATCCTAAATTGCTAATATATTTTTCTGTGAAGTACCAATGACGAGCGACTAAAATAGCATAAATAAAATTGCAAGTATGCATGATCAAATACTATTTTGTATTTTAGTATGCTCAATTAAATTTTTCCGAAGCACATCCAAGCTTATAACATTTCTCTTTCCGCTATTTTTTTTTTTTTTTTAACCACGACAATTCATTCAAAGGGCAAAAATAATCTGCATTTGAAACATCCTAATAAGAACCCTTAAATTAGGACATGTTGAAAATTAACAATATTTTAATTTTAAAAGAATTGTTTTTATTGTTAGTTTATCTTTTCCACAGTTCAATAAAGAAAACGAATACCTCTTAATTTGGTGAAAGTTATATCATATTCTTTGGTAAAACACAAAGGAATCAGAAACCATTGCCAGTGATTGAGATAAAGCAGAAATAAATATGCACGAGTGTTCACGATCAAACGCAACTTCGTATTTTAGAATGCTAATTAAAGTTTTCCGAAACACATTCAAACTAATCACATTTGTTTTTTCAGTAGCTTTTTAAACCACACTTCCCTCAGAAGGGCAAAAAGAATCTCCATTTAAAACCTCCTAATAAGAACCTCTAAATTAGGACGTGTTGCAAGCTCGTGCTGTATCGAACATTAACAATCTTTATAATGATCTTTTGACCACTTGACCCGACACAGAGTTTTTATTCGGTTCTGTAAGTCGCCCGCTGAAAGGCTGTTCGTGAGGAAAGGGTTGTGTTAAGGGTGGTCTGGAAGCGAGTTGGGAAGTTATCGTGATCCCTTGGATGATCACGTAATCTCATCAAACTACAGGCGCGAAAACTCTGATTTTGAAGTATGTTTAAGCTGTCATTACAGCAAAATGCAATTTTATGCTATGCATCAAATACGAATGAAGTTGAATTTTGAAAGCATGTATTTTGTAAAATGTAAATGATATGGTATACATAGTTAAACTGTTGTGTTCATAAATCACGCAGAAACAAGGAAAAAATATGCCATGCAGTTTTCAAAACACATTGTTTCATTATACAGGTATAAAAATGACTAGGAATATAGAAGCATATCAATGACTACTTACGGATATAGTGATTGTGGAGACTTTATTTTAGACACTATACATAAAACAGTGATTCAGACAGTAAACAGATTTTTAACACGCAAAGACATTAAAGAAAAAAGGTGCTACATTTTGTATATTTCTATTGAGAGCTAAAACTAAATATAAATATTAGTCCAAAATAAGGAAATTTCAGAATGAATATTAGAATATTAAGTGTATGTTTACGTACGAAATGTTTACCTTCTAATTTTTGAAAAGTATCCGTATATAAAATTAGAATTTTCTACGGTTTTATATAGCAATATACAGGGTGTCCGGTCTCAGCGATGTCCAATGGCTAATTCCTAAACCGTTAGTCATAGACATATATTTCCAATTACAAAAATGTTTAAAATCAGGTAAAGAAATATTTTAAAAGCGATTTGGGTCAATAAAACATTTCTTAAAAAATTACGAAATTTAAATTTTTACACGGTCCCCCGCTCGTATAAGTTTTATTTAGTAAAAATTTCCTTTTACACTGACAAGTAATACACAAAAAGTCCCGTTATTCTACGATTAAAATTGACCAAGTAATAGCTGTGAAAATTTGGAGCCTATTAGCTTTAGCACATATTAGTGAAATATAATTTACAAACAAACAGAGAAAAATAAATTTAATAACGTTTTAAAAATAAGAAATTAAAAATAAAACAATTCCAAATAAATAGAATAATCAAAAGATTAAAAATTTTTACGTAAAATAATTTCAAATCAAACAAAATACAATATTGTTGAACTAACACAAATAAAGAGAAAATGTTGAAAACTCCTTAGACGCAATTTTCTTAATTTTGCTTATAGATTACATGGTATTTTAACATAAAACAAATAACTACATAGTTCTTTTATTAACTTTTCAGACAGATAAAATAGCTTTATATTTACCAAGAATTTGTTCAAAAAATGTAGAATTATTGATCAAACCTCTGAAAATCTAAAAAACATTTTTCAGTAAATAAATAAATAGAAATGCTTAATTCATCTTTAAAAGTTAAACTTAAACTTACACTATGTGCAAAATTACTTAAAAGATGACACAGTATTTAAAAATGTTACTATATGTACAATAATTTAAAATTATTTTAATACCTTAGTACTTTCAATTATAAAAACATAGTCTTCTTCAGAGGAATATGAGAAATACAACAGTTATCGACGCCTAATTTTCAAAATCCACGTAGATGGTGACGAAAGGAGTGAAAGTGGAAGTTAATTTTTAGATCCGGAAACATTGGGAAAATAAAACATGATATAGGGAAATGGAAAATTACTCGTTTTATCATTCTTTTAGCAAACTGAGCCAAGTTCTGGGTATGTTGTAGGATAAACCGTCATTACAAACAGTATTTTCTTTAGTAATAATTTCTATTGATTCGCGGATAATTAAATCATGATAATTCTTTGAGAGATATATAATTTATGCTTCTCCGAAATTAACTTGTATATTCTGCTTCTGGTTAAGTTGAAAATGAATTAAATACTATTAAAAACACTGCACTTGAGAATGGTTTCCCAATACTCATTATTGATAAGCTAATCAACTCGCAGAAGAACCATATGAAAATACAAAAAACTCTACGGAGTAATATGAGATATTGCAAAATGAAGTACATACCAGGACTTTTCAAAAAACTCAGACATGCACTTTTTCGCTATGGCGTAAACTTGGTCGCCACTCCTCCTGCAAAACTGAAAGATCTGATTAGTGCCAAAGTGAACCCGATCCCGAGGGATGAAGTTTCTGGGGTATATGTAATTCCACTGAAAACAGAAGATATTTATCTCAAATACATAGGCATGACTTCGCGGTAAGTTTTGATCGTAGAAGTATGGAATTTAAGCATATAGAAGCCGGGTACTATATAAAAATTTTTATTTCCTAATTTAAAATAACTGACAAAATACACAATCAGAACTTTAAAAGTTCACTGTTTTACTTAAAAAATGGCGACAAAGATAATAATAATATAGATGTTACAAGTTAACAATATACATTTTATTTAAATTTCCTAATACTTCCGGAATGCAATCCCGGGGCCATCGTCAGGGAATATCTTTATTAATTTCTATTCCATTCATTCAAATACGTCACTTCGTTTGAAATGGGAGAGTCTATAATTATTAGGGTAGTTGGAAGTAGAAGTAGCAGTGCCTTGGATTGAAGTTAAGTAGAGAAAAATATTTAACTGCCATTCTATTTATTTTAATACGTCACTTTGTTCACATACACAGCTTTCATTTTAAATGCGTAGCTGGATAGTAGAAATAGCAGTGTTTCGGATTAAACTTGCTTAGAAGAAAATATTTAACTGGCGTACCATTCATTTTAATAAGTCACTTTGTTCATATACGCCACTTCGTTTTTAAATGGGAAATAGAAGAAGGAGCTTCGGATTAAAACTATGTAGAGCAAAATTACTGGGAGGATTTGTTTTCAGGATTTGTTTTCTGGATAGTTAAACATGTGTAAAGGGTTATTGTATGATAGGGCGTCGTTACATGCTTGATTGATTTTTCACAGAATTTATAGGGATTCTTTGATAGTGGATGCGTAGTAATTAGATGTTGGATATATAATTTTTGCTTGATCAAAATCTATTGTGATATTCTGATTAAAATTTAAACGTGACAGAGTTGTGGATTGTCAACAAAATTTTATATCTGTTTTATGCTCTTTGATTTTTTCTTTGAATTTCTATTTGTCATTCACATGTATTCTATTATGCTATCGCTAAAATTCCTAAAAGGGATATCATCTACATCAGCCAATTATTGTTTCGGTGTTGGGTCTATTTTATATTATTATTGGGCTGATTTTATTTTATTTAAAATAACTGTTTTGGCAAAAATGACTTTTGTTATGATGAAACATTTTTGCAACAGTGACAATCCATCGTATATCGTTTAAAGAATTTGCTAGCGGTTTAGAAATTAGCTGTTGAGTAATAATAAGAGAAGAGATTAAAATATCATGCACATATTAAAAATTATAGACATCATAGACATATTAAAAATCACTTTTGTTATTCTTCGCTTTCAGAATTTTTTCGTGAAACCATCCTCATCCCTAAAACGTGATTCGCTTCCCTTATGGCGGACGGTGCTTTTTTTTTAATTTAGTTAATTCTTATTAGTTTCTACTTGATTATGATGAAAAACTTCGATGGTAAAGGTTAATACATCTAAATATAAGTTTTCATCTACTTTTTTATTCATGAATTTTTATTAGTTACCAAAAAAACACGATTATTAATTCAATGCAGTAGAAATCTCGTGACAAATTAGAAGACTCTTCATCAGTATAGAAAATTAACTTTCTCATTTATTTCCCATCTTTCATCATCTATTTTCCTTCTTGAACCTAGTGGGATGTCCTCTAATTTACTTTCATCTACTTAAGTGTGAAAGATATCATTGCTTCAAAAAACATGCCCTTACCGTGTCAGTTCGATCACGATTACTTAACCCGAACATGTGTCACTATATCCCCTGATTAACAAGGACATCATTATAAGGAAAACGATTAATGATTTTATGAGTGAGTAAGCAACTTGACATCTCATGTCTAGATTTATCACTGCTGCTCGTGCATATTAACAACTTAGATCACAGCCGTATCGTTTTCAGCACAACCAACGCATTGAAATTAATTAAAATAAAATATTCTCAGTATAGGGATAACAGATTATAGCTCAAGAAAGAAATGACACTTTTTTGACCACATAACAGATAAAAGAAACATAAAAATAAAGTAACTGATGACATATTTCAAAAGCCGACTACTTTATTATACCGAGCAAAACTATTTATGCAGCTCTAGCAGTTAAGGGTAGCAATTATGGCAAATAATAACCGCTTCGTTTGGTCATCAATAAAGAAAATTATATCCACGGCCAAAATAAAGTGGGAGGTTCTTGAGAAATATATTTTACCGGTGAGAAAGTATAGCACATCTTATTAGCATTCTAATAACTTACGGCCGAAAATAAATTTTTGTTTCAAGAAAATTAATAATTATGTTGAATTTTTTTTAAAACATAGGGAAGGTACGGGTAATTAGAATCAGGGGCATTTCAGGGACAATCTGTAACAGATAAAAAAAATTATAAAGTCTAAATTATGAAGTCTGACTAATGCTCTACATGTGCAATTTTTCTGGAGTGAAAATGTATGTTCCTGTAAAAGTAATCGATGTTTTCCCAGAACACAAAGAACAATGTTGTCCGTCAAAGTGAGAATATTCTCGGTAAAAAGGTCCTGTGTAAAAAATTGCAAGAATATTGAAATATAGATATGGATTTAAATGTAGAAAAAGGTTGTTTTTAAGTGGAAATGTTTACGTTTTGCAACAGACGAAGCATAATGTTGATAATCTGCATGATTTTAATTACAACAGAAGTAGCATTTTCAGGGTAAATAGGATCATAGAGTTAATGCATTTTTTAATCTTTCAGTTTCAGATCTTGTGAAATGCAATTTTATGCATTAGGCCTAATTAGGTCTCAACACTTTCAATGTAAATGAGATTTTCCTTCTTCATAACATATGACCTTTTACCGATCCATTTCCCAGCGTTGCTTGTATTTCCTGTTATTTTGAAAAAAATTGATTTTTTTTTTAAACTTTAAAAATTATTTCTTTAGTAATACAACAAGGCTATCACTTTCCAATAGAAAATTTTGCATTTGATTTTGTTTAGTAGGCAGAGTGTAAAATATATGAATATTGAAAATCCCTTAAAATGAGTTTTTTTTTTTTTTTTTTTTTTTTTTTTTTTTTTTTTTTTCAGCTTACTTAGCTTTCCAATACTATATCTCTGAGAACAGTTGTAATTGTAAAACCGAAAATATCGTGCTGTAAAGCCCACACCGAGATCTTTTAATCCCAATTATGATTGCGTATCTTGTAAGGCATGAGAGAAAATACCACTGAATCAAAGAGGTATTTTTTGAAAAAGACACTTGTACCAGGTAACATAGTACATTGAAAATAATTCTTTAGGCATTTCAAGAGACAACTACCTACTGAGTAAAATTATACATAGCATTAATATGCAGTCCGATTAATTCTCTGTCAAAGTTCAAATTGCCAAAATTATCCTAATTACCCCTACCTCCCCTATTTCAGGCAAAAATAAAAATTCTTTATAGAAAAGGGTTTTTTAGTAAAAGTCTTTTTAGAAAATAATCAAAGATATTTTATTTCCGAAACTTCAATTGAAACTCATGCGAAGAGATAAAATTATTTTTGTCGTTGTATGTTTCTTCCATTATATCAGCCACAAAAGCACCCAGTATGCTTCAAACTGGATAGATATGTTTGTGTGGTATTCCGAATTAGCTATATAGTTTTTGGTGAAGTTCCATACATTTGCTCGAAAAATTTAAATAATTTTACGTCCCCACTTTACAATTTTCCTTTACATATATGTCTTTTTTTTTTTAACCATTTATGACCCGAAGGTACTTTCTACATTCAAAATAATTTGTTATAAAATTCATTTAGTACATCGTTCACTAAAGAATGTATTGTATGTACCCGAAATTGAAACAAATTTAATTTCTATAAAAAGAGCTACTGAAAATGGTTGTAAAGCCATATTTGAGAAACAATCTTGCAAGATAACTCACGAAGGTGTTACGTACCTCGAGGGCTATGTAAACAATAATTTATATGAATGTAGAATAGAACAAAATATGTCTCACAATGTAAATATTATAAATGAATGCGAAAATAAAAATTGTCTACACAAGTGGCATAGGAGATTAGGCCACAGGAACGTTAATCATATTAAGGAATTGGTAAATAATGATATGGCGTTAGGAATTAAAATTGACAAATGTAAACACGGTGATACATGCGAAACATGCATAATTTCTAAACTCACTAGTGATCCATACCCCAAAGCCGCTAGTTTTCGAGCTACAAAGCCCACAGAATTAGTGCACTCCGATTTATGTGGACCTATGCAAACAGCGACGGTTGGCGGAAAATACTATTTTTTGACTTTTGTAGATGATTTTAGCCGGTTTACCATAACGTACTTACTGAGAACCAAAGATGAAGTTTTCCCTAAATTTAAAGAATATGTTGCAATGACCGCGAATAAATTTGGCAGGAAGGTGCGTGCTATCCGTACCGACAACGGAGGGGAATACACAGGGAAGGAAATTGAAAATTATCTAAAAAATGAGGGAATTAACCATCAACTTACTGTTCCGTATTCCGCGCCTCAAAATGGGGTTGCGGAGCGTAAGAACCGTACCTTGATGGAGATGGCTCGCTGCCTACTTAAAGACAGTAATTTACCTAACTCATTCTGGGGCGAAGCCATCTGCACCGCAACTTACATACAAAATCGCCTCCCAACTTCATCCAACGACTGCACTCCCTACGAAAAATGGACTGGTCGCAAACCAGATCTTTCAAATATTAAAACCTTCGGTTGTCGCGCCTTTGCTTATGTGGAAAAGACTCATAGAAGAAAATTGGATAATGCAGCCATAGAGGGGATATTCGTAGGTTACGACAATAGGAGTAAGGGCTACAGAATTTGTACGGACGGTAAGAAAATCGTAATAAGTAGAACCGTAAAATTTCTGGAGACTAAAAGTAAAAACATAACTGAGGATAGCATATCAAATAAAAACAATGAAATACCAAATTTTGAAAATCCGGTTCCGAAATTACAATTAATCGAGGATAATATTGACAGCGCCGAAAATACAACGCAAAATCAAAATGCAAATTCGGATACAACGCAAAACGTCCCGCGTAGATCAAACAGACCGAACAGGGGAGTTCCTCCAGTAGATTTGCTTTCTTAACAAATGACGTTAAAGTAGAAGATCCGAAAAGTTGGGACGATATAAAAAATATGCAAAACCCGATTGAAAAGGAAAAGTGGATAGAAGCGACTTTAGAAGAAATGAATTCTCTTCGCGAAAATAATACATGGGAATTAGTCGAAGTCCCACCAGGAACGAAAGTGATCGGTTGCAAGTGGGCGTTCAAATCCAAATACAATAGCCAGGGTTTGCTGGAAAAGTTTAGGGCTAGGCTGGTCGCAAAGGGTTTTTCCCAAAAGTATGGGGTAGATTATGATGAGACCTTTGCGCCAGTCGCGTCTCATATGACAATTAGAAGTTTTTTAGCAATGGCATTGTATAAGGATCTGAACTTAAGACATGTAGATATTAAGACCGCTTTCCTTCACGGGGAATTGCAAGAAAATGTGTATATGCATCAGCCTGAAGGCTATGCAGTTCCGGGAGAGGAGCATAAGGTATGCAGACTCAAAAAGGCCATTTATGGTTTGAAGCAGGCCGCCAGAGCGTGGAACCTGACATTACATAAATCATTATCTAAATTAGGTTTTCACCAAAGTAGGATCGATAAATGTTTATATAAGAAAACAACCAATGAAACAACGACTTACGTAATCGTTTATGTAGACGATCTCCTCATAGCTGGGAAAGATGAGAATATTAATAAACTTATAAACGAATTAAACGAGGAATATCCTGTAACTGACTTAGGTGAAGCGAAATATTATCTTGGGATAAATATTAATCGGCCTGACAAAAATACCATGACGCTTGATCAAATTAATAAAATTAATGATTTAATAATTAAATTCGGCTTAGAAAACTCGAAACCAACTAATATACCAATGGAACCAGGATACGTTAAGTTAGTGGATGATGAAAATCTCCTCCCGAATAATACGAATTACAGACAAGCCGTAGGAGCTCTACTATACATCGCGACTGTATCAAGGCCAGATATTAGTGCCGCGGTAAATATTTTAAGTCGCAGAAACGAGCATCAGGGCTAAGGATTGGGAAGCTGTTAAGCGAACAATCAGATATCTCAAAACTACAATTGACTTAAAATTAACATACACTAATTTAGAAAAACCTGTCTTGAGGGCATATTCTGATTCAGACTGGGCAAATGATCCTACTGACAGAAAGTCAGTGTCAGGAAATCTACTTATGATTGGAAATAACCCACTTCTGTGGACATCAAAAAAGCAGGCTTGTATTGCCATGTCTTCAGCTGAGTCAGAGTACGTGGCTGCCGCTTGCGCAGCACAAGAAACTATATGGATTTTACAACTACTGAAGGAACTGGACCTCGAGCAAGAACTACCAGTAACTCTGTTTGAGGACAACCAGTCTTCCATCAAACTTGCCGAAAGCGATAAGCATCATCAAAGAACCAAGCACATATCCCTTCGGTATCATCTTCTGAGAAACCTTGTCGAGGAAGGGACAATAACTATGACGTACCTTGAAACTGCAGCAATGACTGCAGACCTTCTAACCAAACCCCTTCCCAAGCCTCGATTTGAGCTTCACAGAAATATTGTTTTGAACATTTAAAACTTTTTGTTCCAGGGTTTCAGCGGGGGTGTTAATACACTGCAAATAGAGGCGTCTTAAATTCAGACACATATGTGACTGAAAAAGTAATTCAGACACTTAAGTGTCTGAATATGAAATTTCAGACATCATAGGTGTCTGAATTTAAGACACTTAAGTGTCTTACTGTGATCATGGTATAAATGAACTAAGAAAAATGTCTTAATGATGATCATGTGTCTGAAATTAAGACATTTAGAATTCCAGACACTTATGTGTCTCAATATGTAATACAATTATACCATATGTATGATAACTGTAGATACAATTGTATCGCAATATATATTGCAGCAGCATCAAAAAATGTTTTCGAATTTATGAAAGATGCTGAAAATACTGTGCCATCCACCAATTTGGTATTATTTTATAAAATAAGCAATGTGATTGGAGCATAAGGACGTCTTCCGAAATTGTAAATGTCCGTTTACTAACTTTTGGAATTAAATTATTTTTGTGGCAATAAGTAGCTAAATAAGCTTTCCACAAAATATAAAATTCTTCAAAAACTACTTCCACTCATAGGTGTACGTAGGAAGGTTCAAGGAAGGGCCGCTCCCTAAGTGTTTGCAGGAAAAATGTAGGGAGGAGGAAGATTGAACAGATGTGCCTGGAGTCCACTGCCTAGTTTTCCTAACTAAAAGTAAAATTTATATAAACATGAAATAAGCTAAACTAACAATTTTTTGCCAGAATGCCTCGTGCAATAAAAGTTTTTGTATAAAAGAAATATAAAAACGTAGCAAGTAAGAAGTATTAAATATTCAAGAACATATTCGTAACATTTTTTTGTCTCATATTGTATTTTGCTCTTCTGAACACCCCTTACCTCACAATTTAAGATAAATTTTAAATATATGAATGTAAAAAGGAAAACAGAATTAAAAATTGATTTCTACAAGTGGTTCAGGAAAAAAGAAGAGCGGGGGGGGGGTGTTTTTCTGACGAAAAATTCTTATTTCCTTTTTCTCTTAATGTTTAATTGTGTAATCATTTGGAAGAATAAATTTTATTATTATTTTTTTAATATAAAGAAGAATGTGCTTCATGAAAACTCTCTGAATTATTTGGAAGTGTTACGACATTTTTTAATGTTTATAATATATTTTCCTTCTGTCTTAAAGTATGAAAATTAATAATTGTATTAATATAATATATAAATCTAAGCATTATGAAAAAGACCAAATAAAGAAAATATTTCTGATTTCTTCTTATACAGCGTTCTATTATCCGCTGATAAAAAAGTTTTAATCAGCTCACTGTACACTAAACCGCAAGACCATTGAAGATTTGCATTGGAAACGCTGACTTCATCTGTTTTCTTTGTCAGTCAACTTCTGCCTCTGAGCTCCGAGACCGTTGACACATTCAAATTTAAACGTTCTTTCAACAGTTAACGTTAACTTCTTTGACGAGATCGAGTCTATTTTATTTCTGAAAATTTCTGTAATTATGTTATTATAGTGGCTGCGTCATTCCATATGTGGAAGTGTAAAATTTGGAAGTATCTTACATTACGGATGGTTGGATGGATGTTATTCGTTCATATATCTGCTTCTTAGTTCACGTTCTATTTACTTCTGTAATAAATAAGTGATATGAAAACAAAACATGGCAATTATCAAATGTTTTTGAATATATTTAATTTTCTACTTTCTCTTAAAAGTCTAAAGATATTATAATATCAGGTCAACAAAACGTCGCATTTATTTTGAATTTATATTTATACATTTACATTTATGTATGGATTACACTTAACAGATAATATGAAAGGTAAGGAATCTGTTGTATGTATATTTAAAAGCATAAAATTTTAGTTTAGAAATGGAACTTTCACTTACGTAATGTTATTTATTTATAACTTAAATGATTTGTATTAGAATAATATGCGTTTATCTTATTTGTACCTTTTTTAGATCTAATAAATATTTTTCATTGTTCCATTATGTGTATATATTTATGATCTTCAACTAAATTTATATCATTATCAAGACTAACAAACTGAAAAAAAAAAAAAAAAAACATAAAATTTCCGAATCTTGTTGTAGAAGAAATACTGTGTTTAGAATATTTTTTTTATTTACTTTTGAAACTTTGATGTGTATGAATTTAAAGTTTTCATCAATATGTTGAATTTTTATAACATTTTCTTTCACGGTTAAAACTATATTTTAATCTCGACTGACTTTTAAATTTAATTTTTTGTTCGTTATGAAAAATATGCAATTCAATTTATATTTAATACTGAAAATTATAAAATGATAAAACACCCGTTGTGATTTATTTTTTATATTTTATAATCAGATTTGTACTTTTTTTTGTGTGTGTGTGTGGGGGGGGGGGGGAGCTGTATTTGGGAAAAACGTTTTTTATACAAATGTCAACTTGAATACATTTTATAAGTTCCACATGATATTATTTGGTTTGAGAGTAAATTTATTTGTATTACATATCTTATTTATGTTTTCTAAACTATTTAAATGACAGTTAAAAGAAAAAAAAATGTTGTGACTTTGTGATATATAAAATCAAATCAGTATTAAAAATTATAAATTTATTTTAATAGTTAATTGTATTTTGAAAATATTTTTACAGTAATAATTTGATTTCCTCTAAAAAAGTAAATAAATACATCATAATTTACTCGATTTATTGCTCAAAATTTTATGTTTATGTTTCCAAAACTTTAGAATTTGAAAACTAATTTTAATGTTCATTTTTTTTTCCAATATTTATATTGTTATATATACATGTATATATGTGTGTGTGTATTAAACGAATAATAAACGCATCAGAACGATGTCATCGTGAAATTTTGAATATGTTATAAATATTTTTTTCCCTATGGAAATTAAACCATTCTTTTAAAAAATTCGAAATTAACATTAAACTGCATGACATTTTTTTCTTTTTAATAATGAAAAACTTGTGAAAACTTGTTTAGAATACAAAAACTACATTTAGATGTATTTTATGTGTTCCGTATCAATAACATATTTAAATTTGATGTCACAAAGCCATTTTGAAAATACATCAAGAACCAAAATCGATGTACTTCAATGAATATGATCTTTAAAGAGTAAATAAATAATATTGAGTAACATCATAAGTAGAACATTAATATAGTATGGAACGAAAAGAAAATGTGTGTGTGGAGGGTGGAGATGTGTATAGGTTAGACCAATGTCTCATGACAGCCAAATATTTTTTTTAAGGAATTTTCCTTTTTGGAATAAAATGTGAGATTTAACTCGTTCTGTAACATTTTTTCCTTCCTTATTACTCTTTCTTTTTTCTAATCTTGTCTGTTTAAGTATGCTTATACAACATGTAAAATATAGGTTGCTGAAGAAGAAAAATTTAATATATTTTGACATTTTTTAATTTTTTATTTTACTGTTTTCTATTCTTTCTTTTTTCCTTAATAAAGAGTCCTCATAACACCAACTGATTTTTATAGATGTTAATATTTGAACGAAAATGTAAAATATTTCGAAAAAGAAAAGAGCTTTTATTTTATTTTATATTTTATTATTGTTATTTAACTATTCTATTTAAATGTAAAACTAATTCCAAGCACACTTCAAGAAAAGAAACTAATACTTTTTACTAAGAAAACTGAATGATATAAGATATTTATTGTATATCAATATTAATTTTGATGGTTTTTTTACGGTTCTTCATAACAAATTAAGCAGAAGTGTTTTTCTATAACAGTTTTCCATGAAAGCAAAATGAAATGAGCATTAAAATGGAAATATAATAATTTAATATATGATTTGCAATAAAATATCTCTTCAATATTGGAAAAGGTGATCAATTTCATAAACTTAAGTGATGTAAGTAAGTATAATTAAATTATGCATAGCAATAAAAAAGCCTACATATGTAAATATACAAATCCAAATAGACATTCATGAATTAATATTTTTCATTTTCTGAAACACTGATTTAATTGCTGGTTTGTTTTTTTTTAAATATTTTAGATTTATAATTTGAAATTTTATCTTACAAGTTTTGTAAAAATGTTTTTTCCAGTTCAGAAATAATTGTTTCATTAAATATATATATAATTATCATTATTTAATTTAATGTTTCACAGAGAAGCAACTATTAAACTGAAAATTCGATTGAATTAAAGCAAAAAGGTTGATAAATAAAAAAACTAACTTTCTATAAAAAATGAAAAACGAAAAAACTCTACGACTGATTAACTCTGAAACCTCAAATATAAATTTCATTGTTTGCATTCGAATATGTGTTGTAGAATAATAAGAGTTGACTGTATGCATTTTAGAGCATTTAAATGAAATGATACATTTTGTGATTCTGAGATTTTTGCTGAAATTGAAGTGTTTGTTTACATTTAATGAGCGGTTATTCTGTTATGAATGTATTGTTTTATTTTATTTTATTAATTTGCTTTGCATTGGATTTCTCTGCTATAATTTAATGTATATTTCACACGTTGAATGAGATTTTTATATCATTTCAAATATAAAATTTTAAATTAAATTGGATTTTCAATTAAGCATTGGAAACAAGAGGCTCGGACATTTTTCTTTCTTTTTTTTCTTTTCTTTTCTTTTTTTTGGGGAGGGGGGGGGGTGCAAACTGTTTCAAGAAACTATTATGTTATGCTGATAACTGTTTTAAGGATTAAGCAGTGAAGCCATCTGTGATGAGAGTCGCAGATAATTCTTTTTAAAGAGCTAATGATACCAATCATGCGGATAAGAAATGGCTTTTGCGACTGCCACTCCATGTGTGATCACAAACACCGTGTGGGGAGCAGAAATGAAGGATATTCATAATGAAGGTTTTCTGTTTCCAGTGATATTTACTACATTCTTTATCGTTTAAAAAGTGACAAATAGACATGCTGTCCATCCAGAATCCTGTATACTGTTCGTCTTAGCCGCCGATGTGCGGTTGTCAAATATCTCAGTATTTCTTAGCAATAAAAACGAAGGGAGATAAAAAAAACAGTAAGAGTTTCATACTCAATTTTTTTTTTTTTAATGTTGGGATCTCATATACTGCAAATTTTGGGGAATCTAGTGTTATATTTTATTTAACACAGAAATAAAAATGCAAAATATGCTGAATCCAATTCACTGGAAATATTTTATTTAAATGGAAAAAATTGCACAACAAAGCAGGGATGGGATCCTTTCTGAAGGAGTGAATCATTTTTTATAAATAGGGAATAATTTGTTATCATAAAGCAGAGCTGATTGCAGCATGGGCAAACTGGGCTGTTTCTATGGGTCTTTAGCTTTACGAGTCCCTAAATTTAATGTGAATTTTCCATAAAGCTGATATTTTAAAATTGTTTTGATCTTATACTTATTTTAATAAACATTTTGTACTTTTAGAACATGATAAGTTAAGGAAAAGGATATATTTATCCAAATATGTATTTGACAGCATCGAAGAGGCATAAATTATTTTTTTCTGAGAGTATATGAATTGTGGAGGGAGGGGTCAAATGAATACTAGGTCTTTAGACTAGAATCAATTTGAAATTCTCACTAAAAGTAATAAATGTTTTTGATGCCGTAGGACATATATATATATATATATATCACATAAATACATATTTTGGTGAATATATATAAACATATATTATCCTATTCTAAAACTAAAAATACTGGTTACAATCATCATAAGGTCAAAACTGATTTAAAATATCAGCTTTATGAAAATTTCATACCCAATTTGCTGTACCCTAAAATCAGGGGGCAGAGAAAAATCCCAGTTTTCCCACGCTCTGCTTTATGCTTATCAGCTCTGCTTTATGGTAACAAATTATTCCCATTTGAAAAAAAATTATTCAATGTGGTCAAACATGGCTGAGTATATGGCTTTGAAAGAAAAGTGGTCAAAGATGGCTTCATATCAGCAAGGGGGGGGGGGGGGGAAGATGGTCGCAATTAAGACATTTAAAATGTCTGAAATTCATACGTAAGAAGTGTCTGAAAAATTTAAGACATTTTAAAACGTCTTAAAATCGAACACTCTTGTTTCAGACACTTAAGTGTCTGAAATTCAGACGCAAGAAGTGTCTGAAAATTTTAAGACATTTTAAAACGTCTGAAAATTGAACACTGCTTTTCAGACACTTAAATGTCTGAATTTCAGACATTTCTGTTTACAGTGTATGTGCGAACCCCTCTGAACAAAATTATATTCCAGAAAAAAAAAGAACTGCTACATTTATTCCCGGACTTATTGAAACTCTTTTCTTCCTTTTCAATGTCATGTGCGAGCATAATAGCTTATGCATCAGTTTCTCCACCTAATTGTGGTTTTTGATGTAGAAGTATATGCTTCACCACCCTTTTTTTTTCCCCTCTTTCTCGACACGTACTTTTTCACTTCTGCTCTATGCGTCTGTAATTAACGACGTATAAAATGTCTGTCTTCTGTTCTATTATGTGAAAAAGTTTATTAAAACAATTAATCAAGATGAAAGTTTAATCACATTATTAAATGAAACTAGCCATGCTTTACCTCACACCTGAATTACATCTTCAATCACATTTTTCAATTTCTTTTTCAATAAAGATTTTAGCACTGCAACTGTCGGTAAAGTCATAAAGGCGTACCATGGATGTATCCTGAAGTGTATGGCGGTTCCTGTCTCAACACCGGGACATCAGGTAAGAGAAATAATTTTCCTTACCTTTATTTTTACTGTGAAATATGATTTGACATAAAATTAGAGGTCCCTCCTAAATATTTGTCGATTATATATATATATTCTAATAACAGTTTTGTATAGTAATACATTTTAGAATGAGTTTTAGATACTTTACTTTATCTTATTGCAAAAGCATTATTGGTTAAACAAAACAAAAACATTTTTTAAAGGATGATTTCTTTATCACTTGCATCTCTTCAGCTTTCTTTACGTTGAAAGATTGTGGGCGAAAAGTTTTAGCTCGGTTTTATTCCTATATTTCTATTGTAAGACCTTTATATTTGTACATTTCCTAATTCTATAAAATACTAAAAAATATTTTAAATAAAATATTTGAGTGAAGTTTTAAATATCGCACAAAAATCCTATAAGTATAAATATAATTAATTTTAATTGGCAAAATCTTTGTAAAATTTATTAAATGATTGTGTAACTTTTCTAATGCAGTTTTAAAAATTCACGAAAAATGCTTTAGAACATAAAATTTTCATGATTTCATAATTTGGAACATAAAGAGTTAACAGTTGTCTAGCAACTGCACTTCAAAGTGTATTAGTAAAAGGAAAATTCAATAAAGTTGTGTTATCTTGACACAATTAAATTAAAAGTATAATATTTTATATATAAAAAAGACCTATTTAAAAAATATGTTTCCTTATCGAAATAGCGTAGGATTTATTTGCAAATGAGTTCTCTTTTAAAAACCATAAAATGATCACCAAAACTGCTTTTTCCAAGCAAAAGTTATAAGAACATTGGATTTCTAAATTAGACCTAAGTCTCACGAAAGGAGTCAAGTTTACACTTGCATAAGAATTTTTTTACACGAAACTTTATCCAACTTCTACAAAATATGAGGATATATCGTGGCTAAATGGTAAGCAAGCGTTGTTATAAGGATTGAATAAAATCTCTTATACAACGGGGGAAAATGAAACAATGGCGAATTAAGGGGGGCTCTGCCACTGAAAAAAATGTACTTTTTTCTAAAATTATAACTAAAAGAAGTTCCAATGTATCACTGCATGAAATTAGTTTTATGTGACACCAATTTAATTTATCATTGTATTCCCTATTGTATTCCCTAGACCTTTGTCTACAAACTGGCATAATTATTTTTCAAAAAAATGAATATAGTTTTCAGCAGAGAGTGGTTAAATATGATTATGTAACGTTGTAAAATGTGCCCCGTATGCGGGGCAAGTTTTCCAGCCAACTAAATATGTATAGGGTGCTAATTTTCCAAGAATACTTTAAATGGTAAAACACAGGAAATAAATATTGCTTTTAAATTAATATACATTTTTATTGCAAACTAAAACGAGATAATATTAGTACATATAGAAACTAAGTGAATATAAAAAACAAATGTCACTTAATGACTTTACAAAAACTGTCAGTTGACAATTTTATAAAGAGATTTTTTAAAAATAAAAGTCATCATCATTGTCTGAATCACAATAAACGCAAACAAAAAATGAAACATCTTCTCTGGTGCAGTTTTCATGCACCAATTTCGTGCACCGCACCCACTTTTCATTTGCCTTAGATTTGGAGTAAAAAACCACCATAATATTGACTGGTATTTACGCCAGTGAAGCAGCTCTAACCAAAATAGACGGTATGTCGTAAATTGTCATTGGACTTTTATTTGTGCATACCGTGTCGTGGGAATGACAACAAAGACATAATTAACATGAAATGGATTCATTAAATGAACCCATTTTGAAAAATAGTTAACATTTTTTATATATTTGAATTTACCTTGGTTTTTATATTGGTTGTTTTACTTAAATGTCTAAATGATCAAAGGGGTTGTTTGCCGATTTTATGCATTATGAATACATTTTTGGTACAATAAGACTAGCCGATTTAGGACGGGGTACGTTTTTCTACGAGACATGTGTTGGAATACATATCCCGTATGCTGTTGGAGAACCTGCCCGTCGCCATATTGGAAATTTTACACTACCTCGATCAATAACGGTGTAAGTTATTTGTAAAACAAACCCATAGTTACGGAAAAAAGAAACCCTTTTTTAGTACATGCTATGTCAAAACAGTAAGTTTAACGCTATTACGTTTATTTTACGTTTTAATTAAAACCTGAAATTTTACTCACTGTTCAAAAACATGAAAAAAAAAAGCTCTCTTGACAAAGTGACAACAGCTACTAAATTATAACTTTCGTAAATGATGTGTGCAGTGTTCAGCCAGTTCACGCTCTGGTGTCATCTAGCGGCTCATTTAAAAACTAAAGCGAGTTGGAAAACTTGCCCTTATGGAAAATATGCCCCGGTCTCCCCTATATAAGCTAAAATTAAAATTGCGAATTACAGGATATTAAATATCATCTAAAATGGGATCAAAATAAAAATTACTTACAAAGCTCACGTTGAGGTTCCTGATCTGCATATTTACAAGGTATTATTATTTTGCATTTAGGATGCATTTATTGATAAATAATCAAATAAGGGCTTTCCATGTTTGTCTCTGCTTAAACTTAGATATTTAAAAAAATGTTTCGAGGTAACTTTAAGTCTTATGTTTTACACGGAATTTCAAAAGAGATGTTGACAAATTTTTAAGAGGTTGTGGAGCATATGACAACAAAGGGTTTTTGTATAAAATTCCAGAGCCTCAATCCATCTATCCAGTCAAAAATACACGGTATATCACTTTAACCCGAACTTTTTCTTTTTAACCACTTTAATAATAATGACGATATTTTAACGAAAATTTCAACAGGTTTACCTAGCTTTGGGTAAAATGAGATGACACGAAGAAAGCGCTGGAAGTGTACAGTAATTGGGACAGTATGAGGATATGCAATGTTAAATGCATTCCAAAATATGGAACTGTCTAGTTCATCGCTGTTTGGATATGGATTGTGGCCACTTTCGTCATTATTTGGGATAGCTTTACCAAGAAAGATTTTCATACAAAGAAAGATGAACCTATTAAATTTTTTTTAACCACATTCATTATTGTCAAAATTGTGAACAAAGTTCGGATTGCAACTAGTGCTGTTGTAAAAAAGCCAGCGTATGCGCTATAGGGAGAAGATATATACCAGAGCAGGAACAGTGAATCTATGGCACGGGTGCCACTTTTGGCACAGCGTTGATTGAAGTTCTAAATCAAAGATACAGTGAGATTAGACAAAATACGGGAATTTAGATGAGCTGATCTTGTCTAAATTCGATCGATTGTAAATTGGAGAATATTAATTCTAGTTTATTAAATCTAAACTAATTCAATATGGGATCGAAAATTTAATAAACAAGCCAATATTTGGAAACTGTGGAAAAGGAGAGATATTTAGAAATTATGATTTAAAATGCTGATGATAAATTATGACAACTTGGAATTTAATTCCTGAGCTATTTAAAGAATCTGGCATTTCCCATTTGCTTAAAAAATTCCGTTTATCTATGCCTGCAAGTCATTATTTTTGCAAATACATTATACTTTTCTTTAAAAAAGGACTCTAATATAAATTCCTTATCGGGTAAATCTACTTTAGTTTGTATTCAATTAAAATTAACTAAGTATGCACTTGATATTAATTATTTTTCCTCCTACACGCAACAACAGAAATCTCATTTAGTCAATTACTATTTATTAATAAATTTTTTTAATTTTTATAAATCTATAATTATTACAGTGCAATACCTTTATGTATGTCCCCATATTTTTCAAACCCTAATAAATATTTTCAAGTAATTTTATTCCGTCACTAAGTGTACTTTTTTTTTTTTTTTTTTTTTTTTTTTTTTTGGCACCTCATGGACATTTTTAAATAGAAATAGCACGTGGATATAACAAGGTTCGTAAAACCTGTAGCAGAGATTATAATACTCAGGAGATTTACTTCTGAAACAGGGGGCATACGGAATTTCCAGGACCTGATTAATGCACGGGCCTCCGGGGCCTCGGCAATTTTTGGGCCCACAAATTTGTGTGTATTTTCTCACAATTTAAGTTTTTCCACTGTTTTCATTTTATATTTTGGTCCCTGACGTAAAAACAAAGTTTTACTGCAATAAAAAACCTCCACGTTTAATTTTTCTATAAAAGTCCTTTTCAATTTGAGAGTTCCTATAATTTTCAAAACTTGCCGTATCCAGAAAATCAAATTTGGGTAAAATGCCAAAAACTGCATACTGTGTCTATTGGTTTCAATATAAACGAGGATTTTACAATGTCGGACTTTAAAAGTTTTTCGGTAAAAGGACTTTAAAAGTTCGGACTTTATAAGTTCGGTAGTTTAAAATGATTACTAGACTGTTAGGGAAAACACAATTTTTATGATTCTGGATAAGGCGAGTTTTGAAAAAGACGTCCTCATTTATTCTGCTACATAAACTGTGGATCATAGATGTTTGTGAATTATACAAATGCTTATTTGAGAAAGTAGACGGTAATTCATTTTCTTGATTATTCTTGTAAGTTAATTTTTTTTTTTTTTTTGTAAACTTGAAACTTTCACTCACACAACTTTGTCTACTCATCAAATAAACCTACCTTTTTTCTGAAAGTGTCGCCGGAAATGGGGAGGTGGGGGGGGGGGCAACTTTTTAACAGGCCCTGGGTCCAACTTCAGCTTAATCGGGCTCTGGGAATTTCTTTAAAATAGGTATTATCTTCCACCACAGCCTTGATTGTAAGCTTGGTTTCCTATCAAATATATGTATACGTACAATCCCCTCATCCCCTTTTAAAATTTTGAAACATCTTATTTTTAAAGTTGTATAATAATAAATATGATTTTATCGAAACTATTAAAGTGTTTTGAGTTAATGCAATATTTCAAAGACAGCGTTGAAATCCACTATTGACTGTGGTCAAATACTTTGCAAACAAAACAAACAGAATTATTTTTTAGTTATTCGAAGGATCATCGTGGTTTCACGTTCCTAGAATATTTACAAAGATAAATGTAGAGACGTCTCTAAAGCACGCGACCTAATTTCATAACACAGCTGTGGTGTTGTAAATATTGGAGGATTGCTATGACTTCCAAGAATAGTTTTTGATTCAAAATGCGGAAATATTTAACAGCTGATGGTTCGAAAAAAGAAATTCGAAAACGTTTATGAGAAATATATATATATTTTTTACAGTGTAAAAGATTTGAGCGAATTAAAACAAAATTGCTTTCGAACAGAAAGATTTTAGAGAAAAATAATCTGAATGATGTAATCTTTTTTACTCATATTTTGAAGAATTAATCTTTATAGGCAATATATCTCTAATAGATAGTTTTATTTTTGTTTAATGAGCACAATGCATACCCTATACCAGGGATGGCGAACATTTTCAAGTGCGCGTGCCAAAAATTTAAAAACAATATCTATCAACATTGGAACGTGCCAGTCTTTTACGTAAAGAAAATATTACAACATATGTCGTTTATACGAAACACTGGTTAATGGGATCAGTCGCTTTCATGCATTAATTTAGAATAAAATATAGAGCAAAATTGGCTCCATTTTTCATCGTATTGCAGTGACTGTTTTATGAAATTCATTTGATGAAATAAAGCCGTTTAAAAATCTTACAGAAAGGCCAAGTAATTACTTGTCGAAAATGCTACATAGCATCACAGAAAAAGAACATTTTCTAATTGGCCAATTCATGCAAAAATAATTATACTTTTTGCGCAGTCTGTACATGTAAGACCAATGTCAGCATTGTGAATGGATAATACTTAAGCAAGAAAACAGCAAAAAAGACGCCCGTCTGACATTGGTCTAAGCAAAACTTTTTTTGCTATAACAAAAACAAAAATGAATTTTATCTACATAATTATGAAATTTAATTTCTCACGTGCCAGAGAAATTGTCGTACCTGCCACCTCGGGCACGCGTGCCATAGATTCGGCAACCCTGCGACTATACGTACAAAAATCACCATAAATTTCCAATTTTATACGTTTTGTCCAATATCTAGAGAAATACTTGATTTTTTTTCTGGATCTTCAAAGAACATGTTTGAAATAATATTTTTCAGTGACGGTTTAATCACGAAGGCAATAAGGAAACCAACAAATATTGAAAAAATATATACATATTTACGTTTACCCATAGTAGTAAAACATAATACTTGAAATGACTTAAGATTATGTAGATTTTGTAGATTTTTATTCATTTGTATAAGAAAGCACGTATATTCATGAAGATATAAATTTCTTTTAGAATATCAAGAAATTTCTGCATATTTTTTGTTTATAACATGTTGTGTTTTTAATCAAAGGCCACTTCTTTAGGCCACTTGAGGAGAGGAAACTTGAAAACATGCAGTAGGAAGAACATACTACAATTAAAATATGAATATATTAAATATTTCATAAAATATTAGCAATTGTATAAAATAATTTTTAACTATAAGTGCGCAAACGATAACAAAAGTTCTTTTGCATAATATAGCAGCCAACTGGATAAGGGATCTCATATAAAAAGATCAGTTGAATGTAGTTAAAATTCAGAGATTGTCGGCTGAATTTCAGTGACTCTCTAAAAGTAATGATACGGGATTTTCCATAAATTGTCATTTTTTAATTAACTGTCTTCTAACAAAGGTGTTAGTAGTTAATAAATGTGCATGCGTAGTTTTGGGCTGGATACTTCAATTTTCTCAATACCTGAATTGTTGGAATGAGCTCCTTCTGATGATTCTTCCAAAGACATTAATAAAAAATTCCTGAGGTATGAATAAACTAGTTGAATGTGACAATCACAAAACTTTCTTCTATCTTTTACATCTTAATATTTCAAAAAGTAGTTACAAATGTTAATACTTCAATATTATTAGTTCAATAGAATACCAACTTTGATTTTCATTTGAAATTACTGTTTCAGGCAATTAATCGGAGTGAAAAGGAGTTAATCTCGATCATGATATTTAGTAAAATCAATAGTTTTCGTTATTCTGTTGTATGTCAGCTCTTTGCCAGTAGCCGCCTTTTCAGGATGCGAAGTCCCCGTCGCTGTACGAGCCGCCAATGTACAATAGATCTACAAAAAATCGAGAAAATTAGATAAAAATCGCTTTTACAGCGCCCACTTCAGGCAGAATATTTCCAAATTGAAGGAGGACCTGCTTTCCATAGCCAAAAACATACTTCTGAAATTTGGTTCAATTCTATGCATACGTAGTATAATACACTTTTCGATGGTGCAATAATGAAAATGGCACAAAATCACTATTACAGCGCCTTTTCCCGATGGAATATTTATAAATTCAAAGAGGACCTGCTTGCTATAGCCAAAAACATTCATCTGAAATACAAACTTCATACACTTCTCGATGGTACAATAGGGACACGCGGACAGACAAACATCTTGTATAAACATGTTTTTCGGGGTCTCTGACCCCTAAAACGTGTAAATCCATCGAAAACCGGAAGTCGAAAAAAACTTCGATTACAATACTTTCTTCTATTATAGATAGAAGAAAGCAAAAATTAAAATTATAAAACTAAAAATGACAATTTATGGGAAATCCCTCATCACTCAGATAGTTTTAGAAAGCAACTGCAATTTAGCTCAGTATAGCGCCAGTAACGTTCTGAATTTTCACATTATTCAACTGGACTTTTTAATATGAGTTGCCCTATAGAGTTAACTACTAAATTAATGAAAAACATTTTTGTCATCATTAGCGCATGCGCAATTAAAAATTATTTCATACAAATAGTCGTATTTCATCAAATATTTAATCTATACTCCTATTATAAAGAGGAAAAAATTGTTTATTTGTCGGAGATAAGCTCTGGAACTACCGAACCGATTCCAAAAGTAATGGTATCAAAATGATAGCGTTAGTCCAACTTAGAACATAGGCTATATCTTATGTCGGTGCCACTGCCCCATAGGGGGTGTAGGAGCAAAAAACGTTCTAAAAATGCGATTTTAGCGTTACTGAAGGGCTTAGAAATATGAAATTTTGAATATTAGTTACTTATAAGATATAAACGATATCTAAGAACAGTTCTTAAACAATTCGAAATTTAAAAGGGGTGAAGATGCAAAAAAAGCGTTCTAAAAAACGTTCTAAATGGTAGTTTCTACACAATCTCAGGAAATATAAACCGATTTAAAAAATATTGATGTCAAAATGATGGTGACAACGCTTGCTCCAAGATAGGCTATCTTTTATGTCGGTGTCACTACCCCAAAGGGGGTGGAGGAGCAAAAAACGTTCTAAAAATGCGATTTATGTGTTACTGAAGGGCCTAGAAATATGAAATTTGAAATATTAGCTAATTATTAGATATAAAGGATTTCTAAGAACAGTTCTTAAGCAATTCGAAATTTGAAAGGGGTGAAAATGCGCGAAAATCGTTCTAAAAAACGTTCTAAATGGTGGTTTCTACACAATCTCAGGAAATACCAAACCGATTTAAAAAATAATGGTGTCAAAATAAGGGTGTCTAAATGACGGTGACAACCCTTGCTCCAACATAGGATATGTTTTATGTCGGTTCCACTACCCCAAAGGGGGTGCAGGAGCAAAAAACTTTCTAAAAATCGTATTTTTGCGTTACCGAAGGCCCTAGAAATATGAAATTTGAAATATTAGCTACTTATTAGATATAAAGGATTTCTAAGAACAGTTCTTAAACAATTCGAAATTTAAAAGGAGTGAAAATGCGCGAAAAGCGTTCTAAAAAACGTTCTAATGGTGGTTTCTACAAAATCTCAGGAAATATTAAACCGATCTAAAAAATAATGGCGTCAAAATGATGGTGAAAACCCTTGCTCCAACATAGGCGATGTTTTATGTCGGTGCCACTACCCCAAAGGGGGTGCAGGAGCAAAAAACTTTCTAAATTGCAGCTTTTGCGTTACGGAAGGGCCTAGAATCGTGAAATTTGGAATCGTAGTTAGTTATAAGATATCAGTGATCTCTAAGGACATTTCCTAAAAAAATCGAAATTTAAAAGGGGGGTCAAAATGCGCAAAAAGCGCTATAAAAAACATTCTAAATTGCGATTTCTATGCAATCTCAGGAAGTACTGAACCGATTTCAAATATAATGCTGTAAAAATGATGGTGACAGATCTTGCTCCAAAATAGGCTATATTTTATAGCTGTTTCCACTACCCCAGAGGAGATGCAGGAGCAAAATGCGCGAAAAGCGTTCTAAAAACATTCTAGATGCCGATTTGTCGGCAATATCTCAGGAAGAATGAATCTGATTTCAAACGTAATGGTAGGAAATTGAAGCTGACAGCCTCTGCTCTAACATAGACGCTATTTTATATCGGTATCACTATCACCAAGACGTTGCAGGAGCAAATAAGCGTTCTAAATTTCGATTTCTGTGATCGGTAGGGGCTAGCAACTTAAACTTAGGCAAGGTACATATTTATTAGCTATAAATGATATTTAAGAACAGTTTTGAAAAAATTGAAAATTTAAAAAGCGGTGAAAATGCGCGAAAAGCGTCCTAAAAACGTTCTAAATTGCGATTTCTACTCAATATAAGGAAATACCAAAGCTATTTCAAAAGTAATGGTTGCAAATCAATGGTGACAGTCCCTGCTATAACATAGGTTATATTTTATGTTGCTGTCACTACCATCTGAGGGTTGCAAAAGCAAAACATGTTCTAATTGGCATTTTTTGCACAACTGAGGGGTCTAACACTTTGAAGTATGGCATGGTATTTACTTACAAGATGCAACTGCTTTCTAAGACAGTCGAAAGAAAATTCCAAATTAAAAAAAAATGAAGTGAGTGAAAAGCGTTATAAATTACAATTTTTAAGCAAACTTATAAATTACCAAACCGATTAAAAAAATAATGATGACAAATTTTGGTGATAGAACCTGCTCAAACATAAGCTATATTTTATGTCTGTTCCGCTACCACCAGACGGTTGCAGGAGCTAAAAACTTTCTAAATTGCGATTTCTGTGATACTGAAAAGGCTAGAAACTTTAAATATGACATGGTAGTTACTTATAAAATATAAATGCCCTCGAAGGAACGTCGAAAATAAATTCGTATTAAAAAGGGGTGAAGCGAAGGGGAGGTGCGAAAAGCATTCTAAAAAAGTTCTAAATTACGATTCTATGCAATTTCAGGGAATATAAACCGATTATAAAAGTAATAGTTGCGAATTAGTAGTAACAGTCTCTGCTATATTTTATGCCGGTGATTCTACCACCTGGGTTCACAGGAACAACAAACGTTCTAAAAAAGGGCTTTAAAAGCTTTTTAAATTACGTTTCTGTGGAATATTAGGAAATAACAAACCGATTTCAAAATTAATGTTGGCAAATTAATAGTGACAGTTCCTGTTTCAACATAGCCCTTTATGTTGAGAGAGGTGGTAGGACTTGGAATTCGACATGATGGTTAATTTTAAGATGTAAGAAGATGGTTTCTAAAAAATTCAAAACTTCAAATGAATACTGAAATGAGCGTATTAATTGAGCATAAAAGTTTCAAAATATTTTCTAAATTATCATTTATTTAGTTTCATTTCATTTTATTAATTTAAGTCTCATTTCTGCCTAATACAGGGTAATAATGATGTTGATGTTTAGTCAAACTGTGTTTTAAATAGTAATTTTTGAATTATTCCTAAAAGTAATAAGTACCTTTTAATAAAATAAAATATTACCTTTTAATAAAATAAAAATTTAGTTAGTACCTTTTGAGAAAAATTAGACATATAAATATCACTTGGCATATTTCAAATATTACGCGAGCAAAGCCGCGGGGTTTTCTAGTATATTTATATTTTAACTGGAGTATATTTTTCTTACTGCACTTTTTCAAGTTTCCTGAAAATGGTACTTAAATTAGGTTGAAAAATCTGCATGCTATAAACAAAAATCATCAAAAAATTTCTTGAAATTTTTAAAGAAACTTTTACGTTTCCATGAATATACGTTCTATTTTTACAAAAATTGATACAAATGTTCCACAAGATTCACATATTTATGTGCTAAAGTCATTTGGAGTATTTTATTTTACAGGGTGATCGTAAATATTATTTTATTATTCAATTTGTTGGTCTCTTAATTGCCCTCTCGATCAAACCTTCGCTAAAAATATGAAGTAAGACATGTTCTTTATATTCCCGAAGCTCCAGAATAACTTGTCATGTATTTCTGTAGTTATTCGACATTACATCTAAAATCGAAAGCGTCCAGTAGCTTTTGGCCATGTGGAGTACCGAGAACTCACGTTAGTGCGGACTTCCAAGAGAGGCAATCTTTTCTTCGCACTAAACGAAGTCCGCATTTAAGCCATGTAAAATATTCCTATTTGTAGAATAAAATGAATTCGGATTCTGATAGAAATGAAATAGGTTACCAATTAAGGAAGTAATGATAAAATAAACAATTTTACTTTGGATACAGTATAATTTTAAAAAGCAGTTAGTGATAATTTCTTAATACAAAACAATAAATTACTGAGAACAAATAAAATCTGAAAAGAATATCCCATACTTACATAATTTTAACTTTAATTAATCTCTCACTCTGTGTTACTTGAATAAAGACGAAATTGTCCTCATTAACTGAGATACGTCTTAAACGGAGACGAATTAACGAGAGTGCACTTTATATTACTGGAGACATAAAAGCACCTTTTTTCTATACTTCTGAATATGTATTAATATTATGCAATGTATATTACCTTATAACAACCATGTGTACAATATGACAATACATACATATATTTAATGTATATACCGGGTGTCCTAAAATGGACTGACTGATTTTAAAATTCAGTAACTTGTAAATGGTGACACACTCTAAATTAAAATGTCTGAAATTCAGACACTTAAGTGTCTGAAATGGAGTGTTCAATTTTCAGACATTTTAAAATGTCTGAATTTTTTCAGACACTTTTTGCGTCTGAATTTCAGACACTTCAAACGTCTGAATCGCATCCATTTTTTTGTAAGCATCATATGTAGCCATGTTTGACCACGTTGAATCCTGGAAAAATATTTGGCTGTGGTCCTGCCCCCCCCCCCCCCCCCAATACAGCCTGATTTTTTTGGTGCTCTCAGTTTTGGTATACAATTTTCGTTACGTTGATAATTTAAATCTTTTACGACATTGTACTGATTATAATCAATATCGTGAACTTCAGGAGTAGAACAAGATTAAAAAACAAAAAATATTTATCTAAATATTAGATTTTTTAAAATTTATTTTGTTTTTAACCTTGTTTTACTTTAAAAGTTCAAAATATTGATTATAATCAGTACAATTTCGAAACAGATTTAAAATATAAGCTTTACAAATATTGCACATCAAATTTGGGGGCACTACAGTCGTAGGGGGACGGGGCACTTCCCAGTTTGCCCTTCCTTTAATCAAGAAGTACTTTTGCAAAAAACGCAACCCTGCATTATAGTTGTCTAAATTGAGATGTCCGGTATTCGGGAGTATCCGTTGTGGAGGTTAATGGAGATTCTCGAATAGCGAACACCTCTATTTAACGAATACTTTTTTAATCAGCAGACATACATATTTGTATATTTTTACCTCAAAAAAGTAGACATCTCCAATTATCGGACAAATTCCGCGGTCCCGAAGTGTTCGCTATTAAGGGCTTTTAAGGTACATAGATAAATATATATATATATTTTATAATCTTGTCCTACTCTAAAAGTTCAAAATATTTATTATACTCGGTTGAATGTGGAAAAAGATTTAAAATATCAGATGTACGAAAATTGCAAAAATCCCACCCCCCACCCCCCCCAAAAAAATTAAAATATAAAAAAATATATTGCCACATAGGCAATTTTACATATACATCACTTGATAATCACAACAGCCATTTAACTATGAATAATGAAAATAAATAAATAAATATTCTACTTTAATAACATTGGGGAAAAAATGACTTTGGTATTTTGTTAAATATATTTGCGTTTTTAAACTTGTCCTACTCTAAAAGTTCAAAACTTTCATTATAATCAGTGCAAGATTTAAGATATCAGCTTTACAAAAATTCATGCAAAATCCCCCCCTCCCCCCCCCCCCAAAAAAATGAAAATACTTATTTAAAAATTATGTTTTTAAAAAATTTATATTTCCACATGGACAAGTTTTTATGTAGATCAGAGGGTACTCACAAAAGCTATTCAACTATCAATAAAAACAAATAAGTACATATTCTATATTAAAAACATGAGGAAAAAATAACTTATGATTTCCAAACTTCTTTCGTCTTAAATATATACAGTAACATCTGTCATTTTTGTATTTTTCGTATAAGTGCATATAAATAAAGTTACCACAATTTTAAATACGAAATCTAGTTAGAGGTTTTTACTTTTTCCCATTATAAATTTCAAATTACTTTTTTATTAAAAATAATAAAAAAATCAGTATTAGAGTTGATTGCAAATCAAATACATATGTATTTTTACAGGCAGGTTCATATAATAGACCAGTCTCATTTACTTTATTTATCTTTTTTTAATCTGTGGTTTTATGCCAGGAAGTAAGAAAGCATTAGGTCAACTTTCAAAGTTTTTTTTTTCTTTACTTCCTTGTGGCCGTGATTTACTGCGAGATAAAAATTATCCATTTGAAACTAAGAACTGACATTGAATATATAATTCGTAATAAAAAAGAACGTCATAAGTTTAAAAATATATACTTCTAGAATTAGTGGGGTTTTTTGCGAACAGATTCAAAACTAATTAAATTTCATGCAGGATTTTGTTTAGTACAATAAATAAAATCATAAAATACACTAATTTTACTACTATAAAGAAACTTACTTGAGTTGCTGCAAGGGGTAAGAAATATTCCTCGATTTGAAATTTTAAAAACTACCACAACCACAGTGAGGGAGAAAGACTTTCATCAGTTTAAAAGGTAATCCCATAATACATCCGACTAGCCATATTTAAAGGATGAGATGTTTCATCCTAAAAACAGGACCCGCCAGACAAAAGTTTCTTTTTTTTGCCAGTTTCGACAGGACGAAGATGAATAACACAATATTATTGATATAAATTGATACGAGTTAACACTAAGCCCATTGCACACGCTTTGTAGAATTTCCGGGTGTAATCTTCAACCGCCGTCTACTTCTGTTCTGTGTCTATCCCGCCCTTGTATCGACGACAGCTTCTAAGAGACATTTGATGTCGAGCACACACGTCAGATGTATGTATTCAATAAATAAATACTCCAAGTTAATACGAATTAAAATCACAGTACTTCACATTTCGCAAAAAACGAATTAAAATACACGCGTACATAAAAACAAACTTTGTTTGAATTACAACGTATACCACTTCGAACGAAGACATCTAAAACGCATGCGCAACTGGGAGTGCTAGTGCCCCCTGGTGGTTATTGCGTCGGAAGAATCAAAACATCTTAAATTAAGACACGTTTAAAGCAATGAAGTGTCTTAAAATAAGACGTTTGCGGATATTTTAGACATTATTCTCAGTTCGTTTACACCATGGTCATAGTAAGACGCTTATGTATCTTAAATTAAGACATCTATAGTGTCTTAATTTTCAGATTAAGACACTTAAGTGTCTAAAATTCTTTTTCAGTCACATATGTGTCTAAATTTAAGACGCTTCTATTTGCAGTGCATCTATTAAAAAAACTCTTGCAGGAGGGTGTGAAATGTCAGGCGTCTTTTTACTGCGATTCCCGATTTTAGTTAAAAATAGCAGCGATAGATGGCGCTGGAAGTTATAGGTGCTAAATCCAGGCCCAATTTTTTTGCCTCTCTCTTCTCCCAGTAATGATTCAAAATAAGGAGGTTAAATATATGGATTGGGTCCCTAAGAACAAGATTGCATTGGCAGCTAAGAACCACTCTATATATTTAACCTCCTTCTTCCGCATGAATACGGAGAGAAGAAAATCGGATCTGGATTTAGCGCCTATTGCTTGTAGCGCCATCTATCGCTGCTATTTTGAGCTAAAATCGAGAATTGCAGTAAAAGATATTTCTGACATCTTACATAACCCTCCTCAAGAATTTCTACAATAGCTGTCACCATTTGTAAGTTATTGAATTTTAAAATAAGTTAGTCCATTTTAGAACACCCGGTATATGCTTCCATACAAACAATATGATGATTTGAAATAGGTTTAATTTACATCTTAATGCAATATCCTGCAATTAAAATACTTCAATTTTAATAAAAATCTGAACCGACACATTATGATTTGCAATCCCGATGCTACAAAAGAAAATATACTACTACACTATTATTTTGTTACAAACTCGATTTAAGTCTCTTTAGAATATGAACATCAAATAGAGGTATGCACTCCTACAAATGAGTATTTTATGAAAAAATAAACGCATAAACATGAATTGATATTGAAGGGAATCAGCTAAAACAGTTAATCTTACGTTAGTTAAAACGGTTCTGAAGTGCACTGCTCAACAAGCCCGAAACTTTCTGACATATTTAAAAACGTCATTTTTAAACGTAAAGGCACAAAATTGGCAAAGCTGTCTATTGAAGCGATTTGGAATCGAAATGAGTTTTCTTTTATTATATAGACATAAATTATTTATCGAGTTATAAGCGATTTTGGGTCACGTGACAACCTGACAACCAGTTTTCTCCTCCCTCTGGCTTTTTCTCCTTTCGTCCGAAAATTCGGTTCAAAACGTCAACTTTGACTGTATTTTCTGGAAGATCTTTTACGTTCACCAAAAAACAGAAAACGTCTTTTGATTACATAATTTTTGAATAACACTTGCCAGTATCATGCGTTTCCGAGCAAAAAGGAAATGAAAATTGTATCATAAATTTGCTCCTTCGAATTTGAAAACAGACTTGACCCTTAAATGAGCGATTTTTTATTTTGTTTCGAAAAAAATATATATATAATTCTCTGAAAGGTTTATTAAACAGGAAAAATAATTTAAAAAAAAATCAGAGATACATTTTTCATATAATACGTACATCTTTTCTTCTTTTGCACATCTGCAATACAAGTAAAAACTACTGTTTTAAGCTAAAATACTGCAAATTAGTAAATATTTTAATAAGTATGTCTCCAAATACCTTATTTTATATAATTATTTATTTTATAAAACTTAACCTTTAACCCTTTAATTCCCATTTTAGAATACGTTCCAGAAATTACGTAGTTCAGAGAATCTGACTTTACACCAGAAAGTTTCTTTGGTTAATTTCGCTTTATTTAAATACGAAATGTCTGTTATTAATTAAAGCAAATATTGCTATTTTAATTTTTTGGTGTGAATTAGGTATATACGAATTAAAAAAAAATCTACTAAATTCAAAACACTGTTGTTTGCATATATGCAAAGCTGTGCACTAAAGGTTTAAGACATCCCTGAATGAGCGAAAAATAATTTATCTCATATTTCCTTAATTAAAAATTCCCCTTTCAAAATTTGCAATTATATTATATCTAATGAGATTATCTATCTTTTATTGCACATTTAACGGATCTTGGAACCATTCGAAAAAAATCCAAAGCATTCAGGATTTATGTCATTTCATACCTGGGTAAGCGCATACTTAAAGAACACTTTTTTTTGGTGGTTTTAGAATGAAATATGTTCCATAAATAGATACGTTTATTGAGTTTAGAAAATAAAAAGTATCTGAATTTAAAAGAGAAAACCAATTAGTAGCTTTTTGTTGGAAAAAGTAATTACAGAAGCAGTCGTTTTTTTTTTTAAGGTAACAGAAATATTCCACTTTATCAACATACTGAAGATGCTGAAACGCATTCTTCTTTTTATTGCATATACTTTAGCAACATTTCTATTTTTTAAAAATAAAGTTGAAAGTATTGCTTCATTTTCCAAAAGAAAAAATAGAATTTTTCAATACATTAATTTTTTTTCCTTAGCGGATGAAACGATAAATGAGTTTAAGTGCAGCTTAAAAATATTGATCTTATCTATAATCTTCTGAAATTCATGTAAAAAGCATAAAAATATCTGGCGCGCAATTTTAAAAATGTACATTTAAAGTTAAATCATTTTCATGTATTCTTTTAATAATCGTTTATATAGAACTCCTAGTACATTTTAAATCACAACCAGAATAATTATATAATTTCTTTTACTTCTTAATATTCAGAAAATATTGATCTTTTATAAATATTTTCTCAGTGTTGCCAGATTGGGGATTTTGTCCCCATTTTGGGGAATTTTGAACCTGTAGTGGAATTTTTTGGGGACAAGTAGTTCGTGGGGAAATGTTTGGAGATTACAAAAATTTTGGGGGAAAATTTGGGGATTTTTTTTTTTTTTACTATTTTCCGTAAAAATTTCTTTTAGTCCTGTAGAAAAACTGGATCTGTCTCGAACTCAATTTTGATTTGAAAAACGAAAATACAATCCAGAAATCGGAAATATCAATCATTATTCTCTTGGATGTGGTCGTATTCGTTGTTTACTACATTACAGTTTACACACATTACAGATGCATGAGACTCTAAAGTCTTAAGCAGCTTAAACCTGCGCGTGACTAAATCTGCAGGACTTTAATGAAAAATTCCTTCGCCGTACTTAAAAAAAAATTAATTTAAATATGTGGAAAGCAGATATTTTTTTCTTTCATGATATACAAAAGCACATCGATTGATACGGCGAAAATACTTTGCATTATGATTATGCACTTCAGTATAGGGTTGGCAAAAAAATTAAAACAGCGTACCATCTCGGATTCATTCAAACACCAACTGATAAAAGATTGTCTAAAGCTATGGAGCTAATATAACAATAGTCCAACATTGTTAGACACTTAAAACCAACGTGAAATAACTTGTCGCTGCAAGGCCAGTTTAAAAGTTTGTTTTTTGTAAATGGGAAATTTTTTCAAAAAAAGGCTTGATTTGGGGAAAATTTTTGAGCTTAAATTACTTAAATATTTTTTTATAGTGGTAAATTGAAAATTTAAAAATTCCCTTTTTGAGTAAAAACTGAGTTGGAGACTTTTGCGGAAAAAAATCACTGATTTGGGGAAAATTTCAGAAATTTTGGGGAAATTCACTTTTGACTATCTGGCAACACTGTATTTTCTTTAAAAAGTCAAATTATTCGTTTTATAATTTGCAACAGTTGAGCCATTCGAAGATCTCCTACTTCTAAGAATAATATTTTCGAAAGAATTAAACAACAAATCTCGTTAATGATTTCACTGTCGTCATTTCCTTTAGCACCAACCCAGTGTAAGCAGAAACGTTCTTTAAACATTCCATGTCAGTATTGGTTATACTATTCTCCACTGAAACTGTTTCCCCATGAAAAATTATTTAGTCTGAGCAACCGCCTGAAATGTCGGCCCAATAAACCCGTCAAACTTTAACCGCAGAAAGATAGAAAAACATTCGTACCCTAGACAGCGGGCCACGTGCCTGCCATATTCTAAATACAGGCTTGAATAAACATTGTGCATATCATTAGACATAACGCTCGGATTCAAGAAAGAATTCCTTTGACATTAGTGATGAAAACTTTAAAAATGCATACCGGAAGAAAATATTTTTTTTAAGGTAAATGTTGTAAAATAATAGAAAAACGAAGATACTCAAGCAAAATTGAATGAAAAGAAATTCATTACACATATTTATCGTAAAATAATAATAATAATAAAAATAATAATCCTGTTACGGTGTTGAGAGGGTAAATTCTTTTCTTTAAAAATAATCTGACCTATGGATATAAATGTATTATAAAAGTAAAACATGCTAAGACGGAATCGCTAGGAACTAAACAGAAATTCCGTTTTAAAAGAATTTCCATCTTAGCAATTATACTGTCTATTGTAACTTTATTATTCTTTTCGATGGGGCCATAATTTTTTTCTGCTTAAGGGGGTCCGGGACACATTTTCAAATCATTTTTATTTATTGAGTTAAAATTTCGAAATTTTTTGTGATGGTTAATCATATGATTTGTAAATAAAATCACATGATAAAACTTCTCATATTTTTTTAAATTAAATTTTAAATATTATTAAAAAAGTGGGGTATTTAAAAATCGTTATAACTTGAAATATTATTTGTAGAATTTCATTTTTTTTTCATTTAAATAAACAGAAATATATAAATTTTAATTTAGATTCAGCATTTTAAAAAATATTAATTTAAATAAATATTAAAAATATTTAAAGTAAAAATTTAAAAAAAAAATGATGTAACTTTTGTAAAAAAAAAAAAAAATCATATTTTCAAAAGTAAATATTTTTTCCAAATTTGTTGAATCAAAATTAAAGTAAAACAATTGAAAAAGACATGTTCCAAGTTTGAAATATTTATATTTAATAGTTCTTGAGTTATTTCAATTTAAATACGAGAAAATGTAGAAAAAACGCATGAAGAAAAACGCATTTACACAAAAAGTCGTTTTCATGACAACCATTTCTTGAAAGCTAGATTTTGAAAACGAAACGAAACGAAAAAATGAATATTTCCTGTTACAATTAAGATAAAAACATGATTTAAACGTCATTTTAAGCAGAAAAAAAAAAAAAAAAAAAAAAAAAAAAAACAGATAATTTTATAATGTAACAAAACATTTTCAGAAAATTTGACGATTTTTGTGTCCCGGACCCCCTTAAAGTGCGATTCCGTTATACATAGATTTCGGTTTGACAGATTTTGCTATACAAGATACCATGTTTCACCTTATAATAGTCCAGAGACAGCATCACATTTTGGAAACTGATATTAGCGTCGATGATTATGATAAACTACATCATACAATGACCGAGTTTCTGTTCAATATTCATTTCATATTGCAGCAAGATGTGTGATTTTGGTATGTCAACAAACCACACTGGTACGCGAGCTGACTGCTGCTTCGTTATATGTATTATCTAATCTATCTATATACCAAAATCGCAGACTTAAAAAATTGTTGCCAAAATATGATGCTGCCCTATAAGATTCAACATTGTAAAACATTTTAAAAATCACCGATCTTCCCAAAAAGAAACAAATAGCTGCAACGACAATTTAATGTATGCAAAAGGAGAAAGGAGGAAGAGTGGTAAATTAGAGATTTTGCAAACTTTTATTCGTTAATTTTGTAGAAATGAGAGATTTCAATAATATGCGTTTGCAAAATTTTTGACTGCCAAAACAAGGAAATATTTCGGCTCAAATATTTCCTTGAATCAAGTGATATAATCCTCTTTCGAGTTTCATTCTTTAATTCGTCTGAAATATTCTTTATCCTGAATTATTTCTGAAATATTATAGGAACGTCACACCGCGTTAACTCCATCCCCTGTCAAACTGCACCACATTTTCTGGATCCCCACCCCTTTCTTGAAGTATGATGTAGTTAATGCATTATCTCTCATGGAGATTAGGAGATAGACATGAAAAATATTCCTGTCTCTTCTGTTTTGACTGTGAAAGTTCATAAATGCCAGAGTCTCGCATTTGTTAAGCAGGAGATAAATCGTTCACAAATTTTTGTTTATACCAGCTTATTATATATTCCTCTTATTCTTTGACTTTGAATGTCACACTACTATTATCTAACTATTATAATCTTAAAATTTCAACTTTTCAATTCTACAAAATAATAATAAAAAAAAAGTGGATAGCTTTAAAAAAAACTAACACATTTAAAATTCCTGCACATGTAATGGATTTTCGAAATATTTGATTATAACATCCTAACCTATCTATTATTTCTTCATAACCATTAAAAATTATCTTTTTTTTTTTTTTTTATTCTTTAGCTACTAACAGTGTTTTCTTCATCTGACATCAAAACACTATTCTCTGTTTTTAAATCAGGAACAACTTGTATCTGTTTTACAACATAATAAAATTTAAAATATTATATTCAAGAAAACACCAATATCCTATTATAAATCTCCCTATTTGAATACTTTTCAAACTGTCTTGTTTTGCAAAAAATAGAAAAGAATTCATAAGTCTAGAATTCCCTATTTTGTTGATTTTTTTTTTAAGTTCATACCTCAGCCTAATAACAATACTACAGCGTTTCTCAAACTATGGTCAGCGGACCACCAGTGCTCCTCGAGGCCAGGTCTTGTGGCCCGCTTAAATTTTGAAAACGACAGAGAAAAAATAAAATTCAAATGAATTGCATGTCACACTCTATAACTGAAAACCTCAGAGTTCGAAGAGGATAGTCTTCAGAAAATTCCAACTTATAAAAAGGGCCTCACGTTAAAAACGTCTGAGTAACGCTGCACTAAGCAGATAAAATGATAACAGTTAGCCAAAGAAACAAAACAGGTACATTTCACTGCCCCCTCCACCCCCTGACCTGAAAATTTCACATACACCAACCGTTTGCACTTCGTTGTTACCGGCAAGCACCCAGAGATTTTCGTTTGTTCAAGGTCCGCGGTACTGAGTTATTAAAATTTTTTAGATGAGGAGCAATTTCACTGACTCTTCCACCCCCGGACCTAAAAATTTCGTATATAGCAATCGTTTGTACTTCGTTAGTAAGGATAAGCACCAAAAGATTTTCGTTTGTACCGGCTCCAGTACCGAAATATTCAAAATTTTAAGGCAGTGAGGTCATTTCACTGACAACTCCACCTCCGGACTTGAAAATTTCGCATACATCAATCGTTTGTACTTCAGAAGTACCGATAAGCACAAAGTGATTTTTGTTTGTAACCAGCTCCCTTCACCTTGAATTTAGAATAACTCGACCCGAGTACAAACGAAAAATCTCTTGGTGCTTACCGGTACTAACGTAGTATACAAACGATTGATGTATGCGAAATTTTCAGGTCCAGGAGTGGAGGGGCAGTGAAATGTACCTAAACGAAACGATTTTTACGATTCCAATTTTTTTTTTTTTTTTTTACGAATGATAATATTCATTAAGCGATGACCGCTTTCCCTCATATTCCCACATTCGACAGTATTTCTTAAGCCGATATCACACTAAACGAGCTTGACGGCACTTATTTATGGTAAAGATACGCTGAAAATGAGCGGAAACTATAATAAAACGAAAAGTCGTGCGTTGCAGATTAATTGCAGCAAACTTTTCCATGTTATGTAAACAGCACGTGGCGCAGGACGCATATTTATAAGTGTTTACATATGCGTAGGTGTGTGCGCGGAGGTGAATATTTCATTGAAAATTACTATTATATACAAATGAATTATAAGACAATTCTTTAAATGTAAGTGATAAATAAATATAAAAAAATAAAATAAGCTAACTGGGTAATTAAACATTCCCGATGCGGAAGAAAAAATAAGAGATATTCATATTTTTTTGGATAGAAAACTGTTGATATGATGTTCCCTGAAAAAAGACGTTTAACTCCATGTTTCACGTAACGGGTCATCAAAAAATGAACTCTAAAACGAATTGAAATGAACTCAGTCTTGCTTTTAAAAAAATCTGACGAACTAGTTCGCCATTTTTTGTCATCAGTGTAAAATGGTATTTATTCCTATAGTATTGTACTAATATGTCTATTCGTGTATGTGTGTGTGTGCGCGTGTTATTAAAGAATATAAAAAAGCAATATGAGCTGTTTTAGATTCAGAATTGGTGATTTATAATTGCGCAATTTCTGCACTACTAAATGAGTGTTCGGTAATCGAGGTGTGTTGGTTTATTAACCCGCCGTCGGACGCAACTCTGGGACTTCCGAATTCGAGCGCGATGCGCCTGATAGGCACCTGTTAGAAAATCGTCATTAGCAATTAACTGACGCAATTCTAACTCTCTTAAAGTGATCAGTGGCCTTCGTTAGGATATACAAAACCTATAACTTTCATTTTTTTTATATGGTCATAATCATAATATCTCATTCAACAATAACCAGGATTTACAACCCGGCTAACAGAATATAGGTGAAAAGGTTTCTTATTTAACTTTAATATATTTTTTATATTTAATATATTCTTTTAGAATTCCCACAAACAATACCAAAAATAATTTTATATGAAAAAAAGCAATTATGAATTCAAATAAAGTTCTCAAATTTATTAAAAGCAATACTTTCGTATTGGCCTCGTGAATAGGAGTTAACAGCCGAAGAAATCGTGAAAGATCGCTGTTTACAGAAGCCTTTTTGATTTAAACGCGTAGTTCGATTACGTGTCTTGAATTTGTGTTTTATTTATAATTTATTATTCTATTTATTTATAGATGAAATTTTAATTTCATTGTGCAAAATAATCAGGAAGCAGAAATATTTATATTAATTTCAGAACAAGCGGATTTATCATTCGTAATCGTCGTCTGCACACGATAAGAATGGATTTAAAAAAAATCATGCTTGAAAATTATTTGAAAAACCATAAAAAATGATTAAATTGCAATACTGTTTTAACCAATTGTGATACAGTATTTAAAAAAATTGCATTTGAAAGTACATTTTTTTTCTCTATTCAACGGTGTAAAAATTGAAAATGTGCGATGTTTAGAAGTTAAAAAAATTTGAAGTAAAAGCTAAATTTAATCATCTGTTGTTTCCTTCGTGAAAATGATGACGTCTACTCATCAACGTTGGAGGACAAGTTTGCCCTTTATAATATAGATAGACAGAAACAAATTATAGATGGCAGTGCCTTAATATTGAAATTATAAAAGAATATGTTATATATTTTTTTATAATTTTCAAAAGGGCATGTTTCTAATGATTATAATCATTAGAAACAATTTTTTATAATTATAATTTTTTTTTTTAAGTTATAGGTTTTGTAGGTTTTGTGTAAAGAGTACCAACCGGATACAGTACGAAAATCAATTTAAAAAAAGTATGTAGAAGTTAAGCAACTGTATTTAATAAACATGCAGATTCACTCTACATTTGAAGTCGCGAGATTAATTAACGACTTTTTGCAATGCTCACCAATTCAAAAAACATCATTTTGAGAAAAATGCATTAAAATCTTTTAGAGCATGTATTAAAATTTGTCAATTTCATTAAACTTTCTTTACAATGAAAAGGGGTACTAACATAAATAATATTTTTAAATTACGCGTTGTAAGTATACTAATATCTCTGGGGGTTTTTTTGTGTTTTTATGTAATTTTTAATGTTTATTGTATAAAAGTACGATAAAATCGCAAATCGATAAGTTTTTTCAATGAAAGCGTATTGTATTAAAGAAAAAAGAAAGAAAGAAAGAAGATAAACGAAATGTATGCTAGAAATAATGTCATCTATCATACTGCTACAAAAACGAACGTTTTTATTGTTTTTTTTCCTGAAATATAACAAGTCTGACAGATTTCCCGATTAATTGAATTTTATATTAAACATGAATGCACTGGAACTGGAACTGGAATCACGTCTCATACGACTAACCATGCGTTTTAGTACCAGAACTAATGAATAAAAATCAAATATGTAACCCTTTTCAACTCTTTTTTTCCCTAAACAGCGTTACAGCGTTAACATACACTGTTAAAAATATTGCAGCATTCTGGCAGGTCATTCGACCGTTTTTTGAAAAAACGTTTTCATAACCATAATTTAACTATATTCTGACCATAAAATGGCCAATAATATGGTCAGAATAGTGTTAAAATTACGGTTGTGTAACCGTTTTCGGAAAAAACGGTCAAATGACCTGCCAGAATGCTGCAAATTTTTAACAGTGTAGTACAAAAAATATTATTAAATTACGCTTTGCGTTTACTCATCATTGTGTTTTATTTTTCGGTAAGTATGAAAGTATGAGAAAAATAACCAATGGGAATGTGCACGGTGTACACGTATTTTTTCATTAAAAGCATGATATAGTAAGGTGTCTCAAGACTTAAAGCTTCAAAATTTTCGAAATTTTAATATTTTCACATGTTAAACGCCTAGTTTTTCGGAAAATTTTGATATAATTGTTTCCTTGACATTCCCATTAGAACAGATGTTATGGCTTTTAGAATTTTACTCACTCAATAGCTGAAGCGGCGTTTCCGAAACTTTGAAGTGATTTTTCTCCAAATGACGCTTTTGGGAATAACGGGCAGGATCTCTCAAAAACTTCTGAATATTTTTTTATGAAATTTTGAAAACCTATGTCTCATGTTAGTCTGTATAAACTGAATCTAAAATTTCATTTTTATTGTTCGAAAAAATATTTTTTTAGGTGATTATACTGTTGAAACTTTCAAAATTTTGTATTAGAAATACAACTTTTTATTAAAAATATAAAAATGATTTAGATACACATTTATTTAGGTTCAGAGTAATTATTACAATCTGAAGTATAATTAAGCACAAAAAATTTCATTCTAGTTCCAAAAAATACTTTGTAATCCTGCGCGTAAGCTGTCATACATATTTTCTGCTTGACAAATGTCTGACAGTTGGGAGCCCCCTATAAATACTAATTCGGCATCTTGCATTTTTTTTAAATACATGAAATGAAAGAACACATTTATTTCTTTAATCCCAATAAAAATTGTGTTTTAAAACCATTTACATTTTAAGATTTTAAATGTTGAAAATGGTATTTTTTTTTCTTTTTTCCATTTTTCCAAACCGGACACTTAAAAAGAGTCCTGAGACCCCTTAATGCAAAAAAAACCCCATGTAAAATGTAACGAAATTAATACTAAAAATAATGTAATATACAGGGTGTTGCCAAATTCGACCTACAAATTCAGATGGGTGATAGTAAGTATCAAGAAGATGAAAAATTACCATAGAACAAACATAATATATCTAAACACAAAAATATGAGAAAATCACTTAATCGAAATGTTTATACGGCTGTTCTTTCATTGACAGCATGATGTATTAAAAAAATAAAATTATATGCAACATGCAACGAAACAAAATCAATGCTAAGAATAATACTATTTATCGTATTACAACAAAAACAAATAGGTGCATCAGAAATACAATGTCTACTAACAGATTATTCGATAGGTTGAATTTGACATAACACATAAATGTACCCAGAACTAATGGATAAAAATCAAGCATGTAACCTGTTTCAAATCTTTTTACACTAAACAGTGTTAATAGTAGAAATAACATTATGAAATTACGCATTGTAAATTTGTTAATATATGTGTTTTTGTATTTTTATGAAAGTATGAGAAAAATCACTAATCAAAATGTTTACACGGCTGTTCTTTCATTGAAAAGACGATGTATCACAGCAAAAAAATACAAGTAAAATGAGACGAAATGAATGTAAAAAATACTGTCATCTATCATACTACAAAAATAATAAATAAATAGATAAACAGGTGCCTCTGAAATATAACAAGTCTGACAGATTTCCCGATTGATTGAATTTGACATTAAACATGAATGTACCAGAACTAATTGATAAGAAGCAAACACGTAAATTTTTTTAATCATATTTGGGGTAAATATGCCTGCGCAAAAATAACATTCACATTTAATATTATAAGGAAAGGGGGAAGAATTGCATACAGAAAGAAAAAAGCTCTGTATAGGAACAGGCACGGTTAATTGTGAATAGAACATCATTTATCACATATAATTTGTTGATGGATGGCAACATAGCTGAAAGGGTGGCATTAACCAATCGGTCTGGATTAGAGAACAGTTTCGACTCTGTATACTAGGTGTCGCCACAGGGCATCGGTGAACCAGATTTTTTGAAAGAGAATAAAAAAACGATTATGAATAAAATGTAATTTTTTTTCTTTGTAATTTAAAGCTAAGCCTTTCTTCCCTTTCCATAGATTATAAATAACTAAAGAAGGAGGTATATGATCTCGTCGGCGTAAAAGTTTGGAGAAAATGTATTTAATGTTGAAACAGGAAGAAAGAGATAATCAACTTTTCAAATGGATGAAAAATGCTAATTGGAGAATGCGAATGTGTGTGAGATAACAGAGGTTCATTTTTTTTATATTGAGAATATGTGCTGTATTTTTCCACAGGCACAGTGAAAAGGGAATTAAGAGCATGGAAATTGTTCTAAACCGATTTTAAACAGATGGTAAATACAAAATCTCATGTGTTACAATGAATAAATGTTTTTGGGGAAAAAAAAAAAAAAAAAAAAAACAGACACACACACACACACACACAAAAAGCATATAGTTTAAAAATTACTAACAATTATTTTCAAGATTTCATTTTTAAAAAAAATCACTTCAATAAGAGAAAATGTGAAACAGGAGTAGCACAGGTATTTTGTTATAGTTGTTTGTTTCTCATTATCTCTTTTGCTGTAAACGAACGTCGCTCTTTTATAAAGCCTTGAAACGTCTTCAAGAATATTATTTAGATGCACTTTATTTTGGCTTGCTTTACTTTGGTTCAAACATCACATACTTATCTTCCCCTCCCCCGCAGAAAAACTTACATATATTTTATATTTTAAAAAATAAGAAGGAGAAGAAACTGTACTACTTTAATAACAAATGGCTGCACCACTGTTTCCTCATTAGTTAATGAATTGTAAAACAAATCAACATTATATAATGCTATGCTTAGACTATAAATGGTAATAAACCTCGTAACGGCCCTAATAAACTATTCCTTTGCTTCTTTTCTTTCTTTTTTCTTTCTTTATTTGACGTGTAACGGGCTTAGCGGTCTGCTCTGCACGGGCCGAAATATCCAGGTCTAAATCCCATCCCACTCCGCTATAAAAACTAAAAGTTTGATCCGGGCCGAACATATTTTCGCAGCTGATGGCGCGACCAGGCCTGGCCCGTTCATAAATCAATTAAATCAATCCAGGCCTAATTCAATATCCACAAAAAATTCTGATTTTTCTTTTAACATACTTTTAAAGAACACTGCATATATTATAATACATATTTATGCGAAAATTTTACATTATATTTCAGACTATATATCAGCAAGCAATAGAATACAGAATAGTAACATTAATGATCAATTAGACTCTTAGGCTATTACATTCACTTAAAGACTCGCTAAAAATTGCTAACTATTGTATGTGTGCATGTATGTATTTTGTATGTATTGTAAGGTGTATGTAAGTACATATAACATATGAATGTAAAAGAGATGTTTATAGGATTTATACATGTCCAAGTATATAGGTAAGAACGTATATAGATCAGGAGGCGCCGTATTAAATATCCGGGCAATTTAAAAATTAAAAAGTATTTATTAATCTTAACCACTCTGGTCGTAAATAGAATTTATACCAGTAAGTCTTTTTTTTTCTCTCGCTTTTACATATTGTTGTACATTTTAGTTTTTATAATTATTAACTTTACTTATTTTTAGTTTTATGTTTACTTTAATTGACTAATTTATCATAGAAATAATAAACTGAATTAAACGTTTAAGTTAAAAATAAATCATGATTATTTATTAAAATACATCTGGGAGGAGGCTCTTGATGCGAATTGAATGTGATGCCCAAAGTGAATGATCACAAATGACAGTAATGAATTCTTCACTGAATCTATATCTAACCCACGCCAAGGATGAAATTAAATCTTTGAAAAGGGTGGAGTTGCGTTTATTATTAGTTTTTCAATTACATCATTATAAAAGCCAATCACTTTAATGTACTTGTAATTGAAATTGCACAAAATATATTGCATTTCGGTCACACGTAAAACAAAACTAGCTATATTTTTTAATTTTACTAATTTAAGAATGCTGTACAGAGATTTTGTCCAAAACAAACTATAACAAGAAAGAACTAGTATGTTGTGGTCATCACAAAACTTTCTTGGATATAAATCACGCCAATTAAACCATTTAAATAGTACAAGAAATTACATCAATTTAGGACCAATTTATATCAAATAAATTCTGAATTTAAAGCTTGATGAAAATTCGTTCATTAGTTCTTAAGATAGAGCTATAGCGGAAATTCTGAAAAAACTAGTATGTCGTGGTCATCACAAAACTTTCTTCTATATAAATCACGTCAATTAAATCATTTAAATAGTACAAGAAATTACATCAATTTAGCACTAATTTATATCAAATAATATCTGAATTTGAAGTTTGATGAAAATTCGTGCATTAGTTCTTAAGATATACCGGAAATTCTGAAAAACTAGTATGTTGTGGTCATTACAAAACTTTCTTCTATATAAATCACGTCGATTAAATCATTTAAATAGTACAAGAAATTATATCAATTTAGCACTAATTTATATCAAATAAATTCTGAATTTGAAATTTGATGAAAATTCGTGCATTAGATCTTAAGATAGAGCTATAGCGGGAATTCTGAAAAATGTAGCATAGCAGCGCCACCTGTTGAGAGATTTACACCAAAACATAAACAGCTTTAATTGATATCAAGGTATACCTGAATCTGAAGTTTGATGAAAATTCGTGCATTAGCTATTGAGATAGAGCTATAGTGGAAATTCTGAAAAATGCAGCATAGCAACGCCACCTGCTGAGCGATTTGCACCAAAACATAAACAACACTAATTCATATCAAGGTATACCTGAATCTGAAGTTTTCTGAAAATCCAAGCTTTAGTTCTTGAGATAGAGCTATTGCGGAAATCGCAAAAATGCAGCATAGCAGCGTCACCTGTTGAGCGATTTGCACCAAAATGTGTAAAACGTCAATTCATGTCTATGACTAACTGAATCTGAAGTTTGATGAAAATCCGTGCATTAGTTCTGGAGATTGAGCTATTGTGAAAATCGTGTAAAATGTTGCATAGCAGCGCCACCTGTTGAGCGATTTACAACAGAAACTAATCAGCACCAATTTATATCAGGGACTAACAGAATATTATTTTTTAATTAAATTCCGTGCATTAGTTCTTGAGATAGAGCGCCCACAAAATTTGTGTCACATACATACAGACAGACAGACAGAGTCACAGACTCACAGACAGACATTTTGTAAAAACATTGTTTCAGGAATTTCTGACCCCTAAAACGTGTAAATCCCTCGAAAACCGAAAGTCGAAAATTTTCACGAATCCAATACTTTCTTCTTGTAAAGATAGAAGAAAGTAAAAATCATGCGTCAAACATAGATTACGGAACACGTTCCAGCACAGCTTCGTCTTTCGATAGGGTGACTTGAGTTCATACACTTGTGAGAAGCAACCCGTTAGGTATACGAACCAATTTCAAGAGAAAAAGAAAAAAGAAAACGCATAATATAATTGAAAACCAAATTTCAGAAATTACCGTCCATTGTTAGTAATGTATTAAGATTTATCTGGCTGTGTATTACCTATAGGTTTGTATGAGTATCATATAGTATGTCAAAACGTTATTCAACTAGAAAGTGCTTAAATCTGTTGAGCCAAAGTCAAAAACACTTTTCAACTTTAAAATGTTCAAAAATATTGAAACTGTTTTACCTGTTATTTAACATTACCTTGTGTATACAGTTGTTCCACCTTTTTAAACGTAACAAGACATACCTTGTCATTTTGAAATAATTTTACTATTCTTGATTTCATTTCTCTTAGGGTTAGCTGTTATTAAATTTTTATTTGCTGAAATATAAGGAGAAGAAACTACCGGGTGTCCCAAAAAGGACTGACTGATTTTAAAATTCAATAACTTGCAAACGGTGACAGATATTAAAAAAATTCTTGCAGGAGGGTTATGCATAAGGTCAAAAGTTTTATTACAGTGATTTTCAATTTTAGTTCGATTTACAAACAATAGATGGCGCTGTAAGCAATAGTCGCTAAATACAGGCTCGATTTCTGGTCCTTTATCTTGTTCCATGCAGAAAAAGGAGATGGAAATGTATTATCCGGGCCACGAAGTACCAAAAATCGAGCCTGAATTTAGCGACTATTGCTTACAGCGCCATCTATTGTTTGTAAATCGAACTAAAATTGAAAATCACTGTAATAAAACTTTTGACCTTATGCATAACCCTCCTGCAAGAATTTTTTTAATATCTGTCACCGTTTGCAAGTTATTGAATTTTAAAATCAGTCAGTCCTTTTTGGGACACCCGGTAGATATAACTATCTTATTTTCATAACCACTTCTTTCCTTACTGGCTATTCAACATAAATATCATACATATATAAACACTCAAAATCTTTTAAGTAATCAGACTGCTTCTCTCCATTATCTTCAAATATGCTTTTCTTTATCCCTAGCTTTCGTAACTGAATCAACATTTAATTTTGTAATTTAAATTTTAGACATCTTAACCTAATCTATGTCAGTTCTGTAACTGTAAGCAGTATTCCCAATTAACAAATTTGGAATGTTACCAAAATAAAAGACTAAATTACATAATAATTGCCAAACTGAACTTCCACTTGATAATTTTTAAGAAGTTGTTAAATTATTAAATTTTTGCTTAATCGTCTATGGTGGATCTAATATACAGGACGTTCCAAAATTCGAGCGACAAATTAAGAGGGATGATAGAAGGCCTCAAGAGGATGAAAAATTACCATGCAACATGGAGTCGCAAATTTAATCAAAATACAGGGTCTTCAACCCTAACTCAATTTGGGTTGACGGTAGTAACTCTCAGAAAACATGGAGTCGCAAATTTAATCAAAATACAGGGTCTTCAACCCTAACTCAATTTGGGTTGACGGTAGTAACTCTCAGAAAACATGGAGTCGCAAATTTAATCAAAATACAGGGTCTTCAACCCTAACTCAATTTGGATTGACGGTAGTAACTCTCAGAAAACATGGAGTCGCAAATTTAATCAAAATACAGGGTCTTCAACCCTAACTCAATTTGGATTGACGGTAGTAACTCTCAGAAAACATGGAGTCGCAAATTTAATCAAAATACAGGGTCTTCAACCCTAACTCAATTTGGGTTGACGGTAGTAACTCTCAGAAAACATGGAGTCGCAAATTTAATCAAAATACAGGGTCTTCAACCCTAACTCAATTTGGATTGACGGTAGTAACTCTCAGAAAACATGGAGTCGCAAATTTAATCAAAATACAGGGTCTTCAACCCTAACTCAATTTGGATTGACGGTAGTAACTCTCAGAAAACATGGAGTCGCAAATTTAATCAAAATACAGGGTCTTCAACCCTAACTCAATTTGGGTTGACGGTAGTAACTCTCAGAAAACATGGAGTCGCAAATTTAATCAAAATACAGGGTCTTCAACCCTAACTCAATTTGGGTTGACGGTAGTAACTCTCAGAAAACATGGAGTCGCAAATTTAATCAAAATACAGGGTCTTCAACCCTAACTCAATTTGGGTTGAGGGTAGTAACTCTCAGAAAACATGGAGTCGCAAATTTAATCAAAATACAGGGTCTTCAACCCTAACTCAATTTGGGTTGACGGTAGTAACTCTCAGAAAACATGGAGTCGCAAATTTAATCAAAATACAGAGTCTTCAACCCTAACTCAATTTGGGTTGACGGTAGTAACTCTCAGAAAACATGGAGTCGCAAATTTAATCAAAATACAGGGTCTTCAACCCTAACTCAATTTGGGTTGACGGTAGTAACTCTCAGAAAACTGAAGTATATTATAATGAAACTTTTAATAGTCATGCTCACTTTTGTTATAAATAAGGCAACACACACACACACAAAAAAAAAAAAAAAAAAAAAAAAAAACCAGGGATACACGTTTCCATTATATGCGCCAGCAGTATGCACTTGACGCTCCACATTTTGGACTGTGATTATCAGTTCATATGGTATCATCGATTGCGTGAGCAACCTGTTTTCCCAGAATTTTTCGTAATGTTATCACATTTCACATAAAACAAGGTCCATATCGTTGCATTTTCATTGCAATGTTTTTATTTTTCTCAAAATTATGGCCGTCGACCGAAGTTCAGTTAGGATGAAACACCCTCTACTTGTGAATAAATAAGTGGTTTGCGACCCCATGTTCAATGGAAATTTTTCATCCTCTTGATGCCTTCTACAACCCTTCTTAATTTATTAAATTATAAACAGAAATTCTCTTATACGTCCATTAAAAATATTTCAAAAATATATATTCTAAAAACACACTCAAAATATATATTAGACATTTAATTGCTAAAAAGGACGTCAAATGTTAATAAAATACATTAAAAGATCTTAATAATTTGACATGTTTCGATTGAATTTACTTAATACATCAATTTATAGGTCAGATTTTTATTTGCAACTTTTTATTAGAGAATCTATTGAAATTTACGTCAGAAACTCAATGGTCTGCAATGATTCCTTGTCATTTTAAATCCCAAATATTTGGATTGAATTATTAGATAATTTGAAAATAAAATAGGGCAACGTGAAACATGTTAAAATATTACGCGCGTGATTTTTATTTATTTATTTTTAAATTTCATTTGCAATAGTTTATTGTCATTTTCCATGTTAGTGTTTATTTGTTTTTCTGATGATGATTGAGTAAATTCAATCGAAACATGTCAAATTATTAAGATCTTTTAATGTGTTTTATTAACATTTGACGTCCTTTTTAGCAATTAAATGTTTAATATATATTTTGAGTGTGTTTTTATAGAATAAATACTTTTGAAACCTTCTTAATTTGTCGGTCGAATTTTGGAACAGCCTGTATCTATATTTTTTATGGAGATTCAAAAGTGTTTAATCGAGTCTTACGGTACTTTACAACGATAATTTATTTTCTTTTAAACTTTTAAATTGTTTTTCAGTTATAGTGACAGCACGACTGATAAATCAAACGGAACAGATGTCATATTTGCCCCATATTGGCGCGATTTTTTTCGGTTGCCAATTTGGCGAAAACATCACCAGCATAAACAACATAATCCGGGTTACCACATCAAACAAAATAACGACACTTTGGCGCAAGTTAAGTACCTGTTGCCTATATGATATTGGCGACAGAAAAAAATCGCGCCAATATGGGGCGAATATGACATCTGTACCAATCAAACTGTTAATATACTAAATCTTAGATTGTAACTAGCTGATAAGCCCGGCGTCTCATGGGGCGGGGCCTGTAATCACCCTTTTTTGAACCACAAGTTTGCATGATTTTATATCTTTAAAAGCATTTTGTTGTTTTTAGATTTTTAATTCAAAAATCGCGAAAAAATATTAAATTGAAAGTATATGGGACATTCTCACAATCTTTTGACTTTCGGGAATAAAAATCTGGTGAAATTAAACTTGCTAAAATAACATTTTAATCTGATAGACGAATGCCTTAATGATTCAAAATAAAGAAAAAATGGTCAGCGGCGAAATTTTTTTTTTTATTTAACTGACGTTTAAGTTAAACTTGCGAGTTTAATTCTCCTTACCATTTTACCACTATAACTTTTTATTTTCTTCTAAAGAATTTGCATAGTACCCACATGACATTCAAATAAGAAATAATAAAAATGTAGTACTTTTAATACAGAAATTTTGGCACAGATGTCATATTCGCCCCATATTGGCGCGATTTTTTTCTGTCGCCAATATCATATAGGCAACAGGTACTTAACTGGCGCCAAAGTGTCGTTATTTTGCTTGATGTGGTAACCCGGATAATGTTGTTTATGCTGTTGATGTTTTCGCCAAATTGGCAACCGAGAAAAATCGCGCTAATATGGGGCGAATATGACATCTGTACCGAAATTTTGTATAACATTGTCTTAAAGGGGTGTTAAAGAAGAAACGGTAAGGAAAAAAATGGGATGGTAAGGATGGGACGGTAAGGAAAATTACCACCTATTTTTAGGAAAATCATGTTAAGACTAAGTGATAGCCACAATGTTCATTGATTTTCAGAAACAGTTGTTAACATTGGATTAAATTATTTTTTTTTTTACTTTGAAAAGTGCAGCAATAAACCTTGGGGACGCTAAGACTACCAATAAAGCCACGATCTTGAAATTGATATTTAAATGCCGATTTAAATTCTACAGTAAATTTCCTGTCAAAGAATTTTAGACATTCTTTCTCTAGAATACTTCTGCACGAGGAAAAACTTGAAAAAAATTCTGTGGCTGCATCTGAAGGGATTTTCTGTATAAGTTTAGCAGGAGGAACGGTAAGGATGAAAAACCTAGGAACAGAGTTCAAAAATAATATCAACCATAAAAATGTGTGTAGGTTAATTTTTTGCTACATATTTATATAAAACAATATTTCCAGTTTCAGAAAAAAAATTACATCGAATTACTTTAATTGAAACAATTTTATACAGACAGCTCCAAACTTAAAAATCAGCATCAGGGACACGGCACGGTATAGGAGTTTTTCTGGTATTTGGACCCCCAACATCGTCCAAAACTTATTTATTTCGTTAATATTGTTATGCAATCATGCAATGGGATGTTCCCCAGTATATGAAATAAAAAAACACACAAAAAATATATTAAAATAAGAATTATTATTCAGGGACATAAAACTCAAAAGATTGTGAGAATGCTCCATATGCTATTTAGTATTTTAGTTTCTGTGTAATTTTTGAGTCTATGCGTACCGAAAGCGAGCGACACCCAGTAACACAGACAAATAAAAATTTAATATATTAATCTGTGCCCCGTAAAAAGTGGTCTTTACTAATTTCCTCGAAATTATGACTCATTTTATTTGTAAAAATATTTCTACCCGTTCGAACGTTTCAAAATTTTTGTAGGTGAAGTAAATCTGGTCTATTGCGATGCCTAAAAAGATTGTGTTAAAATACAGACGTTTTGTTACTTTTAGGCAGTGTTGAATTCAGACACTTTTCTCCGGGAAGTATTTCTGCGGCTCCGGGGGGGGGAGGGGGGAGGGAATCTCATTGCTCAGGGGGAATGTCTCCCCTCGGATACCCCCTGAATTCACCAGTGCTTTTATCGGTGCTAAGTCACCTGCGTTTCGAAGAAATTTCACACAGTTTTGCAATGCTGCCATCTCCAGTAGTAAAATAAAATACTTTTCCATTTCACTTTTGCATATCTTTAGAAATTTAGAATTTATTTTTATTTATTTATTTTCTTATGGATACGTAAAAATGTGACCATTAGAATTTCAGAAAAAACAAAATGAAATTTCTTTTATTTAGAAACAGAAAATTTCAAATTTGGTCTCTCAATAAAATAATGTATTTCTTTCACTAACTTGATAAATATTTTTCCTGAGACGTTTTGATTGTTCTAAAAGAATGTAAGATCTATATTTTCTGACTCTCTGACTTTTGGTTGAAGATTGCAGGGCTGCCACAGAACTATTTTTTTTTTATACTCCGTTCGCACCACTATTTAAAAAAAATACATTTTGTAGTGTAATTTTTCTTTCCCTAATTTCATAAAAATAAATGACACAGCTCGTCTGCATATATTTAGAAATTGAAGATTTATTTTTATTTTTTTATGGATTGCATATAAATGTGACCCTTGAAATTTCAGAAAAAACAAAATGAAATTTCTTTTATTTTAAAACAGAAAATTTCATCTTTGTTCCTATCGAGTATCGACCCAGGGATCTCTAGTTTTGCAGCGTGACGCTCTAATCGCCGAACCAAGATGATTACAGGAAAAGTTTGGAAATTTAGCTTCTTTTTCATTACGATCTGGGCATGTGCTTCGATGACTGGGGATGAAATAGGTATTTCTTTATGAGTGTGTTCCGACTGTTAACTAATTACTCAGCTAATAATTAAAATTTTAAAATTCTGAAACTCAGGTAAATCAGGGGACTCTTTGGGCTATTTTCACAAAACTTTTGGGTCTCGTTCGTGTCGTAGATTTTGCTAGCTATCGCCGACACACACACAGAGACAGACAGACAGAGCGATGTGTTTTTTTATTAGTACAAATTGAAGCTTTTTAGACAAATAAATCACGATAAATGTAACACAAGAAAATTTCTGATTCCAATAAACGCTGCCTTGTTATTTTATTAATCACGTCATTTCCTTTCCCAATTATGTGAAAATTCATTTATGGTTCAAAGCTCTCTATAATAGTAGAAATACAATGATTCGAAAGATGAAAAAATGGCTAATATTTTATATATATATATACAAATAAAAGAAAGTTTCGCTCTGTCTGTCTGTGTATTTTAAAATTTTAATAATTAGTTGAATTATTAATTGACAATCGCAACTCACTCCCATCAAAATGTCATCTATTTGATCTTCAGTCAAGGAAAGCACGTGCGCATGCGTACAAACTCATTTTAGGCACCAAGCTAGTGAAGAAACGTTTTCGAATTATTATTTAAAATCTAAATTGACCAAATCGCTCAGTACAGTTAAAATTCAAAGACACATTTCTCTTACGTCTCAAATGGCGCAATCAATTTTAAAAAAATGTCGCTGTTAACCCTTCAAAGAAAAATTTCAAAAAGGGTCGTTTTTCCGAAAACGCTTTTACCCTCATTGCAAGCGCCCCTGCAGGAAGCAATTTTAAAGGTACTGACAAAACAAAAATATACCCTTAAAGCTGAAACCTTCTTCTAATCGATGGTGCAATTGTTTTTTTAAAAATACAAACTTTAACACTTTCAAACACACCGTCTAACTCTGATCACTTCGCGCCTCACGGAGACGATATTTTTTCTACGCTAAAAGCAACTAAACGTCCTCATTCTAGAACAGTCTTTCTTAGAGCCCCCCAATAGATCAGATTTACATCACCTACAAAAATTTGGAAACGTTTGGCGAAATATTTTATACAAAATAAAATGTGTGAAAATTTCGACGAAATCAGTAAAAACCTGAGTGTTTCTACAGGGTTTTGCTCGTTTTAGGTACGCATAGACTCCAAAAATAAAATTACACAAAAAATAAAATACTTAATAGCATATACTACCAATTCAATATATTTTTTTGGTGATTTTTTAATTTTAAAATATATAATCAACAAAATGGAATTAAAGATATAAAATCATATAAATTTGAGGTTCATTTAAGGGTCATTCATCACGGGCCCGAACAACGTCGGGCGTATCAGCTAGTATATATATATATATATATATATATTAGTGAGCATAATCTGATTATAGCATTTTATAAATGTCGCATTTCAAAGCCTAAAGCAAAGCCATGTAAAATTCTACCTTCCTTAAAATAAACTAAATTCATATATGACGAAATAAAAATGAACTACACAACGAAACCAAGTACGGAAGTATTTTTGCCTGTATGCGACCTTTTATGCCTATGTATTTTAAGATATTTTGTTGATCGTAAAAATATTAATCGTAAACATATTTGCTTTATTTTTCATTTGAGGAAAGTTTACAAATATTTGAAGATTTTAGAATGTCCTACTTTTCAACGTTTATATTGCTAGAAAAGCAGTTGTGTGAATTTTACAAAATAATATTCATATGGAAATGAATTATAAAACTCGCTTTAACGAATCTTTCTGCTGAGTATTGCATGCTTAAGTATTCAAGAAGTCTTTGATTTCGCATAGAGATAACTAACCGTGCAGTCTTCTTTCATAATAAACGCAGCTTCGCCCAAATGGAGATCTGCATAATCCATCTTAAATTAATTAGCTTCATAAATAGATTTGATCTTTACAATCAGCGTACTTTGCAAGGCTTTTATAATAATTCACTAGCATTTTGAACACGTTCTACAGTTTATCGGTTTTGTCGAGATTACCTCTGTTGTTCAAAATACTACAAGTATTATTAATTATCTATTTAACATGGAAATTATTGTGATGGTACAAAGATAGCCCATTTACAGTTGCATATAGAATTAATTGAGTGATTCATAGTATGAGAATTTGGAGATCCTTGATTTAATATTCATACTTTAATGGCATGGATTTCGGTGAGTGAAATGATATTTAGCTGAATATTTTCTATGTTTATCAAAATATATTTTAGCTACTGAGCATCTGCCTCATTTCCTGTCTTGAAAAGGACCACCAAAATAGTTTTAAAAAACTCATACATAGATTATGAAACACTTTCCTACCTTAACAGAATATTATTAAGAAATTTCATTTTCACATACAATGAAATGGAATTTCTAAATAAGTAGTTTAAATAAAATACACCACCAATGGATTTTTCCCAGAGAGCATAATGTAGCAGAATTCTTTTGTGTGTCTCTGTAAACGAACTATAAATGCTACACACTTCATTTTCAATAGCGAACACCTCATTAACAAATAAAAAATTAAAGCAAATCCGAGTATATTTACGCGAGATAGAGTACGGATATACAGAAAAAAAACCAAGTTCATAAACAATTTTCAATTATGTTGAAAAGTGTCAAAGAAAAAAAAACCTTCGGGAATATAATTGGTAGTTTGCAGCAACAAACATTTTTGTTTATTTTTTCCAATTTAATTAACTGTATTTTTAATATCATTGAAAAGGTTAAATAACTTTTATTGTCTAAGCGAACTTTAGAGCTTTCATTTATATGTGTTCGACCGAAAATTGTGTCTTTTACGCAAATTTAGATTAAAATTTAACTGTATTCAACTTTAACTTATAGTTTCTTTTTATAGGAGCAACTGGAATAATAACTGAAAATAAATATGGATTCAAACAAGGCTTATTGTGGATTAATACGTTAAAAACAAAAATAAAATACAAATAATTTTCTTGCTAGACTAACTTTTTTTAACACCGAGAAAAAATATTACATAATCTGTCCTTCATTTTTTATATAATAGTGTAACGCTCAAACAATATGCACTCCATCATATTTGTTCTCCTTTTCTTTTTTTTTCTTTTCCTTCAAAAGAACTGACAAGCTGAGAAAATTAGACTTGACGAGAGAGAAGAATGTTTACAAATTGGTTGCCGACAAGGCATTTGTGCTATGCCGTATTTTAAATTAACTGAGTTATTTTGTAAATAGTAACATGTAAATATGTTGTAATTATTAAACTTATTAATCGATGATAAGTTATCAAGTTTTATTTCGTAACATAAGATAGTTTCCACCCCGGATTCTGAATAATATGTTACAATAAGAAAAAATTATCCTTATTAATCTTTCTGTAAAAAATATTGTTAGCATAGCAAAAAGTAGAGAAAACAAAAGAATTTTACATCCGCAGTCGTATTTGTTTCATCTTTACAAGTTTTCCTTTTTTTTGCGTATGATATGCATTATAAAACATAGTGATATAACGTACATTTAAAATATCACTTACAACAAGTGTAATCATTTATAATCACAATTTTATGAGGTATCTGAGCATCCTGAATTCGTCTATCTCTCTGTACTACAGTGAAAACATACAAGAAGCGAAATCAAAGAATGTTAGGTCGGAGCGAGATCAAAGAAAAATTGCCTTGCTGCTAGTGAACTTTTAAAAAAAAATTCAAATAGCTACCATTATTTCCGATTAGAAATGTTCGCCTTAATTAATCTGTTATTAAAAAAGAGTAAATATTACTTTTCAGAAACAGCGTCTTTTATCTGAGTAAAAAAATCCGCTAAATTGGAAACACTGAAAAGAGAGAAGGGATTCGCATCTTGATCTATATATTCGCGTCTTAAGCATGATTTTTTACTTCAAAGGTACGAAAATATTCGCGTAATAAGCGGGATCGCGTATTAAACGTGATATTTTTGCACTAGCCTTATGGATGATATTCAAAGGAACGGAAAAATCCGAGTATTAAGCTGGATTACGTATTAACCTTGACCGGCTTAACCGAGTCCGACTGTAATAATTTAATAGATGGCAGAGGCTCATTGATCATATTCAATAATATGATTAACTCAATTTTTTTTTTTTGTCACATACCACCTTTATCATCTGAGCTCTTCAATTATAGGGTATAGCTTCCGACAAGACCACGAATATTTTTCGTTTATGGCAAGATTCTATTTTAGACCGGTTCCGTTTTAACAGGTTTACTATGCAAATTATAATTTTAAAAAGACCTCACATTTCTTAAAGCACAGGCAAGAAAAGAAATTAAGTTGTTAATTTTTGATTTGGTCAATCATCATACATATTATTTCTCATGTCAATATTTATTCCCTTTTATATGCATAAGCAAAACACACAACAATGAACGTAATATCATACGAAACGTTTCTGAACAGGCATTTGACATTGTACATAAACATTTCGCTGAAACATGTTATTTTATTAAAAATTGAAGTTAATTAAAAATTTGTGAAAAAGCATATCAGCAAATAATCTCAAAGATTGCAGTGCGAAAGCTTCGCACCGTCCAATGGTGTCATTTAAAGGTAGTTTTAAACTTTAATAAGTATAAAATCCTGGCAATTAAAAAAAAAATTATCGGATAGAAATTCGGTGGCTTAAAATATTCAGTTCATGAATAAATGCATGCTTTTTTAGTGAAAAGACCTCTAAATATACTTATACGAATTTTGAAAAGGCTAAAGTTGATGGGATTATGAACAATATCCTTTTTAAGTAATAAAGGAGTTGTAATGTAAAAGAAAATACCGATAATATTAAAATTTCAAAAGCAGCTTAATGTTCAGCGACGTGCTTATGGTACTCTCATACATATTTGTAAATCGCAAGACACCCGGTTGAAAATTGATAGGTATTGCAATAGACATAACATATATCCTAGAACTTTGAAACAACAAAACAACAATGAGAGCATCCTATTCATATTTTACGAAAGTGTTAATAAATATGCAGGATATGGCGTTTCAAAATTAGCTATATTGACACATAAAAGACTGTGTATACATTTTTTCAGAAGGTGAGAAGACTTGATTATACTTAGAGTTAAAACCTTGAGAAATGTTTTCACCAAATGTTTCACTTTGAGAAATATTTTGAGAAATGTATGGGAAACGTGTTACTTATGTCACTAAGGAATGTTTAAAATATCAATTTGCCGACGAAGCATCTTATGTTAGGTTTTAAATGCGTACGGAATATTTGAATAGCCTTTTTACTTATAATTCAACAGTTAAAATTTATCAATGTATTTAATATTAATTCCAATGTATCGTTCAAGTAAATTGGGCGAGCTTACTGAAATAGTTCTTTCGTAAATGTTACATCAAGAAAAGTAACGTGAACAGTAATTTATCTCTCGTTAATTATCAAAAGGTTTTTAAAATAAATAAATATTGTTATTCTATTTTTTAGTAAAAATTTAAAAAAAAGTATTAGAATAAATTAGTAAATATGATTTATGTGAATAATCTTAGATAGTTATTTAATTATGTTCAAAATATCTTTTAATTTCTTATGGAAATATGTAATGATAATTGATCGAGGCTAAAGAACAAAAACCAGCAAATTAAAACCGGTGTAACTTAATTTTGCTGCGTTCCTAACAGTCTTAATAGCGTATACGTGAGGCCTAATTTCCCCTTAATCACCTTTGACATGACAGGGCAGATCCAGTGACTGACACTTTCGAGGAAGTAATATACAGGAAAATTGGTCTACTTAAAATTCTATACTCGCTTCATTCATTAGGTGCCACCGATGTTTGTCACCTTAAGCGATGATTCAATCTACCAATGACCAACTGATATTCATCAATGCCACACGAGTGTAACCCTAGACGAGCATTATGTAACAAAAATTTCAAAAGAATTATTTTAATTATTTCATATACATTTATACCTTATGTAAGAAAAGATTACTTTGCATCTATTTGGAGATAATATTGATTATTTGACATATATATGTAAGCTATTACATAACCTTAATAGTAGCTTGTTTTGTTATATAAATGCAAATGTTTACTGATAGTTATTACTAAACAAGAGCGTGTTTCACAAAAATTAAATACAATTTAAAGATTTTTCCTGACACGCATTTAATCATATTTTTTGCATTTAACATCTCTTGATTTGAAAAAAAAAATAATTTTTTAATTCGAAATGTCTACGAAACACAATTTTCGGTGTCACGCTTAATTATTATCTGTTGACATGTGAAACATAACTTGCTTTTTGTTTCCTAAAACAACACATTTTTCACTAACAGTTTTTTGCATTGCGGTTTGGCTGAAAACAATCAGATTGGTTCAATCCACTTATTCAAAAAATCAATCCAAAATATCCCTGAACCAAACTCCAAAAATGAACTAGAAATTATTTGTGTGAGAAAAATTATGTTGCCTCTGCGCAATTCTTGAACTCATTTTCAGCGTAAATATAATACTGCAACTCGTTATCGTATTGGCAGCCTAGTAGGAATTGTAGCAGGTATGGGGCTACTAGGAATATCAAATACCCAAGCATAAATAGCGAGCTGTTGCAGTACAATGAAAGACACACAGTATTTGAGTTTTTAGTCGTTTATTAATATGACCAACTCATCTTTTACAAGAACGTTGCTTAATAGAAATGCCTGCACAATTAAATGATATTTCATATCTAAACAAACACCCGATGAAAAATCCAATGTATACAAAATCATTATGCGAGTTCCGTTCTTCGATGATACATTTTTATCCGAAATTAACTGATACCATTCCAGATGACATACACTTATATGCATCTAGGTAATGTGCAAAATGTGCAGTATACTGAGCAGCAATGCTTATTGCAAAACTAATCTCTGGATTAATATCATACGTATTCGGCTGGATCAATCATACTTTCACATTGATTGTCCTACCGTGCATGTTTTCTTAATTGTTTGTTTTGTTTATTTTTAAATTGTTTCCTCAAAGAGAAAAGATCCAGTGTTCAAAATTATCAGTTTTGGTTTATGTCAATCATCACTAGATACAGCAGGCAAAAATCTCAACGCTATTCCCTTTAATATATTCCAAGCTAGGTATGTTTCAAAATTGTAAATGTCAAAAGCACATTATTTTGAAAAAGTAATGTCCTCTTTTTCTTCAACTCAGTGGTATAAGAAAATTCACCGTTGTCTATGATGAAAGTTCTCCAACAATTTATACATCTTCGATAGATTCTAAGAAATTCATCATTGTCTAAACTGTTTTAATAAATAGTTATTAAAATAACAGCACAAATAAATTGAGATATTGCACTAGTATGATGAACATCTTAGACATTTATTCACAGAACGCAAACACTGAAGGTAAACACACTTATTCAAAGCATTCTGAGACTTACAACCGTATGAGAAGTACCTCCTTTTTTTTTACATGGGTGGCGTAATTAATAATTAGTTTTAATTTAATAATTAGTTATTAAAATAACAGCACAAATAAATTGAGATATTGCACTAGTATGATGAACATCTCAGACATTTATTCACAGAACGCAAACACTGAAGGTAAACACACTTATTCAAAGCATTCTGAGACTTGTTACAACCGTATGAGAAGTACCCTTTTTTTTACATGGGTGGCGTAGGAACACTTATGGTGCTGCCATTTACAGATTTTTAAAATAAACAAAAACACTACGTAGTACATGATTGTAATTGAAATCCTCCAACAATTTTTGTAACCTTGAAACCCTGTAAGAAATCCATCATTGTCCATGATTGAAATTGAAACAGTTTCTTAAATCTTTGTCTATGGTGGAATTCTCCAAGAATTTCTTCACACTCGATACTCTTCTGCATAGACATCTTGTTAATCAAAGAAAAACAAAAATGGATACCAGGTTATTTGGTCTGACACAAAAGAAATGGAATTCACTGACGAATGCTAATTTTAATATCATTATAGGCTATTTTTTGAGGTTAACCCCTTGGGGACGAGCGACCGGTATTCGTGCCGCGTAAGGTGTCCAGTTCGGGAATTATTCTCACCAGTTAATTTTTATTGCAAATTTTGCTTTATTTAATCCGAGCATTTTCCCGATTCAATTAGGCAAAAATTTCTATTTTAGAAAAACGGTGATGTAAGATTAAAAATTCTGTAAAAGACGCTCGTCCTGAAGGGGTTAATAATGAAGATGTGTGAGCTTCGTTATTAAAGGATGACCTCAATGCCTTTTAATAAAACATCTTTTTCTGTTGCTGGAACCGCTGGATGCTGAACCTTTGACGCTTCCAGGACGTAGAATAGCGGAATTGATGAGTTTTTAGAAATTTATTCGTTAAAACCACACGGTATTTTACTTAAGACTAAAACCTTCATCTGCAATGCAACCTGGAACAATACCGCATGATTCTGATGATGCATTTAATAGTGGATTTGATAAAACAGTGACAGACCATTGTACTTTCAACTAAAACCTTCAACTTCAACAAAAGTCTAAAAAAAGGACGGTAGATTTGATAGTGGATTTTATGAAACAGCGGGATAAAAGTGGCGTGATTTTCCTTTGGTTCAGATTTGATATTATTTGCTGTCTCATCTTATTTTTCATTGTTTAAAAATATGATATCGAATTTGTTTTGATAAAAATACATTCTACCTTATTTAAATATTTGAATATTTAGATGTATTTTAAAAGGAAGGATCAATACCTTCTTCACATAACTTTACCCGAAATAACAATTCCCATAAAAATTCGGCGGTAGGCCAATTAAAAAAAAAGGCCAACTCACATCAGATAGTTAAAGAGCTTATAAATGTATAGTCAAAACAATTCATCTATCAAAATTTTTCATTTACGAACATTACATCAAAGCCATTCTGAATGTGTTAACTTATAAATATAAAAAAACTATTCAAAAGAAGAAGAATCATAACTTAAAAAATATGCCTTAATATGTCAACCAATAAATGTATAATGGTGATAAACTATTATTATTTTTATTATTTTTTAAATCAGCAATGTAAATATGTAACCGAAATTTGACAAATTAGTGCATTTATTATATGGCTTTAAACGCCATAATATACAGAGGAAGTTCTGGTATTATGGAGTGGTGTCCGACAATATGGAATACTTCAATATCAGGCGCACACGGTGTTTCAGTCAAGCGTAAATCTGTCATACGACTTCTTACAAGGGCACCACCAATCATGGTGCTCACAGATTTTGATCATTTTAAAGTATGTTTTAGGGATTATAACCCTAATTATTCTGCTAAAAGGTTTAATTCAAATGAGCCTTAGTTTTCGAGAATATGGGGATCAAAGTTCAACATACGTTTCAAATACTGATTAATTTGCTTTTCTAAATGTGGATTGGGTAGCGCCGAGGTAACGTGCGTGTACGCTATACCGAAGATGACGGGTTTGAACCCAAATTGTACAATTTTTTCTTTTTTTATTTAATATTATATTTTTGACATGTTGCAAATTTTACACTGAATTAAAAAATCCGCAGCTTTGAAAATTTTGATATTTTCGTAACAAATTACATTTACATTTTCTATTTTTTTTTTTTTTTATGAAAATTTATATTTTTTCTGCAAAATTTTAAACTAATACCTCTGTTAACAAAAATTAAACTAATATATATATATATAGCTATCTCATCTTTTTTAAACTTACTAGTATTGTTTACATTTATGTATATTTTGTTATCTATCACAGTTCTGAAATAACGCATAATATTTTTTTCTTACACTATATATATATATATATACATATACATACATATATATATATATATATATATATATATATATATATACATACATATATATATATAATATATAATTGACTAAAGATGAAAATAAGGAATTTTGCTTAGTGGCCACTGGCCAGTAGGTTGATTTTTTTTAGTAGCCAGTTACTGGCTACTAGGAATAATTTCTTTAGTAGCCAGTAAGTACATTATGTCACCGAATATTTAATTTAAAAATATAAGTTTAGAGTAAATAAGTAACTTATGTAATAAATAAAAATATTTTAATTCATATTGTTTTAATAAACAGATGTGATTCTGAGTAAAAAAAAAAAAAAAAAAAAAAAAATTCTGAAATTCACAGTAAATTTACTGAAAGGTTTACAACAGAGGTGGGGAGGAGGAGGAGAGAGAGGGAAATCCACTCTTGGCACGAACTATGCTTTGTTTCACGCCAATTTGACGAAATTTGCGGTTTTTTTCGTGATCTTTTGACGAAATTTTGCCATTTTTTACGCGATCTTTTGACGAAATTTGCTGTTTCTTCGCAATCTTTTGACGAAATTTGCCGTTTTTTCGCAATCTTTTGGCGAAATTTGAGTTTTTTTCGCGATTTTATGACGAAATTTGCCGTTTTTTCGCGATCTTATGACGAAATTTCTCGTTTTTTCGCGATCCATTGACGATATTTGCGTTTTTTCTGCGATTGTTTGACGAAATTTGGGCTTCTTAGCGATCCTTTGACGAAATGTGCAGGATTTTACGCGATCTTTTGACAAAGTCGTTTTTTCGATGATTCTTTGACGAAATTCGCGCTTTTTTCGCGATTCTTTGACGAAATTTACGCTTTTTTCGCGATTTATTGACGAAATTTGGGTTTTTTAGTCATCCTTTGACGAAATGTGCGGTTTTTCGCGATTTTTTGACAAAAGTCTTGTTTTGTTTTCGAATTTTTTTGACAAAATACGCGTTTTTTTCACGATCTGTTGACGATGTTTGGGTTTTTTCGCGATCCTTCGACAAAATTAACGTTTTTTTTGCAATCTTTTGACGAAATGTGCGTGTTTTCGTGATCTTTCGACGAAATTCGCAGTTTTTTCCTGCGATTCTGTGACGAAATCCCTTTTGGAAAATCCTGCATTTGGCCGGTACTTTCCATATTTTTAGTCGCCAGTTTTTCACGTTTAGTCGCCGAGTGGCGACTGGCGAGTGCTTATTTTCATCTTTATAATTGACTAGGAAAATTTAGCAAAATGATACATAATTTTAATATTTTATTTGTTCTAAATATAATTAATACAATATATTAACTAATGACATACAAAAATGTTTATCATTACCGACATCGCCATTATTAATTTAGTAAATATGCAATTAACTGGATGATACATATCATAATAATATTCAAAACATAAAATTCCATTAAAAAATCAAAATAAAAACAATTCTTTGCATGAATTTTTTTTAAAACAATATTGGAAGACCGCATAAACTAACACAATATATATTCTTTAAATGCTTTTTTTTTAATGCCATTAAATAACTGAATGAGATCAATAAAAGGAAAACTTTACTTATTCTGATATTACCGCGAAAGCACAGCAGACGATTTTATTAAAAATATTTTTTATACATATGACAAATTATATCTGGCATTTCCAGTTCATTTTTTAAGAATGACGTCAACAATGTTTATAATTGTTAGAATGAAGAAAATGTTTTAAATTTAATCTGTCATTTTTACTTACCCATCATACGTAGTATAGGGTAGGGTAAGTCTTGTAATTGTTTTAAAAATCGAAAAAAATTTTGACGGATTTATACGTTTCAGACACTGGGAATTTCGAAAAACATATTTTTAGAAGAAAAAAATTGCCATCCGTCTGTGTGTGTGTGTCTGTAAACGCTCTTTCTCCAGAACAAATAGAGATCGATACTTGAAATTTGGTGTGTACGTAGGAAGTAATAATGGGAAGAAACCTATTGAATATCAGTAACATCGATTATACGGAATTATTGTTTTTTTTTTTTCGAAATTGTTTATTTGAAGGAGCGAATATAAAAGACAATAAAAAAGATAAATTTTGCATCATGAATGAACTCGATCGGATAATTAGTTGCCGATATATTTGTAATAATATTTTTCACACTCTTCGATTTTTCATGACCCTGTATTTCACTCAAATTTCAATTCAAAGATATATTTTAATTGGAAGTGAGACGCTTAATCCGACGCAGTAAACTGGTAGTTCATATGATTATGATTTTTCGTGTTACAAGGATGTTTCTTTTACGCAATTCGGTACTACTCGATTATCCCGCTGACAAAAAAACTATCGCCAAACTATAAGATTAAGTGCCAATAATGGCTTATCGTAGATGTAAAGCATTTAATGCATCGCCATACCTATAAGGGGGGTTACCATAGGGGGGAGACCCTGTTCTGTCGCCAGATGCCACCAAGTTTGTCGGCAACTTGGCGATATATCGCCAAATTTGGTGACCAAAATTAATCGCCAAAAGGGACGCCAAATTTGCGGTATCTCTAATATTTCTCCAAATTCCCATAGACTTGCATTGTAAACCTAATTCCTTACAGAAAATCAACAATTGAGATATTTTAATGCAACAAAAAGTAATATTAGCTTAAGGGATTATATTAATTATATTTAAGGGAATCTAAGTAAATTAAATTATGAATAAAGGTAACATGATACAATGCTTAGCAAGTAACACATGTTTTATTTTCATATTTTATATTATGTATATCCATGATGGGTAAGTATTACGGTGGCCCCCAACGACTTGTTTACCTTTGCAAATAAAAAATGATGTCGAGTTCGAACTTTACAGATAAATATATTTATAGGACATTAAAAATATATACAACTAGTAAAATATTGCATATAACTGTTACTACTTTAACATTTTATTGCTCTTTTGTAAATATGGTATTGAAATTATCTAATCGTGAATACGTTTAAGAGATTCGTCATTTTCGAAAATGTAAATGTAATTTCTTAGGAAACTATCAAAAATTTCAAAGCTGCGGATTTTTTAATTCAGTATAAAACTTGTAACATGTCAAAAATATAATATTAAATAAAAAAAGAAAAAATGACATAAGTTGGGCTTGAATCCGCCATCTACGGTATAAAGCACTCACACGTTACCTCGACGCTACCCAGCCGCTACATTTAGGAAAGCAAATTAATCAGTATTTGAAATGTATGTTGAATTTTGACCCCCAAATTCTCGAAAACCAGGGCCCATTTGAATAAAACCTATCAGCAGAATAATTAGGGGAATGATCCCTATAACATACTTTAAAATCATCAAAGTCTGTGAGCACCATGTTTGGTGGTGCCCTTGTTAGTACTTCCATGAGGCACTGTGCTCAGTTCTGTTTGGATACCTGATGTTGGAGAGGCGTGGTGAAATAAAACCTTATTCCGAATTTTTGCAGGTAAATTTGATAAAATTCGTATTAATAATAGAATTTCATTTTCAGTGATTTTAAACAAGCTCAGTATAAAACTTATCAGTTTATTTACAGCTGTGTTAGTCAGTATTCCTCTGTACTAACTTGTTGACGAGGGAAGATGTTATGTTTTTCTAGATGGTGTGTTTCGGGTAATATGGAATGTCAGCTTGACAACTGTTTCAAGACGAGTGATTTCTAGTACTTCTTCTCAGGTTACTCATTAGGGTTTACTCATTCTGGTTAATACTTGGAAACTTTACTCATTAAATAATTTAGGTTGTTCTTATAAATCAAATTATCCCGAAAAGTGTAGTTTTTTTTTTTTTTTTTTTTTTTTTTCAAAGGCTAAATACTGATATGTATTTTTTGTCTACCACTTTAAAAAACGCATTAAAAATGTATTAAGAAAAAGTCAAATTTTGTTCTTTACTAAATTTTATTGTATCTCAATTTGTTTTCTGTTAACTTACAAATAAAAATGTAAATGATATTCTATAATACCCGAATTTCCTTTATATATAAGTTTCATAAAAGAGATTCGATTAAGTTATATTCTGTCGAGAGATTTGCATCTATCAGAATTTCTTAATTTAGGAACATTACATCAAAGTCATTCGTAATGCATTAGCTGATAAATATCTAAAAACGACTCTAAAAAAAGAGCAGCGAGTGACGAAAAACCAAGAAGAAGAGATTGCAAAACCTTCACCTTCTTTTTATGACCGTGACGACTTCCAAAATTTTATGCTGCGAGTGATGCGTACTATAATCCGACGCCGATAGCATCTGCAGATGTTTATCACAACAGGAATAAAGAAGAGAAAAATGACATTCAAAGAAAGCGGAGAATTAAAAAATTATAAAAATAAATAATTGACGGGCTAAGTGACCGCTAATAATAACTTATGCTTCGAAAGATGCAAAAGAGGTGTATAAAACACAACATTTTAGGCTGATCCTCGGGTGCTGTCTGTCACTCGATCAAAGCATCTTGAAGAGGTATTTTGCCTTTGGACAAGTCTAAAATGTTTATTACCCGATCAATTTCGCTTCAGGTTCTAATCTTCTACACATTAAAACACATTTTTAAACTCATTATAATAGTTCGATCTTTTTATATATTTTTAAATACATCAATGAAGTTTTTAATAAACAAATGATAATTTTAAAAAAATAATAAATCCTGATATTTTGAAATTCTTTTTTCGATTTTATATGAAATATTTAGGCAGACAGTTCTATCCACACATTAGACATGCACTATTTGTGCATCTCAGGTTAAATATACCAGAAAGTCCAACCGGGCCTTTCCAGGCACAGAACGTACTGCCCAGCGTTAAAATATACTGTATGGTATACAGAAAATACTGCCTGGGATACAGAATACACAAGAAAACCAGTTTTATAATTAAAACTGTAACAGACTGCGAATATATATTTTTAGATTGGCCACTAACAACACCAAAAGACATATATTTATACGTGAATAATATCAATTACATCTTCAAATAAAATTTTGAAATTTATTAAAGGTGATACTTTCATATTAGCCGCATGCAGGCGTTAACAGCCGCAGAAATCTCCTAAGATTTTGCTACTTACAACATCTTTTTTTATTCTGATTATTTCAGTGTTAGAATACAATTGTATTAAATTTGCGTTTTATTTATATTATTTATGAAGTTTTAATTTCGTTACGGAATATTAGTCAGAAACAAATGCTGAACCATTTATTTTGTTTTATGTACAATCCGGTTAATCTTTCTGCACGCAATAGAGATAGATTAAAAAAAAATAATAATGCTTGAAAATGATTTTTAAAAGAATAAAAAATCAATACATTAAGATACAGTTTTCAAACAAATTGATTTATTTCTTTTCAAAATAGACGTTTCAAAAATTTAAATTATGTGATATTTAGAAGTAAAAAATAAATAAATAAATAAACTTTCACCAGAAGCGAAATTTATTGATCAGGTCATTGCCACCGTCCGAGGCTAACGAGAAAGACAGGCTACCGCGATGCATTCCACGTATCTTTTTTTACAGACTACTGAAGTCACGTGATGCTCGAATGCACCAATGAAGGTATGCGAAAAGAGCATCACGTCACTCCAGCTGTCTGTAAAAAAAGACACGTGGGATACACCGCGGTAGCCTGTCTTTTTCATTAGCCTCGGCCACCGTCAATATGAGGTCAACATATTGACAACAACAGATTTGATGAACGAAATTTAATTTTTCAAAATTGTGAAAAGTTAAAAATAATAAATATAATATTGTGATAAATATACCGGGTGTCCCAAAAAGGACTGACTGATTTTAAAATTCAATAACTTGCAAACGGTGACAGATATTTAAAAAATTCTTGCAGGAGGGTTATGCATAAGGTCAAAAGTTTTATTACAGTGATTTTCGATTTTAGTTCGAATTACAAACAATAGATGGCGCTGTAAGCAATAGTCGCTAAATACAGGCTCGATTTCTGGTCCTTTTTCTTGTTCCATGCTGCAAAAGGAGATGGAAATGTATTATCCGGGCCACGAAGTACCAAAAATCGAGCTTGAATTCAGCGTCTATTGATCGCAGCGCCATCTATTGTTTGTAATTCGAACTAAAATTGAAAATCACTGTAAAAAAACTTTTGACCTTATGCATAACCCTCCTGCAAGAATTTTTTAAATATCTGTCACCGTTTGCAAGTTATTGAATTTTAAAATCAGTCAGTCCTTTTTGGGACACCCGGTAATTTAAAATGTTGTTGAAGAATTGCTTTTGAAGATAAAATAGTCAATGTAAGACTGATTCTTTCATTGAAAATTTTTTTGTAGGCTTTTCATAAGTTCGTTTAATATATCCTTATTAAACTTTCCTATTTTACCGAATTTCGACAGGAGCCACCTTGTGTAGATTTAAGTCATAAACAGAAACAGCTGAAAAGTAGTGGATATTCGATCTAATCCTCTAAGCACTACATGATATGTTTGCTCTAAATTCAAATTACAATATTAATTTAAGATTGGTAACATAATACGTCTGATCAAATTAATTATATTAAAACTATCACTTTAAATCCAGATAATTTAATAAAATACACCACAAAAACATTTTAAAACATCTAAAAGCCTGTAGACATTTCGGACAAACATTAATCCCTCATCAGTACAGTAAAAACGTTCAAGTCATGAAAGATGGAATTAAAAACAATTTACAGAAGAAACCATGTCAAAACAATTATAATCGAACTTAAAATATAGCAAAACCGCGTACTTTGTTGGAACTTGGCCTGCTTCATTTAAGGGCACTTATTAATCTTATGTATCAGGCATCATGAAAAATTCGTCCTTCTGTAAGTCGTTTTTAATTCCATCTTTCATGACGTTTTTACTGTACTGAAAATCCGAAAGTTCTACAGGCTTTTAAATGTTTTTAAATGTGATTTCATTGGGTGTTTTATCAAACTGTCTGGATTTAAAGTGCGAGAATATTAATATTACAGTATTAAATGGTTAACGTTTATTTCAATCATATGCTGGATAATTTAAGCCAGTTTATTGTCACCATGCGAGTCTTGTATATATAACAACGAAGTAAATTTTTAATGCATTCGGCATTTGAAATTTTGTTATTAAAATATTACATAATAGTTAAGAATAAATACAGACCTTTAGCACTCAGAAATAGCTTTAGACGTATGCACAGTTTTCTCATTACAAACATGCTGATCATAAAAAAATGTGTTAACAGCAAAACATTTAACACTTAGCATTGATAAATGGGCTTCCAATAAGTTGGTAATCACAAGTCACTAAGCTACTTATCAAATTCCAGATGTCCTATTAATTACTTAAATGAAATACCAAATTAATGACTATAATAAGGCAGAAGACTAGAGCCTGCTTTATTCATTGCAACAAGACCAAAAACTCATGTAAGGTAATCACGTAATAAATGATGGCAGACAATAATTTGCTCATACTACAGAAAATTGACTGATGATACGTTATTTTCAACAACACTCGGACACAGGTTCTAACACAGACGAATGCGGTGTTCCAAAAATTTTCCGACTTGTTTTACTCGATCATTTAATACTTCTTTTAAATTTTCAACAACTTATAATTAATTACACGGCAATCTATCATTATTGCCCGAATACTTCATCAATTAACAACATTGTGCTTTGAATTAATATATTTTTTTTCATATTACAAGAAAGAAAATATTTAATCAATTTTGTAAAAATAGAATCTTAATAATAAATATTTTTGCATAATTGAAAAAGAAAAATAATAAACGAGGCTGCATATATAGACTCTGCTAATTCCAAAAATTGGGGAAACAGAATGAAAGAATAATATTAACGATCGTTAAGTCAGGATTAAAATTCCCATCTCTAATGGTAAATCTATGGGCTTGTAATGCATCCGTACTTTTCAAATTTCTCCTCGGAAAATTAAAAGTTTTACCATCTGTTTTCTGTATGTTCTTCTTGAAGAATGTTTCTTTCTTTTTTATTTGATAAAATATTTCTAAAATATATATTTAATTTTATATTTTAACTGTTAAAAGCGAGCGAGTTGTAAGTAATATTTTAACACCTTAAATAAAACTAAATATGTATTTTAGAAAAATTTTGTCAAATAAAAAAGAAAGAAACATTCTTCAAGAAGAGGATACAGAAAAGAGAAGTTATCAGTCAGGATTCAAATTCCCATCTCGAATGGTAAATCTATGGGCTTGCAATGCATTCATACTTTTCGAATTTCTCCTCGGAAAATTAAAAGTTTTACCATCTGTTTTCTGTATGATCTTCTTGAAGAATGTTTCTTTCCTTTTTATTTGATAAAATATTTCTAAAATATATATTTAATTTTATATTTTAACTGTTAAAAGCGAGCGAGTTGTAAGTAATATTTTAACACTTTAAATAAAACTAAATATGTATTTTAGAAAAATTTTGTCAAATAAAAAAGAAAGAAACATTCTTCAAGAAGAGGATACAGAAAAGAGAAGTTATCAGTCAGGATTCAAATTCCCATCTCGAATGGTAAATCTATGGGCTTGCAATGCATTCATACTTTTCGAATTTCTCCTCGGAAAATTAAAAGTTTTACCATCTGTTTTCTGTATGATCTTCTTGAAGAATGTTTCTTTCCTTTTTATTTGATAAAATATTTCTAAAATATATATTTAATTTTATATTTTAACTGTTAAAAGCGAGCGAGTTGTAAGTAATATTTTAACACTTTAAATAAAACTAAATATGTATTTTAGAAAAATTTTGTCAAATAAAAAAGAAAGAAACATTCTTCAAGAAGAGGATACAGAAAAGAGAAGTTATCAGTCAGGATTCAAATTCCCATCTCGAATGGTAAATCTATGGGCTTGCAATGCATTCATACTTTTCGAATTTCTCCTCGGAAAATTAAAAGTTTTACCATCTGTTTTCTGTATGATCTTCTTGAAGAATGTTTCTTTCCTTTTTATTTGATAAAATATTTCTAAAATATATATTTAATTTTATATTTTAACTGTTAAAAGCGAGCGAGTTGTAAGTAATATTTTAACACTTTAAATAAAACTAAATATGTATTTTAGAAAAATTTTGTCAAATAAAAAAGAAAGAAACATTCTTCAAGAAGAGGATACAGAAAAGAGAAGTTATCAGTCAGGATTCAAATTCCCATCTCGAATGGTAAATCTATGGGCTTGCAATGCATTCATACTTTTCGAATTTCTCCTCGGAAAATTAAAAGTTTTACCATCTGTTTTCTGTATGATCTTCTTGAAGAATGTTTCTTTCCTTTTTATTTGATAAAATATTTCTAAAATATATATTTAATTTTATATTTTAACTGTTAAAAGCAAGCGAGGTGTAAATAATATTTTAACACCTTAAATAAAACTAAATATGTATTTTAGAAATATTTTGTCAAATAAAAAAAAGAAACATTCTTCAAGAAGAGAATACAGAAAAGAGAAGTTATCAGTCAGTATTCAAATTCCCATCTCGAATGGTAAATCTATGGGCTTGCAACGCATTCGTACTTTTCAAATTTCTCCTCGGAAAATTAAAAGTTTTACCATCTGTTTTCTGTATGCTCCTCTTGAAGAATGTTTCTTTCTTTTTTATTTGATAAAATATTTCTAAAATATATATTTAATTTTATATTTTAACTGTTAAAAGCAAACGCGTTGTAAGAAATATTTTAACACCTTAAATAAAACTAAAAATGTATTTTAGAAAAATTTTGTCAAATAAAAAAGAAAGAAACATTCTTGAAGAAGAGGATACAGAAAAGAGAAGGTAAAAATTTTAATAAAGAAATATGAAAAATACGGATGCATTGCAAGCCCATAGGTTTAACATTAGAGAAGGGAAATTGCGTCCTGATTGATAACAAGCCTTAAGATTGTGTAGGTCATGCAAAATATACTGAAGGTAACACATATTAGAAATAGCGATAATTAATGATCGATAATTAATTAGAATCGATAATTAACATTTAAAATAAAAGTTCAAATGAATTAAAGTATGATAATAATATTTTAGAAAAAACTCAGAAAATAATGGTTCATTCATATCAAAATCCAATGCATTAAATTTATATGTCTTATAACGTGAGTAACGCAACACAAAATTGTAAAACAAGAAAGAAAAATCATTCATCAAACATAGTTAATGAAACACTTTCCAAAACATTGAAAACAATGTATCAAACCTTCACCGTTTAATATTGTGAAGGAAGATGTCTAAATAAACAGATTAGAAAAAATATAACACAAGTGAAAACATAATTTAAACAATTCCCATCTACAGCTTGAAAATTATTGGAAATCATTTGTGCAACTCTATATATGATCTATATATTTGTATATCTACTGCATTATGCAAATATTTAGTTCAGTTATGAAACGCATAACCAACTTGAAAATTCCTTTTCAGTAATTTCCGGCAATAAGCAGTTATGTACTGGAATTCTTTTGCGCAGCCTTGTATATGAACCATAGAATTTATATTTCGAGTTACATGGAAAACATTACTTAAATTTAAAAACTCATGCCAAAATTGTAAACTCACTTCAAGCAAATATTGCTCAAATACAGTACTGTAAGTTAATTATTTTGTGGGCCACTGTAAACTTACGATAAATGCTATGACAACCATATTTTGTAGAGAGCATCTTATAGTGAGCCTCTATGATGTATGTAAATTTCAATATGTTTGGAATAGTGTAACATCATTACAATACACTGCAAACGATTTTTCCCCATTGACCAAAATGTAACGGAATTCTTTTGCATGACTCATTTTCAATATCGAACATGTCATGGTAAACTTCAATAACATATAATAGATTTCATGGCAATCTTATTATATTTACATGAGTTAGAATGCGGCCAGACAGACTGATAATCCGCCAGACAAACCGAATTCATAAACACTTTTAAACTTTCTTGGAAAGTGTTAAAAAAGACAAATGTTTCTTAATCTAGGAAAATATTATATAACTCCGAGCGAAAATATACAACAACCTCAATATCAAAAATGTTAATAAGTGTCAAAAACCTATATTTAATAAAAATAATATCAAAAGACTTATTTAACAGAGTTAGATAGACTTTAGTCAATAAATTCTAAATAAAACTGCATAAATACATTAAAACTGTGGGGTATAAATAGCACAAATACTCTTGAAACCTGTTTGCGATGGGATATGGTAAACTGCAAATTATTGCATGAAAAAAAAAAAAGAATAATGCATGCTTTTATGATGAACAGTTAATAAATCTTTAATTATTTGTAATCATTAAAATTATGTGGTTTAATCTAAATGTTGCAGAGGTAAATACATTTTTTAATTTTTTTTCATTTTTTATGGCTAGATGCAGAAACTAATCTATCGCAATTGGTATCTAATGAGCATATTTACTTTTCTTTAGATAGAGCAAATTCAAAATTCCCTCACAGTACAAAACAGAATTGCTATTTCTACAAAAGCAGTTTTCTTGCTTTTCCCCAACTATGTTATTATGGATGAAGTTATTTAAGGCCCTGCCGGCGAAGGCACTCACGAGCTAATGCTAATCCTATGGGGATTTTGCAAATATCTCGTTTGCATTTCGACATTTTTAAATAATGTTTTTTGCATTGGATAGCCGAAATCTATCTCTACATCGCACCTTTTTTACTTTTTCGATTTTGGTTGCAGATATTTTTTGGAATGACACTTTCATTTTCAGAACCGGTTTTGAAAGTGAAAGTAACTTTATAAAAATATCTCTGACCAAAATCGAAAAAGTAAAAAAGGTGCGATGTAGAGACGGGCCTCGGCTATTCAGTGAAAAAAAAAAATGTCGAAATGCAAACGAGATATTAGATAAATCCCTCCCCATAGGATTAACATTAGCTCGTGAGTGTCTTCGCCGGCAGGGACAGGAACCTTAAGGAGCTAATTTACTAACGAGAAAACACACACCCGCTAATATTAATCCGATAGATTTTTTTAATATCTTGTTTGAAATTTCATGCATTTAAATAATTTTTTTTTTTTTTTAAGTAAAAATGAAAACAGGGGTTCAATAATGTTATTGATCTCTACAAAGGCCGTTTTTTACTTTTTCGATTTCGCTTGCAGTTTTTTTTAAAAATTATTATTAGGATACTTTCACTTTTGGAACAGGTTTCAAACTAAGTTAAGTAACTATTTTTTTCCCTACTGGTATGGTGAATTATTAATTTGTCCCTAATTTCAGGAGATATTCCGTAAATAAGATAATTTCATCAGTAAGAGGTGATTGTCCGTCACTAACAAAAATTAATTTTGGGATAAAAGGTTTAAAATATGTTTTAATCATTTTATCCCTACATTTAATTATTTTCTCTTAAATACAATAAATGCTATTTTTATTTTTCTGTGTTTGTACTAAATGCAAAAATAAATAAAAGTGAAGAGAAAATATTCATTAATAAACAATTAAATTTAAAAAAGTCCTTCCGGCCAGTGCCGGGAGGAAGAGGTAGCTTTCATATTCCTTATTTTAAAAAAGCCAACTTATATTATTCAAACACACGAAGCTCAATTTAGTGGAAACCGAATATAGGAGATTCAATACTAATTTTTATCAATACTAAATCATTATGAATGATAATTTCGCGAAATTAGTCAGCTTTATCCAAGCTGCTTTTATTTAAAGTAACTTATATTTGGCTGCCAAATTCGGCGATTTCTTAAAGTGCCTGACATTTTAAGACAACATGGTGGATGAGGCTAACCAGTGAACTTGGTCGAGACCCTAGTAATTGCTGTGCACATGCTCACTCACATCGGAATCGATTGATATATACGAGTGCTTTCGCAGGCAAAAAATCAGATTTTTCAAAATGTCACCCACATTAGATATTGAAATTGCTATATATGAGCCATTTTTTAAGATAAAGACAAACAAAAAATGCTCCTGAATCCTTATATTAAGGTCAAATACTTAAGAAAGAAACCTTTTATAATTTCTAATTTTTTTGCACCTCACTTTAAATATAATTTTTATTTAATTTAATGGCCGCCATTTTGAAACAAGATGGCTGATGAAGCTGGCCAGCGAACGTGGTCGAGATACTGATGTATACTATCCACATGCCTTCTTACATCGAAATAGGCGAATACGTGTGTTATCGCGTGACAAATACAAGATCGTTTCAAAATGTTAGCCATGCTAGAAATTCAAAGTGCTATAATTCAACCATTTTTTAAGATATAAACAAAAGAACAAATTTTCAGAAACAAAAACTGCTCCGGAATCTTTGTATCAAGGCCAAACACATAAAAAAAAAATCTTTTTCATTTTCCAATTTTTTAATACCTCATTTTAAATTTTAAATTTGATTTTTTTTAAATGGCAACCCTTTTGAAAAAAGATGGCGAATGAAGCTGGCCAACGAACTCGGTCGAGACATTGGTATGTACTATGTACAGACCAAGTTACATCCAAATCGGTTCATAAATACGTCTGATATCGCGTGACAAAAATCAGGTCGTTTTTAAATGTCAGCCACAATAGAAATTCAAAATGCTATAACTCAGCCATTTTTTTAGATATAGATGAAACAAAAACTGTTCCGGAATCTTTGTATTAAGGTCAAACACATACGAAAAATATCTTTTTCTTTTTCCAATTTTTTGGTATCTCATTTTAAAATTTAAATTTTTTTAAATTTTTTAAATATCCGCCATTTTTAAACAAGATGGCGGATGAAGCTGGACAACGAACTCGGTCGAGATATTTGTATGTACTATGTACACACCAAGGTACATCCAAATCGGTTCATAAATACGCCCGTTATCACGTGACAAATATCAGGACGTTTCAAAATGTCAGCCACGCTAGAAATTCAAAATATTATAACTCACACTCTAAACAGAAATGTCTGAAATTCAGACACTTAAGTGTCTGAAACGCAGTGTTCAATTTTCAGACGTTTTAAAATGTCTGAAAATTTTCAGACACTTCTTGCGTCTGAATTTCAGACACTTAAGTGTCTGAAATGAGAGTGTGCGATTTTCAGACGTTTTGAAATGTCTTAATTTTTTGAGACACTTCTTGCGTCTGAATTTCAGACATTTCAAATGTCTTAATTGCGGCCATCTTTGAACCCTTTTTTTTTCACCAACATGAAGCCATCTTTGACCACTTTTCTATCTAAGCCATATATGCAGCCATATTTGACCACATTGAATCATTTTTATAAATGGGAATAATTTGTTACTATAAATCAGATCTGTTGCAGCGTGGAAAACTGGGATATTTCTCTGCCCCCTGATTCTAGGGTCCCCCAAGTTGGGTATGAAATTTTGATAAAGCTGATATTTTAAATTTGTTTTAACCTTGCGATGATTATAATCAGTATTTTGTAGTTTTAGAATAGGATAATATATATATACGCATATATATAGAGATATATTCACCTAAATATGTATTGATATGATATCATATTTTGTCCTACGGCATGAAAAATGTTATTACTTTTAATGACAACTTCAAATTAATACTAGGCCAGAGACCTGGTATTCATTCGCCCCCCCCCCCCCCCCCCACCGCCTTCATATACTGTTACAAAAGAAAAATAAATAAATAAATAAATAAAATGAAAAAATTAACCCTATTCGATGTTGTCAAATACATATTTGGATAAATATATCCTTTTCTTTAACCATATCATGTTCTAAAAGCACACAATATTTATTAAAATAAATATAAGATCAAAACGAATTTAAAATATCAGCTTTATTGAAATTTCATACTAAATTTGGGGCCCTGTAAACCAAAAGGCTCATAGAAAGAGCCCAGTTGTCCATGCTGCAATCATCTTTGCATGATAACAAATTATTACCATTTATATAAAATGATTCACTCTTTTTTTTCAATGGCAACACCGAATTTTGACACCATATTTTAAATCTTCGTCTCAAACTATGCCTAAAAACGAAATTTCTAGTCATTTGAATGGTAAGTTTTTGAATCATAAGCATTCAAAATTTAGAGCTTCTAATGTTAAATTTCATTTTCATATTCTTATTAATATCTCCTGAAATTATAATCCTAATGTGATAATTTTGTATGTGGATACAATACTGAAAATCCCAAACATAAAGACATTGAATTTGTAAAATTGCATACCAAATTTGAGGGCCCAAAAATCAATGGGAAGGGGAGGGGGCGGGACCGCGGATCAGTTTCCATGCTCTAATCAGGTCTTGCTTCGAGAAGAAACACTACCCCTCTTTTTATTTTTCTAAATAGAGCTGTCCGCTATTCGGGAGTGACCGGTTATGGGAGTTTTACTGTAATAACGGACATTCTCGAATAGCAGAGACCTATTTAGCGATCACTTTTTTCAATGCACATTTGTAGATTGAAGCAGATTTTGTGTACTTTTTACTCTGTATACTGTGTATTTGTATACTCTGGACTGTTTATTTCTACATATGAAAATAAAATCTCTAAATAGCGGGAAAATTCTGCGGTCCTAGGGTGTCTTCTATTGAGAGTTTTTATTAAATATATCTAGTTATAAATATATTTAAAAAAAAGTCAGAAAATGTTTCTTTTCTATCTTTCTTTTTTTTTTCTTTTTTTTTTTTGACAGTATAGGAAATGTGATTCTAATAAGTTCCAGTGTCAGCGGCTTACATTCATTAGCCCCCCTTCATACTACTACATATACAGTCACAAAAAATTAAACACATTGACGACTTAACATATATATATATATATATATGTGTGTGTGAACATGTAAATATATGTTTGGATAAATATATCCTTTTCCTTTTACTTCATTCTACTTTACAAGTATATGCAATATGATATATAATCAGTACAATAAATTGTTTTGCGAAAATGGATGCATTCTCCGATGATAATAAAAAATAATCCTGCAAAAAATCAGAAAAATTTTGGCAATAAAAGTTGTCAGAAATTTTCTGTCTTAATATTTAAAAATGTAATACAGATGAAATACAGGAAATACATATGAATGTAGTTCTTTATATTTTGAAAAAGTTTTCATAGTCTAAAAAAATTCTTTCATCGTGCAATTAAATACTGTAGAAATTTCGAACTTTTTAACAAAGCGTTACTTTACATAGGAACAATTTAAAATGCATTTATAAACAGGGATGTAGTGGAGGGTATGCGGCGGTATAAGCCGTATACCTTCTGGATTTTTTTAAGGAACACCGTATACCCTCTGTTTCTCAAAAAAGCTATAGTGTATACACTGTAGGGTATACCCTCTTCTTAGAGCGTAGGCCCTCTGCATTTTTTACGACTACACCACTGTTTATAAAACATTAAAAATTTCCCGATAACTTCAATTCTGATGCTCTTATAATTATTTTTCAAGTTTTAAGTCCACCATCTGAAGCAAAAACGTTCATAGCATTTCCTATACATAAATTTAATTTTGTTACATGAAAACACTAACTTCGAAAATGTAATGTGTAAAAGAATTAAATGATCTGTCATTAAAAATAAAAATTCATATGCGAAACCATGCCAATAATATCTGTAATACAATGGAAGTATTTATTAATATCATTTAATAACTTGATCTTTTTAATTACATTTTACCATGTGGGCAATTCCTTTTATAATAACTTTTAATTTCAAAACTTATTTTGCCTTAAAAATACATATCTAATTTTTATTTCTGTATTTTTTATAAAAATTCACAAACTTTTGAAAAAAATCCCCAGCAATTTTATGTGAAAAATGCAGTTATACATAGTAAATATAAAAAGACTATCTTTTCTAATTTCTGTTCTAAATCTGTAATCACTTTTTAACAGTCAATAAATCGATATTAATAAATTTTTCGATTTTCAAATTTTTGTACAAAACTTAAATACAATTTTAAGCAATTAAACAAAGTAAATCATGATTTATTTTTTTACTTATTTTATAGTAAATCCTTATCTATCTAGAATTTTTTTAAATAAAATTATCTATTAAAAAATGGAACATTTTAATTTTATTAGTAATAATCATAAGTTACAATAATTTGTTTGATTTAACTAACATGTATATTGTTTAGAATACATAAATAGGACAACGCAAAATAATTAAAATTTGCTTTCAATACAAATAATATTATGAAGATTTTTTTTAAGTTGGCATTTCCGAATTAAGGGAAAAAAAATGTTTTACTAAATAAGCTATTTCAGTTTGAAAATTTGTTTCGCATAAATCCATTTTGACAAACTTTTAATTTAATAACCCCCCTCCACGCCTAAAATGTACATATCTTATTATATAATACAAAAAATTAATCAAAATAAGCGTTTGATTATTTTACAATTTTCATCTAATATTAACCTTGAGGGGCGGTGGGATATATTTTATCCCACCTAAGTTTAATCAAGATTCGCACCGGAAACTTTTAAATAAATTTTATTTTTGTAACTTTGATGGGAAAAAGTTGTAAATTTGCATTTCCATATTTTGAAACTAATTTTTTCAAAGATTCCGGTTTGAATTCAACATTACAGGAATACAATCGATTGCCCCTCAAGGGGTTAAATATTGAGTTATTATATGTTCTACACAGCAAAAAGACAATTTAATTAAAATTCAGGTAAATAAAATGTTGTTTTAACCGTGAAAGAAAGTATTATAAGGAATTAAACATATTGATAAAACCCATTGATTAAATTGATTGAATTATTTTATATATTAATTAAATTTAGTAACAGACCAAAGTGAAAAAAAAAAAAGCTTCTCAACCAAAACTGAGTATTTCTTTTTCAGGAAAAGATTCGAGAATTTTGCGATTTTGCTTTATTTTCTATAGAGAGATTATACTAAGCGATTTTTTATGTAATATTCACTGACATTTTTACAGTCTGATTAATAAGTTGTATTCACAAGAAAAATATATAGTGCAGCAACTGCTTTTTTGGACAAAAAATATAACACGAAAAAGGTTGAAAAAGTTGGGTGTCAATGTACACAAGCAATAACTTTTAATGCTTATTTAAACAAATGATGGGATTATTTGATATAAAAAAACATTTTTTTATAAAGCGGAAGCTTTAAGAATTATTAAGCAAGTTAGTTAATTAATCCTGAAAATGATATAAATTTGTTAAAAATCATAAAAAACACTGTAACACTGAAAAATATTTATTGTATATAAAAAGATACAAATATGATAAATACATATATTCTTAAAAAAGTAAATTAAATAATTAATATTACGTAAGTAATATTGTTCAAGAAAAAGTTCTGTTTCGAAATAAAAATATATTGTTGTAAATAATAGCATCCTTACCTTTTTATTTTCCTTAAATCTAATAAAGTAAATCCGTTTAATACAAACACAAAAACAAACACACTTTCTTATGTATTTTACTAAATATTCAGAATGATGTTGAAAATTGAAAAACATATAGAAGAAATTTTTTTGTCATTATTCCCACATATATTTTTATAAGAATATAATTTAAATTTACTGCACAGATTAATTCTACTCAACATCTGTTTGCTGATATTTCACAATTATTCTTCAGTCTCTGAAGAACAAATATTAAAATGCCAAAAAATGGCACTTTATAGCTGCGTATAGATCTATGTAGATGATAGAATCACACTATTAAAAAATATATTATTTTTATAACAACATAAAACGCATATTCCACAACTTGAATTCAATCCACTTTGTTGTTTCACACGTACTTTCTTATACTACCACCTCTGAAGAACAAATATCGAAATTCTAAAAAATGCATTTTACAGCTGCGTAGGCATATGTACCTACTACTCTATAAGTTAAATTCAATCCATTTTGTATCAGCTTATTTTTCATACATACTTTCTTATACTAGAATCTCTGAGGAACAAATGTCGAAATTCCAAAAATTTACTTAATAGCTACGTAGCTGTATATAGATCTATGTAGAATACACAGTCACAATATGCATTTACGGAATTTTACACATAAAAAATCTCGGGAGCCTTTGTTAAACAAGAAAATAACTGACTGAAAGAAAATTCCGTTTTAACGCGCCAATCGCCAATGGACTTCTAACAAAGCGAAATACGCGAAGTCATCATTTTAATTTTCTGTGCAGTGGTTTATCCAGTCTGCGGTTTACAAACCGTTATAATGGGCTTGATGAGTAATAAAATTTTTTATCAGCGAGAAGTAGATCATTGAATTAGAAGAAATCAGAAACGTTTTATTTTATCTATTTAGTTATTTTTCTTAACATGCTACATTTATTTGAGTGCGATTTTTGCAGTTTTTCTTTTTTCAGACATATAGAAAACATACTTTAAATAAAGATTTTGTAGTAAAACTAGCAAATAACATATTGAATTTTGATGAGGAGGGCGGTGGGGGTACATTGTCCCTCCCTGAAATTTAATTAATTAAATTTTAGTTATGTCTAATCATTTAAAAAATATACTTTTTTGTCTTCCAAATAGCAATATATTAATTAAACGCTAAGAGAAAATGTTGCTAAGAATTTTTCTTCAGAGGAGCCCCCCCCCCCCCCCCCCACACACACACACACCACCATAAACTTTTTTGTAGAAGACAGTTTTAATTCTGTTCTCCTTTTGGTGTTCATATATTTCAAATGTATCTTAGATGGAGAAGGGAAATTCAGAAAAAAAAAGAAAAGAAATAGGAGAGAAAAAATCCAGTTTTCCATTGAACGATTAATATTTCTTAATTTTTGAATTTCTTATTATGTTGATATCTTTAAGGCTGTTCTTAACTGCTCTGCTCAACAAGTGCAAAACCTTTTTACACATTCACAAATTCATTTTTTAACGGAAAGGTATAAAATTGTAAAGCCTAGCCATGGAAGCGATTTCGAATTGGAACTGTGTTTTCCATTTTTTGATCAATCAATTACCTACTGAGTTATAAGAGATTTTGATCACATGACAAACACGTTTTTCGCACGCTCTTGAGTGCTCTTTCTTCCTTCGCGCGGAAATTTGGCTCAAAACGCCCACTTTGACACTATTTTCTGAAAGATCTAATGCGTTTGCAAAAAAATGGAAAAAACAGCTCAATTACATAGTTTCTGAACAACAACACCAGCTAATGCATTTTCGAACAACAATAAATTAAAACTTGTGTCAGAAATTTGCCCTTTTGGATTTGAGAACACCCTTAAACATTTTTCACACGAGGAGGAGTTATGACAAAATATTCTTAGTTTAGCTTCGTGTTTACATTCTGCATTTTAGAAAAGCGGACTAGGCAGTGGAATCCAGGCATATCTATCCTAAATTCTTGCTCCTTAATACGTTTCTTTCTGTCCAAACTCATAACTCTTCGCATTTAGGGGAGAGGGCCTTCCTGTGTACGCCTATGATAACAAGTAATTTTTGAAACACTTTATATTATGAAAAGCAAATATTTAATTATTTATTGCGCCAAAAATAACTTAGCCGCAAACCTTACGCGAACTTTTACAATTGTCCCACGATTACTTCTTTTATAAAGTAATACTAAATTAAGTGGATGAAAGAGTATTTTAAACAGCTTTCATCCATTCGGAAATATTTTCTGATGGTATTGGTATACATATTGCAATACAATAGTACGTACAGTCATCACATATATGATACAATTGTATCGCATTCAGACGCTTAAGTGTCTGAATTTCTAAATGTCTTAATTTCAGACATGTCACTATTATTCAGACATTTTTCTGAGTTCATTTATACCATGATCATAGTTAGACACTTATGTGTCTTAAATTTAGACATCTATGATGTCTGAAATTTCTCATTCAGACACTTAAGTGTTTGAATTACTTTTTCAGTCACATATGTGTCTGAATTTAAGACGCCTCTATTTGCAGTGCAGCCATTTTTTAAAGATATAGACGAAACAAAAACTGCTCCCGAATCTTTTTATCAAGGTCAAACATATAAGAAAAAAATATTTTTTCAATTTTCAATTTTTTGGTACCACATTTCAAATTAAAATTTTTCTTAAAAATTTAAATGGCCGCCATTTTTAACCAAGGTGGCGGATGCAGCTGGCCAACGAACTCGGTAGAGACATTGGTATGTACTATGTATAAACCAAGTTACATTCAAATCGGTTCATAAATACGCCTTTTACATAGCTGCCAACCTCAAACTAATCTTCCGTAATACTTGAGTTAATTTGACCCTGGTTTAATACGTTTCAAACCAGAATTTTTTTTTTAAGAAATGAAAACAAATATGTTCCATGTAGAAACCTTAAACTAAATAAATAAGCATTTATGAAATAAATTTTCTGGTTCGAAATGTGGTTAACATGGGTTAAATTAATCCAGACATTACGGAAGATTAGTGGAAGGTTGGCAGCTATGCTTTGATCGCGTGACAAAATTCAGGACGTTTCAAAATATCAGCCACGCTAGAAATTCAAAATGCTACAACTCAGCCATTTTTTAAGATTTAGACGAAACAAAAACTGCTCCGGAATCTTTGTATAAAGGTCAAATACATAAAAAAATATTTTTCCATTTTCAATTTTTTGGTACCACATTTCAAATTTAAATTTTTTTTAAAAATTTTAAATGGCCGCCATTTTGAAACAAAATGGCGGATGAAGCTGGCCAACGAACTGGGTCGAGACATTGGCATGTAATTATGTACACACCGAATTACATACAAATCGGTTCATAAATACGAGAGTTACAGTGTGACAAATGTCAGATATATATATATGTGTCAATTTTGAACGGAGGGTGGTTTCGAGGTCTGGGGGTCAGGATCGATAAAAATATAACAAAATTTTTTGAAATCGCTTTCCTCCGAACGGCTGCAATAGGTGGCTTTTTGTAATGAAAGCTACCTAAAATCAAAAAACCCGACTAATTAATTAATCATTTCTCATCAATGTGAAATTATTTTTTATATTACTTACCTATTTTTTTTTTATTATTTACTTGTACTGATGTCTTTTAAGTTGTGTTTGATTGTTAGTTCTTATCTATAAACACTGTTTTGATGAGGATTATAGATATCTAGGAAGGTTAGAGTTGCAGTAAAGCAAAGCGCTATAAGTAAGCGTACAAAGTTAATGCTGGAATCTGCCGTAAATTGACACAGCTGCGCCATCTTGTGGATGGAGTGAATAACGCAAATACGCGAGTTTTTTGTATGACGTCATATATGACAGAATATCTATACCATCTGCGCATCTCGTGCGCAGGTCTATTTGAAGATATTTACAATTTAAGAGTTATAGGCGGAAAAGCAAACAAAGCTATTTTAGAGAATACCTGTTAAAATTTTAATCATGAATTTCAAATATTTACCCACTCATGGAAGATGAACCTTGTTTACCGGATTTATTGCAAAATATTTTTGTTACAGTTTGTTTTGATGAAAATATGTGTATTTAAAAAAAAAAAAAATCGCAATGTCATTTTAATTTCGGGAGAAAAAGCACTAATGCTACGCAAACAGTATTGCCTTTTGCCCCGAAACTAAACTGACATTGCAACTATTTTTTAAATACATATACTTTTATCAAAACAATTGTATCAAAAATATTTTGCAATAAATCTGGTAAACAAGGTTAATCTTCAATGAGTGAGTAAATATTTGAAAGTCACGATTAAAATTTTAACAGGTATTCTCTAAAATGGCTTTGTCTGCTTTACTGCCTATAACTCTTAAATTGTAAATATCTTGAAATAGACCTGAATTTTATGCAAGCTATTCAGGTTTTTTTCCACATTGGAAGAAACTTGCCCACCTTGGGTTTATCTTATTATTTATTAGAAAAGAAAATGTATTTTAAATATAATGAGCGAAAAGCATGTGTTTAAATTGATGTAATATACCAGTATGTATGTATTTTAAATAAAGTTATGTTTTTCAAATGACGAGTATATTTTTAAAATGATGATTTTATATTTTGAATGAAATGAATGCAACATAAACGCTGGTGATGGGGAAAATATTTGACGGTTTATGAACTGCTGCCGGCTAACATGAAAGTACTTTTTTACACTGTTTATTTAATCTAACCCTGTTCATATATATGAAAAGATAAAAAATTTTAATCGATTTTTCCCTCCCAAATATGCTAGAAAAATAAAAATTATGTACATGGATGTGTTTCTAGTAACAATACAACATTTTAGTATTTTTACAACTTGATTATAAATTAGCAAATTAATTTTACGTTATCTAAACGTAGCTGATAAATCCTTAAACATTCTTTATGGTTGTTACAACTGTATATACAAGTACAACAATTGAGTAAGTTATGTGACAAACTACGATTTCTAAAATATACCAGCTGGTTGGGAAATTACAAAAGAGAATTATTTAAAACCTTTAAGCATCTTAAAAACGTGATTTTCAGCCCTATAATTTTTATAAAAAAGTTAAAATATTTTTTTAATATATATTATTAAATGTCAGTGATTTTAATACGTTCAATTGGCCCACCCCCGTCCGCAGCCCTTTTTTCTACTACTTATTCCGACTCTTTTGCGGAAGCCAGATTGAAAAAAAAAAAAAAATTCAAAAATTGAAACCGAACAAAATTAACAAAATTAAAAGGGAAATTTGAAATTATTGGCTACCGACCAACAACTGCTACGTCGAGCTTATTATTAGTCCATAGTTTTCAGTTATTGGCAATTGTTGTGTGTTTCCCAAGCCTTTTTCAAATTTGGAGAATGTTCCGCAATTGGGTTATTTCGATAAAAGTTACTTTCATTTTCTAACCATTATTTAACTTTTATACAGTTACAATTGTATACTGTTTTCTCATTTGACGCCAATCATGGCTATCGGCCCGATTACGGAAAGTTATCCATTTTACCCCTGCGAAGAACCGGTGTAAGATAATAAATGTTTAATTGAGCATACCACGTACTATTTGTAAATATTTTATATTTTATTCCAATTTTTGAAGTTTCTTCTATACTTTGTATGCTTTCTGCAATGTTATTCACCTGTGCGAAGTGCAGGTATCCCATGAAAACTATTTTTCCCCGATATGACACAATGACCGACATATTTCTAGATTTTTAAAAAAAAAGTAATTTGTCGATTTTAGGAATTTTTTTAAAGCTGTTGTCTAAAATTCTCAAAATATTTAAAACTATAAATAATCCATTATTGCTGGTTTAATAGTACAAGAATTACTGCTTGCATTTTAAATCACAGTAGATCCTAATGTAAAATTAAATGAGTTTTAAATGGAATGAATGAAATGTTTCTATTTTAAATATTATAAATACAATTCGATCAAGAGAATATTTGGCAATTTATCGCCTGCGCCCGGTAAATAAAAAAGATGCCTTAAAATTAATTAAATAATTTATACTTAAACTCTAAGCGTAATAAAACGTTTAATTCTCATTGGAAATACACATGTTTATGTAATTTTTATAACTTTATCTTATCAGGAATTGAATTAAAAACGCTGCTGTAAAATTCTATCTTAACATACATTAACTAATTTTTATATGTCCTTGTTGATTGCATTACAAAAACATAATTCAAATAGAACGTATTAAAATCACTGACATTTAATAATATATATTAAATAATATTTTAACTTTTTTATAAATTATAATAAAACACAAAACTAACCTGTTTTTCTCTTTTGAGAAGCGAAAAAAGTGAGTTCTCTCAGATAGAGAGTTACATTTGCAGTTTTGAAAACTGCAATAATTAGAACGAAAACGTGGCATTTTCCCAAATAATATAAGTTCTTAAAAGAACTGATTTTGTTTAAATAGCTAACTTGAATTAATAAATTAAATAATGGCAAATAAATAAATCGAATTATATCTATACTTCCCAGTACTGCAGACGACAAACGAATAAAATCACGGCTGCGCGTGCACATAGTTATTTCATAGATCTTATCATCCACAAAGGGGAAAGAAGTTAATAATCCTCTTGTATTTCACTCCATCCGCTGGGTGGCGTATGACCTTGATTGACGTGACCTCGCCTTTAATCTTACGATTACCTCTCCCATTTAAGATAGGACGCTTACTTATATCGCTTTGGCAGTAAAGCTAGAGATCCTACCTACACAACTTCCAGGTTGTGTAATATCTAAATGGAGCTTCTGACTGTAAAATAGTTACTGAAACATCGTCTTCATTTTGAAAGACCTATCCAATGATACACCACTCAATGTGGTGCGTAACAACTTTTTTTAGTCTCTACCGCCATTTTGTATTTTACGGCCGCCATTTTGAATGTATAAAAACAAAAGTTAGCCTATAACCATCGGACGGTTAAGACGAATCGATAGAGACCTCATTCATTAAAATCCATCCAGCCGTTTGGATGTTTCGAGAGTATAAAGAAATCCACATACCCATATACGCGTGGAACACAGAACCCTTCTTGGCAGTCGGGTAAAAAGCCATACATATATTAAAATAAAGGTATTCAACCAAATATACAAAAAAAGCCACACTAGAAATCCACATATCTTGGAAATTTAGTCAAAAACAAAGAAAAATATTATAATTTCATATTTGATTACAACTTAATGTATACTAAAACTACATTGTACCATTATTAAACAAATTAATGCTATATTAACAACATTTTTTCTGGTTTTTTTTTGTTTTTTCTTCCGAGTTTACTTATATATGTGTGTTTTTAACGGTTTAAACCGGTTAAAATACGGTTTAAACCTACGTCACGTCAAAAACTAGTTTTTGACGGCTAAAACCCAGCCCTGTTTTACATAGTGCAGTATAATTTATTTATTACCTTAGTAATAAATGTATATGACAAATACGGTTATCAAAGGCTTCATGCAGTATTAAATTTTGCCTTTTTACGAAGGTGAACGAGAATTGCTTCTTTACACTTTCACAAACTAGCAAAATTTCTTCTACTTTTATTAAACTAAACAAATTAGAAATTGCACGTCAAACGTGGCAAATGAGATGCGTTTGTACTATAACTAGTTTTATAAATACTTTTTGCACCGCATAGTGCACTGAATGTATATTTTAGTGCACTACTTATGTGCATATCACTTTCATTCTGTTCGAAAGGCCATAACATCATTAAAGTGCACTTGAAATAATTTTTTCCTATTGGCCGTAATGTAACGGAAAATTTTTGACTGTCCCTGTAATTAAACTATGCATCCAATTTTCATAAAATTTGAAATGATCAACAAAATTTTGCAACAATTATATATTTAAAATTTCCGACCATTCGGTTGGGTAGTTTTTTTCTCTGTTATATGCGAACAGACGGACAGACGGATCGAACGACGACTATAAGTGCTACGTGTTTATATAATTACGAACGCACCTAAAAAGGGCTATAAGGCGCAGATCAACTATCTTGCAATGAAGTTTAATATAAAATATTTTCATTTCGAAACCATTTCAAAATTTTGGAACAATTTTTCATTTTTTTTCCTTCCAGTTTCATAAAAATAAACTTAATAACCCAAAACATTTCAAAATATCAAAAATACGCTTGAAGAGAATTTTTCTATCCCTATATGACATTAAATTATTCAGTTATCTTCTAAAACAGCCATTTTAATTCGTCTTACAAGATTTAAGGGGGTCCGGGACATATTTTGATATAATTTTTAATTATTGAGTTAAAATTCTAAATTTTTTTGTGATGGTTAACCTTATCATTTGTAAACAAAATCACATAATAAAACTTCTCATATTTTTTTAGAAAAAATTTAAAATTTATTAAAAAAGTGGGGTAATTTAAAATAGTTATAACTCGGAATATTGTTTATAGAATTTCAATTTTTTTCATTTAAATAAACATAAATATATAAGTTTTAATTTTGATTCATCATTTAAAAAAATATTAATTTATAAAAAAATTAAAAATATTTAACGAAAAAATTAAAAAAAAAGTGGTGCAACTTTTATTAAAAAAATCATATTTTGAAAAGTAAATATTTTTTTTTCAAATATGCTAAATCAAAATTAAAGTAAAACAATTGAAAAAGATATGTTCCAACTTTGAACCCGTTATCTTTAACGGTTCTCGAGTTATAAGAATTTAAATATGAAAAATGGTGAAAAAACCTATCATGAAGAAAAACGCATTTTTACAAGAAGTCGTTTCCATGACAGCCATTGCTTGAAAGCTAAATTTAGAAAACAAACCAAAACTAAAGAAATAATATTTTTTGTTCTAATTCAGATAGAAACTCGATTTAAATGTCATTTTAAGCAGGAAAAAACAGAGAAATTTTTAACGAAATAAAATATTTTAGCAAAATTTGACGATTTTTGTGCCCCGGACCCCCTTAAAACATATAATAATAATAATAATGATAATAATAATAATCTTAATGTCTATATGGATGACAACAATTTTAGACCAATTGGCCAATTTTTTTTAAATATATCTTTACAGTTCTTTAGAATAAGGTAACTTAAAAATGTGTTAAACAAGTGTATTACAAAGTGCCGCAAAAAGGTTCGAACACGCTTTAATTTTTTACCTGTTGGAAATAAATAGGCAAGGTAAGTTGCAAACGTGTTCAAATTAAGGTAGGAAATAGGATTGTGTTTATGGTTTTTTAAGTAAATAATTTAAACACATTAACTTTTTATACGCTAAACATTTTTATTTTTACCATACATATAACAATAATAATAAATAGATTTATGTTATGTATTTATTTAAAATTTTTAAAAAATCAATTAGACTAATTTTTGTTGTTATTTTAGATTAAAAGTTTATTATTTAGATTAAAAGTTATAATTTTTACTCATGATGCATAACATAAATAATAAGGCTGTTGTAATTATCAGTAGTAGTAAGAGTATTAATAAAATATTATTAATAAAGGTTGTATGTTTTGTTTTCTGAAAATTCTCACTCAATAACGATATTGATAATTAAAAAAAAAAAAACTATTACAGGGCTATTTTATTACCACACTACGTACAGGAGCTTTAGAAGATTAAAAATAATTTCAAATAACTACTAAAGACTTTTGAATAAGTTAAGTTAATAATTTATAAATAACTTCAGTTGTTTTTATTACGCAATTTTAATTTAAGTGCAAATAAATGTAGGTAACATATTTGTATTGAAAGACCCAAAATGTGGAAATGCAATTAAAGCAAATCCCAGTATTACAGATACTTGTCTGTGGTCAAATAATCATTTCTTTGTTGCTTTCTTTTATTTTCACGTTTGCAAACAAGCCCTTAAATCCCACTACGCAATCCATTATTTAGCATTAGTACGAGAGTAGGTTGAAAAGAAATGCACACATGCTTGTAGAACACGAATAAAAACAAATAGCAAGATGGAACAAAAAGTACATTAAAGTACAATTCTTAAGCTTCAAAATCATATATTTATTTTTTACCAACTTGTAACAAATTTGTTTGTTTCGTCACTGAAAAAATTTTTCGACTTTCCTCGAATCCAGGGTCATACCTCATCGTCCGAGGTGTAATGATTACCTTTGAGGTTTCTCTTGAATAGAAATACAGTAACCTCTGTCTACGGCGGAATCGGTCGGGACTAAGAAAATTTTCCGTGGTAGACAATATTCCGGCTTATGCAAAAGAGCGTGATTTATTGGAATGAAGCATACGTCAGTCGAATAGCGTTTTATGCTTTCGATAAAAAAGATTGGATCTTGAGTTATAATGAATCGCTCGCGATCTTTCATTTGATCGTTCATCACGATCTTTCATTGATTGTCCTGACTCGAATATCTGTCGAAAACTGAAATTCTGGAAGATCCATTGTCTTTATAAATAAATGAGAAACGCTATTCAATTTCTTAGTACCGCTGTAATACCTTCAAATTTGAAGTTTACACACACACAAAATAATAATAACTTCGGGAATGAGACAGAAAGCCATCACTTTGAATTTGAGTACAACCTTAAAGCATAATATATTGTAGACAATACATATTTTCATAAATGTGCACTCAACTAGTAATAATAACTTTTAAATGCATATTTATATAGGAAAAAATGGCATAAGCAAGAATTCCTTAAAATATATACAGTTTCTGTTCTTTTGGATTAACTTTTTTAAAGTATTACGGAATTTAATTTTTATGCTCGAGATTGAGTATTAGACGTATATATATCAGTTTTAAAGTTTCATAAACGAAATGCCTTTCCTTTTTAAAATATCCTATTTTTCGCCTTATGCAAAATTTGGTTTTGGTGGGACCTTAAAACACTTTCCGTTTCCGCGTTAGGCAGATTCCGGCTTATGCGGCAAGAATTAATGTTATTTTCTATGTGTTCGCCGGGACTTGAAAAATTTTCCGCGGTAGACATATTTCCGGCTTACACAGAGTCCGCCTTAGACAGAATTTACTGTAAAAAATAAAATTCGCAAGGCGAAAGATCGGAGAAGTAAGGAGGGTGTGGAATCGGTTTAAACTTCAGGTTTCGCAGAACCTCTGCAGTTGCGGATTTTACTGTATCGCATTTGTTCAATAATGAAGACGATACGTTCCGTCGATATTTCAATATGGTTTGCGATACACTTTTGAGAGATAGGTCATTTTGAATCAGATCGTCGATAGTTTGCGATGTTTATTGTTTGGGCAGTGATCGGACGTCCGCTGCATTTTTCATCAACAATTGTGGCTTTTCTAGGCTCGCAATCGGAAAATTTTACTGCCGAACGATTTACGGTAGGTTTATCAAGCAGCACCGTCATCATTAAATGACGATGAATCTCAGTGTGAGTCCATTTTTCAGCAGTTAAAAATTCGATAACAGCACGCTGTTTAACTCGCGTTGAAATAGCACTAGAACACGTCTCCATACTTCCGCTTCTCAAACCACACTGGATGAATTCAGCGACTTCAAATCTGCACATGCGTATAGGGGGGAATGTTACTTCCACATGCCACCGGACGCGCTTCTGAAGGTCATTTCGTTTGCACTCTACAAGTATGTGTGCATTACCTGTCAGCCTACCCTCGTATGACTCTTGTGTAATATATATATATATATATATATATATATATATATATATATGAAACGATTTCACTCGTATCATACAAACATGTAGATCTTAAGCACCAGCATACCCACATTATGTACTCAATGAAGAAATCATGGTTTTTTGCAGTCGTACAATCGTGATGGAAGAGTGGAAGGTCAGGCTATCGTCCATTGGAATGTTTTCCGAAGCATAATAATCGAAGCCTATATATACATCAAAACGTTTATTAATTGACCATATAATGCACCAAATTCCACTAGCTATAGGTGATCCATGCGCGGGCAGTTGCTACGTAGTAAAATGTACCACTAGATGTTACGTATTAGAACAAATGATGAAGATTCAGGAAAAAAACACTCCAGGTGGCGTGGTTTAATTAAGCAACTCGATAATCGTAAAATTCCACCTCTCCTAGCCCATGCAACGGGTTATATACTTGCGAAAACGGCATGCATATGAATACAATACACGATAAATGACAAATCCCGTACAAGTAGCCGGAAGGACGCGATAAGAGCAGAATATGATAGGAGTAGCTCCAGGGGGAAGGTAAAAAGGCACGCGTGACGACGATGCGATCTCTTTAGCTTCGGCGTCAGAATTATTGCGCAAACAATGGCTGGCGGGATTTGCAAGGAATTGTGGGAAAAAAGAACATCATCGAACAATTCTATTAAAAACATTCGAAAGAAAAAGAATTTATTTTTAGAATAAAATGAAAAAAGTAATTTAATGGGTTTTATAAGATGAGGCGAATGGATTAAGGTTTTTAGACTAATAAAAGAGTACGCAGTTTTAAATGCATGAAATAAAAGACAAAAGATATTATTAAAGATAGGTAAAAAAGGAAAAATGTTAAGAATTTGGAATAGTTTTACTAAGATAAAAGGGCGAAAATTTGTATTATCACATATATATATCGCATTAGGCTTTCTACTTGCACCAGCACATAAAATAAAGATTAGTTACAGTTATACTAATTTGAACCGTGTTTAATTCTCCTTGTTATGTAGTTTAAATCTAAATAAATACTGGTAAACAATACTATCAATAATGAAAGTCGCAGAATGTGAAAATGTAGCTAAAGAATTGTAGTTGCTTTTTTTCATCTCGCATGCTTAGAAAAGAACTCTTAAATCCCCCAATGTAATATATTATTTAGCATTATTATAATTCTTATGTAAACAAATATCACATTAAGTATTTGACTTGTACTAGCACTTAAAACAAAAATCAAATACAGGTAACTAATTTAACTGAGTTTATTTCTTCTTGATATGTAGTTTAAATTTGAATAAATGCAGGCATTTTTTTATTATTTGTACTGAAAATTGCAGAAAGTGAAAAATAAATAAAGAATTGTTTGATTTATTTTATCTTGCATGTTTAGATAAGCTTTTAAATCCCACTATGCAATCCATTATTTAGTATTATTATAATTCTTATGCAAATTAAGCATTCTACTTACACTAGAACATAAAACAAAAATCACATACAGGCATTGACTTGAACTGCGTTTAATTCTTCTTGTTATGCAGTTTAAATTTACATAAATACCGGTGACTAATATTATTTGTAAGTCGCAGAAAGTGAAAATGGAGCTGAAGAATCGTATTAAATTCGTAAATGATTTCTTTTATTTTACGTGTTTAGAAAAGAAATCTTAAATGCTTTTATGCAATCCGTTATTTATAACTCTAACGGTAGGAAAATAATCACATTAAGCATTCTACTTGCACAAAGCTAAAACAAACAAGTTAAATTCCAGGTTGTAATTTGAACTATGTTTGATTCTCCTTCTTATTCAGTTTAAATTTAAAGTTAACTAAAAGTAGGTAACTAACATTATTTGTATTGAAAGTCTCAGAATGTCAAAATGTACACTGTAAAAAAATATAAATGTAACTTAATCTACGAAAATATAAAATAACCATTTATGAAAATATACAAAAGCCTCTTTCGATTTAGCCATAATTCCGAAAAGCGTTCTTTATCTTTAGAAACACCAGAAAGTAATGCAGTTTTGCGATTTTAAAAGCATTTATAAAAACAGGGTTTTTTTCACTGCCACTGATTTTCGGAAACGTTTTTGAGTAGTTTTTATAGTGTATTAATCAGTTTTCTCTATCTGGAAAATCTGTTTTTAGGATGCTATCAATTCTCGTGTAAACATTTTCATGTTCACCAAACATGTTTTGCAGACAAACGTGATAAATTAACCAGCATCGACATTAACATTAATATTATTTTGTTACTCCTGCATGCACAAATTCAGTTAAGCAGCTGAAATTGTTTATTTGAGACTTGATAACATCATAAAAAAATTATTTTGGTTTTAGAAATTTGGTTAACACACTATCTAGTTGCCAAAATTCCGAATTTTTTTAAATACCAATATTTTTATGCAGAACTACTTGTTTTATACGCACAATTTATGCAATTAAATAAAGCGAACCTTTTTGTAAGAATTTACTGGTATGCAAAAAATCGGGAGGTTGGCAACACTAAACTACTCGGAAACTTTTTCGAAAATCATTACCATCAAAAGGAACTTTGTTTTATAAATTCTTCGTTAAATTTCGAAAATATATTGACTTCTGAATTTTCTAAGGAGCACTTTTCGGAATCGTAGGTAGCTTCGAAGAGGTTATATCATATTTTCATTATTAATTTTGTCATTGTTTTCTCTTAACTTGCATGCTTAAAGAAACAATTCTTAATTCTGTCTTTGCAATCCATTACTGGCTAATTCCATGCGTACTTGTAGTGTAAGTCACATAGTTTCAAATTTATATAATGTTCGCTACCAGAATTTTAGAACTGAAAATGCGACTTATTTTATCGGAGATATCTCATTAATTGAATAAAGCTAAGAAAACCTTTTGAATATAACGGTGGCCAGAAATCAGCTGAGTGACTTACACTACAAAGACCCATGGAATTAGCCTACTTAGTTTTCTTATACCTCTTTAAGTAAAAAATATCACATTCAGCATTCCACTCCCAGCGCATTAAGCATTCGATCACCAAGCATAATTTGAACTGTGTTTAAATCTTCTTATTGCATAATTTAAATTTAAATAAATATAAGTGGTTAAAATCATTTCTATTGAAAGCCGCAGAATGTGAAAATTGTAGCTAAAGCATATTCAGTTAGTATAGTTAAAGTTTCACAATGTCTTTCCTAAAGGAACATATCTGCAATCCAATATTCATTCTTAAGTTTCTTTCTTTGATGTTTAGAAAAGAACTCTTAACTCACTCTACGCAATCCATTATTTAGCATTATTATAACTCTTATGTAAAAAAAAAAAAAAATCACATTAAGCATTCTACTTGCACCAAGCATAGAAAACAACAAATCATACAAATTAGATACGACTGTAACCAATTGGCCTAGGAGTGGTGAGCTCTTCTTACATCACAAACACCACGCCGAGGATGATATACTGTGGCCATCAAAATAGGTGTGGGTGTATCAACCCTATTTTTTGAAACCTCTAACCTATCTGGTCATATCGCGACCTCTTAACAAATCTCCATGCATCATTGAAAACCATTGCATAAGGTGCTGTACGAATATTTTTGCTTTTTCTTGGCCTGCTTGAATTCATTTTTGTTTATTAACCCTAGGGGGTTCTAGGTGGTGTAGCTAATTAGAGGTGGAAGATGTTTATGGATATATCTACACTGAGAAAGCTCTTCCAGTGCTTGTTAAAAGATTAAATAAGTAAAGATCACTGCGCTTGTTAACAAAGATTCTTATTTAAAATAACATTTCAAATATATGATTAGTTCATCACATTTTCATTAATAAATGGTTATTTATAAAAAGTCAAATCTACCGGTCTTATCCCACCAGTGGGGTAAAACCGCAAGAATATATTAATGTTTCAGGAAATGAAAAAAATTATATTTTCTGTTACAAAAAGAACAATATATTTTATTTTAAAACTTTATCTAAGGAACTAAACTAATAATATTTAAATTATAAGTCTAATTCTTTAATATCCAAAGGCAAAATGATGGTTATCTTAGAGAAATAGGTCATCTATTTATAAGCTTTAAAAAAAAATTGATCACTCTTGTCCATGTATTTTTGACTAATTTTCGTTCAAACATTGTTTACGGGTTCTTCACTCATTGTTTTCCAATACTCTTTTTTATCCCATGTAGGATATCCGGTTTAACCCCAAGAATATTTGGGTCACAATGCAAGCCATAAAATTGCACCTATAAATGCTAGCAATAGTATCATTCTGGGATATAAATCCTTATTAAAAATTGTACCCGTGATAATATAAAATGCTCAAATAATTTTAAATGCGTTCATATTTAAGAATTTTGAAGACTGGCAAAAATTAACACAGAAAATGATAATATAAACTTTCCAACACAGAAACTACACAAATGCTAGTATGGAGATACCGTAAGGCCGCTGCTTTTTCTAGCCTAAAGCTACTTATTTCAACGATTAGCCGCTAGAGAGCCGTTCGAATTGATTCAAACTGACATATCCCATTTTCACCGTACTAAAATTAATTCGAATTCTGCATTTTAATTATGTTATGAGTTCTTTTATCTACCGGTTAGCCTAAAATAACAACAAAAGATAAATAAATAAACATTCAATAATTGTATAAGTATAGACAGTGGCAGGATTCCTTTTCGGCATAAAGCAAAGAGAAGTACGGAATTTTTAATAAAAAAATATATTGCCATTGAAAAGTTACATGTTTTTCTCGATAATTAATGTTGTAGTTGTCTCGAAGCAGACATCTGTCATATTTTGAAGCATCGGGTGACTAAACTTAGAGCAGAAATCTATTTCACAACTTTAACTTTTTATTTAGTTTTTATTTCAAATTTGAAACACTATAAATATTACTGGCAATACTTAATGTAAAGCACGAATGAATTATTTACTTTTATTACAAATGATTACAATGTTTCGCTATATTTTTTGTAATAACATAATTTTAAGTAAACAACTAATATCTACATGTGTAATGTTAATTTCACACCTTTAGAGTCCTTTAATAACCATGATTAATTACTATGCATTCAAATATTTTTTATATTACATGTAAAAAAATTTAATAGGCATTTTTGAGTGGGTAATTTAGGCAAACACTAAAATTTTATGTTGTAAAATTTACCTCTTCGTGCAGTTAGTATCTGCTATCTATTTTGCATATTGTTTTATCCTTAATTAATTGTTTCTAAACATTGTTATACATCAAAGATTATTTTAAAAGAAAAATTAAATCACTTACAAAAATCTATCTTTTTTAAAACAAAATTCCTATTGCATTCTTTTGAGATTAGAACACCAGAGTTGAAGATTTGTCTTTATTTGAATAACGAAGGCAGTAAAAGACATTCCGAATGAATAATGTGTTAATATTTTTTTCCCCTTGAAAATTTTTTTAAAGATATCTCTTCTTTTCTCTTATCTACTTTTATTTTTCACTATATCTATTCTTATCAATTTATTTTGCTACAAGTTTCCTTAACAGTTGTCAGAGTTTGATTTCTTATCTTTGATATCATTTTATCTTTTTTATCTTCCTTTGAAGTATACTGACTTATGATAAATATTTCCGAATTTATCCAGGATGTCTTTATTTTCAGGGGCTCCAAAACCCACCAATAGCTATCTGCTGCATGATGTACAGTCGTGGAAAAAAAAAGTAAACACCCCTTACTAACTCTGCAAAAAATTATCGTAGAAGAAAGTTACTGGTACCACACGATTGGTATTAAAGCCTACTTTTAAATGATGTGTATAAAATTTGCTTAGGGGGCCATCTACATATTAAAACGAACCATAACTTTGTTTTTGTCAATAGTAGTACACAATTCTGACAGCATAAATGAAATCCACACCCTTCAATTAGCCTAAAAACAAATTTCTATGCAATTCGTATAATAAGTTTCCGAGAAATTAATTATTTTAAAACGAGCCTATTTTATGGGATGTATCCAAACTGAAGTTCGGTACTCGATTGTTGACCGAGAGCCCCCTTCTTGATCAAGGCATCTTAAGCGCCATTAAAGCAGTCATTGAAGATTGCTAGATTACAGGATAGCATAAGAAATTTCAAAATATCTAGTCACTTCTATCATAGACGGCCCATTAAACCATCATTTTGTCGTTTTTAAAGTATAATTTGAAAACTACTTGGAAGAAAAATGTGAAATTTTGGATTTCCATAAAGCAGGACTTAATAAATCTAAATTCATCAAAAGAATTGTAGGTTGCAATTCATAATTTTTTCCAATATTAATTTCATAATTCATATCATAAAATTATAAAAAATTACAAATTCAACGTATTTATGTTTGGGTATTTTAGTATTATTGGCTACACAAAAAATTAACACATTAGGAGCATAATTTCAGGAGATATTAATAAAAATATGAAAAAGTAATTTAACATTACAAACACTAAATTTTGAATGTTTATAATTCAAAAACTTATGATTCAAATGACTTGAAATTTGATGTCTAGGCATAGTTTGAACCGAAGATTTGAAATATCTTGTTAAAATTGGGTATTGCTATTGAAAAAAAAATTGGGTTCGTTTTAATATGTAGATTGCCCCCTAAGCAAATTTTATTTAATCATTTAAAAGTAGACTTTATTCTCAATCGTTCGGTACTAATAATTTTCTTCTATGATAATTTGTTGAGGAGTTAGTAGCGAGTGTTTACTTTTTTTTTTGGTCCACGACTGTACATGACATTGAGACACGTAACCAAAAACTTTCAAATAATTTAACCATCATAATGCTGTGATGTGATTTTTAGCCTCCATTTATCATAATATAGTAATTTTATTAAGATAATAAAACTTTGTAAAAAATCACCATAAAATGAAAACAATACATAGGACGCGTTTTGAGCTAAAAATATTAAAAGCTCGTCATCAGCTAAAGCAAACGCGTGTTTGCTTTAGCTGATGAATAGCTTTTAATATTTTTAGCTCGAAACGCGTCGTATGTATTGTTTTTATTTTATGGTGATTTTTTACAAAGTTTTATTATTTTAATTGTTTCATATCGCCAGTTTTCGGTGTTGTTTCGCTAGTAATTTTATTATTATGAATTTTGAATACTTTACTTATCATTAGAGATCCACCGAAAATTCGGTGTCATTTTCGGTTGCGGCTTAAATTAGAGTTTCACCGAAAATTCCTTTACGGCGAAAATATTGTCGAAATTTCGATCGCATTGAAACTCGACTGAAACTATCTGTATTCTGAAAATATCGTTTTTTCTTTCGGAAATTTTCAACATTGTTCATTGATTTGAGCTATATCGGCTCAAATGAGACACTTTTTATTTATTGCTATGAATTTCACTATTTATAATTATCAGAGTCATGATAGACTCAAGACATGAGTTAAAATTATAATGTAAGTAATGCTTATATGACTGAACTATGAAGACACTTTTTCACGTGCTCATTAAAAGTTGCAGACTTAACAGTAATAGAAAATTTTTAGTTTGAAAAAGCAGAAGTGTTTCGAATACTCTTTGAGAAAGTTCTAGTATAGCAGATTATCATTTGCAAAAATCATTATAAAAGATAATCGAGGTTTGTATACATAAAACATTTTTTAATTAGATGAAATTCGCATAAATAGAAAATCATTATGTGTCATTGTCGAATTAATTACGTTTTAAATTATATTAAAATAAATAATTTTGGTCAGACGCACATAAAGTCAACTTGGGCCACACGTATAATTAATTAATAATTATTTATATTTATGTATACATTAATTGCTTAAAAAAAAACTTTTTTGGACATTTTAGTTTTTGGATGAAAATAGGAAGATTATCGAAATTCGGTTTCGGCTTCGGCTTTTTAAAAACCTATTTTGATCGATCCTTACTTATCAAGTCTGCATCGAATTCTTCTCATTTGCATCCAAAGCACTCACTTCAGGAATTTCTTTTTTATTATAAAATTAAGAATTCATACCAGAAATTCTGATTTATGATTTTTGCTATATTGAATGACAGACGTGCCGTGATTACATAAAGTAAAAATTATTCTTCAAAATTTCCACTAAGGATTCGAAATTTATGAATAAAAAAGAAATTCCTCAAAGGTCGCATATAAGCGCCTATAATGCAAATCGAGTCAATATTAAATATATAGTACTATAAATTCTAAGAGAAATTGACAATGAATATAAATTAATAAAGATTAGATATCGATGAGTTTCTGTATGGAATCTTTATGACAGATTGTTAATTAAGATTGCATTTTCGAAGGAGTTAGAATGTGTGTTTAAGAAAACTGCAATTACCTTCATCGTTACATTATCATAGTTAAAACTCAGATTGTTAAATTTCAGTTATTATAATTTTATAATTAGGAGGAAGGCTTGACAATGTTTAGGTAACATTTTTTAGCTTTTAATGCATTGCAGACATTAGAATCATATTGTTTAAGTTTCATGCCTAAAAGCTAACATATGAACAGATATTATTACTTATATGTTGTAAAGATTATCTAATCCAGAAATAAAGAAAAAAATTCTTCTAATCAAGGCATCAGGTATAAAACCAGGCGTAACAGTAACATTATTTGATCCAAAGGAATATTCGCTGTAACCTCTAATAAAGTTACTCATATAAAAGCAGAAATAATTCTTGGAGAACAAGTTATCCCTAGGAGATTACAGTAACTGAAGACAACAAGGAAAAATTTATGAAGGCACTATTGTATGGATTATATTTTGAGCACTGAAATACCAGATGGTTAACTACTCTAGACCGATTACAATTCTCCACTGATGAGTCACTCACATTGATAAACATTATATTATTAAGGCTTTTCGACACTATTCATAAAGTTGGAAATATAATTTTGTTTGATACTGTTTTCCTCAGAGGTTCGTTAAACTTCATCCCCTTGCTTGCCCCTTTCCTTTCAAAACCGATAGTAGAATCCATAAAAAGGTTCTAAAAATTCTGCTCCAACGTTTTGATCTCATTTTTCTTGAAAATTTCACGTTTTTTCCCCCCTTCAGGCTAGGCGAAAGTATATTGAAAACTCTGGTGCAAATTTGAATGCTATGTTTATTCTTGAGAAACCTTTCCCCTACATATTTTGTTTCATCCTCTAATAAAGTTTGTTTGTCAATTTGAACAGAATAACTGGTACTATTATTCAACCCCTCTAATTGCACATCCTGTAATTTACTTTAAAGAAGTACATGGAGTAAAAAAAGCTGCTCATGAGCAGGGACAAGAGACTGGGCATCTGAACCAAGAGCCACAAGAATAATTAAGCATTATGGGGTTATACCTTGGCTGAGTGAAACTACTACTACAAATCTCCGCCGACAGGCATGAACCAAGAAGATATCTACTGGGAAAAAACTCATATATTTAAAAAATAAATTGATGGTTATATAATGTACAAAGATAGTTACATAACGATGGTTATAGAAAACGAAAATAAGATTAATAAACACAAAATAAAGAGTTGACCATTACATACATAGTCTTCACCACAATCAAAGTATACGCTGGATCATCAAAACAGGGATTATTCTTTTGGATAAGAAATTTATTCTTTTTAATTAGATGCATACATTGGATAACACGATTGGATAAGAGTGGGCAATCTAAGATGTAATTCATTCAACCATGGAGAAATACCTGCTTCTGCTTTTTAACATGGTATGCCGAGATCAATGTGCATTGTAGCCAATAATGCAGTGAGGCGGGGAGTTGGCCGCAGACACACAATGACGAAGTTCTTTTCTCAATTTGTACGCGTATTACTGGAATGTACCATGATTTGTGGAGAATAAAATTATACAGCTATTGTTGATCTGCAAATTTGTCGAAACTATTGGAAGAAAATTATAAGTGTAGTGACCCTCATCTGTTATATCAATATGTAGTTGCCATTTTTTAATTTCATTTAATTTTAGCTCTGCTTTTCAAATGGATGTTGGGAAAGGAAATAAGGATGACGGAAATCCTGCTCATATGCACCAGGAATTCAAGCAAATTCTGTTAAAATACAGCTTGGCGCAAGACGCGTATTTCGAGTCGCTATAGTGATCGAGATTTTTTAAGCCCTCATATAATGTTATTTAGTTATTTAGTTTACACAGAGACAACTTATGAAATTAATCTATGTTATATTTTAAAATATCAAATAATAAAATGTTTTTTTTTAGTTTATTTCTTACATTATTTTATTTAATAAGCCATACTGTATATAGCAAATCGTCTTTTGAAAGTTTTTGAACTCAATCTCTATTGATCTTCTGAATTTTAACCCTTCCGCTCATCGTAACTTCATATGAGGCTCATATTTTAAACTAGTAAATCTGCAGATCAAGAGCCTCAACGTCATCTCTGCAACTTCTTGTTTTTAGCAAATTTTGCTTAATATTAATCTTTCTACAAAAACAAAATTTAAACTTTTAAATTACACAAACATTTATAGAAGGAGAAAAAAATATTTCGATGGTTTCAGACATTAGAAGCGTTAAATTAAACACGTTGTTATGTAATGATATTCTGAAATTCTCACGAGCTACTTATTCTAGTAATTTTTATATAATAAAGCAAATTTCTTCAGGGGGTGCCCCCCCCCCCCCTGAACCCCCCGTTGTGTAATTTATTTTGCATTTGTAAATTTCTATTGATTGAGTTAATGATTATCCTATATCTTAGATTCATTTTTACACTGCGATTTATAAGGATAAGCAACAATTTGGTCAAGCATTTTACGTTATCCTAATATCCATACAGCAGTATTTACTTGCCTGCTAACCACAAACATCTGTATCTAATGGATAAAGAACTTTTGGAAATGTAAACTGAGACATCTAATTTAGAAATCTAATAATAATTTTGATTACCATTCTGCAATATTTATATCTAAGATCTAATCTAAATATCTAAAAATGTACTCGATAGCATTAACTTACTAAAATCACCCTAAAGTAAGGGGGAGTTCTAAACCTAACGGTTAATAATTCAACATCGTATCCACTTCCAATTGACTAAATAGATAAACGTGATATGGCGCCGTTAAGTATTTTTTGTGATAGCCTTTTAATAGTATCCACATTTAATTTAAAATCGTGATGTTACAAACACCGTTGAAATTTGATGCACACCTGTGTTCAGGTCAAATTACGAAAGGTTAACTAACCTTTTATTTCCCTTAGCCGGGCATTTTGTTTCATTTTTCGTAATAGAGATTATTTTAATAATCATGGAAGACGGTAGTATTCCGAGTGACGCAGCCTTAAGCCGAAAATCGAATCGTATCGTATCGTTAAAATCGTATCGTATCGTATCGTAGAATTCGTAGATGGCAGAACTCATATATACAGCTAACTCGACATCAAAGAAAACGCGAAAAGCCGCCTTTTAATAACTCAGCAGATATATGTCTTATTGTTCTGAATTTTCTAGAACAGTCTTATATCTGCAGTCTAATCGTATTCTGAAATTTTTACATTTCTACGTGCAGTATATTTTGAGATCTAAATAGCCATTTTTAAAGTGAAAACGTTGGTATCATATCGAGGAAGTTCCTAATTTGAAAATCTCGAAAACGGTTCTAACGATTATTTTTAAATTGATACATAACATAAATGTGATTAAGGCGAGGTGAATAACACTTTTCTTTTTTCTGGGAAAACTCTCGTTCGTTAAATAATTCGATTTTTTTTCTCTCGAAAATGACACGGGCGATTTTTTAAAAATCAAATAAATATGTTTCAGATGAACCAAATAACAATTTACTTGTTTCCAGCAAGACTCTTGTTCGTTTTATAATGCGCATGAAAAATCGGACTATATTTCTTCGCCATTCTATGGAAATTTCACCGAAAATGGATGACACTGTATTCATACACATGCTTTCTTTTTAACCACTTTTGGGGAGAAAAATTTTGTCTTCCCACTGGCTGAGTGGCTAAGGACCATCGTTTACTGATCATAAGATAGGCAGTTCGATCCTCGCTGGTACGTGTTTTCACATGTGAATGTGTTTTTTTTTTTTTTTAAGTCTGCTAGTTGACCATTATTCTCAGTTCCTTTGTAATTTTTTTAATTGCTATTAAGTTAAATAAAATTACAATTATAATGACGCCAATTTGATGATGATTATTTCTTGGCAATTTTTCAACAATAAAAATATTACCATAAATTTTATAAATATATTTAATTTCAATCACTTTACAAAAAATATACATTAATAATTATTATTTGAATATAAATCACACGATCAGAAACGTAAAAAAACAATTCATTTCAGCTCTTCTTTTTATATCATTTTTTATTATTATGACGGTCAATCAATATATAATCACTGACATCCATAATATTATTATTATTATAATTATTATTTTCCTTGCATAAAAGCTATTGTGATGTAATAATTCTTTTATAATAAATAATTTAGTTGAAATGTTTTATTTATAAATATCAATGAAGTTTGATTACAGTTTACATAATAAGCATATCAGACTTCTGGTGTCGCCATCTTTTGACGCAATTGCGTAGTATTATAGAGAAATGTTTGATAAAAACGTCTATCCATCTATGTAACTATCCATCTATGAAACACCATCTATGTAAGGATTTAATAATTATAAATTAACATTTTGGATTTATTAATTTAAGGATAAAGTGTTTTTAAAGGAATATCAAATGAAACCCTCTGTGCGATCTGCGATTATACTTACCCAGTTGTTTTTATATACAAACTGCTATAAGGAAAATTGTAATAAAATAGTAAAAATTAAATCTGCATTAAATTCCATAAGTATCTTTTTTTTTAATCATTTTATCACTAACCTCAAAAAAGTAATGATATCAATGCAAAAACCCTTGACGGGTTAAAAGTTTCTGACGCAGCACTTTATCTTATGCTCTAAGAATTTTAAATATGGAACTTAAAAATACTGATATCAAATTTTGAGTGACGTTATGCTATTTCTTAAAAAATAAATTTGTATTTATTTCATCATTTTATTTTTGTTTTATTTATAATCGCATGTGCAAAAGTTATGTTCAACATGAAAAGCTGCATAAAATTTTATTCGCTGTTGCTTTATCATTTACATCTCTCATAAATTCAAAATATGAGTTTTAAAAGATATGATATAAAATTTAAGTGACGCCTTGATGTGACTTTAAAAGGTTTGTTTTAAAATTCAATTTAAATTATTTTTGACTTGGTTAAAATAATTTTTTACATCTACACAATACTTTTAATTTTCCAATTCACTGTTAAATATATCACTTTCATTGAATCTATACTATGCATTGAAATGTATTTATTTCAATAAATTGATTTATCTTTTGTGTCACGCTATTCAAAATTGTGAGTAAGATTTATGTAAATGGTTTATTTGCGTCAAACTATCCTTTTTCATACATTTCATGTAGTTTGGACACAATGACGCAAATAAACCATTTACATAAATCTTACTCACAATTTTGAATAGCGTGACACAAAAGATAAATCAATTTATTGAAATAAATACATTTCAATGCATAGTATAGATTCAATGAAAGTGATATATTTAACAGTGAATTGGAAAATTAAAAGTATTGTGTAGATGTAAAAAATTATTTTAACCAAGTCAAAAATAATTTAAATTGAATTTTAAAACAAACCTTTTAAAGTCGCATCAAGGCGTCACTTAAATTTTATATCATATCTTTTAAAACTCATATTTTGAATTTATGAGAGATGTAAATGATAAAGCAACAGCGAATAAAATTTTATGCAGCTTTTCATGTTGAACATAACTTTTGCACATGCGATTATAAATAAAACAAAAATAAAATGATGAAATAAATACAAATATATTTTTTAAGAAATAGCATAACGTCACTCAAAATTTGATATCAGTATTTTTAAGTTCCATATTTAAAATTCTTAGAGCATAAGATAAAGTGCTGCGTCAGAAACTTTTAACCCGTCAAGGGTTTTTGCATTGATTTATTTTACACTCTACAAGCTGTTACACGGGACGTTGTTCACGTAGCATTAAAATAGAGATAAATGCATTAAATAAAACATTTCACTCACCACCAGACATGGCAAGTCTCAGGCTTTTTGCACAACACTATCACCTTACCGAAAATGTTGTTCTTTTAAATCGCGCAAATGTTTCAATTAAATAAAGTAACATTTTTTGTATTAAAATACTGGTATCCAGAACGCCGGAGGCTTGGCAGCCCTGCTCCTCTTAATAGAAACATATATATTTAACCAACACTTTATCACATTTTATAGGAAACAATACGGAATTTCTTATTTGTATGGCCTTACATATACCTCAGTCATAAAAATGTAAAATTTTGTGCCAATTAATATACGCAATTGCGAAAATGAAATCGCAACCAATGAGAAAAGGAAGGCCAAGTAAAATCGTGTAAATCGAGGAATCTTTCTTCGTAGTGTGGGAAAATACCACTACAAAAATTAATTTAGGTGGTATTTGGTGTGAAATGTTTATATGTATTCATTCCTGTCCTATTTATCTTTTTTATTATTTGTAATTTGCTGCATTTTCCCTTTGCACGTGAAAATCTTACAAATTAAAATGAACTCTTTGGGAGAAATTGTTATTCCCTTTTTTTTTTTTTTTTTTTTTTGGCAACAATAAAGTTTATAAAGTTTAATAGAATAATGTCAGTTTATTCTGTATGAAAATAACGAACTTTTTCCTTTATAATCAAAATAGTTGAATACATAAATAAAGATATTATTCTATATAGTATATAAATACTATTTTCATTTCTGCGTTTAAATCAATCTATATGCAAATATCTATACAAAGGCATTCATTAATTCATTCCTTTTAACTTTGATTTGACTTTAAAAACCATACATACTTTCACATTTATGATATTTTTAGATGAGATATAGTTGCTACGCAACGGTTAAAAGAAAAAAAATGAAATATAAGTAAATTCATAAAATAAAATGTTTTATATTATTCGAACACATGTATAAAATTCCATCATAAGTTATACACCTAATTTAAAAGCTCTGACAAATGTTTTGACAAAATTGCAAACTAATAGGAATAATTTACTACTCTTATTTAAAAATTTCAGCATCAAAAATTTACCATTTAAATCCATTTTTTATATGACCCATTTCTTTCAACAAATGAAAATTTGAAAATCGTCTGACTTGCCATTGAAAAGCATTACAGAGCAAAATAAAATGTTCTATATTTCCCGAACGAATGAACCAAATTTAACCAAAAACCATACAGCTAAGTCCGAGTACCTCATCAACATGCCACATTAATTTCAAGCCGATCGGATGCTTTTTGCGGCAGTTATCGCGGAACAGACGGACAGACAGACAGACAGACAGACAGACAAACGGAAATCAAAACTTTTCGTGTCTCCACAGTAAGCCTTCACTGGCGTTTCGGCAATGATAAAACGCAGGGTTTTAGTAGAGATTTTTGACTAACTTTTTTTCCGTAATATTTCTTAAACTAGGCCTTATATAATGATACAAATCCTGTTATTTTAGAAGTCTAGAGTAGTATTCTAATTATGTCAATTTAGCGATCGACTCTGGAAAACTAAAATCTGCAGAATAATAAAAATATGACAAAAAGAAAGCTAGTGTTACACCATTTTCAGTTTGTTAAATGGAATATAACCTCAATCTAGATATTTTATGCAAAAATAAATTTCGAAACTTTTATGGTATCCCGTATTTAAAAAAATATTTTGATACATTTAATGAGATAAGCACAGACATGTCATTAAATGAAGATGGATTGATTCGTAATAGACGACTTTAGCACAGCCTAAGGCAAAACCAAAGAGAATTGGATAATAAATGTTTGTCGGTGATCTGATGATCATCAAGGAATGCATATGCAATTAAGCGAAAATTTTCTTAGGAATAATTTAAAGATTATATGCAGATGGGCAGAACCCAATAGTCCAGGTAGATTACGAATGAATGCTATGCGTAACGTAGGAAACCTTAATTGAAAACCTATCTGACATGAGTCAATTTCACACTCTTATCCTTCTGTGTGCCATTTACACAAAAAAAGGTTTTCACATCTATTACAACATTCCGTATAATGCCTGTCGTATCATGTTATTCACTGAGTTTTTCTGGCAGTCATAATATATTATAGGACTCATCAACTATTGCAGCACTTTACAAATCTCTGCAACCTCATACTTTCAGAAAAAAAGACGCAGAAGAACCGGATTAAAAAAAAAGTATAATGGAAAATAAAATCTCTTTAAAAGCTTTTGTGTTTTGTAATTTAACTGAGAATGATTCAGCTATAATTTTGTTATATTGTTGTAAAATCAATATTATGATTCCATCATGTCATTAATTCTGACAATCACAATGTATTATAGGCGACATCAACATTAACAGCACTTCAGATGGTTGAAGCTAAAAAAAAAAGGTTTTGCCAAATAACTTTTAAGTGCATTATTTGAGACAATGTTTTTTGTAAAAGTTTTATTTCAGTTTTATTCGAATGTTGTAGCAGAGTAAGGGAAAAAAAAGACTTAATAAACTGATACTAAAAGATACAGCTTCTTTCTTGAATTGGGGGGGGGGGGGTAGGGGGGGATAAATCAGAAAGAAACATCGTGGTTAAAAGTGATTAACGGGAGTAAAATGATTCTATATACCAAGAATTTTTGCACGAGTGTCATTTTAAAATGAATATTTTACATCCTCATTGCAAGAAGATGAGGCTATTTCATGTACACCCAATTCAAAAATAAAATTTCTTGATGATATAAAATTCTACTCCTTTAATGTCCTCCAGTCTAACCAGACCTTAGACCAATTGAAAATATGTGGGTAACAGAAAACAAACTGTTTTCACACATAAGCCAATATTCTGAAAGGGAAATTCATTTTTGAGGATTTATAAGCTAATATATCTCATGACCTTTTGGAGGTTTTTTTCCATCGGTATGTCAAGGAGATTTCAAAAGTGTATTGCCCAAAATGAGTAAAAATAAATAAATAAATGAAACACAACATATAGGCTGTTCCACTCTCAAAGGTGTCCAATGGATAATTCCCAAATCGTTAGTCATAAACGTATAATTCCACTCACAAAAAATGTTTTAAATAACGCAAAAAATTATTTTAAAAGTCCTTTGGATCAATAAAAACATTTCTTTAAAAAGTTAAGAAATTTATTTTTTTATACGGCCCATCGGTCCTATAAGTGATATTTAGTAAAAATTTCTTATTACACTAACAAGTAAGAGAAAAAAGTACCATTGATCTAACACTAAAATTGACCGAGTTATGTAACTTTGAATTGAATGACTTACACCAATTGTCTGTACACAGATGAGTTGGGTCATGCTTCAAGGGATCGTACACAAAGTGCTTAAAGTATTCGAAGAATTTATTTCGTGCATATCTGAACACAGATGAGTTGGGTCATGCTTCAAAGGATCGTACACAAAGTGCTTAAAGTATTCGAAGACTTTATTTCGTGAGTATCTGAACACAGATGAGTTGAGTCATGCTTCAAGGGATCGTACACAAAGGACTTACAGTATTCGAAGAATTTATTTCGTGAGTATCTGCATTAGCGTGTATCTAGTCACATGGTAAAAATATTACGATGGTGTTAATTTTTAATAAGTTTCAGATTGCTTAAAATAATTGTACTTTAATATATGTTTTATTTTGTAAAGAATTGAGGCTGCTGCTTTTCATCATTTCATTTAACAAAAATTCTGTTATTTTTTCACTTATATTTTCAGGACAAGCTTATATTTTGCTTTAATATGACAAAAAGAAAATAGATTTCAAATTTATATTGTTGTGTTAATTTCACTCTGATCTATTATATTTTTATATCTGACGATTATATAGATTTCTAGCAAATTTGTGAATAACCCCTATTTCGCAATAAAAAAGATGCTTCAAATTTAAACAGCTATTACTAGGTCAGTTTCAATCGTAGAAGAATGGGACATTTTTAGCATTACTTCTTAGAGTAATAGGGAATTTTCACTAAATATAACTTGCAGGACCGGGGGACAGGATAAAAATTTTAATTTCGTTATTTTTTAAGAACTGTTTTTATTGACCTAAATCGCTTTAAAAATACTTCTTTACCTCATTTAAAACATTTTTGCAATTGAAACTATATGTCTATGACTAACGGTTTAGGAATTAGCCATTGGGCACCGTTGAGAGCGGACACCCTGTATATTGTGGATTCGGGTTCTTTGAAGAAAATAATATAAGCTTTATTACAATAAATGTTTTCCTAACAAATGCTTTCCTAATTTCATTTATGTTATTTATAGTACTGGCATCCCAGCCGCCAGTATTATACAGTAAAATCAACAATAAAGAACTGTAAAATAAGCAATAATATACCGTTAAGCAGCAATATAAAGTATATTTATAAGACTGTACACTATTACTTATTTACGGTTTTATTAGACCGCACAAAAAAAAAAAAAAAAAAAAAAAAAATACAGCGTACCGTATATGAAAGGATTAACCCTTTTTAGAAATATAATTAAAAATAGTTGTAATTTTTTTACCGTGTATTTTAGCACTAATCCTACCTTACTTATTCACACTATTTTCCTTATGTCTTTCTAATAATCTAAACTGAGAACTGATTAAAACGACTGGATGAATATTTCCTAAAATTTATACTTACTTTATTAACATTGGAATGCCTGTCTTAAAGCATATTTGAATTTCTTGTTAGTAGGAGCATTTTTTGCAAAATTAGGAGACTAGGTACCACGAAAGCTAAAATATACGCCATTCAAGAATTTATTTTCCTATCTGAATTTGCAAACTTATCCGTATATCGTTGAAATGAGCAGTATATATTTTTCCGAATATGGGTAAAAATCGTAATAATTACAGCTCCAATAATTGTTGTATTGTGTTTTAACGCTATTCCTACCGTATTTCTCCACATTTTACTCTTTATACATTTTATAACAACCAAACCACCACGTGGTTTTAAAAAGAAGCGATGACAATACTGAGAACTAGTGAAAACCATTTAAATTCAATTCTCACCAAGAAAAAGCAATAATTGACGAAATCTCTAAAGAATAAGGTTGAGCTTGTAGGTGCATAATCATTGATTTAAAACAGAAAAACAGATGTTACACAAAATAACAACAACAAAGAAAACTTGCTTTACACTAGAAACGAATAAAACAGCAGAAAACACAACCTGTCGACCTTGCTTTCAGAAAGTAAGACTACCTGGATTTTGACACATCTCCCACGCTCCTGAGATTTTTTCTTGTATTTTCGTGCTATTATCCACTACTGTTAGAGAGCTTTTCAAATGAAGTGTAGGCGTCCTGATCATGACATGATAATGAAAACATCGAAAAAAAAAATTATAAAAGTAAAAGGAAACACAAGAGTTTCATAGATTACGGTTTCCGTGTTGGTTGATTTTGGGGGTGTAGTGACGTAAAAGTTATGAGAAAGCTTAAGGTTTACGATGTTTTCTCCTTCAATTTTTTTTTTCTTTTTCTTTCTGTCATTTCCGTTTTATATATTTCTAATGAAGGACAAGGTTTTATCAGTTCGGTGAACTTTACCTGATGAATTAATAGGATTCTTTAATTTTATATATGCTTATACAATCTTTTGGAGACTTTCTAAACAAGGGATTTTAAGAAAGCGTTAATTTTGAATTTATTCGACAGTTTGTTTTTAATAACTTAATATATGTGTATTTATGTATGTTAATTGCTCCTAAATATATGAAAAGAATATACATTCTTGATCTCTAAAAAGAACTACACCGTTACTTTAACACAAGCTAAAATATTTGAATAAAGTGCTGCAATCTTATAGTTTTTTATGATTTATTTGTTTTTAAAAAAAGTAAAAAGGAGCAAAAAAAAGTCCGAGAAAAATTTTCTCACCTTTAGTTTCCCTAACTTTATTTTTTGTATATTTTTATGGATACTGGCGTTATAAGAAAAAATTAAATTAAAAATCTCTCATTTAACTGAAAAATAGCGCATACCAAGTGTGGAACCACGGCAGTCATACCCGATTTACGTTTTTTTTTTCATCCCATTCTATTAAAGTATTTAGAATAAATGATACTTTATTTATAAAGATCGGTTTTTTAAAGAGCTATGGTGAAATATACCAAATGTCTCTACGTACATGTATTCAATCATAATCCTTTCTTTTCATTTGCACATAATCTAATAATAAAGATACTAATTATTTATAAAAGCCGTAGTTTTGATAAATTCATACAATGATAGTTAACAAACATTTAGTAGTCCATGATAGTCCATTTATTTTGACTAACACAAATTGCGAGGTCTGGTACATTTTAACATTATGTCGTCTTATATTCACCGTTCATGCATTGCATATACTCTGTATTATATATCTTATTGAATGTCTCTAGTGAGGCTTCCTCTTCCTTTAATCACACCCTTTACTCGAATCCTTTAATCACACTTTTATTTTGATATTCAAGAAAAATATACTGTGAAACTTCTCTGTGCGACCACCTCCATTAAGCGACCACCTTCCTGAACGACCATTTTTTTATGAAACGAAATTTATTCCCATACGCTCAATACTAATTTTACCTCTATTCAGAGACCACCCTAGTTGAACTCCCTCCATGAGCGACCCATTTCTTTAAAGATAAAGAAACAAATTCCGTTTTTTCCTGATCGCTTGAAGAAGGTTTTATTAGAACAATAATTCTGGAGAGTGCATTATTCATCAAACTTCTAAACTATGTTTAGAATTTTTTATTATTCTGCTAACTTTTAAGTGTTTAAACCCCTTTGTACCTTTTTAGGCAATGAATTTAACTCTGATGACAAATTAAGGATGACGGTCAATAAACTCCGATGCCCTACTCTGTCAGGAAACTCTCAAAGAATTAGATGAATTAATGAAATCGTCATTATTTGTTCCCTTCCAAAAAAAAAAAAAAAAAAAAAAATCATTTATTTATTGAACTTCGAAAGGACTTGGAAATAAAAGTTATAAAAGATAAAATCCTAAAATCAAAGCAAATGTAATGTATTCATTTTTTAAACTCTGCAGTCATTAATTTATGTAACTAACTTTTGTTTTGATACTTAAATTTTCATATTTTTTCCTAATGTGAAAAATAAATTTTAGTAACATTAATTGTTATCTTTTTAACAATTAAAATTTAGATTTAAACATGACCTCCATTAAGAGACCACCTCTCGGAGCGACCCATTTTTATTGGAACGGAACGTGGTCGCTTTAGGGGGGTTTTACTGTATATATAAAGCTATAAAACAGTATCGTTGCCTCAGAGCAACAGTGGGACATCTAGTAATAATCGAAAATGAGATGTCTGACTTACAGCTAAGCAAAACTGTGTCTGTATCTAGTGGTACAGTAGGGAATTTTTATAAAACACATCTGAGATATACAGTCAACGGTCGTTTTTACGAACTCGTAGGGAACACCCAAATAGTTCGTAAAATAAAAAAACACCAAAAATGATATGAATACGCACATTATTTATGTCTATTTTTATCAAACTGCCCCCTCTTCATAGATGAAGTAGTATTTCAAGATTATTTATTATTTAATAAAGTTATATATGTATTTTTAAATATACAAGAAATAAATGCAAATTGAATGCACAAAAAATAATTTTCGTACACAGAAACGTACATTGTCATGCTTTGAAAACGTTACACATGAAAACACAAACTGTATTAGTACTTAGATGAAAATACATAGATAAAAAATTTGGAATGGAAATAGTCACTTATCTTTTTTTTTTTTTTTTAAATCACATTTTGGAAATATGTTTCCATTTTATCTGTGCTTGAAATCCTTTCACAGCTATTGTTCTCTTCAAAAAAGTGCCTTAGTCCTGACAACCACTACTTGAAATTGTTGCTATGCCCCTCCCTCCGAAAGAGATGGGAGAGAACAACGCATTCTTGGAATGCGTCTGATTTCTCATTGCACCTGTATAGAGTTTAATTTATATTGGCACTGCATTCCGATATTTAAAATAATTTACACATGTAGAAAAATGAGTTCGCAAAAACGAGATTTTCATAATCTGTAGTTCGTAATTGGGAACGAAAAACTACATTGCTTCTATGGGAGTGTATTCGGGACCACTCTATGGTTCGTAAAATCGCAAGTGTTCATGAAAAGGAGGTTCGTAAAAACGAGCGTCTACTGTAGTATTAAACATATCTTTGTGTTTCAGAAGTTGTTCCACTAGATGCAAACACAGTTATTCATAGCAGTAAGTCAGAAATGTCATTTTTTATTTTTACTAGATGTCCTACTGTTGCTCTGGAACGACGAATGTCAGGCATATTTTTCAATACCTTTGTCAATTGATAAATCATCAAAATCATGAGAGTAACCGGGGTTTCCACACCTTAGGACATTTGAATACCAATTTTTTGTATAGTAATGGTAAGTAAAACTCAAAATTTCTTAAATTAAATAAGTCAAGTATTTTTTTTTTTTAAACTAATATTCAAATCCCCTGAGACGTAGGAACCCTGGTGACACATTCAGTGATGTGAAAGAGATAAATACCTAGTAAGTAGGTATTTATTTTTAGGGTATATACTGGAGAATTTAACCAATCCTGTGTAAATACCCAAAAATCGGGTATTTTCATATCTCACAGTAAAAAAGAAAAAAAAATCATATTTTTTTAAAAAGATGAGGAGTTGTATCCAAATATATTGTGCAATATTGTACGTGCGATATTGTGTACGCTATCTTGACACTAATCAATAGATATTTGGATACAGTTCTTCATCCTTTTTCTTCCTTTTGGGATCAACGGATTTCGAGCTTATTCTATCAACGATAATTTTCAGAATTTTCAAGCTATGTTTTTGAGACTTTCACAAAAGTTGCTCTATACACTTAGCTAATACATTATGCACATTATATTTTGATTGTATTCGTGCATCCGCAGCGAAGCATTTTTTAGTAAACCTGCTCATTTTTCATCCAATTTTTATTATTTTTTTAATTTTGATTGCAGGATATTGTGTACAATGTTGTTTGTCATATTTTCTGAAAGAACATTTTTTTATATTAAGAACTCTGCAAATTCTAAGCCAAAAACTTGGCAAAATTTATGGACTGTTTTTATAAAAGCCTTAATTTCTCTACTTGTATACATGCTACCCTCATAAAATGAACACAGTTTATTACAACAAGCCTCTTAATCATGTTCTACAGTTTGAACGCTTTTGCTATATTAGTTTTTACAGGATTATCCAAAACATACTCGTTCTTTTTCAATTTGTTGACGATCCCCTATCTATGGGGTTTCGGGAAAAAATCTTTGAGGATATCTTTGGCCTATATCATTCTGTTTACACACCTGGAGCTTCAGGATAATTACTCATGTATTTTTCTAGATATTTAACAAAACATCTAACATCGCAAGTGACCGATCTTCATTGGCCATATAGTGTACGCATGTGTGTTTCTTAGAATTGTGTTTTTTAATACGTAAAATTAATCAATAGTTATATATATATGCAAATATATGTATGTATCAATTACTTTAAATTTATTTCCCATATACTTTCGTTTTCGTTTTCAGTTGAAACTAGGAAGATAACCGAAATTCGGTTTCGGGCTTAAAAAATTGTTTCGTTCGAAGAACACTACTTAAAAACTTTATATTTAATTGATAATTTATTTATAAGTTTGTCCTCATATGAAATTAGATAGCATACATATGTATTTAATTACAATGAAAAAAAAATCCGTTAGAAGGAATAGTGAATATGCCACCTTTATTATTGAGGAAAAGCTTACATATTACTAATAAATTAGCTGAATAAGGTACATCTTACATAATTTGAGGGGCTCACAATCAGAGTAGACCAAGTCCAATTTTTTCTATTGTGAATAATAACGCTTTAAAGTTCTTAATAAACAATTAATTTATATCAAGTGATTTATAATGATTATATGTGTCAATATTCAATTTAAAGCATCATTTTTATAGTGCCCTACTTTTACAAATGACAAATTAATATTTCTATTGTAAATTTATACGTTTTTAAAAAAATGAGGACTTGGTCGAATATGGTTGTGAAATTTCCATGCGTAAATAAAGACACGTTTATTATGATTACAAAAACTCTTGATTTTCATTTATATTTTTTTATTCTATTTTTTACTCTAAATTAAACACAAACAGTGAAAAATATTACCAGTTATCGAAAACCATTCACTGTACACAATACTATCATAATCATCATCATCGTCGTCATCATGATGTACTTTAGAGGAAGTATCTTGGAGCCTGGTATTGACATCTACTGGAAGATTCTTGAAGTATGCATGATGAATTCGCGGAATGTATGACAAAATAGCCATCCTATCTTTCTTTTTCGCCAAAGTGATTATTCGACGACTGACATTTGATTGACATTTGATAAATAAAGTAACTTGCGCCCACGAGCCCATTTTTCCAAATTTATTTTGAAGAAAATGTTGATCCTCATTGAGGGTTTCTTTGAACAGTAACATGAAGGGAGAATCTCTCAGAACTCGCAGTCATCTAATGCCAATTTAACTAAAACAAGCTTCTTCGGTATCATTTCTGTTTGTGATACTTTGTTCCAAAACTGTAGTAGAAACAAAGTCGGAATTCTTAACTTCAATGACATCAAATTTAGGTCATTTCCTCTTTATATTAATAATAGTTTTCTTCCAGTCTACAGCAACGTAACTGTGCTATTTCTTGCGACTTGCTGCTTCAATCAGGCGAAATTCTGCGTCATTCGGAAGGAAAGAGTCGCCGGACGTCATGGATTTGTGGCCAATTGTCTCTGTTCTTACGTTTGTACTATTAACTTGTTTCAACAGCGTAAGAGACATTTTGATGTTCCTATTTTGAACACCACAGGCATCAGAATATAGAATAATTTTCTTATGCTTAGAGGTTCTTATGCTTTTCTCTCTTAGGTGTCTTGCAACAATGCTAGAAAGGTCTTGAGAACCCCTTCCTCTCTGTATTTCATCCCAGACGTGCATGTAATCTCACATTATTATTAAAGGAATGCATCCTAGAGCTATAAACATATGGATTGCGTTTATAATAAGCTATGGATGTTGAAAGCTTAGGAAAGGGAAGTGCTTTTTACAAGCCGAATGTACAGCAGTAAGTTTCATCTGAGGCTTTAAGTTTTAATTTTTTTTTCTCTAGTCTGTTTAGCTTTCCGCAAATGGACCTCTTGTTTGGTTACAAGACTTTTTCTAGTGTTTTCATCATTTTCTGTCGAAATCTTGATTGATATGTCATCACATAATTTACATGCATCTGTATTTGACGGCTTAACGTGTAAATTAATCTTTGTGCTGAAGACTGTAATAGAATTTTTTTTTTCACGTTTGTCTCAGTACATACATTCTTCTCGAGGTTGAAGATCGAACTGTGTGATTAGAGTTTTTTCCTTGTAATTAATATTGTTAAGAAAAGCGCTGTTAGTACGTTTACTGTTTGTCTACCGAGAAAAAAAAGGGGGGGGGACTCAACAAAAACAATATTACTTTCCATTCATAGTTTATCCATCTGATGATTCATGAGCATTTATTTTTCACCAGAAGATTTGAAATCATTACTTATTTATTCCACAACGTTTTTTTGATAGCAATGAGGCAAGATTTAAACAAGAATGAACCATAGGTGAAAGAGTAGTACACTGATGAATGGACTTGATTCAATATGGTTGTGAAGGTTTCTTGTATTACTTCACCAACTCTGGACACAGATGCAGTCTATGAGAAAGTATGTGAACTATAGACTTGGTACACTATGGCCGTAGATAATCCACAGGTTACTGCACCTTCTACATGAACTATCTCATTTTTTAAAAAAAAGTGCACTTGGTCTACTATGGTTGTGAACCCCTCATTTAATAAAAAGTTTATTTTTATATAAAATGCTCCTTAAGAAATACATTCGTTTTTTTTTGTTTGTTTTTTTAGAGTATTCATTATAATTAAAAAGGCCATTGAAATTCAGCGTTTAAATGTAAAATGTTGAGTTTCTTTTAGATTTAGGAGTTTTAAGAAATCTAAAGTTCTAATTTTTATTTTAGTTTTCACCCATCTATCATAACTAATAGCAATTTGAGGGTTTTCACGGCCATATTTAATCGAGAATAAAAACCTAGGTAAATACCGAAAATGGATATTTACCCTTAAAAGTAAATACATCGGTATTTTAAATCACTGCACATAAATCTTAATAAAAATTAAACAAACAAAAATCTTATAAGAATTAAGTTTAAAAAAATCCCTGCCGGCTTGGGCCTACAGGCGGAGGTAGATTTCGAAGTTAAGTGCTAAATTCACCAACAAAACTTAAATCAAGATTAGAGATAAACCCAGTTCCTTCACTAAGAATGAGCTCTAGGGAGCTAAACATTTTGTGAAAATTCTAATATACATGAATACACACACGCCTGTATATGGAATAGGTTTAAAAATGGCTAAAGCAAATTAAGAGAACCTCAAAGTGTTAAAATATGTTAATATTTCCATAGTCGGGTTTTTATCATGTTTTAATACGTTTCTTCATACTCACATGACGTTACATATTCACCTGCTGAGGTCCATTATATTTCTAAAATGAAGCAATGTTTTGATTTTTTTCAATTCGTCAAACTATTTATTTCATTTTGAGTTTTCATGCGAAAATCTTGCCCTACAAAACTTATGACGTAATATTCAATTTGTTTTCAATCTGTCAAACTGTTTATTTAATTTAATTTTCACGTGAAAAAATTGCAATAGTAAAGCAATTGTTGTGGTGGAAATTTTATTACTTGTTTTAATTGTTGGCAACTGCTATAACGAAAATTATTTATTTTTTCTGTCATTGTTGTGAAAGAGCTAGTTTTATCAGAATCATGTTAAGACGGTATTCAAAATTTTGAACCCTCTCCATTTCCATTCCCTTGGGCCGATTTTGCCCATTTTCAATCCCCGCCGAGATCTTAGCCATCTCAAAGTTGTTGGCGAGTTTGAAGACGATCCGTGCATAATTGCGACTTTTATCGTGCGGACAAAATTTAGTACATACATATATATATATATATATATATATGTATATATATATAAACTTTTTAGGTGGGGGTGGTTTTGGGTTCCCGGGGTCATATAATGAAAAGTTATGAAGGAATTTTTCAAAAGTCGCACCATGGTAACGACTGCAATAGGTAGTATTTCTTACGAAATCTACCTAAAAAAATCCCTGCCGGCTCGGGCCTACAGGCGGAGGTAGATTTCGATGTTAAGTACTAAATTCTCCAACAAAACTTAAATCAAGATTAGAGATAAACTCAGTTTCTTCACAAAGAGTGAGCTGTAGGGAGCTAAACTTTTTGTGAAAATTATAATATACACGAATACACACACACATGCATATGGAATGGGTTTAAAAAATGGCTACAAAAAATTTGGAGAACCTTAAAGTGTTAAAATATGTTAATATTTCCATAGTCGGGTTTTTATCATGTTTTAATACGTTTCTTAAAACTCACATGGCGTTACATATTCACCTGCTGAGGTTCATTATATTGACAATATGACGCAATATACATATTTTTTAAATTCTTCAAACTATTTATTTTATTTTGAGTTTTCATGCTGAAATCTTGCCCTAGAAATCTTATGACGTAATATTCAATTTGTTTTCAATTTGTCAAACTATTTAATTTTACACGTGAAAATTTTGCAATAGAGAAATAATTGTTGTGGTGAGAATTTTATTGTTTTTTTTTTTTTTTTAATTGTTGGCAACTGCCATAACGAAAAACTTTTATTTTTTCCTGCCATTGTTGTGTAAGAGCTGGTTTTATCAGAATTATGTTAAGACAGTATTCAAAATTTTGAATCCTCCCCATTTCCACCCTCTTAGGTCGATTTCGCCCATTTTCAATCCCCGCCGAGATATTAGCCATATCAAAGTTGTTGGCGAGTTTAAGGACAATCCGTGCATAATTGCGACTTTTATCGTGCGGACAAAATTTAGTACATACATACATACATACATATATATATATATATATATATATATATATATATATATATATAAACTTTTTCGGTGGGGGTGGTTTTGGGTTCCTGGGGCCCTACAATGAAAAGTTATGAAGGAATTTTTCAAAAGTCGCACCATGGTAACGACTGCAATAGGTAGTATTTCTTACGAAATCTACCTAAAAGAAAGATTGATATATGTATGGTATGCAGCAATTTTGGAAACTTTGTTGCACAATCCGTGTTATGGGGCGATTAATTAAGTGGCAAGAGAGGATGTTTTTTTTATGTTTTTAAAAAAGCTTACAGACAGTTTCTGGTAATCGAAAATTATGGTAAGAAAAAAAGATAGAAATAAGAAAAGAGTGTGATGTCTAAAAAAATATTATTTTCAAATGAGATAAATCTAGTTAAATAAAATAAAATGTAATTGTCGAGAAAACAGAAATTGACATTTCCCGTGCATCAAATCAACATTGCATTGCGCAAGTAGAGTGTCAATATTAGTTAGTTACTAAGATTAAAACGAAATACAAAATATAATAAACTTTAATGACGCTTTTAATGTATAATTAAAAACTAAATAAATTAAAAAATAAGCATTCTAATTATATACATAACTTTTTTTGATGATAGAAAAAGTGTGGTAAAATTATCCTGTTCTCATCCATCTTCAACCATTTCCATCCATCTTCAACCATTTCCATCCATCTTCCACCATCAGCCATTTATTTTGACATTTATCTTCTCACTCATTTTAGAGGCGAAAACTTATTACATTATTTGACAAGTTTTAGAAAATGTTTCTTTTTTAATCAAGTTTTAATTACCTCTAAAAATTTCTTTCATTTTTAAGAAAAAACAAAATTTTATGCATCAAGATATGCTTTTGTAACTAACATGAGAGTTTTTATATATACTTTTTTTTAATTTGAAAAATTTCCTTCTACATTTTTTAAGTCTATGTAATAAAGGTTAACAACGTAATATATTTTATTACCGAACTTAAACTCTAACATTAAAATACAGCATTATAGCATCCTAAAATAAAATATTAAAATGTAAAATATTTCTTTTGTTTTTCTTTTTCTTACTTTCCTTTTTATTAATCTATTGTTGTTATTATTTTTTAAGTTCAAATATTATTTTTTATTACGTACTTTAACTAAGAAAACAGCCAAACAGCTTTGAAAGAAGGAAGAAAAATGTTCGAAATTGATTAAGTTTCGACGATTAATAACAATAACCTATTACATAGGATTAATAGCAATTATCGAATTAATAACAATAGGGTACTTTTCCAATTTAGGGTCCATGGCGAGGTATAAAAAATCGTCATGGAGAGAGAAGGAAATTTGACAATATATTTGTTTACAAACTATTCACTGTTTCATATAAAGAAGCAACATCTTTCGATATTTATATAATTTATTTAGGTGTGTCTATTAAATTCCCGGACTAAGCGTGTAGTTAATGAATGAAAATGTGTAGGAACGCGTCATCATGCGAATGTGATAGCGTAACCAATGAGGTTCGAAGGTGGAACAAATGCGCAGTGATTGTATCAGTATTTCCGGTTTGGAAAAGGTAAATGCAGGTGGTTCATTAGAGCGCGTGTCACGGTCGGGGATGGATCAAGTGATGAATTTGTTTCAAAATTGGAAACAGCACTTTTTGACCAAACATGACATCATAGAGGTTAATAATCTTCCGTATTCTCCTGATTTGTCACCTGCTGATTTAAACTTGTTCCCAAAACTGAAGACTGTTCTGAAAGGACATCGATTTTAGGACGTAGAGGACATAAAGAGAAACGTAACCGCTCAACTCCGAAGCAAATCTTCAGAGGACTACGAAGCGCGTTTCCAGAATTTGCCGCCGTGCGCAAAAGTGTGTGAGTGCCGGATGTGATTATTTTTAGGACTATTAAACGTATGTTTGTTTTGTATTATTCATTCCGTTGTATTAGCTCTAATCCTTGAATTTAATAGACACACCTTGTAATATAAAAAAGCCATTTATCTATTTTTATATACAAACATAAGTAAATTACATATAAAAAACAATAATAATATATTTATATAAATTAAATTTATACATGTAAATTCTTATAAAACAAGCTTGCACAAAAGTTCATAAGATTTGTTTTCATAACTGTTTATATCATTTGGGAACAAATCTCACTTTCTGAAGTGCGAATTGTGCCAAGTTTAAAAAAAAACGCCACGGACCCTATACTGGGAAAGTACCAACAATAGAATCTTAGAGTTTTTCAAAATTTTGAAATAAAAATTCCTATTGTTTACAGAACATCTATCTCCTGAATTAGAGTGATTTCATTTTTTTCTTTCGTTACATTTAAATTATTTAAGCGACACAGTTTCATTACGATTAGATTATGAGCCTACATTTCAAAGCTATGTGAAAGGAAATTAAAAAGGCTGAAAAAATTGAGTAGTGCAAAACACTGTATTTTTTTTTAGGCATAATAACTATTCAAGTGAAACCATTTTCTCTAAGTATCTGATAAATTAACCCTACTCGTTAAATTAAAAGACATGCATTTCATTTCGCAAACATTGGAATTAAAAATAAGATACGAAAGAAAAACTACAAGCATTACATTTGTTAGTTTATTTTTTAAACTAAACTAACTATTTTAAAAATCAAATGTTGAAAATCAAAGCATTCATTAAATAAACAAAAGAGGTATCATTAAAAAAACTGATTTGAGATCTACAAAACTCTAATTAAATGTAGTAAACATATAATTGAGTACTTTCGTTTAACATCTAATTAATTTTTATGTGATATTTAATTGATGATTATGACCATCGTAAATATCTAGTTAACTAGATGGGAAATGATATTTAATAAACGATATTTACGATGATAATTATTAACTAATAATATGAAATGTTATTCGACTTTTAATTATGTGCTTTATACTGATTAATTGTACAACAAAAACCATTTTTAACTAACTAAAGAGAGCATGAAAATATGCCCTTATAATATGCTAAGCACGATAGGAGAAAAAAAATAATATACTGTTCCAATTCTCCATTTTGAAAAAATCCAGTAAAAGCTTTTTTTTTTTTTTTTTTTTTTTTTTTTTAGTTTTTAATACCGGGTAGCCACAATTTAAACACCCCTAGTCTGACCTCCCTATATATCGAACTACTCAGTGCAAAGGCTTCAAATTTGTGATACATATTATTCAAAACTTGGGGAAACGGAGAACGTAAAAAAAAATTATTTCTAGGAACACCGATAGGTGACGCTGTACAACAGAAAATAGGAAAAAATAAAAAGATATATTAATAATAAAACCAAACATATGGGAAATAAACTTTTTCAGTTTTAATTTCTATTGCCTTAATGGAAAAAAAAGTAAACAGGCTTAAACTATCATTGTAACTGCAATTTCACTTTGTAAACACAAAACTTTCCAAAAACTCATGGTTTGCAGCCATGTTCTGTGCATAAAAGAGAATAAAAACTGGATTGATGTTATTTCTTCTGCAACATTTCAATAATGACAAAGGAACATTTTAATAATGACAATCAGCCATGCGTTTTTGAAAATCTGGCCATTTTGTTTTCGGGATCTCAATCCGTGTGGTTTTTCGCTGCACTACCATGGAGCCACCCAGCCTGCACGAAAAAGACTGAAATTAAAGTTCTGATTTAAAATATAAATTGAAAAAGGGTCGGATGTCATTAAATTAATTCATTTAATTAAAATCATACAAAGTTTTTTCAAATTTTTATTATTTATCGTGTGATCGGAGGTATTCAGCTATGAGCATACAAAATTTCAAGTCTCTAAGTTATATGTATAGTTTCTGAGAACGAACCTTGTGACAGACAAACAAAGGAGTGAGAGGAATGGGATTTCATCAGATGAACGAAAACTTAAAAAAGAACCTTTTAAACCACTATTTTTTTGTTTTTAGGTTCAATTTTTTTAAATTATTTTTTACGGGCTCAAAATGGTGTATTCTAACATTTGAGTAAATGTTTTTCAAATCGGAGTTGTCGAGTCACAAAAGGTTAAAAGACATTTTTTCATTATTATTAACTTTTTATTTAATTTAATCAAAATGAAATAAATGATTGGAAAAATTTTAACATTTATTCTCGAGCGTTTTTCAAGGATTGGTTATTTTAAAGCTTGTCTATAATAAAAATCTTAAAAAATTTCATTAGTCTATGAATTAGTAGTGTAATTTATACTAAGTCTTGTTCATCTGTTACGTAACGGGAATAAAGACCCGAGAAGATGTTTGTGTAATACTCTTATATTCATGTGTGCATCCTCCACTTTTCCTCTTTTCGACCTTGGGTAGGCGAAATTTGCCGCAGACAGACAAGGATAATCCCACATAATAATACGTGTGGTGGGTTCAAATGACATACCTGATGTAAAAATGTGTTTGATATTGATTGTGAAGTTATTCTAAATATAGCTTATTAACATCAGCTGTAACAAACGATTTAATGAATGGAATACCTTTCTTGTAGAAAGTAACAGAGTATAAGAGCGATCTTTTTTAAATACAGAGAAAAATTAGGCGATCATACCCTCCCCCCCCCACCCCCCCAAAGAAAAAAAGGAGGAAAGAGATTAGTTAAACAAAGCCCACCAAGGAAGAGAGAAATAGAAAGAGACTAGTTAAGCAAACCGAGGTAGCATGAACATTAGCAGCAAGATTGATTTTTTCTGACATTATCTTGCTGTGACAAATTTGAATTGAGAAATTCACAGCAACTTTCCCGCAAGGTACACCATTCTCCACTTGCATGAGTAGTTTGTTGTAAAAGTGATGGCAAGACTATCTTTAATTCTCGAAAGTGACAAAAGCAAAACATCCCTCTGTTGGGAGAATAGACAATCAGTACATACGCAGAAATTGCAGAAATTTTATTCGGTTGGCACCGCTTTTTCTAAATGCTATACTTATCAAATACCAAAAAAGGCTCTTATTGAAAGTTACAAATACTACCTTAACTTGTTTATGGTGATGAAAACGATGCATGCACCTTCTGGTGGTTTGTTCGCATCAATAGACCTGATCAGATCTATGGACCCCTCCGAAGGGATTAAACTTATAGTGTAGCAGTTGTAAACAGATAGTGGGGCGTGGAAAGATTACTACTTTGCAATAAGTTTGCAATATTTTTTATTACTTGTTTGCCGTTAATTTGCGATAAATTTGATACAGCATGAGTTTAACTTGCACGACAAGTTAGCTCAAAGTTCAAAGAGTGGTTACTTTGGCGTTTGCGTTATCTTGCAGCAGTCTTGTTGTAAACTTTCAGGCTTGTCATGCTGAGCTTGCTGCTACTTTGCAGGTTTTCAAAGCAAGACTGCTGCAAATTTTCTGAAAATTAAAAATGCTATCTGGGAAGCCAACCATATTCCTGTAATAGAATATCTGCTTCTTATATCAACTTAATCTCAACCAGCAGCAGCAGTAGCGGCAACTTTTGAAAAATATTGGGTGGGCTCAAAAAATTTTGAGTAAAATAACACATACAATTTTTCCACCTTACGCGTATGTGTGTAGAGACAGATGCAGAGGAGGAGCGAATGACTAAAGACGATAATTCGAAATTAATTTTTTTTTTTCTAAGCAAAATATAAAATTATTATAATTTAATTATAATTTAATAAATAATTTTATTAAATTACATTTTCACGAGTTCTTCCTTGTAAATACATTAATATTTATTATAAATATTAGAATTGTTAAGTATTGAAAGTGCAAAAATCTAAATGTCAAGAAAAATATACAGTTTAGTCAATTAATTGCTTTATCAATTCAAAACATTAAAACAGATATCAAAATATGTAGGAAATTTGTATTGAAAAAAATGTAATTAAACATCCGCTGAAGGGACTTCCAGTGCTCCTTTGTGAATTATACCTCTGGAGGTGCCTTGCCAGGTGAAGGTCTCGACATCTGATCAAGGTTCTAAATTACGAGACCAACTTAAGTAGCAATGTGCAGATGCCAAACCACAGGATATAGCGATAAGTAACCGGCAAAACAAAGTATACACAAACGAGCAGTAGGCGCTGCAAATAGGATGTCGATCGAGGCAACGATGTCAGGTTTACTGCCGCTCGCGGCGATTAGGCGGTCACTCGCCCCGATGTCAGGTACTAAACCCGGTAAGCTGGGGCAACCCGGCAGGTAGGGGCCTGGTCATCGGTTAGAAGGAAGAAGAAGAAGTCTAACTGATTATCTTACTAATTTCAAACATAATTATTTTGAGAAAGCCAGTAAAACGAAATCTCATTTCAGCGATTAAATAAATAAATAAATAACGAATGAAATCAATTACAATTGGGTTGGCGGAGACATCAAATTATTGGGTGGGCTCTTCTTCTTCTCCCATGGGCCCATATAAGTTGCACCACTGAGCAGCAGTATTACCGTAGTTTTAAATAATTGTAATGTTATATCTGTAAACAGAAAGATAATAGTCTATTATAAAAATTATGCCTCTTTCTTTTATAACGAGGGAAATTAGAAACAAGTTAGAAATTGCTCGTCAAACGTGGCAAATGAGGTACGTTCGTACTACAACTAGTTTTATAAATATTTTTTGCACCGCATATTGTACTGAATGTATATTTTAGTGAACGTCATAAGTGCCTATCAATTTCATTCTGTTTGAAAGGCTGTAACATCATTAAAATGTATTCACAATAATCCTTTCCCATAGACGAAAAACTTTTGACTGTGCCTGTAATTAAACTATACATCCGATTTTCCTAAAATCTGAAATGACTCGACAAAATTTTGCAACAATTATATATTTAAAATTTCAAATAATTCGGAAGGCTGTAACATCATTAAAATGCACTTGCAATAATTTATTCCCATTGACCGTAATGTAACGGAAAGCTTTTGGCTGTCCCTGTAATTAAACTATACATCCGATTTTCATAAAATTTGAAATGACTCGACAAAATTTTGCAACAATTATATATTTAAAATTTCAGACCACTCGGTCGGGTAGTTTTTGCTCTGTTATATGCGGACAGACGGACAGACAGACGACTGAACGACGACTATAGGTGCTACATATTTATATAATTACGAACGCAAGTAAAAAACTTATTAAAAATTTTCATATGTTTACGCGCAACATTATCGTCTGATGAAAAGTCTTCTATTTAAATATAAAAATACTATCGATTACTCACTATGTGGCCAGTGTTGCCATTTGAGCTGTGTTGTTGTTGTTTAGACAATTTTGTTTGCTTGACTGCTACCACTTTTTTTAAAATTATAATATTCTCCTTATTTAATCTGTCATTAACTAAGGCGAATATTTTTATTTAAAAAAAGTTGTACAATCAAGAAATCTGGTTTAAAAAAAAAAAAAGTAGCACAACTAGCAGAACTGAAAGTGAAAAAGTCAATATTGAAAAACCTTCCAACGTTCGTTATTTCAGAGTATTTATTTCTTTTCCCGTTCTACATTATCATTTTGAATCGTTGTGACTGGAAAGTATAATGTAAATTACATATTATAATCACAAATTTCATGGTATGAGATTGCAATCACCATACTACGCGTAGCAAATCCAGAAATTGGTGGGAAAGGAAAAACTATAAAGTGAAGTTTCATATAATGAATAATTCTGTTGATTTATGCATCAGATTTATATGCATTTCTTCACTATTCTTAAGTTACTTAAAAAAAAAAAAGAAAAGAAAGAAAGAAAAGAAAGAAAGAAAAGAAATTAGATATATTTAAAATGTTGTGTTTGTTTATTTCATAAACAAAATTTTTTAAACAGCTTTATGAAATAATAAAAATATTTTACACATAATTTAAACATACATATTGTAATTGTATTGTATGAAGGAAATGTTTTATGGGATCAAAAATCTTACACGAACTATTTTCTAGTAAAATTGTATGTTTTCGAAACATACACAACTTTAAGCATATTTTGAAATAAATTTAAAATGATACTTAGAAAAATATTACTACTAAACTCACTATTAGCCAAATGGTATAATCCTTACTATTACTCTCATCTGCAATGAGCCAGAGATCTAAACTAGGACATCAGCTTCAATTTTGAATTTTCTAATTATTAATTAAAATACCAATGAAGCATAACATCATATGTGAAATAAGTTTAACTCTCATTTCTTTCTAAATTAACTTAATACAGCAGATTTCGTAAAACACACTTATAAAAACTGATGAAAGAATACTTTATGAAACAAAATTAGCCCTAAGTTCATTTAATCTGTTCCTAACAGCAGACTACAATGGATAAATTTTGTAAAAATTCGAATATAACAATTGCGGAAAAAATACATACATATATTTCAAGGCTTAATAACAGCCGTCTTCTCCATAAACAGAAAATGGGGGTGGTTGCTTACTGCGGAGGGCATATTTCTCCAGTAAGTGCGTGTTCTGATATTAGCTAAATAATAATAACTAAGAGGTTCTGCTCCCTAAGACTTAAGCTCGCCGACCACCGTCCGGACAACGCAGACTCTAAAAATACGCTAATTTGTTCTGTTTTAAAAATATTATCTGATTATAAGAAATTAATTAATATTATCACGACCAGTGGCGATATTCGTTAATCAGGTTGCCATTCATTTCCATTTGACTGGGAAAATTTTTTCGGTCCCCAAGGCCCCATCCACCACTGTCGCGACAACTGACGGCTGTTTACATGATTCAGATCAATTCCACATTTTAAAATCAGGTAGCATATTTTCTTTTAGACTCCATAAGAAAATTGTTCGAAATATGAAATTTGAAATAGGACGTACATTTCTCCATTAAATGCTTTTTGCACGCAATAATCTAGTTATTTTAAAGTTTTCTTTCTTTTTTAATGTTCACGTGCAAATAATTTTTTTATTGAAAAGTGCTTGGAAGTATAATTAATTCGGCTTTTTAAAATCTGGCAACAATAGGTACAAAAAACGGCTATTTCAAACTATGAATTAAATTTTTATTCGGATAATAAAATTTTGAATAAAAATTTAAAAAAAAATCTAAAATAATAATAATAATAATAATTAAAAAAATTATTGAACACTGCCCACCGAAATCTAGTCATGTCTAAATGTCACCTAAATCTAGTCACCAGAAAAAAGGTAGTGTAATTGCTATGCATATTTTTTTAATTCTATGAAACTTATGTAACAGAAGAATTTGGCCGATTTCAACATTAAATAGCGCTTTAAAAATTTCTTACTAAAAACTGTCTGCTTCGACCGGTTTATTGTACGTTTCTCGTTAAAACTACCAGTTTTTATGTTTTTATATGTAGTCGTTTTTGCATTATAAGCTGAGAAAATAAAATGGTCAAAATAAATTAAATTATTGCAGCAGCAGCATTAGTAAACTGATTTATTTTAATAGAAAGATTCAACATGCAAATTTTTCTGTTTTTAGTTATAGCTAAAAGTAATTTCGGTTTGTCCATTTAATTCTCCGCCCATTCTTTAAGTTCTGTAAATGCAGTGAAATAGTCACAAAATGTCTATAATACATTGTGTGTAAAAATGTATAAGGAATTTACCTTTGAAAAGACGCCCTTAAAAGATATCACGACAAACCTTTTTCTGTAAGCGGATAAAGTACCGTGTTATATAGCGGATTTTGAGTGCCATTTGTGACTTAGTATGTTGTCAGCAGCTTTTTTTTAGTCATTACTTTCAAATGCTTTGCGATTTTTTACAATGGAAAAATAATTGAACAAGGAGGAGTTCCAAGGAAAGACTTCATACGGGTATACTCAGAAAAATCTAAAAAAAAGTTATAGACTGTTTTTCTCATGTAGATATCTATATTTATAACGGGAAAAATTCATCGGAACCTCGATAGAGCGTCCGTAAAAAAATAATAATTCGTTTATTTGGCGATTTATCACCGGTTGGCGATGAAATAAAATTTTGAAAAATGCGCTTTTATGTCGAATACTCCTTAAGGGAAAACTTTTTGTGTTGAATTTATTTAAATATGTTTAATTTAAACAACTTTAGTTTTGTCATTTTAATTTGATTTAGCTATAATTTTGTCATATATAATTATATGTATTTCTAATGAAGTTTTACTATCGTATTTTACGATTCAAAGAAAAATTTCAATTGATTTCAATTGTTTTAAGCTCAAAAATAAGACCGATTGAGCACTGTCGATTTGATTTTGTTGCTATGGAAATGACTTCCTCGATATAGAAATATATAACGGCAGATTACTTTATAGAACATTTTAAATTAATATTGCTGCAAATGAAACAATATTCATAAGTAAATATTTGCAACTTTAAAAATATAAAAGAAACAAATTAAGTAACTAAAAATCAGATGTCAGCTGGCTATATCTTTAAATAAGTACTTGCATTTTTCAAAACTTAGAAAATATTTTTTCCAGTCTTAAAATTAAACAACTACAGGAACAAGCAACTTGTACATGTGATACAATATATATATATATAGTATAGTAAAGTGGGGACAGATGCCGCAGTTTTACTTTTCTTCTTATAAAATGTACAATAAAGCGAAAAACAACAAACCAAGTACCAGAAATCATTAATCAAACCCTTTATAATCTAATTTCTATGTTAAACAAGTTAAAATCCTTTTAATAAAGTCGGCATAATTATTTTACCAAACGTCAATTTTTTACATCATTTTTTATGTGCTGGGTAAGATGCCGCATGGGGTGTTGGACAGATGCCGCATGGAGAAAAAAGCTAGCCTGTTTATCTTTTTTAAGCAAATCACACTCTTTTTTCCTCAAACTAGTTAAAACGAAAATAAATAACTGTAAACTTACAAAAATTATATATATCAGTAAATTGTGAAAAGTTTAACGAAAATGCAAAAGTGTAAGCTCAAAAAATAAAACTTAACACAAAAAATGAAAATGAAAAGAAAAACATTTGAATTTACATGAATGGACAGCATAATTACATGAAACAATAGACAGCATAATTACAAAAAATATATAAATCATTGGTTTACATCCAGGGGAATATTGCAGTTTGCTCTTAATGTAAGTATTAGTTCTATTCTATTTAGGCCCCAACCTGTTTATTTTTTACTTTTCTTCTCATTCTTTGATTTTGTATTTCCATTCGCCCACAATCACTCCACACGTCCCGTTGTAAAAGTAAAGTGAGCCTTTTTCATGCAGCTATCAATGGAATTTGATGCAATGAATCCTAACCGCATTAGACTTTGTTTCTTGATAAGACTGCAGATACTCAACACATTCAGAGTCATCAAATTACAATCGAATACTGCCATCAGAATCCATAAGAGGAACTATTTACTCATTGTCAGAAGAAGAATCATATTTTAATTTCTTCCTCAAGCAAGGTGTTTTCAAGTTGATCTTTCCCTTCCTTTTTTGCACATTTTAATTAGCCAAGCTATCGTTCTTTGATGCTTTCTAGTTTCTTTTGCTTTTTATTTTCTTCTTCTTCTTTCTTGTTTATAAACTCTGTGCTTGTAATATTTGCATCCTTTTGCTTTCTTTACTTGTCTGTATAGATTTTTTTTACCACTGGGGTAGGAGACATTTTGTTTAACAGTTTAGACGGCGAGAATTGTAAACGACCTACGGTTTCCTTATTAACACATGGTGAACCAACATTGTTGCTGAGAGTATTTTGATAAGTAGCACAATGTGCTAATATACATTCATTTAAATGTAAGTTCTACTTAAATCGCAGTGATGAATTTATTAAACCGAAAAACAAAAATATATTTAGCGGCATCTGTCCCATACTGGCGGGTAAGATGCCACGCGCCATTTTGTGTCATGTGAATGACGCGAGAGAAATGCAGGCACTTGTCTGTATTCTACGAGGATCTAGTCTACAGTTGCAATCGGTTTTGGGATGAATTCTCTTTTTACTGGACTTAAAATATGTAATAAAACTTTATTAGAATAATTTTAGCAACTCACCACGCTGGTTTGAACCATAAAAACAGGCATAAATACGTAAATACTGACAATTAAGCTGTGGAAACGCATACAACACAGCCAACAGCACAGAGGAACACTACGAACTTCTTAAATTGGTCTAGGGAGCGCTAGTGTCGCCAATACAATCTCTGCGGCATCTGTCCCACCGCTGCGTCTGTACTAACTTTACTATATATATATATATATATATATATATATATATATATATATATATATATATAATAAACTCATTCATTGATTAAGTTTAAATTCATTAAATACCGCGCATTCTAAAAAAAAAAAAAATAACAAGCAACTTTCAAATGCATTAAAATCATTTGCTTTTGGCGGGGAAAAATCTTGTTCGCAAAAATGTGTGTCGCTTTCGTATTTTCGCGCCAATTATTCAAAGGTATTTTATTTTTTTTACAGACTTTCTACTGGAATTCCGACGCTAAATTTAACTGATCCTATACATGACTAGTTTCAGTAGCATTTTTTCAACATATTTTGAGTATGCCATGTAAGGAGACCTTCCTTGTTAGCTCAAATTTTCTGTTTCAAAGGAAATTTCGTGTGCCGAATGTCTTAAAAATCATCGAAATTTCGAGTAGATTTTGCACTACGATAATGCACCATCGCACCGACTTATCGTTGTACAAGTGTTTTTGGACAAAAACGCTACGAATATCATCAACCAAACATCGTACGTTCCTGATATGGCCCTGGGGGGCTTTTTCCTGTTCCCAAAGCTAAAATTACCACTGCGAAGAAAGTGTTTTGAGTCAATTGAGGCCGTATAAGAAAATTCACTTGAGGAGCTGGAGGACATACCTCAATCAGCCTACTAAAAATATATGAAGGATTGGGTCAAACGCGGTATAGTTGCATTAGACCCTATAGGGTTATTCTGAAGGCGACAAAATAAATTTTGTGAATAAATCAAGTTTTTTTTTTTTTTTTTTTTTAACAATTCCAGGTAATTTTTGCAGGAATGTATATACAAATTAATTACGACATGTTCCCAACTGCAAATAGCGCATGTAATATACCGAATGAAAATTTGTTTGTATATTTTGCCTTCTGAATTCTGTATAAAACTGTTTTCATGCATTTTGCTATACAAATTGTAATTAGTGCAATTGTCGGATATTTTTAGTATTTGAGTTGAAACAAATCTCTTTTGCTTTCCGATTTACAACTGCCACCATACCGAAATATAAATATTTCTCAATAATAGTCTTTTAAATTTGGAAAGCGAGTGTTATATGCATGATGCATGGCTTTTCTGGAATTGTTTTAGCCACCTCGCCAATTTTACATAATTTATCGGTTTAGCAATACACATACGCGCACTAGAGGTCTGCACGGGCCGGAATTTCCAGGCCCGGGCCCGAACCGGCCCGAAGGAAAGCTATTTTGGCCAGTACCGTCCCGGTGTAAAAACTGAAAGTTCGGCCCGAGCCCGGCCCGGCCCGTTTACATTTTTACCGTTCTCGGACCGTACAAAAATCAGTGAAAACAGGCCCGGCCCGGACCGACTCAATTTCTACAAAAAATTCCGTTTTTTCTCGACATACAATTAAGATTCTTTTAATGAATACTACATGCATATTTATGGGAACATTTTACAGTATATTTTAAATTACTATGTGTTCGCAAAATAGAAAAAACACAATAGTAAACATTAACGATTACTTACAGTGTTTTAGTCAACGTCTCTACAGACGTTTCAAAATTTAAATAAGGGTTCATTAAAAGATTAATGTAGTTTAGAATAAAGGGTTAAAAACATGATAACTTCTGAAGCTTATAATAAAAAGTAGATTTGTGAAAATATTTCTGTCATTTTTAAGGCTTTTCTCGAATCCAAAGGAGCTACAATTTGACACATTTATGAATTAATTTCTTTTCGGAAAAAATAATATATCTTTCAGAAAATACTGCCAAAGTTAGCGTTTTGAATCGAATTTCCGGAAGCGATAGCACCGGAAAGGAGAAAAACGTACAGTCACGTGACAAGAGTCTCTGTTTAGTCTGTACGTAATTTATCAAAAATGGAAACACTATTCGATTCCAAATACCTTCAATACTCAGGCATGTCAATTTATGCCTTTATAGTTAAAAATGAGTCAGAAAATGTGTCTGAAAGTGTCATTGTTGAGCAGTAAATATGAAAACCACCTTAAGGTACATTTTCAAAGATACTGTTAACAGAAGTTCATTATCGCTATTAATACTTTTACAAAACATAATGCCTGTCCTACACATCCTTTGAACGATTAAGAGTAGTTCCGTCCCAGCACAAGTCTGCCGAAAAAATTAAACCCGGGATCAGGCATCATGTAACTGCACGATGCCGATCTCTACGATGGACATGTTACATTTATGTATTGATGTTTTTAAACTCGCATCGGCTCGTAACGCACATTTATACTTCTCGAAAAAGTCATATTCATTGAAAATGGCCTCGTATTTTATCTACTTCTCTCAAACTCTTATATCGGGCCGATAGGCCCGATTAATTTTTTTTATCGGCCCGGCTCGGCCCGTGAAAAAAATTGTCCTAATTCTGCCGGCCCGGCCCGTTTGAAAATTCTCCTTCATTCCGCCGGCCCGGCCCGCGAGCCAATCTCAGGCCCGTGCAGACCTCTAACGTATACACACAAAAAAATATAATCTTAATTTCATTTAATTCTGTATATATTTAATAGAGTTAAAAATACTTATTACCCAACATATGGTTTTTTGTTTATTTTTTTTTATTTTAAAGGCAGAAATATGTAGCAGGTACAGTTTTCAGAAATTTTCTATTCCTCATTTATGTTTCATTTGTTTAATTAATTCCTTTCTTTAATTAAAAAACCTTATCTAAAGTTACCTATATATACATTAATAAATACCCTTTTCCAGAGATCTCCCTTCTACAGCGTAGCTTCGATTTTTCTTTCTTTATTGCTATTTGTCATTTTGCTATCCGAAAAGCAAACCTCGACCTTATAGGTTTTTTTTTTTTTTTTTTTTTACTTTTTCTTACTTATCTCTTTATCTCTTCTTGGTAAGTTTTATAATTGAGCTTTACTGATAAATTTCAGAGTTACGTAAATTTATAAACTTTATTTGCCATTAAAAAGCAAGAAAAAACTTTTTTTTTCCTTTTTTTCCGAATAGCCAATGCACCGGACATCTTAGAGGGTAAAAAAATGAGTTAAACTTGTATTCGAGAAGGCCTTTACAGAAGCATTTTGTAAAAATGTTTCAACTTTTCGAGTTCTTTTAAATAAAACAAATGGCAACAAAAATAATTATATTGAACTCGACTATCAAATTGAAATCTCAATTTAATGTGCAACAGGAAATTTGCAAATTTGTAATTTGTATTTATTTATTTATTTTAGTGTTTTGTTTTATTTATTGATTGATTTTTATTTTATGTTATTGGGGGGGGGGGGCAGGCGTTGTTTGTAGAATTCTAAATCTACTGAAAGAGCAATTCACGCAGAATTAGGATAAAAATTAGAAATTCGGTTTTTTGACTTCTCGGACAGCTATTGAAGAAGAGAACACTTACCTTAAATAAACTTTAAAAGAAAAGTTGTAAAAACATTGTTTAAATGTAAAATACGGAACATTATTTTAAATTTGGCGGTGTATTTTAATGATATCACACTATTTTAAACATATTAAAATTTATATATATCACTGAGGTGAACTATATGGCGCTCACTGTAGAATAGGGGGTGCATAGAATATATCGTTCATTTACAGGGACAAGCAAAAAAAAAAAAATTAAGCTACAGAAGAAATTGAACTATTGATGCCTATGAACAATAATTGCTGGAAGTGCGTTTTCAGTTGTGGTACACGTTTTTAAATTGAACTAGTTTTATTACATATTGTAAATAAGTTCTATAGATCATAAACATGGTTGCACAAAATTTCTCAAGTGCATTTCTGTTTCTTCACGAAAATTTCTGAATGGAAATTTTCTACTGTGCGCTATTCGTTTCAATGAATTAACTTTTAGCATACTATGTAGTATATATATATAAATCCATAGATCATATACAAGGCTGTACAAAAAAAAAAAAAAAAAAAAAAAAAAAAAAAAAAAAAAAAGATCATTTTTTCAGCCTATTGATTGTGATAGCAGAAATTGCGTTTTCTAATGTGTTATGTGTTTTTCAAATTGTTTATTTAGACGTCCTCTTTCACCTTAATAAACTGTGAAGTTTTGTTACAGTATTCTGAATGTGTTGGAAAGTGTTTCATAATCTATGCTAGATGCATGATTTTTCATTCTTGTTTTACAATTTTAAAAAAAAAAAAAAAAAAAAAAAAAAAAAAAGAAAAAAAAACTTGTCTTTAAATTGGGGATAGCGTCCAAAATGAATAGTATACAGCAGGAGCAATTTTAAATTTGTAACTCATCCCTTCGCTCTCAGGTTTTTTGGAAAAATAATCATTTAGTCTAAAAACAAAAGTGATACATGCAAAATTAAAAAGCAATATTAAAAAAAAATAATAAGTTTTTTTTTTTTTTGGTTGAAGAAAAAAATCCGAATTAAAATCTTAAAATAAATTCAACACCAAAATAATTATATGAGCAACCTTAAAAAAATTAATTTTTCTCATTATTTTTCTATTATATAATTTTTCTCAACTTTTTCGATTATTTTTTAAATGAGTTTTATATTTCTTTTTGCTCTGCTGTAAGAAACTTCTGTACGTGAAACTACTTAAGGGCATAGCTAAATTTCACTGTCTTAAACATATTTTTAACCTAAAACATATTGAGAATATCTAAACGTGATATTAATAACTTTATAAAATTTATAAATCTTAAAAAAAAAAATAAATCTTATAAAAGGAAATGTGTCACTATTTATGGCTGTAGTGCATATCTGCTTATATAGTATAAAACATATAAAATTGAAATTTTAAAATCAGATATTATGTATCAGTCTATTAATGATAACTGGGAAGGAAAAAAAGATAAGTGTTTTGATGGGGAATAATGACAAATTTCATAAAATTCAGAATCTTGAAATGCTTCTTGTTTATTCATAAAAATGAAAAAATTCACCAAGTTTCAATAGTTTACTAAGAATTATAAAATGTGCCAATGTTACCAATTTTAATGCTAAATGTAAGAGTCTCTTCAAGCATTTTGTGAAGATAAAAATGCGGACTACATACCACTTTTGTTAAATATTCAGGTAAGTTGAAGAGATGCAACAAAACCTCTTTTGACGTAAAAGTGACGATGTATCGTCTCATTTGTAGAATTATGTTAAAATCACGTATGTGACAGAAAATTAATATCTTTGATAAGTTTAAAAAAAAAGTAAAATAAATAGTTATTGTTAACCCCTTCGGGACGAGCGTCTTTTACAGAATTTTTAATCTTTAATCACCGTTTTTTTTTTTTTTTTTTTTTTTTTTTTTTTAAGAAATTTTTGCCTAATTGAATGGGGGAAATGCTGGGATTAAATAAGGTAAAATTTACAATAAAATTTTACTAGTGAGAATAATCCCCGATTCTGAGCACCTTACGCGACACGAATACCGGTCGCTCGCCCCAAGGGGCTAAGGCTCTGCCAGGCTTCTTTCAGGTGAATAGAGTGTAATAAGAGCTATATAATATATATTGTAGAATGTATGTGTAGGAAGGAGAAGGGGCTTTTACGGCTGCTTCAGTGGGGCGTGGCGAATAAAAGGTTGGGAACCACTGGTATATGGTTTTCTCTAAAAACCTACAGGAAATAACGGCCCAGTTAATAAAAATTCTTGTTAAACCCTTGCATCACCACGTTGCATATCTGCAACATACACAAAAACCAATGTTACCTATACAGTGGGCTTTAAAAGACGATTTCATTTATTGCTACTATCTCCCAAGGCTGCAGTTAATATAAATTGTTCACAGAATTCGCAACAGACGGCGATACTAAATTCATTTTTCATGCCAAAGTTTTATTTATCATTTGAGCAGTTTTGCATGGTTATTGCTAAAATGAACTTCGTAAATTTTGTAAAATTTAAATGGCTGGAGACGTCCAAAAGTTGATTTTTTACAAAGGTAATTTCGTATATTTTGCAATTTTGTATTAGAAAAATAACAATATTTGTGATAAGTATGTAATTTTTGTTTTGTTGCAGCTTTGAAAAAAGTATCTTTTAGCCAATAATATTTTATTTTTATGTTCTGATATTTTTTTAATAACTTTTACATGCTTAAAAAGATGTATTCTAACATTTGAGTAAATATTTTCCAAATTAGAGTAGATGTGTCACAAAGGTTAATTAATGTGATTTCGGAACGATTATCATTGTTATCTGGAATATCACTGTGTTTAAAGCTTTCCAGTTACCATGCCCGTACAGAGGGGGGGTAGAGCCGATAAAAATTACTAGGGCCCGACTCTTCTAGGAGGCCCGGTATCAGTCTTGTGAAAAAAAAAAAAAAACTGAAAAAGTAGGCTTGGGCACAGGGTCCATACTCCTGTGTGTGTATTAAATATTTGAAAGTTCATTTGAGGGGCTCACAGCCATAGTAGACCAAGTCCATTTTGAAAAACAATGACATAGTCCATTTAGAAAGTGCATAATTTTTTTATTTATCTACACTCACAGTGACCCAAGAATTTTTTCACATACCTTCTCATATATGGCACCTGTATACAGACTTGGCTCACTGTGGGACTGAATAAAACAGATTTTATGCAACTTCTGAATGGACTATTTCATTTTCTTTTATGCGCTTGGTCCACTATGGTTGTGATCCCCTCATTCCATACCAAGAAAGTTTTGAAATGGTGCTCCTTTTTCAACGATGTGGCTAATTTCAGACGCGCGAACAGGAATCAGGTAGAAAGTTGGGTAAAGTCACAGGTTAAGGTTTCGAATTTTATTTTTTCATACGTTAAACTTTTTTATTCAAAATTAATTAATGAATACAATTAAAATTTAACTATGTTTTCAATATTTTAAATTTTTTATTAAAATCTTTAGATGAAAAAGCGTTACAAACGCATCATAAAATGTAATACTGTAAAAGAAATATAATAAGATTGTAAACAAAAACCATATAGATTTTTAACAAAGTACTATCCAGCAAATTTATTTTCAAATAGAGTAAAACCTGTTTATACTGGAATCTTGCAATAAACGGAGAAAAAAATGTGGCAGTCCCCTCCTCACCCCTCAAAGAAAAAACATTATGAATTATACCTTCTAAGATGAAACCAACCTGTATAAAACGGGATTTTCATTGTTCGTTTGTGTTGCTGTCTAAGCAAGTTTTATTGTATCATACTTATGGTGGGGTCCCGTATTGGAATTATTACCGAGGCCCCGGTCTCGTTGTACGGACCTGCCAATTGCATTCATTCCTAAAACGTTTAAATATATTATATGAGCCAGCGATATAACTCTAAAGCGTTTCTTTTTCAGTCTCATGCTATCTTCCTTTACAAAATTAATATCCATAACGTTATTTCGTAATTTTGATAGCATTCATGCAGTTCTTCCACATAAAATACGAAAACGTTTGAATCTATTATCCCATTGAGCGATATAACTCTAAAGCGTTTCTTTTTTAGTCTCGTGCAATCTTATTTTATTAAATTAATAGCCATAAAGTTACTTTGTAAAATTATTTTGAAACTAAACAGAAATTAAGTGCATCATTTAGATGTTAAAGATGAAAATGTTCATTTAGCAAAGAAGTAAATTTTCTAGGTCACGAGTGGGCAGCTAATTCCAGTCGTAAGCACGTGCAACCAGTAGCAGCTCTTCCAATAAATCCCTCTGGTTTTTCTTTCATTGGATTATTTACTTTATCGACTAAATGGTAGTACATAAAAAGTATGAATGAAACTAGACCGGTCTCCCCACGCTTTTACTACAATTTTTTTTTTTTCATTAAATCATAACTTACGCCCTTACGCCTACCCGAACTCATCTGAAGTGGAACCAATAAATAAATCGAATTGCTCTAAATTTAGTTTAACGAATTTTATATACCAGACCATGACACCTGAATTGCCCATTTTTAACACTTTCCAACAAAGTTGAAAAGCGTTTATGATTTCGGTTTGTCAGGCCGTCTGGCCGTCTTTTTGCACTCTAACTCTCGTAAATATACTCGGATTGCCCTGAAATTTTTGGATGTTATTGACGCTTACCCTAGCACAATCCCTATTTCAAATGAAGTTTGTAGCATGTTTAGTTTATTTATAGGGACAGTCAAAAGTATTATTCCGTTACATTACGGCCAATGGGAAAAAATCGTTTCAAATGAACGTTAAAGATGTTACACCCTTTCAAATATAATAAAATTGATATGTATTTTCGAAATGAACTAAAATATGCATTCTGTAGGATATGCGGTGCAAAGAACAGTTATTATCCATTTACAGGGTCACACAAAAGAATTCCGTTACATAATGGTATAGGGGCGGGAATTCTTTGCGGCGTGCCTTAAATATGTTACACTATTTCATATATAATGAAATTGATATACGTCGCTGAGGCTTACTATAAGTTATTTCATGTATAATACGAAGTGCATAGCATTTACAGGATTAGACAAAAGATTTTAGATAGTATATTCTATCCGAAATACTGTATATTAGCAATGATGGCAGAAAATGCACTCTTAATCATGATATGCGCTTTTAAGTTTCACTATATTTATGTAAACTATGGCGTGTATAAATGCTATGGCTGATATAGAGAGCTACGCAAAAGAATTCGTAAAGATTGCTGAGTAGCGTAAATTGCTTAAAGGTGGTTTTTGAATGAATTATGCATTTTTACTCTGAACAGAATTTAGTTTACTAAGAAATGTTTGTAGATAAAATGATATACAGAACCACGCAAAGAATTGGATACATGGCCGTCTATGGATGATAATTTATGAAAATGTGGTTTTAGTAGTTTAAAAAAAGTTTTAGTTTGAATTAAATTTTAGCTAAATAGTAGTGTGTAATAAAGGTACCAGGTAAATTACAGGGCTGAAAAAAAGTATTGAAGTATGTCTCCATCTATTAGTATAAATTGCTGAAAGAGAAATTTCAACCTGTTATGCGTTTTGTTGCTAAACTAATTTTTCGCATTATATACTATATATCAACCTACAGATGAAATACAGGGCTGTTCAAAAGAATTGGAATACATATTTGGACGGTAACTGCTGAAATCAGTTTTTCAAATGTTTTATCTGTTTTCTAAATTATTTACTTACTTATCTTATTTAACTTATTTTTCTAAATAACGAACTTTTGTTAAAGATTTGAGGAAGTGTTAGAAAGCGTTTCATAATCTATGCTTGACGCAGGATTTTTCTTTCTTGTTTTTGGTTCTTGTAGATCATTTTTATTAACTGAGAGATTGATATTAACACATTCCTTTCACACATTCCTCTTTTTTTTGTGGGGGGGGATTCATTTTCAGAGGGGAGGAGGTAGAATCATATTTTTTAATGAGTTTTTTTATAATGCATATTTCCATGAAAAAAAAAATGTGCTTTGAAAAAGGTTTCTGGATTTATAAGCTCTAGGCCTTTCTGTAAATCCACTGATAAATCGAAACTTCTTCGATCCAAATTTAAAGGAGTACTATTTAGTTCAAAATGTTGCTAAACATATAATTGTGCAAAAACATATGGTGCAAAATTAAACTATTCCTTGATCACTAAACTAATTTAAAATAATTAGACAAACATTCTTGGCATAAATCACATATCCTTCTATTTAAATTTGCAGGAGTAATTATTTCAACATGTTCCCAAATCCATAACTGTGCATAAATACAGTACATAGAATTAAATTATTCCTTCATCATAGAAAAAAAATCAAAATAACTGCCATATTTAACAAAGAACTAGTCCGAAACCTAAGCTTGGGGGAAAAGAAATGATTAGTTCTACAATTTCATCTTGTTCATCCAGGTTTAAATTTGACATTTTTTTAAACACAATTTTACAGAAAATTTATCATATACATTAATTTTACGTAGTCTCGTTATCAACGTTTCATTAGCATGAAAAACAACAACGCTGTAATTTTGAACGACAATTATTTTTTTATTATTCGTTCATATTTGATGGATTATGTCTCTTTCATTCTCATTCCCAATGTACTTAATTTGTTAAACTATTAGCATTAGATAATTATGATAGATTAATACAAATGAACTAAATTAGATAGTTATTTATTAAGATTAGATTGTCATAACGAATTTTGAAGTTTTATTTTAAGTATAAATGAAGCAAGTTGTTTTTAGTCTGTTTTAAAATTAATGAAAATGTGGATTTATCATAGCTATCGAATTTTGAGAGAGACCTGAAATAATTGATCTGAACAATAACTTATTCTTTCAAATTAATTTTAAAACATTACCATATTTATTTCAAATAATATTTAACAATAGTTAAATTAAAATCAAAATCTGACCTGTTTCAGGTAAATTTAGATATTTTCATAAAATTTTACTTCATTAATTATTATTCTGTTCGCACAATACATTTTATTTCGATTCAATCTTATTATACACTTTCTATTTTAAATTGTTCGTAGCAAAACATGGGGGATATATTCGGAAATATCATTCTGCAGAATAACCATAGAAATAATGCATCTATAATATGTTATGGTAATACAAAAATTCCAAACATTGCAATTATGCGTTACTATCAATAGCTATATTATTACATTTCTTGGAGAGAAGCTATATGTGTTAATTTTAGTTTCAATAAATGTCCGCGTATAAAAATTACAGCATTATCATGAAATACACACACACACACATATATATATATATATATATATATATTACAAAGATAAATGCAAAACGTCTAGCCAGGAGGCGTTGTCACTTTTTAAAACCAATTTTAGCGTCAGTGATTGTAGTATGCATGACACAACAGGCGAAAAGTACCAGGCAGCTTGCCCACTAGCAGGGTATGTTTGCATAACAACATCGTGCAGCTCGCGGTCATGTGAAATGAATAGCAACCCGATTACTGAAGATGTCCCTGAGTCCATTTAAAGTCCGTAATATGGTTGTCATTAATTTCACATTGTACATGAGATGTTGCTATGACAACTGATGCGCCAGCTGACTGGCAGTTTCGTTACCTGTGTCATAATGATGCATACCAAAATCGTCTATGCTAAAATTGTCCGCAAAAATGTGACGTTTTTTCCCGAACTATTCATACGGATTGAACAGTTTTTAGAGAAAGTTTTCTAGCATACAAAATTCACAGCTAAGACACATGAATTAACTCTCTCATGCATGAATTATTTTTTAATGAATAAAGGGCATATTTTGCAATTAAAATAAATTTAAAATGGATTATTAAGAACAAATAATGGGGAACTTTTAAAAATCTTGCATTTAACACAAAACGACTCTCATAGGGGTTTACAAGTATTAAACCAATATTAATAAGCGTTAGTTATTAAGTAGGTTTTGTGACAATTTAAGCTTTGGATACCATACCACAAAATAAAACGTAAACAAAAACCATTTTGGGTCTTAGATCCAAAGGCAAAGAATAGTCTCTCGTGCAGAACAGAAAAAAAAAATCATAGGGCGGACTTTCCAACTGAATACTCAAACAGGAAATGGCTCTTCTATCCATTGATGATTTCACAAGAATTGTTGAACTTCAGTGGCTTAACAGTGTTGTCACTTTGAGGGGCTTCCGAGTTGACATCAACTTTACGCCCAGGCTATGTATGATTGTCTTATTATATGTGAGCCATTGGGATAAAAAGGTCTAACTGTAGTTATAAAAACTACTATAAAATTTTAATATAATAAAGATAAAAATGTAAAAATTACTTTTAAAGAGAAGTGGTATTGTAAAGTTAAATATTAAGAAATTAACAGGTTAAGAAATAAATAATTAAAAGGAATAAAAGTTAAGATTAAGTTTTAAAAATATGTTAAGCACAGTTAAGAAAAATTACGCTGACAGGATGTCGGGCAAGGTAAAGGATGTGACAGAAAGTTGAACTTCATATACGCACAATTCGTTTTACAATGCAAACTCATATAAAGTTTCCGTGCATGAGAGGATTAAATTAAATATGAAAAGATCTAAAAAATCTCTGTACTTACTAAAGACAGTTTTGTTCATTAATCCATTATAAAGTAATCCCTTTTATCCATTAATTCATTGTAAGGTAATCCAATTCGTTCATTAATCCATTGTAAAGTAATCCAATTTATTCATAAGTCCACTACAAATTAATCCATTATTTATTAATCCTACTGGAAATGAAATTTCACGAAATAAGATCAACACAATATTTTACCGTTACGACTTTTGTACTGACATTGAAGAGATTCTCAGGAGAGCGATAGACTTGGGGAATACGGATAAAACGTAATCAGGTCATTGTTGATTCGTTTTTTTCTTTTTTCATACTTGTAGTTTAAGATATACGCTTATGAATGAACGGCATGAGTTGGCGTCGTCGGCCTACGCAAAAACTACGCAAAGCGAAAATGTTAAAATTGCCCAAGAGGCTTCCATTTCCGATACACACCGAGCCCTTTAAAACATGATGAAATAGAATTTATTTCTCAATATTTTACAAAAGACATTTTTACTTTCTTCTATCTATCCAGGAAAAAAGGTATACGATTGTTGAAAATTTTCGATTTCGGATTTTCGACAGATTTATACGTTTTAGAAGGTCCTAAATACGATTTGACTGTTTTTAGAAAATGTCTGTCTGTGAGTCTGTGTATCGGACTGTCCAGTAGGCCAAACTTTTGTAAAATATTGGATGGGTCAAAATTTTTTGAGTAAAATAACATATTTAATAACAACCTAATATACATAACAATTTTTCCTTTTAGTGCGTGTGTGTGTGAACAGAGGAATGGGGGAGGAGCGAATGACTAAAGAAGATAATTCGAAGTCAAATTATGTTTTTTTTTAAGTAAAATATAAAATTATTATAATTTAATTAAGTTATATTATCATAACGTCTTCCTTATAAATACATTAACATTTGTTATAAATAGCATAAAAATTGCTAACTATTGAAAGTGCAAGAAACTGCGTTTTAGTCAACTAAGTGATTTATCGATTCAAGACATCAAAACAGGTGGCAAAATATGCAGGGACATAGGTTTAATTATAAATTCGCTAAAGGGGCTGTCAGTACTCCTGTAAGTTTTAGTTCCTGTAAGTTTTAGTTCCTGTAAGTTAGTTCCTGTAAGTCAATAAAGCCAAATTTTATTTTAGCCATTAAATAAAAAAAATAAATGAATAATGAAATAAATCAATGGGAACTGGGTGGGCAGAGAGATCGAATTATTGGGTGGGTTGGAGTCGTACGGGCCCATATAATTTGGCGCCACTAGGTCTGTCTGTATATGATACTAATTTTGTGAGCACTCTAAGTACTCTAACTCCTAAACTGCCCTACCAGTGGCTGAGAGGTTCTGCTATCAAACCTGGTAGACGAGAGATGCTGGGTTTGAACCCAATCGATCCTGTTGGCCTAATCATTCGGAGTTTTCCGTGGTTTTCTTCGAACCTTGGATTTCATTGCGTAAATACGGATTAGGATCCCTTAGAAAGACGCCCACGGAGGACAATCTCCCTCGGGCCTGTATCTCTAGTGCAAATAATAGGCGTCATAACCAGCACCTAACTTACAAACTACTGCTCAGAATGGGGTGCAATTTCATATGAAGCTCTATCTTTATGTGAACTGGTGCTGATTAGTTTTTGGGAAAAGTCCCCGACAGCGGGTTCCGCAAATCGATGATTTGTTCTATTTATGTGATGCATATATTTCCAGTTTATGCCGTTTACACGCGCAAAATTCAACAATACGTCGAATTTAGAATCCACATGATAAGAATAGATTGTTATTCAATTTTGGTTGCGAGTGCGAAGAGGAGATGCCGAAATTCGGTGATTTGTTCGAAATCAGTGGCGTACCCAAGGGGGGGGGCTGGTGGGGCTACAGCCCCCCCCGAAATTTTCGAAAGTGATATAGAAAGGTGCTGATTTTTCGTCTTTCTTTTATGGAATTTTTTTAAATTTTTTTCCATTATACAGCGGACAAACCATTCTCATTAGTCCCATATTAGTCCACATTGACAACAAAGAAGATAAAGGGGGGCTGACGGGGTTATAGCCCCCCCCCCCCTACTCCTCCCGAAATAGTCAAAAAATTAAATGAAAAAGTGTTTTTTTCTTACTTTTTAAAGATAAATCTGTAATTTTTTCTTCTGCCATACAGCAAAATAGCCATTCTCGTTAACACCATATTAGTCCAGGTTATATTAGTTAGGGGGCTGATGGAATTTCAGCCCCCTCCTCTCGAAATGGTCGAAAATGAAATGAAAAAATAGTGCTGAATTTTTTCTGTCTGTTCAAGATAAATTTGCATTTTTCCCCTATCGTTCAACAGACTATGCGCTTCCTTCGCTTTAGTTCCATATTAGTCCATATTGACACCAAAGAAGAGAAAGGGGGTTGATGGGGTTACAGCTCCCCCCCCCCCCCCAACCAGAAATCGCGAAAAATTAAATAAAAAAGTGTTTTTTCTTTACTTTTTAAAGATAAATCTGTATTTTTTCTTCTGTCATACAGTAAAATAGCCATTCTCGTTAACACCATATTAGTCCACATTGACATCACAGCATACCCTAAGATGGGAAGGGGGCTGATGGAATTACAACTTCCTCCTCTGGAAATAGTCGAAAATGAAATGAAAAAGTAGAGCTGATTTTTTTCTGTCTATTTGAGATAAATTTGCATTTTCTCCCCTATCATTTAACAGACTAGCCGCTCCCTTCGCTGTAGTTCCATATTAGTGTACAGTGACATCACATTATACCCGAAAAGATAGAAGGGGGTTAATGGAGTTACAGCCCTCTCCCAAAAATTCGAACATAAAATGAAAATGTTCTGATATTTTCCTTTTTGTTTGAGATAAATTTGTATTTTTCCTCTATCATTCAACAGACTAGCTGCTCTCTTCTCTTTAGTTCCATACTAGTGCACAGTGATACCACATTATACCCAAAGGGGTTACTGGGGTGTCCCTTTCCTAAATAGTTGAAAATGAAATGAAAAAAAGGCTGTTTTTTTTCTTCTTGTTTGAGATAAATTTGTAATTTTTCTTCTGCCATACAGCGAAATAGCCATTCTTGTTAACACCATATTAGTCCACATTGACATCACAGCATACTCAAAGATGGGGAGGGGACTGATGGAATTACAGCCCCCTCCTCCCGAAATAGTCGGAAATGAAATAAAAAAATATGCTTTTTTTTCTTTCTGTTTGAGATAAATTTGTATTTTTTTTCTCCTATTATTCAACAGACTAGACACTCTCTTCTCTTTAGTTCCATATTAGTGCACAGTGACACCACATTATACCAAAAGAAGTAGAAAGGGGGTGATGGGTTACAGACCCTTCCCAAAATAGTCGAAAATGAAATGAAAAAAGGCTGATATTTTTCTTTTTGTTCGAGATGAATTTGTAATGCACTTGTTTTCTGCAATACAACGAACTACACGTTCTGGCTAGTCTCATATCAACGCACAGTTACACCACAGTATACCCAATGAGGGGAAGGAGCTGATGGGGTTACTTACTCTTCCGAAATAATCAAATATGAAATGAAAAAAAAATTCCAGTTTTTTTTCTTTCTTTTGAGATTAATTTTTAATTTTTTTTCTGCGACGCAGCTATTCTGGTTAGTCCCATATATTAGTGCACAGTGATGCCCCAGCATACACCAAAGGTTTCGATGGGGACGGGGGTTATGACGTTACAGCTCCATTCCACCTCTGAAAAGATCGCAGTGAAATGAAAAAAGGGCTGATATTCCTTCTTTTTCAGATAAATTTGTTTTATTTTCTGGCATGCCACGAATTTGTTTTTCCTGTTAATCCAATATCCTCCTCAGTCCTGCGACCAAATTTACTTGAGACCACAAAATCCATTTTCAAATGACTGAAATCACTGTTTTACTCGATAAATGAAAACATATATACTGAGTTCAAGAGACCTACAAATAAATTCGACAAATCTAAAAGTAGTTTAATTTAAGGATTTTTTTAATTTTTCCCATAGTCGGCGGGCGCCAAGATTGTCAATGCGGGGGTATGTTAAATGCACAGTAACACCACAGCTAATCTCAAGTCGATTTCGTCTAAATCTGAAATCCGGTGCGGAAGAGTTGACTGTAAAAGTAGTTTATTGACTTTCATTTTTCAGTCGCATCTCCATGCCACACCGAAATATGGGGGTGCGGAGGGTTCAAGTAGAGGTCTACACGGGCCAGAATTTCCAGGCCCGGGCCCGGCCCGGTGTAAAAATTGAAAGTTCGGCCCGAGCCCGGCCCGGCCCGTTTACATTTTTACCGTTCTCGGCCCGGCCCGGCCCGTACCAAAATAAGTGAAAACAGGCCCGGACCGACTAAATGTCTACAAAAAATTCCGTTTTTTCTCGACATACAATTAAGATTCTTTTAATGAATACTACGTGCATATTTATGGGAACATTTTACAGTATATTTTAAATTACTATGTGTTCGCAAAATAGAAAACACACAATAGTAAAGTGTGTTTTAGTCAACGTCTCTACAGACGTTTCAAAATTTAAATAAGGGTTCATTAAAAGATTATTGTAGTTTAGAATAAAGGGTTAAAAAACATAACTTTTGAAGCTTATAATAAAAGGTAGATTTGTGAAAATATTTCTGTCATTTTTAAGGCTTTTCTCAAATCCAAAGGAGCTACATTTTGATACATTTATGAATTCATTTCTTTTCGGAAACACATGAGATTGGCAGGTATTCTTATTCAGAAACCATGTAAATGCCGTTTTTTTTTTTTTTTTTTTTTTTTTTTTTTTTTTTTTTTTTTTAGATAAAAGTAATATAACTTTCAGAAAATACTGCCAAAGTTAGCGTTTTGAATCGAATTTCCGGAAGCGATAGCACAGGAAAGGAGAAAACGTACAGTCACGTGACAAGAGTCTCTGTTATCTCTGTACGTAATTTATGAAAAATGGAAACGCTATTTGATCCCAATTGCCTTCAATACTCAGCCTGTCAATTTTATGCCTTTATAGTTAAAAATGAGTCAGAAAATGTGTGTGAGAGTTTCGCATTGTTGAGCAGTAAATATGAGAACCACCTTAAGGTACATTTCCAAAGATACTGTTAACAGAAGTTCATTATCGCTATTAATACTTTTACAAAACATAATGCCTGTCCTACACATCCTGAGAACGATTAAGACCAGTTCCGTCCCGGCACAAGTATGCCGAAAGAAATTAAACCCGGGATTAGGCATCATGTAACTGTACGATGCCGATCTCTACGATGGACATGTTACATTTCTGTATTGATGTTGTTAAACTCGCATCGGCTCGTAACGCACATTTATACTTCTCGAAAAAGTCATATTCATTGGAAATGACCTCGTATTTTATCTGCTCCTCTCAAATTCTTATATCGGGCGACAGGCCCGATTAATTTTTTTTATCGGCCGGGCCCGGCCCTTCAGGCCCGTTCAATTTTTTTGCCGACCCGGCCCGTTTATTTTGTCTGTCGGACCGGCCCGGCCCGTTGAAAAAATTGTCCTAATTCTGCCGGCCCGGCCCGTTTGAAAATTCTCCTCCATTCCGCCGGCCCGCGGGTACGGGCCTCGGGCCAAGCCCGGGCCCGTGCAGACCTCTAGGTTGAAGGGACTAAACCACTTTTACCTGCCAAAATGGTCAAATTAAATGGTAAAAAAAGTTTACTTCTTACTTTTTAGATCAATTCAATTATATATATATTTGTCATGCATCGCACTTGTCTTTCTTGTTAGTCCCATATTAGTGCATAATGACACCTTAGCTAATCCCTTCAGAATTTTGGTAAGTCGGAAGTCAGGCACACTATATATGTGCGGAAGAGCTGACTGTGAATGATATTCATTAACTTTTGTTTTTAACACTCGATTACTTCCTCGTATCTGTAAGATACACAGTGACTTCTTGTTTGACTGCTAAGACATGTTTGGAGTTCGGTAATGTCCCCTCCCCCCACTTATCTTCCTATTCTGTGTTAACTTTGCAGCCAGTATTTTTCATCTGGAACGGTTTAAAGTCCTTATTACTTGTGCAATGCACAAATAATAAACAAAGTCTTTATTTTATATATGTGTATGAAAATATTTTGTGTATACAAAAAATATTTTGTGTTTGTTACAATATTAATTTATTCTTAAACAAGAACCGTAGCCAGAATTTAGTTTCGGGGATTGGAAGAACAATTTTATAGATTTTAGGTTATAATGACTTTCTTTTAAATGAAACTATATAAAAAAAAAAACAGTAACACTTTTCAACAGATTTCGACGTGGGACGGTCTCAGGATCGGACCCGTGCCCTCCCCCCTTCCCCCCAGATTTGAGTCCGAGTTAAAAAAAAAAAAATCTGAAATTCTCAGCAAATTTTCTGAAAGGATACAGCAGAGGGGGAAAGGAGAGGCTGCTGCTAATTATTTTTGTTGTAGTTTGGGTTAACTCTGTTTATATTCAGGTCAATTTCAGGCTGAGTGGGTTCGGGTTAACCAGATTTCTAAAAAGTTCAGCATATTATTTCAGTTTAAAAACTATACATATAATAATAAACACAGATATTTGTATGTGTTTTTAACGCGATCCTTTGATGAAATACAGGTTTTTATCACGACGCTTTGACGAAATTTGCATTTTCCCCGAACTTTTGACAAAATTAGCTTTTTTCCGCGACCCTTTGATGAAATTTGCGTTTTTTTTTTCGTGATCCTTTGTCAAAATTTGCGTTTTTTCCGCGAGTTTTTGATGAAATTCGAGTTTTTTTCGTGAACTTTTGCCGAAATTCGCGTTTTTTACGAAACCCTTCGTCGAAATTTGCGTTTTTTTCGCGGCTTTTTTGACGAAATTCGCTTTTTTCTCGTCTTTTTGATAAATTTCGCGGCTCATTGGCGAAATTCGCGTTTTTTTATGAAAATGGTCGTGTTTTTTTGTTTTTTCGCTGCTGTTTGACGAAATTCGCTTTTTTCCGCAGTCTTTTGCCGAAAGTCACGTTTCTCTGTAGCCGTTCTTTGTGACCATGCTTTTTTTTTGCGATCCTTTAACGAAATTCGCGTTTTTTTCGCTTCCCTTTGACGGAATGCATACTTTTTTTAGCAATCCTTTGCCAAAATTTGCGTTTTTTCTGCAGCCTTTGAGGAAATTTGCGTTTTTTCTGCGGCCCTTTGAGGAAATTTATGTTTTTTCTGAGGTCATTTGCCGAAATTCACTTTTTTTACGCAATCCTTCGTCGAAATTCGCGTTTTTTTCTGTGGTCATTTGCCGAAATTCGTGTTTTTTAATGCAATCCTTCGTCGAAATTTGCGTTTTTTCCGCGGCTCTCTGACGAAATTTGCGTTTTTTGCCGTCTTTTTTGATGAAATTTGCGTTTTTCTGCGGCCTTTTGACGAAATTCACATTTTTCTGTGTCCCTTTGACGAAATTCGTGTTTTTTCAGCTTCCCTTTGACGGAATGCGTGTTTTTTTAGCGATGATTTGTCGAAATTTGCAGTTTTCTGTGGTCCTTTGAGGAAATTCGTGTTTTTTCTGTGATCATTTGACAAAATTCGCGTTTTTGCGCAATCCTTCCTCGAAATTTGCGTTTTTTCGCGGCTTTTTTTCGAAATTCGCGCTTTTTCTCGTCTTTTTGATGAAATTTGCGTTTTTCTGTGGCCTTTTGACGAAATTCACGTTTTCCCGTGTCCCTTTGACGAAATTCGCGTTTTTTGCGATCCTTTACGAAATTAGCTTCTTTTTCGCAGCCCTTTGACGGAATGCGTGTTTTTAGCGATCTTTTTTTGGAAATTCGCGTTTTTTCCGCGACCTTTTGATGAAATTCGCGTTTTTTCTGCGGCCTTCTGACGAAATTCGGGTTTTTTCTGTGCTCATTTTGACGAAATTAGCGTTTCCTCTAGAATAATTTGACGAAATTCACGTTTTCTCCGCTATCATTTGACGAAATTTGACTTTTTTTTCGCGATCCTTTGGCAAACTTCGCATTTTATCTGCGGCCGTATGACATAATTCCGGTTTTTTCCTTGATCCTTTAAAGAAATTGGAGATTTTTTTTGCGAACGATTGACGAAATTGATTTTTTTTTTTTTTTTTTTTTTTTTTTTTGCGAACGATTGACGAAATTGATTTTTTTCGGCGACCATTTGTCAAAAATCGCGATAATTTTTTAAGTCCAAATTTTCGGACTGATGACCGAATTTTTCAAATTTTCGGAAAATTCGGAACAAAGTCACCCTTGCACCCCCTCTGGCTACGGCCTTATTGACAAAAATGATTTCTGTTTATAACACAATGCAACGTGTTTCGTAAGATTTAGAACATTATGAAAATTTAAGTCAGCCCCCCCCCCCCCCCCCGAAATAAAATCCTGGGTACGCCACTGTTCGAAATATATGCAATTCTGATATCACCCGTTTAAATGCACAGAATTCAGCAAAACATCACGTTTAGCATCCTGAACATGGGGATACATTATGTAAAAAACATATTTGCTAAATGGATATAACTTTTCCTACTAATCAAATCATTTCATTGATTTGATTTAAATAGAATATGACTACAACACAGTAGTTATTTAGCGTTTTAATAAAAATATTTATAAAGAATATTATAGACCAAATTTTCTCAAACTATGGTATGCGTACCAGTTCTGATAACATTCAGTTCCTGGTATGCGTTGGTACCCACCCAGAAGTAAGTAATGTAAGCGAATAAGTCAAGAGTACTAAGGACTTATCCTCTAAATTATCATTAATAATATATAATGTATACTGTATAATAAGATCATTAATAATACAAACGGATAAACCCGAACTTTCCTGATTACAGTATATATATGATTTTTTTTTTTAATTGATAGCTCTAATAGATTTTTTGCATTTAATATGTATTTTAGAATGCCCACTAACAATAACAAAAATCACATTTATATGAAATCTAGCAATTATGCGTTCAAATACAATTTTTAAATTTATTAAAAGCTATTCTTTCGCATTGGCCTCGCGCTAAGAGATAACAGCCGAAGAAATCGCCAAAGATCACTATCTACAATCAGCCTCTTTTATTCAGCTCATTTCAACGGTTTAAGCGTGAAATTCAATTTCATGTATTAACTTTCTTCTTTTGTTTATATTTGTAGTTTTATTTATTGGTGGATGAATGTTTAAATTTCTTTATGGAACATAAGCTGGAAGCAAAGGATGAGCAATTTATATTAATTCAAGCGCAAACGGATTATCTTTTATAATCGTATGCACGTGACAGAGATATATTTTAAAAAATGTGCCTGAAAATTATTTTAAAAACAATAAAGTTTGCGAAGATTGCGATACAGTTTTCAAACAAACTGCGATATAGTTTTTAAACAAGCACATCCCAGTTAGCATATCCCAGCTGAGTACCTCTAGCGTTACCTTCACCGTTCTTGAGACATTCTGCTAATCTATGAGGTGCTAGAAAATTACCTTGTCGTGTATTCTGGTGTATTCGGATCATTTTTCATTCAATTCGCGGTTAATCTGCACGAATTGCTGTCGGTAACAATACCATGTAATGGTTTTATCATGTTTGAGCAGCTCCGAATAGAGGACTCCTTCTGAACACACCAAAAACAGAGCAGCACCTTTGAACGATGGATATTAGGTTTTGCTGTTGATTTGGGTGGCTGGACAGGCTTGCACCATGATTTTCTGAAACTGGGATTATCGTAATGTATCAATTTTGCATCCCAAATGACGATACGATACAATAAAATTATCCCTTGTTTGCGATTGAAGGAAAGCGGCAATTCACATGAGCAAAATCGACTGCCGATGTCTCTTGGCTTCAATTTGTATGGCACCGAATTTCCTTGCTTTTGAGCCATTCCCATCTACTTTAAATATTTCGAGATGGTCGTTAATAATTTGACATTGATCTACGTCCACCAATTCCCCCAATTCTACGTCTGAGAACATTTTTGGTTGACCAACGCGCTTCTTGTCGTCCAAATCGAAATTGCCATTTTTGAATCTTCAAAATAAGTGCTTATACGTTAAAATCGATAGTGCACAATTCCCATAAGCTTTAGTCAGTAAACGACTACCTTCAGATGCTGATTTCTTCAAATTGAAACAAAAATATAATGCTTCCCACACATTGTGTTTCGTTGGCATAAAACTTGGCATCTTCAACTCACAAAACACATCTCTTGATTATACTTCTACTAAATGAAATATAGTGACTCTTAAAACCTAATGATAGGGCTTTCATATTCCGTTGGTTGTCTTAACTCCAGAAACCTTCTGGTGCTACTTACAGTATCTGTTGTCAATCCTTTAAATAAAATTTAACTGAGTACCTAATATATGTTATTGATTTATTTTCACCTTGGCGTTTGTTTATAATATTAGCAGATGATACTAAACTCCCTCAGAAAAACTAAGTAACATTTAATTTTAATAATTATCAAGAAGGAGCTCGGTGCAATCTAATAGAAGTGTATTAAAAAATAACAACGTTAATGGAATCTTCGGTTCTATTTCCCATCTATTTCCCTATTGGCTGTTACCTGCAATCCTCTGTTTTCCTATTGGTCAATAAACCTTTAACTTGAATCCCCGTGTCTCCTACATATGTGAGCAAATTTCCGCCATCCTTAGCACTGAGGAAGGTTTGCTATATGCTACCGACACCGGTATGCTTAAAATTTAAAAATTTTAGTGCTTTTAACGCTGTTATTTTTTACACTTCTAATATTTAATTTTAAAATACTAAAATGTATTATTTCAATTATTAAATATTAATAAATGATGCCTCAGATTTTCAAAACTAGTTAGAATGTTAGTTTTTTAGATATATCTTGTTATAAATTACCTCACAATACCTTCAGCCTAATAAAATAAAACATTTTTGGGGGGAAGTACAACATAACATGTTCCTCCACCAAACGCTACAGTTTTACTTTACATAATTCCCGTAATAAATTAAAAAAGTTTAATTTTTTTTTCGTTAAGTTGTTTTTCAATAAAAATACTACTGAAGACCAAGATATATTTTAGAGCCTGAAATCTGTTGGAACCTAGGCTAGTGTCCCACATAATTTTCCGGTAATGGGACCCTGATTTTGTTTTTAAAAAAAATGTAATTTTAAATGGTAAAGTAAAACAGTTGCTAAGTTTAAACTGTAAATGTTTGTAAAAGAAATCACAATTTACTCTTTTGATAAAGAGATTAATCCATATTTTACTTAATATTTAAAATCTACGAATCCATCATCTTCTGAATATCACAAAACAAAATAATCATCTTATTGGATAAACCAGTTGGAAGAATTTTTAAATAGAAAGAATATAATTGCTATAATTGCATTTATTTCCATATACGTTTAAAAACTTAATAGCCGCTATAAGTTTTACAGTGGTTTAATAAATCACCTAGATAAAAAAAAAAAAAAAAACTATTTGTAAAGACAGTTTTTGAATTTATCCTTCTAATTTAGTTCTAAAATATTGGATGTAAGAATGGGGTAAAAACACTTTGGCTATCAGAATTTGTTTTAATTAATATTTACTTTTATTTTAATGTGAAATGTAAAGAATCGCCCTAATAATTTCCTTTTCTTTTTTCTTGAGTAAGACAGGCAAAAAACGTCGAATATTATTCCTTTCTTTTATCGTCAAAAGCCAAGTACCATGAAAGATTGCATTCATTCAATAAATTTGACCCTATTTTCCTTCTACATTTATTATTCAAGCTTTTTAATACACAAAAACATTACTAGCTCAAAATATGTTACTCATGTAGATGATTATAACCTATCTTCACTTGCATCCAATTTTAAATCTTCAATCTCACAATAACGTAGAAAATATTTGTTCAATTTGCCTTACATTTCTCCAGTTTTGTACATACATAAACATACATATATACACATATATACTACATATATATAGAGAGAGACAAAACACCATATTGGGGGGGGGGGGGGTCGGATCTTAAATCTCATGGCATCTCATGACATAAAAAACATTCTTTCATTTCCCTAATATCATTCATTTTGTAACTTATTGAGATTTTGAAAAGACAAAAAGCTTTTTGAATATGCTTCTGTATAATAAAGTTATATCAGTTACAAATATATTATAGACATATAAAATATTTAAGTACATTATCCATATTGATTTTGTATAGTTCAATTGTATAATACCCCGAAATGAGAGGTAAAAAGCAGTTTTAACTTATGAAATTAAAAACATACTTCATACATAAATCTACTTTGAATATAATTAGTAAATAGTATAAGTGTGCTCGATTTTTTGAACAGTAATATTTAACAATTTTATTTTGGAACTGTACGCATATTTAAAGAAAATGCATAATGCTAATTTATTTTCTTCCTTTTATCTAAAATTTTCAAATGTAAAAAATAAAGAATTGGAAAATAATGGCAAATGTTAACTGCGCAATAAAAATAAAGGCTACATATATTTTACTTACAGCATCATCCTTGAATATAAAAAAAATAGAGATTGTAATCACTTTTAAGTGTGATATAATCATATAGTGTACAAAACGCATTACGATTATTAAAGCATATGAAAAACTCTATTAAAATTTAATGCATATTTTGACAGAAATTAGCATCTGATGATATTTAGAAAAAGTCTTCAGTAATATCCTTGAAATGAACAAAAAATATGCAGATCTTCAAAGAAAAAGTCGCATCTCCTTTTTATAATATGTATTTAATTTTTAAATATTTATGTTTCATCTTTTCATCTCACACTATTAAATTACGCAACCTCACGCAATTTTGATTGAAAAGGATTGTGCTGCCCGCTTGATCGTGTACACATCCTGCATTAAATACGTATTCATTCCAGCAAAATTAGTTTTAAAAAGGCGAGGCTCTGAGAAATGGGGCAAGATGCGCAAAAACCTTTTTTCAAGCTCAACCCTTGGCTGAGAAGAGTTGCATTTCTCCTGCTGCACCCTCTTCTAATAATATTCGCATTCTGACTGAACGCTAATTTGGCAGGACTTTACTTTTTCCTTTCATTTAGTTAGCGCTAGAAAAGCACTAAACGTGTCACGAACTTTTGATGTTTTCATTAACCCAAGACTGTCTTAGTCTTTGCATGAGTTACCTTGTAATTTTTTGTTCTTCATATTTTTTATTCTAAAAGACTTGATGAGTAAGTTACAGAATGATTGTTTCAAATGTAAACCATGTTTCAACATACATTTGATTGATGAAATTCGTGATTTTTCCACCTAATTATAATTCAAAGCAATTGCTACATGAAAATCGATATCAGAAAGAAAAATATCATCTAATATCACTCGAGCATTATCGGATTATGATGGAAACTATAAAACGTAAATATAGTATATATTGTAATTTAGTGTTCTCTCTGCCATTAAGATTAATAATGACTGAGTTATTCTTCTCTAATTGTATTAATATTAGAGGCAGTGGAGATATTATTTATATTATTAGCAGTAAGTATGGGAAATAAAATACTGAAGATAACAACTGAGCGATTTAGAGGAAGTCAAATAATCATTAAAAACATGCAATATAGCACTTGGCTTATCCGTTATTTGCGCTAAAATATTTTTAGCACAATTTTATCTAGCAATAATATAACAAACAAATACGTAAAACCAAAACAAATGAAGCTAACGAAAGTTTACCTAACAAATACGTAAATCGACTTTTAGTTTCAATATTTAAAAATCATAGGTATTTCATCTATCTTTCCTTTGAACCAGGTTTCCAAAATGGGAAAAATTAAGAAATGTAACATATTTTATATTAAACATACCAGGGTATCAATCCCAGGTTACAGAAGATACTGTTCGGTGCACAGAACATATGTGAAAAGCATTTTTAGTTGAAAACGCAAACATATTTTTACCCGACTGCCAAGAAGGATTATGTGTTTCACGCGTATCTGGGTATGTGGATTTCTTTATACCATCGAAACAACCCAACGGCTGGATGGATTTTAATGAATGAGGTCTCTATTGATTCGTCTTAACTGTCCGATGGTTATAGGCTAGGTTTTGTGTTTATAAATTCAAAATGGCGGTAGAGACGAAAAAACATTTTTACGCACCATATATAGTGGCATATCATTGGATAGGTTTTTCAAAATGAAGACAATGTTTCATTGACTATTTTACAGTCAGAAGGTCCGTTTAAATATTACACAGCCTGGAAGTTGTGCAGGTAAGATCTATAGCTTTACTGCAACTCTAATCTTCACACACATCTACAGGCCTCATCAAAACAGTGTTTATACATAGGAACTAACAATTAAACACAACCTAAAAGTCATCAATACAAGTAAATAGAAAAAATAGGTAAGTAATATAAAAAAATAGTTTCATATTGATGAGAAATAATTATATCACAATATTAAAATATTTATTTGCTTAAAAGACGTTATAAAAACACATTAAAAGTAAATTAAAAAATCTATATTTACATGTTTCAACTCTTTTACTGAGTCGTCATCAGAATGTATAACAGAAAAATTACAAATGCATCTGAAAAATGAAAAAAATCATCGAATATAAACAAGTAATCATATAACGGAGTCTGCCATTGACTTTTGGCACAACGCCATTGACTTTTGGCACTCTGCCAGGTTAGTTACCTCGTAGGTTATGGCAACTTAGAAAAGATAGGGTTGATAGCTAGTGTGATTTATCTTTCTTTTGGCAGAAAAATATTTTATGTTTATGTAGAATATATAGGCTAAGTTCGTTTTGTTGCAAATTTGCAAATAAAATGCTTTATTCAAATCCGAATAAACTAAACCGAGATTTTTTTTTTTTTTATATCATTATTTATGTTATTTTTCCCTGTTTTGTTTTGTTTTTAATCTTTTACGGCTAGGCTAATATATAAATTTAAAGCTGATGAAACCAGTATTTCATCACAAGGATACCTATTTACTGTGCTTAAATTGTGAATTATTAGTAGTAGTATTTTCTTGTCATGTATAATATACTTACAGTTCTTAGAATTATTCATATGTCCATGCTCATATTAGGATGCGACGCAATTTAATAGTAATAAAACTCTTATCAGATTATATTAAGTTTATTAAAAGTTGGTGTGTTATGAAACTGTCTGTATAAAAATAGTACTGTTTAACATATGAAGACTTGTTATTCATTAGCCGTCGTTTAAAAAAAATAAAAGAAATATTGTTAGTTAATTATACCCCTTCCCTCCCCCCTTATTTTTTTAATAATATCACAATGAGAAAAAGTATTTTCAGTGTTGTTATATATGTTGGAGTTATTGAGATATGTAAGCAGGGCTCTACTAACAGGGAAAAATATGGTAGCCAGCAAAAAATTTCTGTGCTTTAGTAAAACAATTACTTCCTTCTCACTTTGTTAGATTTGGCTTTTCTTTTTATTTGGATTTTTTTTTTTTTTAAATACTAAAATTACTATTTTATGAATTAATTGAAAAAGTATAATCATGAGCAGAGTAATGCTATATCTTGAAACACTTTAACTCTTCAACTCAGTTAATAAATTAATTCAGAAAGTTATTATATAAAGTTTCTCAACAAAACTTATAAAAATATAATTCAGAGAAAAAGAGGATAAAAGAAAATCAAAGTTTTCAATATTAATGTTTAGCTCTTTTAATGTAAAATAATTTATTGCATATTTGGCAACAAACAGAGGTTTCAAAGTGTAAAATTTTTATGAACAATGGGGGGGGGGGGGGACATAAAAAGTTGGTAGGAACATTAGCTGCTGACATGAGTAGGCAGTATTTGAGGCACTCAATTTTCTCCCTTTTTTTTATGCATTTAGACATTGATAATTAAGTATAGTCATCCTTAAAAGAAAAATATCTTACCATAGTAAGTGCCATTTAAATGCAAGTGAAAAAGAAAAGTACATTAGTTGAATAGTACTGATTTTATTCTCAATTAAATAAGTTGGGGAGGGGGGGGGGGATTTAAATGAATATAAAAAAGAAATTCGATACAACTGAGAAATGTATAGCTGCTATGATTTTTAGCTACCAGTAACTGTGAAAGTCTTCATATTATTTAAATTTAATTGCAGATATCTACAATTAAATAAGGAAAAAATTTCCATACAAAATTAGTGGTGATCAAACATCATAGTAATTTGTCTCTATGCAAATGTGACATTTTTTAAAGTACAGTAGACTCCCTTAAATCTGCAACCCTAAAATCTGCATATTATCACAGATATAAACAATGAAACTTTCAATTCAGATGTAGTGGCAAAATTACAAAATTTGTGAGTTTTATATCATTCAATTTGTATTTTAATATATAATTCTCGTTAATATGACTAAAACATGTAGTTTTCAAGAAATAAGTATAAATTTATTTTTGAAAAAAATGACGATATTGCTGATATCACTGGTAATCACAATCTTTTTACCAAATATATTTGTGTATTTAATCAATCTTTTTTAGTTATTAAGACTGGTTTTAAACTGAAATAAAACTTCCTTACTTTATGATTTTAGGTGAATTTGTAGGTGTTGTTATGAGGTTATATAGGTGTTTTCATTGAAAAATTCACAGAAAATGTACCACATTTTTATTATGCATATTTAGTTATACATTATTAATTATTTACTTGATGTTTACCTTTAATAATTTAATCATTTTTTAAAATGTCTTACTTTTTATCATTTTAGTTTATTAATTTACTTAATTATTTTAATGTTTTACTCTATGGCAAGCATATTTATAATTTTGATTGCATTATTATATTCAAACTACTGTTTTAAAAAAGTAAACAAAACAATGACCAGAAATCTGCAAAATTGTAAAATCTGCATTGGTCCCAAGCTGTGCGGATTTGAGGCAATCTTCTGTAATATCATTAGTACTATTAAAGGTACTTGTATATTATCTCAAAACCACTTTCAATTAAAGAAAACTGTCCTCAAACAATGATTTAATTTCATAATACTAGATGTCAAATATGATGTTGAATGCAATATTAGCACATGATGTATGTATTGCAATTTTATTTATTTTTTGGAAATGTCAATTTAGTTTTCTAATGAAGGTTACAATTTATTTGCTTTTTTGCTTGTTTTCTCTCACATTTTTGAAGAAAATAATTATGATCCAAATTTTAATAATTTTCGGTCCTCATAATTTCAAGACTTTAACTAGACCAAGGACGGCGAACCTATGGTATGCGTGCCACTTTTGGCACGGCATTGCTGTGACTCTAAATGAAAACAAAGTGGGATCACACAAAATCCCGATTGATCTTTTCTAATTTCGATCAAATGTTTTTAACTGTGCCATATAATATTCCAATCTAATTAATTATAGTCTCAATTTTTTATTCGAACAAAGACGATATTTGAAAACTATTCTATAAGAATTGGCTATTAGAGATTAGTAATTTCTGATGGTAAAGTTATGGCAACTTTGAATTTATTTCAGAGCTATTCAAAGAAACTGAAGTTTGCTAGTGTAACAGTTTTTCTGCCTATCTATGCTTTGCTTTCGAATCACTCACTGTTTTCACAAATGAATAATATCAAACTAAAAAAAAAAGCACTTGTCAGATAAATCTGGTTCAGTTTACATTAAAATTAACCTGATATTAAGATGTGACAACAGAAATCAAATTACATCGCATTATTTTTTTCTGAAATATATTTATTGCCATAATTATTATAGTGTAATATCTACAACTACAAGTATGTTCATCTTTTTTAAATCTTAATAGAAAATTTTAGACCATTATTTTTCTACCTACTAAATTTTTTTTGTGTTTTTTGTTGGACCGTCATGGTCATGTAAAATATTTTTTGTTCAAATTTGGCGCGTGTCAACAGAAAGGTTCGCCACCCTTGAACTAGACTGTAGCTACTAAATATTTTGGTACTTTTTGGTTAGCCGAGCATCAGTGTTATATATATATATATATATATATATATAGGGCAGATGTGCGAGTAATGGACACCCTTAAGGAATTTCTTTAAAAATTTATTTTTTTATTAATAGTTATAATTATTATATTCCAGTTTTTTCAATATTATATTAATCTATCAACAATATTTAACCATTCTTATAACCTCATTTCCCCATATGAATAGAAATTTAATTTTAAATAACAGAAATATATCAAAACACCCAAAAGCCCAGTAGTGGACACCCTCTGGCCCAGTAATGGACACCCCATAAAAAATAATAAATATAATTGTCTTTATGACTGTATTTAGAACCAAAGTTTAATGAATACATACTAAGGAAACAAAATAGTTATTTTTAAATAAATTTAACAATTAGGATACCAGTAATTAATAAAATATTTGTGATAATCATTTACTGTTTGCATCAATTATTGTAATTATCAGAAGATCGATGTTTTAATTATTTTAGATGGATAGTTTAAAATACTAAATATCAGACAATTACAGCTATCAAATTATTGAAACAGTGGGGGATTTTAAAGGTAATTAAAAAAAAAAGTTTTTGAATATTAGTGTTTAGTTTTGTCTCACTATTTTTAACAATTAATCTTCCAGAGACTACTTGATATATCATTTATAATAATTAATATTATAAATATGAAAGAAATGATATTGTGAGTTGAATATTTTAAATACTAAATAAAATAATTTCAAAATAAAACTGTAGAATTGATATTTGAGGTCACTGATCTGCAGATTCAGTAGTTTCATGAATATTACCTATAACTTTCATTAATATTACAATTTTTTTCTTTTGTCAGAGATGAATAGGGAAGCTTTTAAGACAGAAAATAGATTTTTAATAACTTCTATAACTTAATTGTTTTTATTTAAACAGGGAGGAATGAGCCCCTCTTTGACTGTGCTCTTAAACAATATTTTCTGTTTCCTGGCTGGTTTGATTGCCAGATTATAAAATATGCAAGGTACATCTACATAAAAAAATAATAAATAAATAAAATAAAATATTGAAATTTTATTAATCCACATAAAATAACTTGAAAGCAGCTATTTATAAAAGTTTTAGTGCTATTACATTTTGGTAAGTATAATTTAAAAATTAAACTTGATTATTTAGGTTTGCAGTTAAGTCAAAATATTTTATGCACTATAAACATTACTGAAATTGCATTTTTAGCAATGTTTACATGGGGTGTCCATTACTGGAAAATGACTCATTAACCATCCCAGTAATGGACACCCCCTCTTAAAACCTTAAAAATAAATGAAATTTTGTAAATGGCCATTAGTATATAAAATTATAAGTTTTCCATTGCTACTGAAACAAAAACATTCAAATTTTGCAAAAAAATAAATAATATATAACTTAATTAAACGAAGTCAGCTCTTAGCCTCTTTATTAAGATTTTCATAGAAAAACAGCGAAACTTTGAAACATTATTTTCTGCTTCCTGATTGGTTTGATTAAAAGTGTCAACAATAACACAGTTTTATAAAACATGCAAGGAGGAATTATTAAAAAAATAATTAAAGCTAAATATTTATTAGTTTTTTTTTAATGAACTAAAAACTTCAAGGGGTGTCCATTACTGGCACATCTACCCTATATATACATACATATATGTATATACAGTAGAGTCTCAAAAATCTGCACAGCTTGAGACCAGAGTCTGTGTGGATTTTAGAGTTTTGCAGATTCTAGTTTAAATGATTTATTTTTTCAACTTACCTGCATCCATTTACAAAAAGAGCATAATAATTCAAATTAAACTTGGATCTCTTTTATTTATCTGTACATTATTATTTTAATACTCCAAATTATGTTTATTACTTTTAAATATTTCTTGTACAGTCCTTTGTTTGAGAACTTTCATTTTATCTTGATAAAGTTTCTTTTGAATTTTGTAAACAGCCATTATTTCCTATTGATTTATATGACTCTGCTGCTCCAAGAACTTACAAGAAATTTCACCAAAAACCAAAGCTTTTCCAAACTTTTTTTTCTCGCAATCACTGTCAGACTCAATTTCACTGTCTTCGGCTGGGTTCATTATCATTATTGGAGACATAATTTCTATACCTACAACATAATTTACCAAAATTTCATCTTTATTGTTCACCCATTCAACAATTTCTTCTTCTTTGAAAAGCTCTTGTAAATCTGTTTTGAAATTTTTTGAATAATTCAGATGCTTTAGCTTGAGGTAAGGTTAACTGAAAATTTGAAAAATCTGTATCTTCATCCTGATTTTCAATAAAGAGTCAGACCATATTTTATGCCATGCATCAATTAAATAAATACAGTCTTTTATGCTAAATATTTTTTGGAACTTATCTGTTGTTTTAAATGACAAATCGGCATTAATATGCTGCTATAAAAAATTCATTTGTACTGACATTTTATACTCTATGGATATATACCTTGATCCATAAAAGCTTTTAATTTTTTAAATGTCCTGTGTCTTTACTATTTTCCCATAAATTTACGTTAAAAACAACTTTATTTTTGTTCACTGACATTTAGAATAAAGATTATAAAGAATCTTCTTAACTCCTATTTTCACTGTTTACATTTCGAAATGCATGCAGATTTTAGAGACTCTACTGTATATACATATATATGTATATATATACAATATATGTATCAAGGCTAGAAAAATTTGAAAAACTTTACATACCCAGTCAAGCATGTCGTAGAAAAAAAATAGATGCCCGAATTAAAAAATTTACCTAATTTTATGCATTTCTAAATTCTGTGGCTGTAATCTGTAATGTTAAAGCTTGTAAATACAGTAGACTCTCTCAAATCTGCATAGCATGGGACCAAAGGTTGTGCGGATTTCTGGTCATTGCTTTGTTTACATCTTTTAAACAATAATTGAATGTAATAATGCAATCAAAATTATAATTCATGCTTACAGTATAGTAAAATTTTAAAATTATTGAAAGTAAAGGTCAAGTAAATAATTAATAATGTATAATTACATATGCATAATAAAGATGAGATACATTTTTCTTGAATTATTCAATGAAACTTGTCTCATAGAGGTACCCTACTAATTCACATCAAAATCGTAAAATAAGAGTTTTATTTCAGGTTTAGCCAGACGTAATAAACAAAAAAGCTTGATTAATACATAAATATATTTTGTAAAAAAATTGTATATACCAATGATATCAGCATTATCTTGATTTTTTCGGAAGTAAATTTATACTTCCTTCTTAAAAAACATGAATTCAGTCATATTAACGAAAATTACATATTAAAATATATACGGAATGATATAAAAATAAAAAAGTCTGTAATTTTGTCCCTATATCTGAACTGAAAGTTTCATTATTTACATCTTCAATGATGAGCGGATTATATGGGTTTGTTGATTTTATAATTGTGGATTTGAGGGAATTTACTGTATAACATAATCTATAAAACAGTAAAGGATACACCAAGTATTTTTTATTCAAGGTAATATGGAATTCTTTTAATTCAAAGATTTTTAAATAAATTATTCTCATTTAATAAATGAGTCGAAATATTTTTTGTGAAAGGGTAAGTATTAATATTTTTTTAACAGGTTATGAGATTACACCATCAGAAAGTTTAAAATGACCATTAATAGTGTTTTCTTTTTCCATACTTTTAATGACGAAGCTTATGGAGCTTCGAAAGACTCAAAAACATTTGCGTCTTTTGACTGTCCGTTTTCCCATGCTTTAAAAACTGCAGAATGGCCTTTATATGCTATTTTGTGAAGTTCACTATGGTTTTTAATTAATATCTCGGTTAATGAATAAAAAAAGAAAATATCTGAGCTTTAAGTACATTAGGACCTGCCGTGGACTATCCTCATCCAAATTTTCTGTCCTGTATGTGCGATAGATTTCGATAGTCATTGCAGAAACATATATGGAAAAGCATTTTTCTTAAATTAGTACAGATTACATGCTAAAGCTTTTAATTAAAAAAATTAAATACAAAATCATTAATTAAAAAATATATATGGGATGGTAACTTTTCCTTAATAATACTAATAGGCTGGATGGCGACAACAAAAATGATTAAGTTGTTGAGTTTAAATCGTAATGTAGGACAAGATTATTTGTGGTAGATGAAGAACGACTGGTCTGCCTTGGCATTTCTTTTTTTGTTATAATGTGAGCAACAGCAGGTGCCAAATCGTCAGTGTGGTGTCACTATTACACTGAGTTAAAAGATGAAATTGGTGCCAAATAAAAGTTAAATACAGTATTTTGAAAATATTTTTGTAGGACTAAAATTTATGACAAAATATGATGTCATATATTACTATTGACATCCAATAAGCATAATATTTTACATTTCATTGCCCTGTATATTACTACTGTATCTACTTTCAAGATGAACTAATGGTGTTGGAAATGTTTATTAACATTATTTAAAAATTAACTTATCTGACGCGGCACGAGATGAGTAGAACCAATTTTCCAATTTGATACTATTATTACATTATCGAGTTATGGTCTAAAATTTTAACACATTGAAAATAGCGATAAGTACAAGACAAATATTTCAGTCTGCCTCGTGCTATCTTGGTACTATATGAGCAGAGAGAGGTGCCAATTCTACATTTTTACGGTACTATCATATCATTGAGTTACGGCATGAAATTTTAACACATAGAAGAAATTCATTAGTTCAATACAAATTTTCAGTCTGCCTCGTGATATCTTCATACAAGATGAGTAAAGCAGGGTGCCAATTTTAAATTTAGGCAGTACTGTCGATATCATTAATGTGTTAAAATTTCAGGCCATAACTCAATGATCTCATAGCACCACCTAAATAAAAAATTGGTGCTCTGCTGTGCTCATTTCGTATCAAAATATGAGACACACTGAAATATTTGTATTGTACTTACAGTTATCTTTAAATTATCTGCCTACGTTTGGAGTAAAATGTACAGTAATTAATAAATACACGTATTTTGTACAATTGTAATACAAAATGATGAAAAAACAAACACCTACCAATATCTTCACAACCTTTTAAAAAATTGGGGGGGGGGGGTGCTATTTTTTTAGCAAAATTTCATGTTTATCTCAGACAACAAACGTTCAATTCAATTGAAATAATTTCAATTTCCTTTCTATTACACTTACCTGTGCACTGAACTATACTAGCTGTGGGGAAAAAAGGCCGTTCAAGGCCAAACATCCTCTTTTCATTTCCCCTTTGTTGTCATGGCATTAGAGGACGCCAGTCCCTTGTCCTTTTTTTTCACCTCACTTCTGCAAAACAAATTTACCCCTGCAAGAGTATGAGTTACTGAAGTATTTGAAGACTCTTTTTGTCGTAACACCAATCTTGATTTTCTTAAAGCGAATCAATTGTTCCGCTGATTTTATAACACTTGTTTGTAAAGCTATTTGTAGTTAGAAATATGGATAGATTTTTAGATGACAGATTAATGGTGTTATTATTTTTTTTATTTAATTAATAATTTGTAATTGTAACTTTATTATTAATTTAAATTAATTATAAATTCAAATAATTTGTGATTTTCTATGACATGCAATGTTATCTGCATTTGTATATGCATGAAGTTTTCTATTATTTTAATTTAAGTGAAAAAAATGAACACACAAACATACGCATATATATGTGTGTGTGTGTGTTATTTTCTTATAAATTACATTATACACTATTACTATCTTGTAATCATCTTTCTGTCTCAGTAATGACCCAAAAATCGATATAAAATAGCAAATTCAGAGCATTTTCTGAAAAATACTTTGCATTTAAAAAGAGAACGAAAATCAATTGAAATCTGAATAAGAATAGCTTCATATAATAGCTTCATTATAATAGCTTCATTAGGCTTTTATGGGTGAAACTGTTTTCATGAGTTTG